>JAJOZX010000590.1:567500-1300541 GCA_023014485.1 Bathynomus jamesi
GAACCAGAAAGGAGTCGAACATCTAGAATGAATTTTACTCAAAGCCTCTCCTGAAAAAGTAATGATTATCAGTTAACATGCTAAAAACGTTTAAAATACTCACAAAACTGGTAAAGGGAGTTAAATGTTAACAAACTTTCTGCTGTGAAGATTGCATGAAGAATGAGGCCTACGATTAGAGTCTGAGCTTAAATACCTTCATCTCTGTGCAACATTACACAGATAGTTTCCATATTTCACCATAATTTCAATTCGGTGTGTACTTGCCCTATGCAATTTGTTTAATGGTTACCAGCATATTTCATGGTTTGTTAATGAGAAAAACAAATGATTTTTATATCTGTAACCTTGTACCTTTGCAACGATAAAAATTAAGGGATCTTCCTTCAATGTACAGATAAGTATAACCAGCAACTTATATTGCAGACGTTTTGAAATGTATTATAACGTATTATAATGTAATAAATGGAATGTAATAAATGTAATAAATGGCAATTTCGCAATCCCTGCCTGTTTGTGTAATTCCGGGAAGTTGCTGAAAATGGGGATTAGCAAACTACTGAAAAGAAATTATATTAATCAGGGAAGCTAATTGCTTACAAGTAATGTTTTAAATTTATAGAATGATCCTAGACAAATCATAAATCAATTTTCAATCTTGCATATTTCAATCATTTTAAAATAAACATGTACTTATAGAGATATTATATTTCTTGTTTTCGTCTACCCATTCTGCATTATAAAAATGCTTCTGTTTTAAATTCACGTATAATTGAATTCGTGTTATAAATGAAAGAAAAATTAAATTAGGTATTCGTCAAAAATAATGGATTAACGACAGTAGGAATAAATCAACGATTTTCATTTCGAGTAAAAATATTTAAAATATATCCTCCAATGTTACATGATAAAGCGCTTTGAAATTAAATTTTACATTTGAAACACTATAAAAGGAGACGTGCCTGCAGTTATCTCTGAATATGAATGCATAATAATGGCTAGTAGATGGTTTTGTTGTTTGAAATAATTTATCACCTGCATAGTAATTTTTGCACGCTGGTTCCGAAAATAATATTAATTTTTCGACATTACGTACAGAATTTCACAAAATGTCATATTTCATATTACACATGTAAGTAGTTTTCATTAAAACTGAGTCAATTTAAATTTGATTAAAAACTACCGAGATATCATTGGAGGTGTGACGTCAGCATGACGACTGCTTACTTCTGGATGTTGAAATAGGGTGCTACAGAATTATTACATAAAAGAAAAGGAGCAGCGCGTAGGCCCACAAGAAAACAGGCTAAATAAAGATGGATATGTAATTGACTTTAATAGCATTCTTTCTTTTCAAAGTTGTTTGCATTTGTAATTAGCATAACAAAACGAAACAGGTACCTAATGGCTGCTTTTCCCTTCCAGTTTGCAGAAAATCCTTACGTGATAGGAAAATGCATGCCTTATTCGAAATCAGAGTATTTGATTTATATAAAATCAACTATTAGTAAGAAAACGGCTCTTACAAATTTCTCATTCGCAGGCTTGTGTAGTTTATAGCCAATAGTTGGTAACATTAATAATTAACTATTTCTCGTTACAGATAATTCACTAGAAAAAGTTTCATACTTTTAAAATTGATTATTATTAATTACCCTGGAAAATCTGGCAAGATTGTGAACTGAGTTGCTGATCATAATTAACGTACTTAACAAAGAATTATGCATTTAATCAGTAAAATGTATGAAATATATATATATATATTATATATATATATATATATATATATATATATATATATATATAAATAATAATAACGATAAACAAATAATAAGGTTTAAGATGGTAATTGAATGTAAATAATAATAGGTCTGCCGGTTAAACACTTAATTGTTAGTCTAACTGCATAATGTAGCTTAATAATATTTGTCATATGGACTATAGTCTGCCAATAAGCCTTTTCAATTCATTTCATTTCGCTTCATTTCATATTAGTGTAGAATAAATGAATTTTAATTAGGAAAAGCAAAAGTTACCCCTATAATTGAAAATAAAATGTTTTATTTTAATTTCATTTAATATTTTCATTTAACTTCATATAATACAAATATTAAACAAAGAAATTGTTATTGATTTAAAACGTGTTTAGTCTGAGTTTCTATTTTGTGATGTTCGCAATTGCTAACATATGAAAGCGGTAATACATTTGAAGAGATAATATGGTATTGGAACTATCAGGGCAACAAACCGGAACGAAAAGTACTCGAATGTTTGTTTGTTTCGAAAGACCGTGAAAGTTGATGAGGATTTTTTTTTTTTTTTGAAGGAAGGCGCGGATGAATCCTTTTTAATTTTTTTTGGAAGGAAGGTGAAGACGAATCCTTTAATTTTAAAAAAAATCAGTTGTTGTTGTGTGTAATGGGATAATGACTTAACCTAACCTAGGTTAAGTTAGGTCATTATCCACTTTTTGTCAATTTTGTATCATGTTATAAATTATGCGAATTTACTGAAAATTTCAGGGATTTCATGAAATCACTAGTTTCACAATCTTACTGTAACATATCAAACATGGTGTGCGATAGGGCTCAGTTCTGGGTCCACTGCTATTTTTATTATATATAAATGACTTTCCACGTTCATCTGATATACTAAACTTCATAATGTTTGCAGATGATACAATTGTCTCTTTTTCTTGCAAAGATGTTAATACAGCTAAGAATATATTTCATTCAGAATTCATCCGTGTAATGAAATGGTTGACCACCAATAAACTCTTCCGAAATACCAGTAAAACAAATTTCATGATTTTTACTAATAAAAGAAATGTATATCTTGATGAACTTAATGTTAATGAAATCGCCATAAAGGAGTGTACTGTAACAAAATTTCTTGGTGTAATGCTAGATAAGAATTTGCAATGGAGTGATCAACTGATCATGTAAATTATATCGGGAAAAAGATTTCAAGGAGCGTTGCTATAATGTTTAAACTTAGAAATGTAGTCCCTAAACAAGTTTTATTGACTCTTTATCATACTCTTGTTCTTCCTTATATAACATACTGCACCCTTGTTTGGAGAAACTCCGCTAACAACGCATTAAATGGTATCTTTATCATCCAAAAACGAGCAGTAAGGTTATTATCTGATGCTGATTTCCTTGATCACTCTAGTGCATTATTTAAAGAGGTAAACCTACTAAAGCTCAACGATATAACCAAACTGGCACATTTTATTTTTATTTACAAGTGTAAGAACAAAATCATTAATTTGCAATGGGTAAATAGATATTCTGTAACTCATCAAGAAATCCACTCTTATCATACCAGAAATAGATCAAAGCTTGTTATACCTCAATTTAGATTGTCTTCATCTCAAAAACTACCCATTTTCATTGGAGTGAAACTATGGAATAAAAAATATAAAAAATATTATGATTGTAAATTTGTTTAAAACCAAGTTGAAATCCCGATTAATAATGGCATACTAACAAAAATCTAGGATTAATGTCCACTAATATTGTTTAATATTGTCCATTAATATTGTTTAATATTGTAATACATGTTTTAACTATTAATAATACTTATTTACTTATTTATTTAGTTATTATTATTAATTTATAACAAGTAGCTGCTTATTTTTAATAAGAGCCCAGTAAAGCCTTAAGCTTAAGGGCCAAATTAAATAAAATAAAGAGTCGAGCTTCACAATTATTCATGTCATTCTAAATTGAAAAAAATTATTTATTTTATTATTATTAATAAAGGTTATTCTACTCTATTCTAACATATTGTATATACAGGGTGAGTCAAAAGTCTGGAAACATAGGAACTATGCTTTTCAATGCATGTATATTTACATCCAAAAGCATATTTCCTATACTCACACGATACTTTCGACGGAAGAGTCCTCTCAAACAGATTTCCTGCGGCTTATGATAAAGGAATATCATGGCCACAAACATCATTAGATGTAACCCCCTGTAACTTTTATCTGTGTGGTTATTTAAAAGATAGAGTGTTTAAACAAAACCCACATTACAGAAGAAATGAAATCATCAATTGAAATAGTATTTTTCAGATTTCAACAGATATTCTGCCCAAAATACTGCAAAATTTTGTTGTTCGTATGCAAAGAGTTAATGAGCTGAGAGGACATCACATAGAAGATGTGTGCCTTTCCTACACCTTATGTAGGAAAGGCACAGTAAAAATTTTATACCTTTATTTCAGTTAATAAAAAAATACAAACTATTTAAACTTTTAAAGTGTCAGATGTTTAAAAAAATCAACCGAGATATATATAATATATACACAGTATATTAAATAGACCACTGATTTTCTTTAAAAAAAATATATAAAGAAAACTAAAACATTTACTTGAAAGAGAAAACCGAGCAGCATAAGCCCGATTTGACACTTAAGTTGAAGCATATTATCACAACTGGTTTGACAATTCTCGAAAGAAAATAATCTCCCTAAGCATTTCTAGATAAGAGAAAAGACCTAAACGGCCCAGAAGCAAAATAAAACAAGATAAAGATAAAATAAATAAAAAAAGAGAATAATATTAAAAATAAAGGAATAAAAAACATGGAAATAAAGCTTAACGACAAACCGTAAAACTAGAAAATATACAAATCGTACAACTTTGTTTAAAAAGATACAGAGAGTAACGTAAAATAAAGGAGAAAGAATGAGAACTAAATCCCATTCTCATTTACAAAATGGATGCCCATTCGCCATAAATGAAGTTGAAGAAGAATGTGGCTTCGAAAGATGCAATAAAGACTGAATTCTTATTTGGTCACAGTGTGAGAGGAGCTTTATTATTATTATCGCTGTTCACTCTAACACAATGCTATACAATTCCCAAAGGAAGCGAGACCTATTTTTTAATATATCCTTACCTTCGCGTTGATATCTTGGTATATCGGGAGTGATCTTTCTCAAAACCGTCTGATGCATGTCAATTCATTCGATTCCCCATTTTATACACTATACATCAGCCTATATCTTTTTTCACATTATGTCTTCAGTCACCTTCAGTGTATTTAAAATGTTTATTAGTCTTTAACGCCTCATACGCTGTTGAATTTACATAAAATATATATATATATATATATATATATATATATATATATATATATATATATATATATATATGTGTATATATATATATATATATATATATATATATATATATAATATATATATATATATATATATGTGTATATATATATATATATATATATATATATATATATATATATACTGTATATAAACACACACAACCGCTTCAAAACTATAATAAAAACAAAATATCGTTTTCAGCCTGTGTAATGGACCTTTATAATACAATTCGGTAAAATAAAAAATAAAAAAACGGACAACCTAAAGTTATTCTTTTATGAAGCTAAAATTTAATTAGAACATACAAAAGACTATGATTTGATTATCGCAATAATCTGACTAACGTGAGTGGTTAAGTTCTTCTTCTATGGAGGGGGGTGATTTTGCGGCATTCGCCCTTGGCCCCTCTTTCCTGCATAAGAAAAAGTAACCCTCCAAGTAAGGCGCGAACCTTAAAATAATATAAAGGGTAAAATCTTACAGTAATCCCCAAAATTCTGTTATTATCACAAGTGTTTTTATAATGAAGGATTCAACCAATTTTTGTACTATCGTTATCAGTAAAGACTGCAAAGATTTAAAAATTGTTGTGATTAATGTTATGTCCAATTCAGTGAACAGGATAAAATAATTAACTGTCAATCCGAGCTATAGGTACAAAACATTATAAAGGGTGATCCAGAGAAATGGGACCCAAAAGAAACCCCTGTAACTCTTAAAGTATAAGTCCTTTTATAAAATCATACGCATCATTCGAAAGAGGATAGTTACAAGTTTGTACAGGATTGTATAGGTTTTGACAATACAAGACAAGATAAGATAAAACAAAAAAAAAGTGTTAGTTAAAACTAACCCTTCAAGATGACTGCATGGACTGTGGAACAGCTGCGTTTCATAACTGAGCAATATTATGAGCATGGAAGAAGTGTAGTTTCAGCTCAAAGATCTTTCAAGACAAATTTTCAGATGTCAAAATCACCTTCTAAGAAAGTAATCCGTCGGTGTGTCAGAAATTTTTCCCTAACTGGCAGCATTGGAAAAAGAAAACCAACTGGAAGAGTGCGCACAGCAAGGATAGACGAGATCATTAACAGAACTCATGAAATTGTACAGGATAATCCTAACATAAGCATCAGACGTGCTTCTCAGCTGTTAGGAGTTGGATATGGAATAACAACACACCGTATATTCAAGCAAAATTTAATGCTCTTTCCACATAAAATTCAAACAGTGCAACAACTAAACGATGGAGATTTCGCACGAAGACGACAATTCTGTCAATGGATCCAACAGAAGGTAAATGACACCACCAATTTTCTAGCAACTTTGATTATGTCAGACGAAGCCCATTTTCACTTGAATGGAACTGTAAACAAACAAAATTGTCGTTTCTGGGCAACAGAAAATCCATTGAATATTACCGAAGTCCCGTTGCATATTCAGCGTGTAACTGTTTGGTGTGGTCTTACTGCATCTCAGATCATAGGGCCGTACTTTTTCGAGGATTCCACCGGAAACACGGTCACTGTAAATGGTGATCGCTACGAAAAAATGTTGACCGATTTCCTTATTCCTAAATTAAGAGATCTTTGTCTAGAAAACCACTGGTTCCAACAAGACGGAGCTACCTGCCATACCACGAGGAACTGCATGGCAGTTTTCGTCAAACGTTTCCAGGCGAGTTAATCTCAAGATTTGGAGACGTTGAATGGCCCGCAAGGTCTCCGGATTTTTCTCCCTTAGATTATTATCTCTGGGGATATTTAAAGAGTAGGGTCTACAGAAATAACCCAAGGACCTTGCAAGAATTGAAGGCCGCCATCACAAATGAGATACAGGCCATACCACCGCACACTCTTGCAAAAGTGATGCAGAACTTACAAGCGAGAACACTGGAATGCTTGGCAACTAATGGAGCACATTTGAAAGGAGTCATTTTTAAAAAATAAATATTTCATAATAAACTTCTAACTCTACTCTTTCGAATGATATATAGTTTTTATGAAGGGAATTAAATATTAAGAATATTTTGCTTTTTCTTATGGGTCCCATTTATCTGGATCACCCAGTATTATATATGTACCGGGACCGGCCTTATATTATGCCTTTCCAGAATCAAAGGGGTTTGCCTCGGTGAGCACGTACCGATCCAACACATTATCTAAACTAGATTTAACCAGACTAAGAAGAGTGGAACTTTTGTTTTACCACTCAAACTCAGCCAGAGAATGATCAACGAAAACTGCGGATATATTTTAAAAAGAACAAACAATAAAGGCATATTATTACTGAAAGAGGATATGAAACAATACAGATTAAAACCTTGGAAAAAGGAATACTTAAGAAAATGCTTTTAGAATAAATATTTAAAGTTTATACACCGTCACTTCTTTAACAATCTCCTCCTGATTCTCTCTCCCCAATGTCTGTTTAAATTTTTCAATATTCCACTCTTGTACACGACTGTTCTCAGAACTCCATAAGATATCCATATAACTTTCTGAAATGGATGCACCCCATCCCAACAAAGCTTAGGTTTTGCCCTCCTATCAGCTCTTTGAGACAATGCAGCTGCCAAATCGAACCAGTTTAAATGCCGCTGTCTCATCCAGTGGATTATTGCTTCTTCCGTATCTTTCTCAATACTCTGACCAGCCAGTAAAGGAACATTATCACCACGCTTTCCCACCGTTAAGGCTGCCATTCCCCTTATCAGAGATGTCATTTAACCTCACTGAGGTTCCACTGACTCCGCATTATTTATTATAGTTTCAATCACAACGCTCTAATTTCCTCGTGATGTAATATACTAACTCATTAAATGGGCTTTAACACTTGATTCTATTGAGTTTATGAACTGGTCTAATATCATCCGATTTCTCTCAACACCGGCACACAGCTAAACGCTCTTCTTGCCAACGCATCTAATCGCAAGGTAAACATCCTCAGAGATTCACCAGGGCCTCGAAAGGCCCTATAGAAGTTATCTTCATACAGGGCTAACCAGGTCATCTTCTTTTGAAATACAGATATCAACTTTTGTTTTGCTAAATAATATGGCACAGAAAGTCGTCCCATTGCTTCATAAGCTGCCCTTGCATTACTATCCAAATAGTTCGGCAACATTTGTTTCATACACTTATGTTTCAACATTTATTTCATACACTGCACTCACAAACTGTTCAACATACCGAATAAAATTATCAAGCCCTACAACATCCTGAGTACCACCATTAAATATCGGAGGTGGGGTAGAAACTGGTCTCTTTAAAGCAATTACTTACCTTCCAAGATCACGAAAAGCTTGCCCTAAAGTTTTATCTACTTGAGCCTCCATACGTGGTTCATTCTTCCTCCCAACAATTCCTCTCGGTCGAATAGAGCAGTGGTCTCGAAAGTTGGGTGCGCCTGCTGATCTAGGGGGTGCGCGAAGAAAATTTGATGATTCTGATTTATCATTATTTTTTCGTAGAAAGTTTTTGAATTTCAAGAAGATGACCGAGAAAGAAAATACTCGCTAACACAGTAAAATTTAGCAAACTAAATGTAAAAATGCTGAAAATGTAAAAATGGGACATCTTCCGATCACTGCCCAAGAACAGATGATTGACATCAGGGAAGATACAAGTTTACGAACCGAATTTCAACAGAAAACTGTGCACAATTGGTGGATTGGATTAAAAAATGAGTACCCAGAGTTAGTAAACGCAGCGAACGATGCGCTCCTTCCATTTGGATCTACATATCTGTGTGAGGTGTCTTTTTCTGCTATGATAGGTATTAAAACCAAGAATCGAAATAAACTGAACTTGGAACCGGACCTTCGAATCGCTGTATCACAAAGTGTTAAACCAAGATTTTCAGAAATTATGAAGCACAGTCAGCCACATTGTTCTCATTAAATTATATTGGTAAGTATATCTTCACCCTATCGTATTTCTGTTGTATACTATTAACTTACTAATAAATAATGAAAGGATATATATATATATATATATATATATATATATATCTTCATGTTCATTAGGGATGCGTGTTATTTATTTTTGCTGATTAAAGGTTGCGTGATCAAAAAAGTTTGGAGACCACTGGAATAGAGGGTTCCACCAACCTGTTAACTCCGGCAAATCCATCGTTTCGAGGACTATCCCTCACTTCTCCAGGTGGCGTACTTTCCCATCGTAGAATTTGATTGTACATGTTAACTATATCTTGTACTCTACGTTCTGATGGAGGAGGAGTATATATTCCTTCAAATAAATCTACATTTAAATTTCCTCTCATTGCCCCGACTCCATTATCTCCCCATATCTGACATCAAGATGTAACGGGACCGGCCTTATATATCGGGTGATTCATAAGTCTGTTACCACTGTAATGGTGAATAAAAAATAACTACAAACCACAGTAACTTTTGATGTTTTTCTATTTGAGGTTATTTTCACACAATTACACATTGGAAATTAACAGTGGAAATTCTTTCTTTTAAATCACTGATATTACGAGGTTTTGTTGCATATACCCTATCCTTGACCATACCCGATATTTTCACAAATTAACAATCTGAAACAGAAAATATTTCACCATTACAGTGGTAACAGACTTATGAATCACCCGATATTATGCTTTTTCAGAATCAAAGGTGTTTGTCCTGGTGAACATACACCGATCCAACACACTATCCAAACTAAATTTAACCAGACTAAGAAAACTGGAACTTTTATTTTACTAGCCAAATCCAGCCAAAGAATCATAAAAACCTTTTCGAACAATACCTCGAACTAAAATACATAAAAAAACGCGGAAATATTTTAAAAAGCATAAACAATTAAGGCAGTATTAATATTGAGGATACGAAACAATGCCGATTAAAACCTCAACAAAAATATATCACTCAGATTCCAAAAATCTTGAACTATTTATTTACGAGGCCAAGCACTGGAAGCGTAAATAAGAATTAAGTAATACATTTTAAAACTTTAAAACATCTCACTCGATTTCCAAAGATCTCGAACTATTTATCTACGAGACCAACATTGAAAGCACAATTAAAATTAACCGAACTTAAATTACACACACACAACCCAATACACTTTCCATTACTATACTGGCGAAGAAGAAAACAAAAAATTTATTATTTCACCGAAGCTTGCAAGATTAATGCTTTGACCCGACACTTATTCCCGCAGTAACCTCGGGTATTACATTTACCCGTAACCTGGCTAGTTATAAAATTTAACCCCGATCTAGGATGTATTTCTTTTAATTTCCAGCCAGTGAATATTTTATTTAATTTCAGTTTCATACAACTAGAAATTTTGGAGCTATTGAAGAATAGGGACCCCAGCCTTATTTAGTTAGCTTTATAAGGCTAACTAACGAAAATATCATGACCTAACCTAACCAATCGTCAAGGGCGTACAGTTAACCTAACGATTGGTTAGGTTAGGTCGTGATATTTTCGTTAGTTAGCCTTATAAGCCTAACTAACGACGGCTGGGGTCCCTATTCTTCAATAGCTCCGAAATTTTATTATTGTAATTGAATTTTATTAATTAATTTTTCTGTCATTTAAAAGCTCCTGTTATTTTTTTTTTTATTTAAATAAGATAATTTCAAAAGACGACCTCTAACATATATATATATATATATATATATATATAATATATATATATATATATATATGTGTGTGGGTGTGTGTGTGTGTGTGTGTGTGTGTGTGTGTTTGTTTCAAAACGTGTTGGATTTTTTAAAGAGAATTTAGTAAATTTTTATATGTACAATAATATAATATAACAATTACACACTAATTTTATTCCCTCTGTCCTCCTTTAAAAGTAAATTGTTTTCAACTCTTGAGTTTATATAGCGAATTAATGAGGCACGAAGGAAAATTTATTCCACCCTTAATATTAATATTATAATATTATCCAGAATCTTTCTCGATAAAAATCCTTTTAAAGTAGATAAATTTGATTAATTCGAATCACAAGTTTTTCGAAAAGTTTTCGAATACTTTAAGAATTCAATTAAAGAATTATAAGTACGATTTATCGAGAAGTAGAACGAACACCTATAAATAGGACACATTTAGACTAAAATTCTAATGAAAAATTTGACAAATTAACTAAGGTTGCTATCACTAAGCCTATATACATATATAGTATACTGTACTGTATATGAAGGACTATTTTTAAAATATTTTCATACATTTATCACCTTTTTCTGCTACAAAAACCTGGTTCTTGGTCCTTGCGAGCATGCAAAATTCTAAGCAACCCTATTAATGAACTTGCAATGGAAAAATTTATAATATAAAGAATTAAAATTTAAGCCTAAATTTCTAAAAGATCAGTTACGTTCACCATTCATTTAATTTATATTACAAATTTATGAGCAGATACAAAAAGCATTTTTGTAATTACAGTATTTTTGGGTCTCAAAATCCCTTCCAAATAAACATGGCAAATAAAAGCTCACTGGACATATTTAAAGTCTTACCAGAAAGTAAACTTTTCAGAATAATCTTGCATCTTAATTAAATATTTGTTAAAAAAAGATAATTGACACTTTTTACTATAATGAAGCAAAAGTGCGTTTTTGTAGCTGTGAAAAGTATTATGAAGATTCGAGATAAATCTCATAATTAAATCATAATATTTTGTAGTTTCTAATTCAGTTTTAGTTGACCATCAACCACTGCGAGTTGTCCGCTCTTTTATACTGAAAAAGGACCCATTACGGGGCTGAATACATTATTCCCTTCATATTTTAATTATTTTAGTATTTACTCGTAGTATTTTAGTATTTAATATTTACTAATTTTTAGTATTTAGTATTTAGTATTTACTAATTTTTAGTATTTAGTATTTACTAATTTTTAGTATTTTAGTATTTATATCATAGTGTTATGTAAAATGCGTATTTATTCACGAGGTCATTAACTGCTGTTAAAAGTTGAACGACTCCAGTTCCTCTGTTACAAAAGTACACTTGTAAAACTCATTATATTTATGCATAAGTTATTTGCAAATCAAATATTTAACATCACGATGAAATTCAGAACGAAACGGAACAATCGCCTTTCAAATGAAGGAGTAAAATCGATTTATAAACACATTTGTTCCTTACTAAGAGAGTCCTCTTCTAAAAATTTAGTTCTAAATCTATGAGACCATGCCAGAAATAGGAGAAAAATAATCCTAACTTGAGAAACAAATAGGGCTACGTCGTAGCCAATGTCGGAATAGCGCTTCCCGTTGATTAGCGTAGTTAAGCGACATTGGGTTGGATAGTAGTCGGATAGGAGACCGTCCTTTGCGTCCAGAATATGTATCGACAACGTGGTTCGGATCCCACGTAAAGCCGAAGGTTCTCTCCGTCATATGACCTTTTATGATGTTGCTGAGGAGGTTAAACAACTCCATCATTACAGTTTATGAGCAAATAGGTAATGTTTCTATTGATGTAATAACTTTAATAAATGTTTACATGTATCGTAAAGAAAATGTAAATTAATATAGTGAAAGAGAAAACGAAATGTAAATTAAATTCAATGTTTTGAATTGTCTTTAAAGTTGTTTTCTTTCTGTTTTTGAATACGTTCAAGTACAGAAATTTGATTACGACGTTTTCTATTGAAAAATGAACGTACCGTTTTTTTTCCATGGTTTCAGCGAAGTTTTTTAATTGGAAATGGAAATACGAACTTTGTTTGTTATTCGGTATGCATTTAATTCTAAATTATTTAATTTTTTTTCCATTATTTTCCCTGCAGTAACGATATTTTTTATTTTATTTTTTTGCTATAATAGTTTACGATACACTGTTTACAACGAAAACAATATTTTGTACATGTTTGTATAGTTTGGGAAAAAAGTTCACCGAAAAGATAAGATTAAAGAAGAAAGAATTGTTATTGATGGGGAAATAGCCTTACGTTTTTTATGCCAGTTACCAAGCGCACTGGTTTTCCGAGACACATCCTTTTCCATGGAGAAGTTGCTTGAATAAATATCAAAATAGGAAAAAGCTAGACTCACCATCCCCCCTCCCATGGGATGTAAGTCAGAATTTACATGTAAAATTCCTTTTAAACCCTTACTTGTACTGTACATATGTTTGCTCTTATTAACAATTCGTAAGCTATATAGAGGGTTGACAAATAGACACCTTCGGGTTTCACATGGCTTTGATTTGATAATAAAAGCCAATAAATGATAAGAGATTTATTGAATCAATATATTTAGAATTGTGTTGTTTTCCCCTTTGCATCATGTAAAGCTGACACACGTTCTGGCATTCCGTTGATGAGCTTTGCCATTCGCTCTTGAGGACAATCATCGTGGTGTCTATTTACTTTTATGAACACTCTTTATAGCAGGACTTTTCAAATCAATGTTTTAAGGAGTCCAGATTAGAAACGCGTTAATTAATAGTTGTCGAGCCAGAATTATTTTCCATTTTCATATCACTATTTCATTATATTTAAAGGTTTAACATTTTTTAATTAAACTACAGGGTGATCCGAAAAAGGTGTTCCCGGAAATAACTTTTTGCATAAATATTTTTTAAATACCTTTTTGGATCACCTTGTAATTTAAAATTATAAAAAGAATTCAACATTAAAAAAAATAATATTTTAATTGCACTGTTGATTTTGTGGCTTTACTGTGGTGAGCCAATTGGTTGCGCCTTGTAGTCCGCCAACTAAAACGTCGTGCTGTAGATGATAATGATAGTAATACAGGGTGTACATAAAGTCAGGATCTATTTTTGTGAAATAATTATTTTTTTTCTATTTTTCTTTTCAGAAGCCCTTAGAATGAATACAGAAGAGCGTGTGGCAATAGTAATTTGGCAAATCGAGGGAAAGAAATACAATGACATCAGAGAGAAGTTTAGAAGGAGATTTCATAAGCCGGGGCCAATAGACAAGACAATACGAAAATTGGTGAACAAATTTAAACGAACGGGATCTGTAAATGATGAAGCAAGATCAGGACGACCGTGTATGTCAGATCTTACCGTGAATGCAGTACGCGGAATTATCACTGAGGAGCCACGTACGTCCGTTCGTGCTGCATCACACAGACTCGGCCTCCCGACGTCATCTGTGCACAAAATTCTGAAAGTTAATTTGCAGAAGAAAAGCTATCATTTGCAGGTTTTACATGATTTACATGAGGAAGATTTCCCTCGACGAAGTGCTGACGAAGTGCTGTGTGTGCTGATCTCGTAGAACAAATCTGGAGTGATAATTTAATGGACAACATTCTCTTTAGTGATGAAGCCACTTTCCATACGTGTGGAAAAGTAAATCGCCATAACTGTCGAATTTGGGCAGATGAAAGACCGAATGATTTCGTCCAAAATTGGGAAAGAGACTCACCTAAAGTTAATGTCTGGATGGGTTTAACAAAATCTAAGGTTTATGGTCCTTTTTTCTTTGCTGAAGCTACAGTTACGGGGCTTATTTATCTGGACATGTTGCAGCAATTCCTTGAACCTCAGCTGATTGGGGATAGGATTGTTAGTACCGTCGTCTATCAACATGATGGTGCTCCTTGTCACTATGCCAAAATTGTTTAGGATTATCTAAATGGACGTTTTCCAAATCGCTGGCTCGGACGCGGAAGCAACAGACCTTGGCCAGCGAGATCACCAAATTTAACCCCTTTAGATTTCTTTGCATGGGGCTTTATCAAATCGCACGTCTATCAGACGAAGATTACGAGTCTTGAAAACTTACGTACACGTATACGAACTGCTGCAGATAACATAACCCAGCAAATGCTCCAGAATGTGTTTAGAAATGCTGCGGAACGATTTGAGCTGTGCAGGGATACTGATGGGCGTCACGTCGAATCCTACTCTTAATTATTTAATAAATGTTACCACTTTATCATTTTATGATTGAATTCCATATAATTTCCAAGTGCTTCACAAAAATAGATCCTGACTTTATGTACACCCTGTATAATGATGATAATGATCTACAGATCTACAGAAGCTAAGGCTAACAAAGACCCAAAGATCCACTCTAAGGTTAGCCCGAGAGAAAGAAGAGAGTAGAGGGTTAAAAGAAGAGAATAAGGGGTTAAGTAAGTAGCAAAACCTATCATTCGTTGGTTAACATTCATTCAGAAAAAGAGAGAGAAAAACTCACCATCATCATCCGCCGGCCACTGCCGACATGTCGGAAAAATAGTCGAAGAGAATAGTAAAGGGGTGAAAGATGAAAAGAAGTAAAATAAGAACGCTTACAAACCATGCAAACACAGTCTTAACTCAAACACTGTCATACCATGCAAACTACAGACATGCAAGTAAAGAGAGGATAAGAACAAAAAAGTATAAAGAGTATAACAAAAAGTGAGTTAGTTGACGCTACGAGCTACATCTAAGTTCGTGTTAGTCTAATTTTTTTTTTAATATAATTTTGTTGCTAGCATATCACACGATGGCATGTCACAAGCTGGCATTACTCGTCAACAGACTCAAACCTCGACCGTTACCCCCAGAGCTCCTGTTGCTAATTGTTTTATTATTTTAAACGGACGTTAATATTTTTAAAATGCCTATCTAAACGGTTTTTAAAATATTAACACTAGTAGAGTTCACGAAGGACGCGGGAAGATTATTCCATTTATCAATTGCTTTAAACGTAAAAACGTTTTTAGCGATGTTAGTAATTAAACGTCTGTCACGTAATTTAAATCCGTTATCACGAGTATTGCTATTTTCAAAAATGAACAATTTGTCAAAATTTACGTTATCGATTTTATTAACGATTTTGAAAACTTCAATAAGCTTCCCCCTTAATCGTCTAGTTTCGAGTGAATGCAAGTCTAACTCTTTAATCCTATCTTCGTAAGACTTGTTGCGTAGTGATGGAATTAGTTTCGTGGCGCGTCGCTGAACCCTCTCTAAACTATCAATATCCTCACGCAAATAGGGGCACCAAAACTGAATGGCATATTCTAAGTGAGGCCTAACTAGGGACTTGTAAAGGGGCAATATAATATTCTTCGATTTAAATTCGAAATTACGCGTTATGAAGCCTAACATCCTATTAGCTTTTGCTAAAGACTCTAGGCACTGGTTCCTAACTTTTGAATCCTTAGATACGCGTACGCCTAAATCTACTTCCTCGTCAACGCCCGCTAATTGTCTATCATCCATCGTGTACGTGTAATTGTTGTTACGAGAACCTATATGCAAAACTTTACATTTGTCTACGTTAAATTGCATCTGCCATTTATCCGTCCACCCACTCCATAATCCTATTTACGTCGTCTTGGAGCCTATCTCTATCGTCCACGTTAAGAACTTTACCACCTATTTTAGTATCGTCCACGAATTTTGACACGTTACTGGTCAATCCTACATCTATGTCGTTAATGTAGATTATGAATAGCAATAGGCCTAACATTGAACCCTGAGGGACACGCTACCTACATCCAACCACCCCGATTCCCTACCATTAATAACGACCCTCTGTTTCCTGGCACGAAGCCATACCTCTAACCAGTTAGCTACCTGACCGCGTATAGCGTGCGCTTTAACCTTCGCAATTAATCTTCTATGATAATGGTAGTAATGATAATAATGATAATGATAATAATAAACTTTATTGGCAGGATATAAATCCCATAAAATAGTACACTATTCTTGAAGAGCTTGATGGTAAGAGAATAGGACCCTCGCATTGAAAGCAATTCAGCAGCATTTCTCGTTCATGTGAAGGAGACCTGAGAAGAGGTTCGAAGAACTCCAAAAGCACGTGAAAGCACAGCTACCTCGATGAAAAACATATGTTCGACGCAACTGACGAGGGAGGAACATACATGAAATATTAATGTTCTTTCAATTAAATATTCAATTAAACATTGTTTGCAATGTTTAGTCTGTGAAAATTCCGCCACACTCAATAATGAAACAAAGTCAGCTTGTTAACTGGTGTGTTATAGGAAATAGGCTAAATTAATTGTTATCGCTTTCAAAGTAAATTTATCTTCCATATCGTTAAAACGAAAAATATTTAGGGAGTTAATATTTGTATCTGAATGCAAAACCTGAAATTTTGCACACACACACACACACAACATACACACACACACACACACACTTGTATATACTGTTTATATATATATATATATATATATATATATATATATATATATATATATATATATGAAATTATTTCACGAAAGTAACACGTATATATATATATATATAACACACACATATATATATATATATATATATTAGGGTGATGCACAAATCATGACCATCGTGGATTTTTAGGGATACCCCCTCATTTGTTCCAATTTCTCACAAAACACCCTGTGAGAAATTCCAGGTCAAACAAATAACATCCAGAGGTCGCGCCCGCCAATTGAAAATTTGAAAATTACAAAAAATTAGAGTAAAATCAAATTTTTTGAATTTGTTCTTATTTTTGTTGCAGGTTTGTTGCAGGTTGCAGGTTTTGTGCAGGTTTGCTGCAGGCAGAGTGGTAGGTGATGCGTATATGAGCAAACAGCAAACAGCAAACAGCGTTCAAGGAAATTGGTATCGCAGTGTGCTTGTGGCAGTGTCCGGGAGAGGTGCTATATCAGTGAGTCTCTCCGCCTCAATTTCTCTTCTATTTCCTGTATCTTAATTGTGACGAAAATGAGATCAAGAAGCTCAACAGATATCTGGCTGATTGGTCAACAAATAGATAAATTGAATCAAAGTAAGCTTCCATCAAAGAAAGAAGTAATTTCCTTATTCATGAATTATAAACATGTCAGGAATGAAACCGTCAGAGAAGCATTAACTTCAACCGTTAATGATGTATTGGAAGTGTGGCAGAGAGCAGGAATACCAACAACCCAAAAATGTAATGTTGTGAAGAAATTAAATAAACTGTATGATGAGTGGCAAGGGCTGAAGAAGAGTAAAGGAAAAAAAAATCGAAGTTTTCAATAGAGAAAGAGAATACATGGAAAGAAAAATTGGATGGACTCTTTCATATTGCGCATGCAAATGCTAACGAGTTAATAACTATCGAAGAAGATAGAGTTTCTACGGCTACAAAGGGAAGGTCGAAAGGGTAAAATGATGGCAGTTGATAAGGATGAAGAAAAACGTCGAAAGGAAGCTGCGAAGAGACATGAAAAAATGGATAAGAAAAGGTTACGTGAATCAAGTGCATTTGATGAAACAGTTGTTCTTGCAAGCAGCAGCAGTTCCTGCAGTGATTCACCTGCATCTACGGAAGAAGAAGTACATCTGGAACAGCCCTCAACATCCAAAAGAAGCCTTCCAAGAAAAAATTCAAGATTATGAATGAAAATCTGCTTTCCTCATTGGATGTTGCTAAGAGCAGCGACCGATCAGCCTCTTTAATAATTATTCCAACGATCGCAAATGTTGGAAAAGATCCAGAGAATTACAATGTTAGCTACTCATCGATTCGCAGGGCAAGACAGAAATCAAGAAAGAAGTTCAGTGAAAACTTGAAAGAAGAATTTCAAGCTGACAAACCCTTGATTGTTCATTGGGATGGCAAACTCCTCGAAGACATTACTGGGAATGAGGTTGTTGATCGGTTGCCAGTCCTAATCTCTGGCAGTGGAGAAGATCAACTGCTTGGAGTGCCAAAAATAGATCATGGCACAGGAAAGGATACTGCAAATGCAGTACATCAGGCGATCATTGATTGGAATCTAATAGATAAGGTAAAAGGCATGTGTTTCGATACAACTGCATCGAACACAGGTCGTAAAAACGGAGCTTGTGTCCTAATTGAACAGAAAATGGAGAAAGATTTGTTGTGGTGTCCTTGTCGACACCATATCCTTGAAATCATGTTGGAAGCAGTGGTATCCCCTGCATTACAGGCTTCATCAGGCCCTGACATTCAGTTATTCAAAAGATTCAAAGCAAACTGGAATGAGATTAATCTAACTTCATACGATAAATTAGAAAATTATCCACAAAAGGAAAAAGAGGAAATCATCAACTTTGCAGCAAGAAAAATCAATGAAGATCAACCTCGTGACGATTACAGAGAGTTATTGGAACTGACAATCATCTTGCTTGGCGGTACTCCAACGACTGGAATAAAATTCAGGAAGCCTGGGGCTTATCATAGAGCCCGTTGGATGGCGAAAGTCATTTTCGATGAAAATCTTTATGTTCAAAAGTCAGTTCAAAATAACAGCAATAGAAGAAAGAAATCTAAAAGAAATTTTGGTTTTCTGTTTCAATTTATATTAAGCATTGGTTTTCAGCACCCTGCGCAGCAAGTGCTCCACAAAATGATCTGAGTCTTCTCAAGAATCTTCACAGCTACAAAAGCACAAATGAACAACTAGCAAATGCTGCTTTAGAAAAATTCAAGAATCATTTGTGGTATCTCTCAGAAGAGTTGATCGCATTGGCTTTCTTTGATGATAAAATCAGCTTTGACACCAAAAGAAAAATGAAGGAGGCTCTTACAAAATCTTCGGAGCCAGATCCTCCAAAGAAGACACAAATAGACATCAAAACTATTGACAATAAGCAGCTTGAAGATTTTGTAACTGCTAACACAAAGTCCTTCTTCAGTATACTCGGATTGTCTTCAACGTTCTTGAGCAAACCAGTAGAAGATTGGCTTCTCGATGCGAGTTATTGGGTTGCAAAGAACGTAGTGAATCACATGAAAGTTGTTAATGATATTGCTGAAAGAGGAGTGAAATTGATTGAAGATTATAACAAATTAATTACCAATGATGAACAACAGAAGCAATATCTACTGCAAGTTGTATCAAATTATCGGAAGAAGCTTCCGGACAAAACTAAGAAAACTCTCGTATCTTTGACGCAACAGTAAAATTTACGAGTATATCCATTCTATGTATCTATTGTAAATATCTATTGTATTGTATCTGTTTTATGAACAAATGGAAAAGAGGAAGGTGGTATGATAGGCCTCCTGGGGAACTTCCACTCAAAAAAAAAGTAACGTGACACTTGCTGTACCTCCTGGGTGTCATGGAAATCAGCAAATTTTCAAATGGCGGGCGCGACCTCCAAATATTCGAATTTTGACCCGAAATTTCCCCAGGATCATTTTTCCACCAAATCAAACCAAATGAGAGGGTATCTCAAAAATTTGAAACAAAAAAATTTTACTCCCCCACTTTTGCATCACCCTAATATATATATATATATATATATATATATATATGCAGCAGAGAATAGAATACAAAGAGAGAACAAGTCACCTCTTTAATAATTTAAAAATTTTGCATCTTGCCTGTAGTAATCTTTGCTCAAATGATTCTCACTGTAAACTCATAGATAGGTATTATAGTGAGATAGTATCCCTGTTGAGAGAAGCAGGAAGCCCCCTGATTAAATCTTACAACTATCATACTAAGATTATTCCTGGATGGAATGATTTTATTGCACCCCTGAAAAGGAAATCGAAAGACGCCTATGATTTGTGGTGCTTTCATGGTAGACCCAGATTAGGACCAGTATACATGAATATGTGTAGAAGTAGGGGTTAGTATAAGGCGGCCATAAGGCGATGTACACAGGAAGAAGAGTCTATTCGAGCATCAAAAGCCTGTGAAGCTCGCATAAATAACGATAATAACAAATTTTAGAAATTTGTTAAGAATCAAACGGGTGTCAAAAATATCCTCCCTCCGACAATCGATGGGTGACGGGGGGGGGGATGAAATTGCAAAGCTGTGGAAAAATCACTACTCTAACATTCTTACCAGTGTGAGTAGGGATAATCTTAAGATAGATTGCAGCGAAACGACTGTGGGAGGGACAAGGGAAAATACTTTGATATCATTTTCTGTAGTAAAGAGGTTAATTAAAGAGTTAAAGACTGGTTCTGCGTCAGGGGTAGATGACTTATCGAATGAGCACTTAAAATATGCCAATGACGTAGTATGTCTGCATATATCATTGCTCCTATCAGCCATGCTTGCTCATAGCTATATCCCTGCAGAGTTCATGAGGGTATATATCTTGCCCCTGGTCAAAAATAAGTTAGGAGACATTCTGTCCATCAATAATTACAGGCCTATTGCTGCCGCTTCCTGCTTCTCGAAACTACTAGAAAAACTCTTGTTACTCCGATTAAGTGATTTCCTATGGACATCTCCTAATCAGTTTGGTTTTAAAAGGTCCCACTCAACTGACCTGCGTATCTATGTACTTAAAGAAACAATATCTAAATATATTGACAGTAATTCAACTATTTATAGCTGTTTCCTAGATATAAGTAAGGCATATGATAGGGTGAACCACAATATTTTATTTGCAAACCTAGAAGACAGGAAGGTTCCCATGTACATATTTAATGTATTGAAATTTTGGTATTCCCACCAATCTTTCACGTTAGGTGGGGCAATGTACTCTCCGAGTGTTTTGGCTCCTCTTGCGGGGTAAGACAAAACTCTTTTCTCTCCTCAGTGCTGTTTAATGTGTATATTGACGGATTAATTACTTCATTTAATGAGGAAACAGTGGGATGTTGTATAGATGACACAAGGATAAATAACTTAGTTTATGCCGATGATATGGTGTTAATAAGTCCCTCTGTTAAAAGGTCTGGATCGGCTACTAAAAGTATGCGAAGTGAATTCGCAGAAACATGATATTCTTTTTAATGTTACAAAACTAAGGTTATGCAATTTTATCCTAGAAGCTGTAATCAGCCAGCTGATATAAGGTTTAACATGAATGGTGAAGTAATTGAGGAAGTACAAGAGTTTAAGTATTTGGGTCAAACTATTACCAGCTCCTTGAGTGATAACTCGAATATAAGAAACAATCTCTAAGCCTGTGTGCTAAAGCGAATATGACCTTAAGGAACTTTCGATTCTGTACAAGTGAAGCTAAAGACACTCTCTTTCGTACTTTCTGCAGTAATATATACGGACAGCAACTCTGGGTGAATTTTAAAAAAGGTTCTGGCAGAACCCTAAATTTGCTGTACAACAGGTCTTTTAGACTCTTACATAAATTACCCCCAATATGCTCAGCTTCGCAAAAGTTTGCTAACCGCAATGTCCCGAGTTTCCCGGAGGTAACAAGACGTGCTCAATACAGTCTAATGCAAAGAATTAAAAAATCAACCAACCCAATTATCCAAGCTATCCATGAGTCCTGTCATTTATCCTCTAATCTATGGAATTCTTGGTACGAAAACGTCTGTCTGCAGCTCCACTTAACTTCGACATTACAGTATTATTTCTAATCAATTGTATATATTTCTATCCTTAGTATGTGAACTGTCAGTGTATTAATAATATTGTCATATGGACTATAGTCTGCCAATAAACCTTTTCATTTTCATTTCATTTTCATTTTCATATATATATATATGATGAATAAAACCACGAAGGAAAGGAAACACAGAATGGTGCTCAAGCGCTTTCGTCTAATGACAGCCTCAGGATGTTCCTGAGGAAGTCATTAGACGAAAGCGCTTGAGCACCATTCTGTGTTTCCTTTCCTTCGTGGTTTTATTCATCATAATTATTTTTCACGTGTTACTTTCGTGAAATAATTTTCATATATATATATATACAGGGCGTCCCAAAAAAATGTATACACACTTTAAATAATTATAAAGGCAGTGTTTATTAAAATACATTTCATTTTCAAAATGTAATAGAATCTACAGACATTATTTAATTGTTTTGTCAACGCCTGTTTTCAAACTGACGTCCGTTCTGGTCCAGGCACTGCTGATAACGCGAAGCAATGGAATCGCAAACATCACGAAACATTTCGTTTGGTATTTGTGTGCATTCTCGTTCAATCGCTGCTCTCAATTCAGCGACTGTTGCAGGTTTTATAGCGTAGACTTTGTCTTTTAAGTATCCCCATAAAAAAAAGTCTAGTGGTGTGAGGTCTGGTGAACGCGGAGGGTATTCTACGAAACCCCTTCGTCCAATCCACATCCACATCGTGCCAAGTACCACTCGCAATACTCCACTCTTCGGTCCGGATCATCTTCATTAATAGCATGGACTAATCTTGGAATGTAACTTTTCCATTGACAGCGCTTCAAAATGCGTTGGACAGACGATTCTGAAATTCCTACCTCACGACTCGCTTGCCGCACATATTTTCTTGGACTTTGGTGATACGTTTCCAGTACTCTTTCTTGCTTTGTGGGGCTTGTCGATGTCCGTGGTCTTCCGGAACGCTTCTTGTGGACATTCTGAACAGTTCCATCGGCTTCAAAC
The DNA here is from genome assembly GCA_023014485.1 of Bathynomus jamesi. Classification (NCBI taxonomy): domain Eukaryota; kingdom Metazoa; phylum Arthropoda; class Malacostraca; order Isopoda; family Cirolanidae; genus Bathynomus; species Bathynomus jamesi. Next base: position 590,891 of record JAJOZX010000590.1, read on the forward strand.
TTCTCTAATTCGAGTGATGGTAAGTCGCGTTGGTGGATCTGTTTGAAACTCCCTCCTAAACTGTCTTTGCACTTCAACTGCGTTTTCACACTTCCAGTAGCATTTTAGAATGAATTTCCTTTGTTCAAAGCTTAGTCTGACTGCCATTATTAATTCTAATGGGTTTAACTTGGAAAGAAAGAAACATCAATTGAGCTATCAGCTGTTAAAGTGTGTATACATTTTTTTGGGACGCCCTGTATATATATATATATTAGTTTTAAATTGATAATTATTTAGTTTTATAAAAATTGGTTGTTGCCAATGTATGGGCAGTTTTTACAAAGTGGACCGCCTCGATGGGCCGACGTGGCCCCTAGTATGCCCACTATAAAAATTTCTTGTTCTTATGTTCCTTGTGGTTCGGAACCCACTTAAAATTGTAGGTCCCCTCCGCCACCACGGAGGACATGCACAGTTAGGTAGACCAGCCATGAGTGGATCCTAGGGTCTTTGTTGGTCTGAAACATTATAACATTATAATATAAGCACACCGGACAAAAAATTAGTCACCCCTCTCAGAATGTACCTAATAACGTGTGACGGCGCCTCTGGCCTTGATAACCGCACGAATCCTGCGAGGCAGAGACTCTACGAGGTTGTGCTTGTACTGAACATCGATTTCCTGCCACTCGTTCATCAGCCGGTCCCGAAGTTCCGCCAGAGTCCGTGGGTGTCTATTCCTGCGCTTCACTTTCAGTTTCCAGCCTGAACAACACCTTCGACGCATTCAGGATTAAAGGCTTCATTGGACCTGCGATGTACTCGTCGCCTCCAACATCATTGGAGAACAAACAAAAACGGGACTCATCGGACCAAATTACACGTTTCCAATCTGCCGCAGTCCAGTTTTTGTGCCTCTGAGCCCATTTATAACGTGCCAATTTGTGACTTGCTGTTAACAGCAGCCTCTTCCGTGGTACCCTGCTCCAGATGTCCATCGCATGCAGTTCTCGTCGCAATGTCCGTTCGGAAATTGGTCGCTGGAGAACCTCATTGGTTTCTTGGAGCAATTGTTCTCTGGTTTGAAAACGATTTGCAGTTACTAGACGAGAAACATGGCGGCGGCCCCTATTGTCGAGAATTGTTTTCCGGCCACAGTTACGCCGTCGATTTTCAGTTGATTGCGAACTACACCACTCTTTGTAAACTCGCTGGACAGTACGCGTTGACACACCAACAAATTGGGCTACTTCAGACATTTTGTGTCCGTGGGCTCTGCCAAACACGATGGCTCCTTTTTGGCACTGAGTAACGTCTGCCTCACGACCCATTTTGCAGACTATATCCAACACACACTTTGTTCTTCACCACCTCACGAAACAGATCTGATCCTGTGTGCTACGTCACCGCTACTTGTCACTTACCAATGCTACATCAGCGCCCTCTGTGTGACCTTGAACTTCCTACTATCGGTGCTATTAGGGGTGACTAATTTTTTGTCCGGTGTGCTGATTTTAACTGCAAACAACACACAGTATAAGTAATGTAAAGCGTCGTTCTTTATATATATATATATATATATATATATATATATATATTATATATATATATATTATATGAATAAAACCACGAAAGGAAAAGAAATACAAAGTGGTGCTCAAGCGCTTTCGTCTAATGACATCCTCAGGAACACTGGAGTGAAAGAAGAGTTCAAGACAATATATAGGTTACAAAAATAAACATATATATATATATATATAGTATAGAAAAAAATTGTGGGAGGAGCAATCGCATTTGTATGGAAAAATGACACTTATAGCACTTTGCCTGAAATTCAACATAAATTCAAATGGTAAACAGGTCACAAAAGAATAAAGAAATAAAAATAAATATAAATATAAATTGGAAAAATTACAAAATAATGCCTTAGTGATATATACATCACAGCCGAAATAACCATAAAAAAATAAACCAACAGATAAAAAACTAAAAATTATAAGTGGAGTCTACAAATTCAAGCTCCAAAGGAAAATTTTTACAATCAATTTAATAGATGATGCCAAATTGATATATATGTCACAAAGAAATAAAGAAATAAACCAAAAAAAAATAAATTGAAAAATAAATTGTAAGAGGCACACAAATTTATAAGGGAAAAAAAAAGAAAAAAATTAATTACCAAAGGTTTTTTAGTTATTGTCTGAATCATATATACTATGGTCACAAACGAATAAAAAAGTACAAGTAAATATAAATTGGAAAACAAAATGGTGCCTAGATGATATATAAAGAACTATAAAAATATATACCACATATATAAGGTATATATACGAAATGTAAACCCAATATATAAGGAATATATATATATTGGGTTTATATTTCGTATATATACCTTATATATGTGGTATATATTTTTATAGTTCTTTATATATCATCTAGGCATCATTTTGTTTTCCAATTTATATTTACTTGTACTTTTTTATTCGTTTGTGACCATAGTATGTATGATTCAGACAATAACTAAAAAACCTTTGGTAATTAATTTTTTTTTTTTTTTCCCTTATAAATTTGTGTGCCTCTCTTACAATTTATTTTTCAATTTAATTTTTTTTGGTTTATTTCTTTATTTCTTTGTGACATATATATCAATTTGGCATCATCTATTAAATTGATTGTAAAAATTTTCCTTTTGAGCTTGAATTTGTAGACTCCACTTATAATTTTTATAATTTTTGTTTTTTTATCTGTTGGTTTATTTCTTTATGGTTATTTCGGCTGTGACGTATATATCACTAAGGCATTATTTTGTAATTTTTCCAATTTATATTTATATTTATTTTTATTTCTTTATTCTTTTGTGACCTGTTTACCATTTGAATTTATGTTGAATTTCAGGCAAAGTGCTATAAGTGTCATTTTTCCATACAAATGTGTTTGCTCCTAACACAATTTTTTTCTATACTATATATATATATATATATATATATATATACACAGGGTGGGCCGAAAGTCTGGATCCATAGGAAAATATTTATTTTAATACATAAATTACAACAAATGGTAAATACTTAAAATGAATATCAACTTTAACTCGTAAATGCGTATCCGTGATACTGTACAGTAGTTCGTACTCCAGTATAAATACTCAAATACTTTTTTATTTCAGCCCAGAAATGGCTTCGAATCTAACAACAGAAGACCGGGTAGAACTTGTGCTCATGTACGCAAGACAGGGCGCTACACACAGAGAAGTTGGAATTCTACCGAATTCTAGAAATCATCCTGATAAGCATCCAGTAACACATGCGACTGTTGGCAAGTTGTTTTAAACGTTTCAAAGAAACAGGAAGTGTACATGATCGACGGCATTCTGGTCGTCCAAAAACTGCAACTGATGAAAATACCTCTGCAATGGTATGTGAAACTTTAACGAATAGTCCAGTAAAGTCAACAAGAAGATTATCAAATGAAACACGCATCTCGAGAACGTCAATTCGAAGAATTATTAAAAATCATAAATTCCATCCCTAAGTGTCTCGATGTCAGAGGCCGCCAATTTGAGCATTTGTTATAATTTGTTGTTTATACTGGAGTACGAACCACTGTACAGTATCACGGATACGCATTTACGAGTTAAAGTTGATATTCATTTTAAGTATTTACCATTTGTTGTAATTTATGTATTAAATAAATATTTTCCTATGGATCCAGACTTTTGGCCCACCCTGTATATATATGTTTATTTTTGTAACCTATATATTGTCTTGAACTCTTCTTTCACTCCAGTGTTCCTGAGGATGTCATTAGACGAAAGGGCTTGAGCACCACTTTGTGTTTCTTTTCCCTTCGTGGTTTTATTCATCATAAATATTTTTCACGTGTTACTTTCGTGAAATAATTTTCATATATATATGATAATATTAAACAATTAAACCCGTGAAATGAATGAATGATGGAAACCCACAAAGAAAAGAAAAATGATTCCAAGGTCTTTTATATTCAGAACTACACCTCGTCAGGGGTGTAATTCTGAATACACGAAAGGCCTTGGAATCATTTTTCTTTTTTCTTGTGGGTTTGCATTTTATATATTATATATATATATATATATATATATATATATATATATATATATATATATATATACAGGGTGTTTTCATAACATGTGGGACGTACTTTCAGGATGGATTCAGGACCTGAAAAATGAAAAAATTTATATAAACATATGCCTGAAATCGCTTTGTTTTCGAGTTACAGCCCGTTATGTATTCCAGCAAGTATCCGCCTTACCTTCAAAGGAAGTGCTCCAAAATGACCGCCTGCGCTTGAATACACGCCTCGTCATAGACTGCCTGGCGCGTTCAAACATTCCAGGTATTGCTCGATTTTCTGGCATTCTTGTTCTATACGTTGGCGAAGCATTTCAACGTTGTCAATGGGTGTCACGTAAACGATGGATTTCAGATGACTCCACAGGTAAAAATCGAGTGGATTCAGGTCCGGGAGCGAGCAGGCCACGCAATGGGTCTTCCACGGCCTCTTCATTTATCAGGGAAATGGTCATTAGGGCGGGCGAAAATATATCGAACTCAAGTTGTCAGTATGAAACATGGCTGAAAAGGTGCTCTAGTACCAACCTAACATTAAAACACAACTTTTATAGCCTATGAGTATATTCATTCTCGCAACTTTGAGCCACATGGATTTCTTGTCAAATATTCGAATTTCACCCGGTATAACCTCCTTTTCACTCGCTTCTTGCACTTTTTCGACGCTAGCTTCCAAATATTCTTATTCTTATCAGCGATAGCAGATAAAAAGATATTTTCAGGATGACGAAAATGACAGTTGTTTTGTAACTCAGGACGAATAATGTCTTGGTCGATTGTATGTAGTTTTTGATAGAGCTCAATCATGAATAAAAAGTTTTTGGCCCCATCCTGCCAAGACCAGTTTGCTTTTATATAGAACCATGCAGGAGCATAGAAGTTCAGTATAAAATGAGCAATCCTTTGAAGTGTCTCTGATGATTTTTCGTGTGACATGTAATAACGTGAGAGCAGTGCCGGCCTTAGGGGTGTGCGAACCGTGCGGTCGCACAGGGCCCGCAACTTAGGGGGGCCCGAAAATTTCACAGAAATTTACCATCGACGTCAGAGTGCCAAAATTGGTGTAAATTAATGTAATTTATTTTTTATTTTCAGATCACCGATCCATCATGGCCTTAATGATTGCATTGAATATTTAAGCTATAAATGACAAAAAATAAATTTTTATTAAATCCAGTTAATTCTTTTATGTTTTAGTATTCTTATATTACAATTGCCAAATATTCATTTGTAGTTGATTAAGTTATTTTCTTTTTTGTATATTTACAAACTTTATTTTGTGTATTTACTTTTGTTGAATATCCTAATTAAATTGAATTATCCTATTTCTAATTAAATATCCTAAGGCCGGCGCTGGTTGAAACCTCTTATGATAGTTGAAATATTTGATAATAATAAAGTAATAAGTAGTAATAATAGTAAAGGCTGTTGGTCTGTTGGTATTCTGTTACAGGTGCACTTGTATAGTTAAATTTTACTTGTTGTACTTGTTAACAATCTACTAAAATAAAATGATTAGCAATGAAAAACAATTTGACTTGTGTCATGGGGGACCCGTACAGTATACTCTGCACAGGGCCCGAAATATCCTAAGGCCGGCGCGCTGGTGAGAGACGATTTGCTTTTGTCAGCCACCGTGCATTATTGAGAGACCCGGGTTGAGCAGTTGCTAACAATTTGATAGCTGGACCTCTATCATGACCGTTTTGAATTGACAAACACGCCTTATGGAGGTATTGCTGGTCACTGCTGAGATCTGCTAGCACTACTTCTGGTAAGTCCATCACTTTTCCGGCGAGAGGTGGAAATTTTGCAATTGGTCTGCTCTTTGGATCAAAGTTCAGATCCTTGCCGATTTTGCCCTGTGAACTTCTAGGTCCTGTCGTTTGCCCGTCAAGAACTTCCAATATTTTCTCAAGGAAAGCTCATTAGTGTGACGTAAGCAAATAAACCATTGTAATGGTCTTCCGAATGTCAGCTTTAGTTTTATAATTACTCCATTTGATTTATCTGTACTTACATTAGTTGCATCATAAACGACTGCTTTTAAAGTCGATGCAGAGTTGGTGTCAGTAATTGCTGATATAAATTCTTTAGCAATATCACTTGCCCTTCCACTTTCAGGACCAACAACATGGTCAAATATATTCGTTTCCTGGAAATGAAACTAACACATAGTGGTCTTCATTCAAAGTCCGCTGGCATTCTCCCACTTTTCTACAGATCTACAGAAGCTAAGGCTAACAAAGACCCAAAGATCCACTCTAAGGTTAGCCCGAGAGAAAGGAAAGAGGAGGGGGTTAAAAGAGGAGAATAAGGGGTTAAGTAAGTAGCAAAACCTATCATTCGTGGGTTAACTTTCATTCAGAAAAGGAGAAGAAAGACTCCCATCATCATCCGCCGGCCACTGTCGTCGACAAGTCGGAAAATAGTCAAAGAGAATAGTAAAGGGGTGAAAGATGAAAAGAAGTAAAATAAGAACGCTTACAAACCATGCAAACACAGTCTTAATTCATTGTCATACCATGCAAACGACAGACATGCAAGTAAGGAGAGGATTAAAAAAAAAAAAGGTAGAGTATAACAAAAAGTGAGTTAGTTGACGCTACGAGCTACATCTAAGTTCGTGTTAGTCTAATTTTTTTTTTAATATAATTTTGTTGCTAGCATATCACACGATGGCATGTCACAAGCTGGCATTACTCGTCAACAGACTCAAACCTCGACCGTTACCCCCAGAGCTCCTGTTGCTAATTGTTTTATTATTTTAAACGACGTTAATATTTTTAAAATGCCTATCTAAACGGTTTTTAAACATATTAACACTAGTAGAGTTCACGAAGGACGCGGGAAGATTATTCCATTTATCAATTGCTTTAAACGTAAAACGTTTTTAGCGATGTTAGTAATTAAACGTCTGTCACGTAATTTAATCCGTTATCACGAGTATTGCTATTTTCAAAAATGAACAATTTGTCAAAATTTACGTTATCGATTTATTAACGATTTTGAAAACTTCAATAAGCTTCCCCCTTAATCGTCTAGTTTCGAGTGAATGCAAGTCTAACTCTTTAATCTCCTATCTTCGTAAGACTTGTTGCGTAGTGATGGAATTAGTTTCGTGGCGCGTCGCTGAACCCTCTCTAAACTATCAATATCCTCACGCAAATAGGGGCACCAAAACTGAATGGCATATTCTAAGTGAGGCCTAACTAGGGACTTGTAAAGGGGCAATATAATATTCTTCGATTTAAATTCGAAATTACGCGTTATGAAGCCTAACATCCTATTAGCTTTTGCTAAAGACTCTAGGCACTGGTTCCTAACTTTTGAATCCTTAGATACGCGTACGCCTAAATCTACTTCCTCGTCAACGCCCGCTAATTGTCTATCATCCATCGTGTACGTGTAATTGTTGTTACGAGAACCTATATGCAAAACTTTACATTTGTCTACGTTAAATTGCATCTGCCATTTATCCGTCCACCCACTCCATAATCCTATTTACGTCGTCTTGGAGCCTATCTCTATCGTCCACGTTAAGAACTTTACCACCTATTTTAGTATCGTCCACGAATTTTGACACGTTACTACTGGTCAATCCTACATCTATGTCGTTAATGTAGATTATGAATAGCAATGGGCCTAACATTGAACCCTGAGGGACACAGCTACCTACATCCAACCACCCCGATTCCCTACCATTAATAACGACCCTCTGTTTCCTGGCACGAAGCCATACCTCTAACCAGTTAGCTACCTGACCGCGTATAGCGTGCGCTTTAACCTTCGCAATTAATCTTCTATAATGGTAATGATAATAATAATGATAATGAAATAATAAACTTTATTGGCAGGATATAATCCCATAAAATAGTACACTATTCTTGAAGAGCTTGATGGTAAGAGAATAGGACCCTCGCATTGAAAGCAATTCAGCAGCATTTCTCGTTCATGTGAAGGAGACCTGAGAAGAGGTTCGAAGAACTCCAAAAGCACGTGAAAGCACAGCTACCTCGATGAAAAACATATGTTCGACGCAACTGACGAGGGAGGAACATACATGAAATATTAATGTTCTTTCAATTAAATATTCAATTAAACATTGTTTGCAATGTTTAGTCTGTGAAAATTCCGCCACACTCAATAATGAAACAAAGTCAGCTTGTTAACTGGTGTGTTATAGGAAATAGGCTAAATTAATTGTTATCGCTTTCAAAGTAAATTTATCTTCCATATCGTTAAAACGAAAAATATTTAGGGAGTTAATATTTGTATCTGAATGCAAAACCTGAAATTTTGCACACACACACACACACACACACACACCCACACACACACACACACACACACACTTGTATATATACTGTTTATATATATATATATATATAATATATAATATATATATATATATATATATGAAATTATTTCACGAAAGTAACACGTATATATATATATATATATATATATATACACACACTTATATATATATATAATATATATTAGGGTGATGCACAAATCATGACCATCGTGGATTTTTAGGGATACCCCCCTCATTTGTTCCAATTTGTCACAAAAACACCCTGTGAGAAATTCCAGGTCAAACAAATAACATCCAGAGGTCGCGCCCGCCAATTGAAAATTTGAAATTACAAAAAATTAGAGTAAAATCAAATTTTTTGAATTTGTTCTTATTTTTGTTGCAGGTTTGTTGCAGGTTGCAGGTTTTGTGCAGGTTTGCTGCAGGCAGAGTGGTAGGTTGATGCGTATATGAGCAAACAGCAAACAGCAAACAGCGTTCAAGGAAATTGGTATCGCAGTGTGCTTGTGGCAGTGTCCGGAGAGGTGCTATATCAGTGAGTCTCTCCGCCTCATTTCTCTTCTATTTCCTGTATCTTAATTGTGACGAAAATGAGATCAAGAAGCTCAACAGATATCTGGCTGATTGGTCAACAAATAGATAAATTGAATCAAAGTAAGCTTCCATCAAAGAAGAAGTAATTTCCTTATTCATGAATTATAAACATGTCAGGAATGAAACCGTCAGAGAAGCATTAACTTCAACCGTTAATGATGTATTGGAAGTGTGGCAGAGAGCAGGAATACCAACAACCCAAAAATGTAATGTTTGAAGAAATTAAATAAACTGTATGATGAGTGGCAAGGGCTGAAGAGATAAAGGAAAAAAAAAAAAATCGAAGTTTTCAATAGAGAAAGAGAATACATGGAAAGAAAAATTGGATGGACTCTTTCATATTGCGCATGCAAATGCTAACGAGTTAATAACTATCGAAAGAAGATAGAGTTTTTCTACGGCTACAAAGGGAAGGTCGAAAGGGTAAAATGATGGCAGTTGATAAGGATGAAGAAAAACGTCGAAAGGAAGCTGCGAAGAGACATGAAAAAATGGATAAGAAAAGGTTACGTGAATCAAGTGCATTTGATGAAACAGTTGTTCTTGCAAGCAGCAGCAGTTCCTGCAGTGATTCACCTGCATCTACGGAAGAAGAAGTACATCTGGAACAGCCTCTCAACATCCAAAAGAAGCCTTCCAAGAAAAAATTCAAGATTATGAATGAAAATCTGCTTTCCTCATTGGATGTTGCTAAGAGCAGCGACCGATCAGCCTCTTTAATAATTATTCCAACGATCGCAATGTGGAAAAGATCCAGAGAAATTACAATGTTAGAAGCTACTCATCGATTCGCAGGGCAAAGACAGAAATCAAGAAAGAAAGTTCAGTGAAAACTTGAAGAAGAATTTCAAGCTGACAACCCTTGATTGTTCATTGGGATGGCAAACTCCCGAAGACATTACTGGGAATGAGGTTGTTGATCGGTTGCCAGTCCTAATCTCTGGCAGTGGAGAAGATCAACTGCTTGGAGTGCCAAAAATAGATCATGGCACAGGAAAGGATACTACTGCAAATGCAGTACATCAGGCGATCATTGATTGGAATCTAATAGATAAGGTAAAAGGGCATGTGTTTCGATACCTGCACTCGAACACAGGTCGTAAAAAACGGAGCTTGTGTCCTAATTGAACAGAAAATGGAGAAAGATTTGTTGTGGTGGTCCTTGTCGACACCATATCCTTGAAATCATGTTGGAAGCAGTGGTATCCCCTGCATTACAGGCATTCCAGGCCCTGACATTCAGTTATTCAAAAGATTCAAAAGCAAACTGGAATAGATTAATCTAACTTCATACGATAAATTAGAAAATTATCCAAAAAGGAAAAAGGAAATCATCAACTTTGCAGCAAGAAAAATCAATGAAGATCAACCTCGTGACGATTACAGAGAGTTATTGGAACTGACAATCATCTTGCTTGGCGGTACTCCAACGCTGGAATAAAATTCAGGAAGCCTGGGGCTTATCATAGAGCCCGTTGGATGGCGAAAGTCATTTATTCGATGAAAATCTTTATGTTCAAAAGTCAGTTCAAAAAATAACAGCAATAGAAGAAAGAAATCTACAAAGAAATTTGTTGTTTTCTGTTTCAATTTATATTAAGCATTGGTTTTCAGCACCCTGCGCAGCAAGTGCTCCACCAAATGATCTGAGTCTTCTCAAGAATCTTCACAGCTACAAAAGCACAAATGAACAACTAGCAAATGCTGCTTTAGAAAAATTCAAGAATCATTTGTGGTATCTCTCAGAAGAGTTGATCGCATTGGCTTTCTTTGATGATAAAATCAGCTTTGACACCAAAAGAAAAATGAAGGAGGCTCTTACAAAATCTTCGGAGCCAGATCCTCCAAAGAAGACACAAATAGACATCAAAACTATTGACAATAAGCAGCTTGAAGATTTTGTAACTGCTAACACAAAGTCCTTCTTCAGTATACTCGGATTGTCTTCAACGTTCTTGAGCAAACCAGTAGAAGATTGGCTTCTCGATGCGAGTTATTGGGTTGCAAAGAACGTAGTGAATCACATGAAAGTTGTTAATGATATTGCTGAAAGAGGAGTGAAATTGATTGAAGATTATAACAAATTAATTACCAATGATGAACAACAGAAGCAATATCTACTGCAAGTTGTATCAAATTATCGGAAGAAGCTTCCGGACAAAACTAAGAAAACTCTCGTATCTTTGACGCAACAGTAAAATTTACGAGTATATCCATTCTATGTATCTATTGTAAATATCTATTGTATTGTATCTGTTTTATGAACAAATGGAAAAGAGGAAGGTGGTATGATAGGCCTCCTGGGGAACTTCCACTCAAAAAAAAAGTAACGTGACACTTGCTGTACCTCCTGGGTGTCATGGAAATCAGCAAATTTTCAAATGGCGGGCGCGACCTCCAAATATTCGAATTTTGACCCGAAATTTCCCCAGGATCATTTTTCCACCAAATCAAACCAAATGAGAGGGTATCTCAAAAATTTGAAACAAAAAAATTTTACTCCCCCACTTTTGCATCACCCTAATATATATATATATATATATATATATATGCAGCAGAGAATAGAATACAAAGAGAGAACAAGTCACCTCTTTAATAATTTAAAAATTTTGCATCTTGCCTGTAGTAATCTTTGCTCAAATGATTCTCACTGTAAACTCATAGATAGGTATTATAGTGAGATAGTATCCCTGTTGAGAGAAGCAGGAAGCCCCCTGATTAAATCTTACAACTATCATACTAAGATTATTCCTGGATGGAATGATTTTATTGCACCCCTGAAAAGGAAATCGAAAGACGCCTATGATTTGTGGTGCTTTCATGGTAGACCCAGATTAGGACCAGTATACATGAATATGTGTAGAAGTAGGGGTTAGTATAAGGCGGCCATAAGGCGATGTACACAGGAAGAAGAGTCTATTCGAGCATCAAAAGCCTGTGAAGCTCGCATAAATAACGATAATAACAAATTTTAGAAATTTGTTAAGAATCAAACGGGTGTCAAAAATATCCTCCCTCCGACAATCGATGGGTGACGGGGGGGGGGGGATGAAATTGCAAAGCTGTGGAAAAATCACTACTCTAACATTCTTACCAGTGTGAGTAGGGATAATCTTAAGATAGATTGCAGCGAAACGACTGTGGGAGGGACAAGGGAAAATACTTTGATATCATTTTCTGTAGTAAAGAGGTTAATTAAAGAGTTAAAGACTGGTTCTGCGTCAGGGGTAGATGACTTATCGAATGAGCACTTAAAATATGCCAATGACGTAGTATGTCTGCATATATCATTGCTCCTATCAGCCATGCTTGCTCATAGCTATATCCCTGCAGAGTTCATGAGGGTATATATCTTGCCCCTGGTCAAAAATAAGTTAGGAGACATTCTGTCCATCAATAATTACAGGCCTATTGCTGCCGCTTCCTGCTTCTCGAAACTACTAGAAAAACTCTTGTTACTCCGATTAAGTGATTTCCTATGGACATCTCCTAATCAGTTTGGTTTTAAAAGGTCCCACTCAACTGACCTGCGTATCTATGTACTTAAAGAAACAATATCTAAATATATTGACAGTAATTCAACTATTTATAGCTGTTTCCTAGATATAAGTAAGGCATATGATAGGGTGAACCACAATATTTTTTTTGCAAACCTAGAAGACAGGAAGGTTCCCATGTACATATTTAATGTATTGAAATTTTGGTATTCCCACCAATCTTTCACGTTAGGTGGGGCAATGTACTCTCCGAGTGTTTTGGCTCCTCTTGCGGGGTAAGACAAAACTCTTTGCTCTCCTCAGTGCTGTTTAATGTGTATATTGACGGATTAATTACTTCATTTAATGAGGAAACAGTGGGATGTTGTATAGATGACACAAGGATAAATAACTTAGTTTATGCCGATGATATGGTGTTAATAAGTCCCTCTGTTAAAAGGTCTGGATCGGCTACTAAAAGTATGCGAAGTGAATTCGCAGAAACATGATATTCTTTTTAATGTTACAAAAACTAAGGTTATGCAATTTTATCCTAGAAGCTGTAATCAGCCAGCTGATATAAGGTTTAACATGAATGGTGAAGTAATTGAGGAAGTACAAGAGTTTAAGTATTTGGGTCAAACTATTACCAGCTCCTTGAGTGATAACTCGAATATAAGAAAACAATCTCTAAGCCTGTGTGCTAAAGCGAATATGACCTTAAGGAACTTTCGATTCTGTACAAGTGAAGCTAAAGACACTCTCTTTCGTACTTTCTGCAGTAATATATACGGACAGCAACTCTGGGTGAATTTTAAAAAAGGTTCTGGCAGAACCCTAAATTTGCTGTACAACAGGTCTTTTAGACTCTTACATAAATTACCCCCAATATGCTCAGCTTCGCAAAAGTTTGCTAACCGCAATGTCCCGAGTTTCCCGGAGGTAACAAGACGTGCTCAATACAGTCTAATGCAAAGAATTAAAAAATCAACCAACCCAATTATCCAAGCTATCCATGAGTCCTGTCATTTATCCTCTAATCTATGGAATTCTTGGTACGAAAACGTCTGTCTGCAGCTCCACTTAACTTCGACATTACAGTATTATTTCTAATCAATTGTATATATTTCTATCCTTAGTATGTGAACTGTCAGTGTATTAATAATATTTGTCATATGGACTATAGTCTGCCAATAAACCTTTTCATTTTCATTTCATTTTCATTTTCATATATATATATATGATGAATAAAACCACGAAGGAAAGGAAACACAGAATGGTGCTCAAGCGCTTTCGTCTAATGACAGCCTCAGGATGTTCCTGAGGAGTCATTAGACGAAAGCGCTTGAGCACCATTCTGTGTTTCCTTTCCTTCGTGGTTTTATTCATCATAATATTTTTCACGTGTTACTTTCGTGAAATAATTTTCATATATATATATACAGGGCGTCCCAAAAAAATGTATACACACTTTAAATAATTATAAAGGCAGTGTTTATTAAAATACATTTCATTTTCAAAATGTAATAGAATCTACAGACATTATTTAATTGTTTTGTCAACGCCTGTTTTCAAACTGACGTCCGTTCTGGTCCAGGCACTGCTGATAACGCGAAGCAATGGAATCGCAAACATCACGAAACATTTCGTTTGGTATTTGTGTGCATTCTCGTTCAATCGCTGCTCTCAATTCAGCGACTGTTGCAGGTTTTATAGCGTAGACTTTGTCTTTTAAGTATCCCCATAAAAAAAAGTCTAGTGGTGTGAGGTCTGGTGAACGCGGAGGGTATTCTACGAAACCCCTTCGTCCAATCCACATCCACATCGTGCCAAGTACCACTCGCAATACTCCACTCTTCGGTCCGGATCATCTTCATTAATAGCATGGACTAATCTTGGAATGTAACTTTTCCATTGACAGCGCTTCAAAATGCGTTGGACAGACGATTCTGAAATTCCTACCTCACGACTCGCTTGCCGCACATATTTTCTTGGACTTTGGTGATACGTTTCCAGTACTCTTTCTTGCTTTGTGGGGCTTGTCGATGTCCGTGGTCTTCCGGAACGCTTCTTGTGGACATTCTGAACAGTTCCATCGGCTTCAAACTTCTCTAATTCGAGTGATGGTAAGTCGCGTTGGTGGATCTGTTTGAAACTCCCTCCTAAACTGTCTTTGCACTTCAACTGCGTTTTCACACTTCCAGTAGCATTTTAGAATGAATTTCCTTTGTTCAAAGCTTAGTCTGACTGCCATTATTAATTCTAATGGGTTTAACTTGGAAAGAAAGAAACATCAATTGAGCTATCAGCTGTTAAAGTGTGTATACATTTTTTTGGGACGCCCTGTATATATATATATAGTTTTAAATTGATAATTATTTAGTTTTATAAAAATTGGTTGTTGCCAATGTATGGGCAGTTTTTACAAAGTGGACCGCCTCGATGGGCCGACGTGGCCCCTAGTATGCCCACTATAAAAATTTCTTGTTCTTATGTTCCTTGTGGTTCGGAACCCACGTAAAATTGTAGGTCCCCTCCGCCACCACGGAGGACATGCACAGTTAGGTAGACCAGCCATGAGTGGATCCTAGGGTCTTTGTTGGTCTGAAACATTATAACATTATAATATAAGCACACCGGACAAAAAATTAGTCACCCCTCTCAGAATGTACCTAATAACGTGTGACGGCGCCTCTGGCCTTGATAACCGCACGAATCCTGCGAGGCAGAGACTCTACGAGGTTGTGCATGTACTGAACATCGATTTGCTGCCACTCGTTCATCAGCCGGTCCCGAAGTTCCGCCAGAGTCCGTGGGTGTCTATTCCTGCGCTTCACTTTCTGTTTCCAGCCTGAACAACACCTTCGACGCATTCAGGATTAAAGGCTTCATTGGACCTGCGATGTACTCGTCGCCTCCCATCATTGGAGAACAAACAAAAACGGGACTCATCGGACCAAATTACACGTTTCCAATCTGCCGCAGTCCAGTTTTTGTGCCTCTGAGCCCATTTATAACGTGCCAATTTGTGACTTGCTGTTAACAGCAGCCTCTTCCGTGGTACCCTGCTCCAGATGTCCATCGCATGCAGTTCTCGTCGCAATGTCCGTTCGGAAATTGGTCGCTGGAGAACCTCATTGGTTTCTTGGAGCAATTGTTCTCTGGTTTGAAAACGATTTGCAGTTACTAGACGAGAAACATGGCGGCGGCCCCTATTGTCGAGAATTGTTTTCCGGCCACAGTTACGCCGTCGATTTTCAGTTGATTGCGAACTACACCACTCTTTGTAAACTCGCTGGACAGTACGCGTTGACACACCAACAAATTGGGCTACTTCAGACATTTTGTGTCCGTGGGCTCTGCCAAACACGATGGCTCCTTTTTGGCACTGAGTAACGTCTGCCTCACGACCCATTTTGCAGACTATATCCAACACACACTTTGTTCTTCACCACCTCACGAAACAGATCTGATCCTGTGTGCTACGTCACCGCTACTTGTCACTTACCAATGCTACATCAGCGCCCTCTGTGTGACCTTGAACTTCCTACTATCGGTGCTATTAGGGGTGACTAATTTTTTGTCCGGTGTGCTGATTTAACTGCAAACAACACACAGTATAAGTAATGTAAAGCGTCGTTCTTATATATATATATATATATATATATATATATATATATATGATGAATAAAACCACGAAAGGAAAAGAAATACAAAGTGGTGCTCAAGCGCTTTCGTCTAATGACATCCTCAGGAACACTGGAGTGAAAGAAGAGTTCAAGACAATATATAGGTTACAAAAATAAACATATATATATATATATAGTATAGAAAAAAATTGTGGGAGGAGCAATCGCATTTGTATGGAAAAATGACACTTATAGCACTTTGCCTGAAATTCAACATAAATTCAAATGGTAAACAGGTCACAAAAGAATAAAGAAATAAAAATAAATATAAATATAAATTGGAAAAATTACAAAATAATGCCTTAGTGATATATACATCACAGCCGAAATAACCATAAAGAAATAAACCAACAGATAAAAAAACAAAAATTATAAAAATTATAAGTGGAGTCTACAAATTCAAGCTCCAAAGGAAAATTTTTACAATCAATTTAATAGATGATGCCAAATTGATATATATGTCACAAAGAAATAAAGAAATAAACCAAAAAAAAATAAATTGAAAAATAAATTGTAAGAGGCACACAAATTTATAAGGGAAAAAAAAAGAAAAAAATTAATTACCAAAGGTTTTTTAGTTATTGTCTGAATCATATATACTATGGTCACAAACGAATAAAAAAGTACAAGTAAATATAAATTGGAAAACAAAATGGTGCCTAGATGATATATAAAGAACTATAAAAATATATACCACATATATAAGGTATATATACGAAATGTAAACCCAATATATAAGGAATATATATATATTGGGTTTATTGCAGTTATATGCGCATATTCACGATTTGCGAGGGTGCCCTCTCAGGGCATTGGTTTCTGCCCTATGTGGGAGAATTTCGATTTGTGATTGAGTGAGGTCCGTAGCATAATGGTAGAGCATCCAACCGGCATTGGAAGGCCCTGGGTTCGATTCCCGGGCGGTTCGCCTCATTTTTCATTATTCGTTCTCTCTCCTCTCGTGTGCGGAAACGTTCCTTAACACTTATGTCGTTCTATTCATTTATATACTGCGCGGTCATTGCAGTTATATGCGCATATTCACGATTTGCGAGGGTGCCCTCTCAGGGCATTGGTTCTGCCCTATGTGGAGAATTTCGATTTGTGATTGAGTGAGGTCCGTAGCATAATGGTAGAGCATCCAACCGGCATTGGAAGGCCCTGGGTTCGATTCCCGGCGGTTCGCCTCATTTTTCATTATTCGTTATCTCTCCTCTCGTGTGCGGAAACGTTCCTTAACACTTATGTCGTTTCTATTCATATATATATATATATATATTATATACACAGGGTGGGCCGAAAGTCTGGATCCATAGGAAAATATTTATTTTAATACATAATTACAACAAATGGTAAATACTTAAAATGAATATCAACTTTAACTCGTAAATGCGTATCCGTGATACTGTACAGTAGTTCGTACTCCAGTATAAATACTCAAATACTTTTTTATTTCAGCCCAGAAATGGCTTCGAATCTAACAACAGAAGACCGGGTAGAACTTGTGCTCATGTACGCAAGACAGGGCGCTACACACAGAGAAGTTGCTACCGAATTCAATAGAAATCATCCTGATAAGCATCCAGTAACACATGCGACTGTTGGCAAGTTGTTTAAACGTTTCAAAGAAACAGGAAGTGTACATGATCGACGGCATTCTGGTCGTCCAAAAACTGCAACTGATGAAAATACCTCTGCAATGGTATGTGAAACTTTAACGAATAGTCCAGTAAAGTCAACAAGAGATTATCAAATGAAACACGCATCTCGAGAACGTCAATTCGAAGAATTATTAAAAATCATAAATTCCATCCCTAAGTGTCTCGATGTCAGAGGCCGCCAATTTGAGCATTTGTTATAATTTGTTGTTTATACTGGAGTACGAACCACTGTACAGTATCACGGATACGCATTTACGAGTTAAAGTTGATATTCATTTTAAGTATTTACCATTTGTTGTAATTTATGTATTAAAATAAATATTTTCCTATGGATCCAGACTTTTGGCCCACCCTGTATATATATGTTTATTTTTGTAACCTATATATTGTCTTGAACTCTTCTTTCACTCCAGTGTTCCTGAGGATGTCATTAGACGAAAGGGCTTGAGCACCACTTTGTGTTTCTTTTCCCTTCGTGGTTTTATTCATCATAAATATTTTTCACGTGTTACTTTCGTGAAATAATTTTCATATATATATGATAAATTTCACAATTAAACCCGTGAAATGAATGAATGATGGAAACCCACAAAGAAAAAGAAAAATGATTCCAAGGTCTTTTATATTCAGAACTACACCTCGTCAGGGGTGTAATTCTGAATACACGAAAGGCCTTGGAATCATTTTTCTTTTTTTCTTATGGGTTTGCATTTTATATACATATACATATATATATATATATATATATAATATATACATAATATTATATATTATATATATTATACAGGGTGTTTCATAACATGTGGGACGTACTTTCAGGATGGATTCAGGACCTGAAAAGAATGAAAAAATTTATATAAACATATGCCTGAAATCGCTTTGTTTTCGAGTTACAGCCCGTTATGTATTCCAGCAAGTATCCGCCTTACCTTCAAAGGAAGTGCTCAAAATGACCGCCCTGCGCTTGAAGTTGAATACACCGCTCGTCATAGACTGTCCTGGCACGTTCAAACATTCCAGGTATTGCTCGGATTTTCTGGCATTCTTGTTCTATACGTTGGCGAAGCATTTCAACGTTGTCAATGGGTGTCACGTAAACGATGGATTTCAGATGACTCCACAGGTAAAAATCGAGTGGATTCAGGGCCGCCGGGAAGCGAGCAGGCCACGCAATGGGTCTTCCACGGCCTCTTCATTTATCAGGGAAATGGTCATTAGGGGGGGGCGAAAATATATCGAACTCAAGTTGTCAGTATGAAACATGCTGAAAAGTGCTCTAGTACCAACCTAACATTAAAACATCAACTTTTATAGCCTATGAGTATATTCATTCTCGCAACTTTGAGCCACATGGATTTCTTGTCAAATATTCGAATTTCACCGGTAAACACTCCTTTTCGCTCGCTTCTTGCACTTTTTCGACGCTAGCTTCCAATATTCTTATTCTTATCAGCGATACAGATAAAAAGATATTTTCAGGATGACGAAAATGACAGTTGTTTTGTAACTCAGGACGAATAATGTCTTGGTCGATTGTATGTAGTTTTTGATAGAGCTCAATCATGAATAAACGTTTTTGGCCCCATCCTGCCAAGACCAGTTTGCTTTTATATAAACCATGCAGGAGCATAGAAGTTCAGTATAAAATGAGCAATCCTTTGAAGTGCTCTGATGATTTTTCGTGTGACATGTAAAACGTGAGAGCAGTGCCGGCCTTAGTGGTGTGCGAACCGTGCGGTCGCACAGGGCCCGCACTTAGGGGGGCCCGAAAATTTCACAGAAATTACCATCGACCGTCAGAGTGCCAAAATTGGTGTAAATTAATGTAATTTATTTTTTTATTTTCAGATCACCGATCCATCATGGCCCTTAATGATTGCATTGAATATTTAAGCTATATAATGACAAAAAATAAATTTTATTAAATTCCAGTTAATTTTTATGTTTTTAGTATTCTTATATTACAATTGCCAAATATTCATTTGTAGTTGATTAAGTTATTTTCTTTTTGTATATTTACAAACTTTATTTTGTGTATTTACTTTGTTGAATATCCTAATTAAATTGAATTATCCTATTTCTAATTAAATATCCTAAGGCCGGCGCGGGTCGAAACCTCTTATGATAGTTGAAATATTTGATAATAATAAGGTAATAAGTAGTAATAATAGTAAAGGCTGTTGGTCTGTTGTATTCTGTTACAGGTGCACTTGTATAGTTAAATTTTACTTGTTGTACTTGTTAACAATCTACTAAAATAAAATGATTAGCAATGAAAAACAATTTGACTTGTGTCATGGGGGACCCGTACAGTATACTCTGCACAGGGCCCGAAATATCCTAAAGGCCGGCGCGCTGGTGAGAGACGATTTGCTTTTGTCAGCCACCGTGCATTATTGAGAGACCCGGGTTGAGCAGTTGCTAACAATTTGATAGCTGGACCTCTATCATGACCGTTTGAATTGACAAACAGCCTTATGGAGGTATTGCTGGTCACTGCTGAGATCTGCTAGCACTACTTCTGTAAGTCCATCATTTTCCGGCGAGAGGTGGAAATTTTGCAATTTGGTCTGCTCTTTGGATCAAAGTTCAGATCCTTGCCGATTTTGCCTGTGAACTTCTAGGTCCTGTCGTTTGCCCGTCAAGAACTTCCAATATTTTCTCAAGGAAAGCTCATTAGTGTGACGTAAGCAAATAAACCATTGTAATGGTCTTCCGAATGTCAGCTTTAGTTTTATATTACTCCATTTGAATCTGTACTTACATTAGTTGCATCAAACGACTGCTTTTAAAGTCGATGCGAGTTGGTGTCAGTAATTGCTGATATAATTCTTTAGCAATATCATTGCCCTTCCACTTTTCAGGACCAACATGGTCCAATATTCGTTTCCTGGAAATGAAACTAACAACATAGTGGTCTTCATTCAAAGTCCGCTGACATTCTCCCACTTTTCTAACAGATCTACAGAATGCTAAGGCTACAAGACCCAAAGATCCACTCTAAGGTTAGCCCGAGAGAAAGGAAAGAGGAGGGGGTTAAAGAGGAGAATAAGGGGTTAAGTAAGTAGCAAAACCTATCATTCGTGGGTTAACTTTCATTCAGAAAAGGAGAAAGAAAGACTCCATCATCATCCGCCGGCCACTGTCGTCGACAAGTCGGAAAAATAGTCAAAGAGAATAGTAAAGGGGTGAAAGATGAAAAGAAGTAAAATAAGAACGCTTACAAACCATGCAAACACAGTCTTAATTCATTGTCATACCATGCAAACGACAGACATGCAAGTAAGGAGAGGATTAAAAAAAAAAAAAGGTAGAGTATAACAAAAAGTGAGTTAGTTGACGCTACGAGCTACATCTAAGTTCGTGTTAGTCTAATTTTTTTTTTAATATAATTTTGTTGCTAGCATATCACACGATGGCATGTCACAAGCTGGCATTACTCGTCAACAGACTCAAACCTCGACCGTTACCCCCAGAGCTCCTGTTGCTAATTGTTTTATTATTTTAAACGACGTTAATATTTTTAAAATGCCTATCTAAACGGTTTTTAAACATATTAACACTAGTAGAGTTCACGAAGGACGCGGGAAGATTATTCCATTTATCAATTGCTTTAAACGTAAAAACGTTTTTAGCGATGTTAGTAATTAAACGTCTGTCACGTAATTTAAATCCGTTATCACGAGTATTGCTATTTCAAAATGAACAATTTGTCAAAATTTACGTTATCGATTTATTAACGATTTTGAAAACTTCAATAAGCTTCCCCTTAATCGTCTAGTTTCGAGTGAATGCAAGTCTAACTCTTTAATCCTATCTTCGTAAGACTTGTTGCGTAGTGATGGAATTAGTTTCGTGGCGCGTCGCTGAACCCTCTCTAAACTATCAATATCCTCACGCAAATAGGGGCACCAAAACTGAATGGCATATTCTAAGTGAGGCCTAACTAGGGACTTGTAAAGGGGCAATATAATATTCTTCGATTTAAATTCGAAATTACGCGTTATGAAGCCTAACATCCTATTAGCTTTTGCTAAAGACTCTAGGCACTGGTTCCTAACTTTTGAATCCTTAGATACGCGTACGCCTAAATCTACTTCTCGTCAACGCCCGCTAATTGTCTATCACATCGTGTACGTGTAATTGTTTACGAGAACCTATATGCAAAACTTTACATTTGTCTACGTTAAATTGCATCTGCCATTTATCCGTCCACCCACTCCATAATCCTATTTACGTCGTCTTGGAGCCTATCTCTATCGTCCACGTTAAGAACTTTACCACCTATTTTAGTATCGTCCACGAATTTTGACACGTTACTGGTCAATCCTACATCTATGTCGTTAATGTAGATTATGAATAGCAATGGGCCTAACATTGAACCCTGAGGGACACCGCTACCTACATCCAACCACCCCGATTCCCTACCATTAATAACGACCCTCTGTTTCCTGGCACGAAGCCATACCTCTAACCAGTTAGCTACCTGACCGCGTATAGCGTTCGCTTTAACTTTGCAATTAATCTTCTATGATAATGGTAGTAATGATAATAATGATAATGATAATAATAAACTTTATTGGCAGGATATAATCCCATAAAATAGTACACTATTCTTGAAGAGCTTGATGGTAAGAGAATAGGACCCTCGCATTGAAAGCAATTCAGCAGCATTTCTCGTTCATGTGAAGGAGACCTGAGAAGAGGTTCGAAGAACTCCAAAAGCACGTGAAAGCACAGCTACCTCGATGAAAAACATATGTTCGACGCAACTGACGAGGGAGGAACATACATGAAATATTAATGTTCTTTCAATTAAATATTCAATTAAACATTGTTTGCAATGTTTAGTCTGTGAAAATTCCGCCACACTCAATAATGAAACAAAGTCAGCTTGTTAACTGGTGTGTTATAGGAAATAGGCTAAATTAATTGTTATCGCTTTCAAAGTAAATTTATCTTCCATATCGTTAAAACGAAAAATATTTAGGGAGTTAATATTTGTATCTGAATGCAAAACCTGAAATTTTACACACACACACACACACACACACACACTTGTATATACTGTATATATATATATATATGAAAATTATTTCACGAAAGTAACACGTATATATATATATATATAATATACACACACTATAATAATATATATATATAATAAATATATATATATATATATATATATATATATATATAGATATAAATATATATAATATATATATATATATGCAGCAGAGAATAGAATACAAAGAGAGAACAATTCACCTCTTTAATAATTTAAAAATTTTGCATCTTGCCTGTAGTAATCTTTGCTCAAATGATTCTCACTGTAAACTCATAGATAGGTATTATAGTGAGATAGTATCCCTGTTGAGAGAAGCAGGAAGCCCCCTGATTAAATCTTACAACTATCATACTAAGATTATTCCTGGATGGAATGATTTTATTGCACCCCTGAAAGAGGAAATCGAAAGACGCCTATGATTTGTGGTGCTTTCATGGTAGACCCAGATTAGGACCAGTATACATGAATATGTGTAGAAGTAGGGGTTAGTATAATGCGCCCATAAGGCGATGTACACAGGAAGAAGAGTCTATTCGAGCATCAAAAGCCTGTGAAGCTCGCATAAATAACGATAATAACAAATTTTAGAAATTTGTTAAGAATCAAACGGGTGTCAAAAATATCCTCCCTCCGACAATCGATGGGTGACGGGGGGGGGGGGGGATGAAATTGCAAAGCTGTGGAAAAATCACTACTAACATTCTACCAGTGTGAGTAGGGATAATCTTAAGATAGATTGCAGCGAAACGACTGTGGGAGGGACAAGGGAAAATACTTTGATATCATTTTCTGTAGTAAAGAGGTTAATTAAAGAGTTAAAGACTGGTTCTGCGTCAGGGGTAGATGACTTATCGAATGAGCACTTAAAATATGCCAATGACGTAGTATGTCTGCATATATCATTGCTCCTATCAGCCATGCTTGCTCATAGCTATATCCCTGCAGAGTTCATGAGGGTATATATCTTGCCCCTGGTCAAAATAAGTTCGGAGACATTCTGTCCATCAATAATTACAGGTCTATTGCTGCCGCTTCCTGCTTCTCGAAACTACTAGAAAAACTCTTGTTACTCCGATTAAGTGATTTCCTATGGACATCTCCTAATCAGTTTGGTTTTAAAAGGTCCCACTCAACTGACCTGCGTATCTATGTACTTAAAGAAACAATATCTAAATATATTGACAGTAATTCAACTATTTATAGCTGTTCCTAGATATAAGTAAGGCATATGATAGGGTGAACCACAATATTTTATTTGCAAACCTAGAAGACAGGAAGGTTCCCATGTACATATTAAATGTATTGAAATTTTGGTATTCCCACCAATCTTTCACGTTAGGTGGGGCAATGTACTCTCCGAGTGTTTTGGCTCCTCTTGCGGGGTAAGACAAAACTCTTTGCTCTCCTCAGTGCTGTTTAATGTGTATATTGACGGATTAATTACTTCATTTAATGAGGAAACAGTGGGATGTTGTATAGATGACACAAGGATAAATAACTTAGTTTATGCCGATGATATGGTTAATAAGTCCCACTGTTAAAAGGTCTGGATCGGCTACTAAAAGTATGCGAAGTGAATTCGCAGAAACATGATATTCTTTTTAATGTTACAAAAACTAAGGTTATGCAATTTTATCCTAGAAGCTGTAATCAGCCAGCTGATATAAGGTTTAACATGAATGGTGAAGTAATTGAGGAAGTACAAGAGTTTAAGTATTTGGGTCAAACTATTACCAGCTCCTTGAGTGATAACTCGAATATAAGAAAACAATCTCTAAGCCTGTGTGCTAAAGCGAATATGACCTTAAGGAACTTTCGATTCTGTACAAGTGAAGCTAAAGACACTCTCTTTCGTTCTTTCTGCAGTAATATATACGGACAGCAACTCTGGGTGAATTATAAAAAAGGTTCTGGCAGAACCCTAAATTTGCTGTACAACAGGTCTTAGACTCTTACATAAATTACCCCCAATATGCTCAGCTTCGCAAAGTTTGCTAACCGCAATGTCCCGAGTTTCCCGGAGGTAACAAGACGTGTTCAATACAGTCTAATGCAAAGAATTAAAAAATCAACCAACCCAATTATCCAAGCTATCCATGAGTCCTGTCATTTATCCTCTAATCTATGGAATTCTTGGTACGAAAACGTCTGTCTGCAGCTCCACTTAACTTCGACATTACAGTATTATTTCTAATCAATTGTATATATTTCTATCCTTAGTATGTGAACTGTCAGTGTATTATAATATTTGTCATATGGACTATAGTCTGCCAATAAACCTTTTCATTTTCATTTCATTTTCATTTTCATATATATATATGATGAATAAAACCACGAAGGAAGGAAAACACAGAATGGTGCTCAAGCGCTTTCGTCTAATGACAGCCTCAGGATGTTCCTGAGGATGTCATTAGACGAAAGCGCTTGAGCACCATTCTGTGTTCCTTTCCTTCGTGGTTTTATTCATAATAAATATTTTCACGTGTTACTTTCGTGAAATAATTTTCATATATATATATACAGGGCGTCCCAAAAAAATGTATACACACTTTAAATAATTATAAAGGCAGTGTTTATTAAAATACATTTCATTTTCAAAATGTAATAGAATCTACAGACATTATTTAATTGTTTTGTCAACGCCTGTTTTCAAACTGACGTCCGTTCTGGTCCAGGCACTGCTGATAACGCGAAGCAATGGAATCGCAAACATCACGAAACATTTCGTTTGGTATTTGTGTGCATTCTCGTTCAATCGCTGCTCTCAATTCAGCGACTGTTGCAGGTTTTATAGCGTAGACTTTGTCTTTTAAGTATCCCCATAAAAAAAAGTCTAGTGGTGTGAGGTCTGGTGAACGCGGAGGGTATTCTACGAAACCCCTTCGTCCAATCCACATCCACATCGTGCCAAGTACCACTCGCAATACTCCACTCTTCGGTCCGGATCATCATCTTCATTAATAGCATGGACTAATCTTGGAATGTAACTTTTCCATTGACAGCGCTTCAAAATGCGTTGGACAGACGATTCTGAAATTCCTACCTCACGACTCGCTTGCCGCACAGATTTTCTTGGACTTTGGTGATACGTTTCCAGTACTCTTTCTTGCTTTGTGGGGCTTGTCGATGTCCGTGGTCTTCCGGAACGCTTCTTGTGGACATTCTGAACAGTTCCATCGGCTTCAAACTTCTCTAATTCGAGTGATGGTAAGTCGCGTGGTGGATCTGTTTGAAACTCCCTCCTAAACTGTCTTTGCACTTCAACTGCGTTTTCACACTTCCAGTAGCATTTTAGAATGAATTTCCTTTGTTCAAAGCTTAGTCTGACTGCCATTATTAATTCTAATGGGTTTAACTTGGAAAGAAAGAAACATCAATTGAGCTATCAGCTGTTAAAGTGTGTATACATTTTTTTGGGACGCCCTGTATATATATATAAGTTTTAAATTGATAATTATTTAGTTTTGTAAAAATTGGTTGTTGCCAATGTATGGGCAGTTTTTAAAAAGTGGACCGTCTCGATGGGCCGACGTGGCCCCTAGTATGCCCACTATAAAAATTTCTTGTTCTTATGTTCCTTGTGGTTCGGAACCCACGTAAAATTGTAGGTCCCCTCCGCCACCACGGAGGACATGCACAGTTAGGTAGACCAGCCATGAGTGGATCCTAGGGTCTTTGTTGGTCTGAAACATTATAACATTATAATATAAGCACACCGGACAAAAAATTAGTCACCCCTCTCAGAATGTACCTAATAACGTGTGACGGCCCCTCTGGCCTTGATAACCGCACGAATCCGGCGAGGCAGAGACTCTACGAGGTTGTGCATGTACTGAACATCGATTTGCTGCCACTCGTTCATCAGCCGGTCCCGAAGTTCCGCCAGAGTCCGTGGGTGTCTATTCCTGCGCTTCACTTTCTGTTTCCAGCCTGAACAACACCTTCGACGCATTCAGGATTAAAGGCTTCATTGGACCTGCGATGTACTCGTCGCCTCCCATCATTGGAGAACAAACAAAAACGGGACTCATCGGACCAAATTACACGTTTCCAATCTGCCGCAGTCCAGTTTTTGTGCCTCTGAGCCCATTTATAACGTGCCAATTTGTGACTTGCTGTTAACAGCAGCCTCTTCCGTGGTACCCTGCTCCAGATGTCCATCGCATGCAGTTCTCGTCGCAATGTCCGTTCGGAAATTGGTCGCTGGAGAACCTCATTGGTTTCTTGGAGCAATTGTTCTCTGGTTTGAAACGATTTGCAGTTTCTAGACGAGAAACATGGCGGCGGCCCCTATTGTCGAGAATTGTTTTCCGGCCACAGTTACGCCGTCGATTTTCAGTTGATTGCGAACTACACCACTCTTTGTAAACTCGCTGGACAGTACGCGTTGACACACCAACAAATTGGGCTACTT
Source organism: Bathynomus jamesi (assembly GCA_023014485.1). Lineage (NCBI taxonomy): Eukaryota > Metazoa > Arthropoda > Malacostraca > Isopoda > Cirolanidae > Bathynomus > Bathynomus jamesi. The sequence goes on from JAJOZX010000590.1 coordinate 618,208, forward strand.
CAGACATTTGTGTCCGTGGGCTCTGCCAAACACGATGGCTCCTTTTTGCCACTGAGTAACGTCTGCCTCACGACCCATTTTGCAGACTATATCCAACACACACTTTGTTCTTCACCACCTCACGAAACAGATCTGATCCTGTGTGCTACGTCACCGCTACTTGTCACTTACCAATGCTACATCAGCGCCCTCTGTGTGACCTTGAACTTCCTACTATCGGTGCATTAGGGGTGACTAATTTTTTGTCCGGTGTGCTGATTTTAACTGCAAACAACACACAGTATAAGTAATGTAAAGCGTCGTTCTTTATATATATATATATATATATAATATATATATATATATATATATATATGATGAATAAAACCAGGAAAGGAAAAGAAATACAAAGTGGTGCTCAAGCGCTTTCGTCTAATGACATCCTCAGGAACACTGGAGTGAAAGAAGAGTTCAAGACAATATATAGGTTACAAAAATAAACATATATATATATATATATATATAGTATAGAAAAAAATTGTGGGAGGAGCAATCGCATTTGTATGGAAAAATGACACTTATAGCACTTTGCCTGAAATTCAACATAAATTCAAATGGTAAACAGGTCACAAAAGAATAAAGAAATAAAAATAAATATAAATATAAATTGGAAAAATTACAAAATAATGCCTTAGTGATATACACATCACAGCCGAAATAACCATAAAAAAATAAACCAACAGATAAAAAACTAAAAATTATAAGTGGAGTCTACAAATTCAAGCTCCAAAGGAAAATTTTTACAATCAATTTAATAGATGATGCCAAATTGAAATATATGTCACAAAGAAATAAAGAAATAAACCAAAAAAAATAAATTGAAAAATAAATTGTAAGAGGCACACAAATTTATAAGGGAAAAAAAAAGAAAAAATTAATTACCAAAGGTTTTTTAGTTATTGTCTGAATCATATATACTATGGTCACAAACGAATAAAAAAGTACAAGTAAATATAAATTGGAAAACAAAATGGTGCCTAGATGATATATAAAGAACTATAAAAATATATACCACATATATAAGGTATATATACGAAATATAAACCCAATATATAAGGAATATATATATATTGGGTTTATATTTCGTATATATTTTTATAGTTCTTTATATATCATGTAGGCATCATTTTGTTTCCAATTTATATTTACTTGTACTTTTTTATTCGTTTGTGACCATAGTATGTATGATTCAGACAATAACTAAAAAACCTTTGGTAATTAATTTTTTTTTTTTTCCCTTATAAATTTGTGTGCCTCTCTTACAATTATTTTTCAATTAAATTTTTTTGGTTTATTCTTTATTTCTTGTGACAATATATCAATTTGGCATCATCTATTAAATTGATTGTAAAAATTTTCCTTTGAGCTTGAATTTGTAGACTCCACTTATAATTTTTAATTTTTTGTTTTTTTTTATCTGTTGGTTTATTTCTTTATGGTTATTTCGGCTGTGACGTATATATCACTAAGGCATTATTTTGTAATTTTTCCAATTTATATTTATATTATTTTTATTTCTTTATTCTTTTGGACCTGTTTACCATTTGAATTTATGTTGAATTTCAGGCAAAGTGCTATAAGTGTCATTTTTCCATACAAATGTGTTTGCTCCTAACACAATTTTTTTCTATACTATATATATATATAATATATACACAGGGTGGGCCGAAAGTCTGGATCCATAGGAAAATATTTATTTTAATACATAAATTACAACAAATGGTAAATACTTAAAATGAATATCAACTTTAACTCGTAAATGCGTATCCGTGATACTGTACAGTAGTTCGTACTCCAGTATAAATACTCAAATACTTTTTATTTCAGCCCAGAAATGGCTTCGAATCTAACAACAGAAGACCGGTAGAACTTGTGCTCATGTACGCAAGACAGGGCGCTACACACAGAGAAGTTGCTACCGAATTCAATAGAAATCATCCTGATAAGCATCCAGTAACACATGCGACTGTTGGCAAGTTGTTTAAACGTTTCAAAGAAACAGGAAGTGTACATGATCGACGGCATTCTGGTCGTCCAAAAACTGCAACTGATGAAAATACCTCTGCAATGGTATGTGAAACTTTAACGAATAGTCCAGTAAAGTCAACAAGAAGATTATCAAATGAAACACGCATCTCGAGAACGTCAATTCGAAGAATTATTAAAAATCATAAATTCCATCCCTAAGTGTCTCGATGTCAGAGGCCGCCAATTTGAGCATTTGTTATAATTTGTTGTTTATACTGGAGTACGAACCACTGTACCGTATCACGGATACGCATTTACGAGTTAAAGTTGATATTCATTTTAAGTATTTACCATTTGTTTGTAATTATGTATAAAATAAATATTTTCCTATGGATCCAGACTTTTGGCCCACCCTGTATATATAGGGTGAACCAAATGTAGGTGGACAGTAAATGATAACGTTTATTTTGAGAATACATATTTAATTTTTTTGTATACTATAATACAAAATAAAATTTAAATAAATTTAGTTATAATATTTAATATAATAAAACACAAACACCATAGTTATAATGAACACCATAGTTATAATATAATATAACACAAACCGTATTCAACCTACTGTCCACCTACTTTTGGTTCACCGTGTATATGTTTATTTTTGTAACCTATATATTGTCTTGAACTCTTCTTTCACTCCAGTGTTCCTGAGGATGTCATTAGACGAAAGGGCTTGAGCACCACTTTGTGTTTCTTTTCCCTTCGTGGTTTTATTCATCATAAATATTTTTCACGTGTTACTTTCGTGAAATAATTTTCATATATATATGATAAATTTCACAATTAAACCCGTGAAATGAATGAATGATGGAAACCCACAAAGAAAAAGAAAAATGATTCCAAGGTCTTTTATATTCAGAACTACACCTCGTCAGGGGTGTAATTCTGAATACACGAAAGGCCTTGGAATCATTTTTCTTTTTTCTTGTGGGTTTGCATTATATATATATATATATATATATATATATATATATTATATATATATATATATATACAGGGTGTTTCATAACATGGGGACGTACTTTCAGGATGGATTCAGGACCTGAAAACAATGAAAAAATTTATATAAACATATGCCTGAAATCGCATGTTTTCGAGTTACAGCCCGTTATGTATTCCAGCAAGTATCCGCCTTACCTTCAAAGGAAGTGCCCAAAATGACCGCCTTGCGCTTGAATACACGCCTCGTCATAGACTGCCTGGCGCGTTCAAACATTCCAGGTATTGCTCGGATTTTCTGGCATTCTTGTTCTATACGTTGGCGAAGCATTTCAACGTTGTCAATGGGTGTCACGTAAACGATGGATTTCAGATGACTCCACAGGTAAAAATCGAGTTGATTCAGGTCCGTGGAGCGAGCAGGCCACGCAATGGGTCTTCCACGGCCTCTTCATTTATCAGGGAAATGGTCATTAGGGCGGAGCGAAAATATATCGAACTCAAGTTGTCAGTATGAAACATGGCTGAAAAGGTGCTCTAGTACCAACCTAACATTAAAACATCAACTTTTATAGCCTATGAGTATATTCATTCTCGCAACTTTGAGCCACGGATTTCTTGTCAAATATTCGAATTTCACCCGGTATAACACTCCTTTTCGCTCGCTTCTTGCACTTTTTCGACGCTAGCTTCCAAATATTCTTATTCTTATCAGCGATAGCAGATAAAAAGATATTTTCAGGATGACGAAAATGACAGTTGTTTTGTAACTCAGGACGAATAATGTCTTGGTCGATTGTATGTAGTTTTTGATAGAGCTCAATCATGAATAAAAAGTTTTTGGCCCCATCCTGGCAAGACCAGTTTGCTTTTATATAGAACCATGCAGGAGCATAGAAGTTCAGTATAAAATGAGCAATCCTTTGAAGTGTCTCTGATGATTTTTCGTGTGACATGTAATAACGTGAGAGCAGTGCCGGCCTTAGGGGTGTGCGAACCGTGCGGTCGCACAGGGCCCGCAACTTAGGGGGGCCCGAAAATTTCACAGAAATTTACCATCGACGTCAGAGTGCCAAAATTGGTGTAAATTAATGTAATTTATTTTTTTATTTTCAGATCACCGATCCATCATGGCCTTAATGATTGCATTGAATATTTAAGCTATAAATGACAAAAAATAAATTTTTATTAAATCCAGTTAATTCTTTTATGTTTTAGTATTCTTATATTACAATTGCCAAATATTCATTTGTAGTTGATTAAGTTATTTTCTTTTTTGTATATTTACAAACTTTATTTTGTGTATTTACTTTTGTTGAATATCCTAATTAAATTGAATTATCCTATTTCTAATTAAATATCCTAAGGCCGGCGCTGGTTGAAACCTCTTATGATAGTTGAAATATTTGATAATAATAAAGTAATAAGTAGTAATAATAGTAAAGGCTGTTGGTCTGTTGGTATTCTGTTACAGGTGCACTTGTATAGTTAAATTTTACTTGTTGTACTTGTTAACAATCTACTAAAATAAAATGATTAGCAATGAAAAACAATTTGACTTGTGTCATGGGGGACCCGTACAGTATACTCTGCACAGGGCCCGAAATATCCTAAGGCCGGCGCGCTGGTGAGAGACGATTTGCTTTTGTCAGCCACCGTGCATTATTGAGAGACCCGGGTTGAGCAGTTGCTAACAATTTGATAGCTGGACCTCTATCATGACCGTTTGAATTGACAAACACGCCTTATGGAGGTATTGCTGGTCACTGCTGAGATCTGCTAGCACTACTTCTGGTAAGTCCATCACTTTTTCGGCGAGAGGTGGAAATTTTGCAATTGGTCTGCTCTTTGGATCAAAGTTCAGATCCTTGCCGATTTTGCCCTGTGAACTTCTAGGTCCTGTCGTTTGCCCGTCAAGAACTTCCAATATTTTCTCAAGGAAAGCTCATTAGTGTGACGTAAGCAAATAAACCATTGTAATGGTCTTCCGAATGTCAGCTTTAGTTTTATAATTACTCCATTTGATTTATCTGTACTTACATTAGTTGCATCATAAACGACTGCTTTTAAAGTCGATGCAGAGTTGGTGTCAGTAATTGCTGATATAAATTCTTTAGCAATATCACTTGCCCTTCCACTTTCAGGACCAACATGGTCAATATATTCGTTTCCTGGAAATGAAACTAACACATAGTGGTCTTCATTCAAAGTCCGCTGGCATTCTCCCACTTTTCTACAGATCTACAGAAGCTAAGGCTAACAAAGACCCAAAGATCCACTCTAAGGTTAGCCCGAGAGAAAGGAAAGAGGAGGGGGTTAAAAGAGGAGAATAAGGGGTTAAGTAAGTAGCAAAACCTATCATTCGTGGGTTAACTTTCATTCAGAAAAGGAGAAAGAAAGACTCCCCATCATCATCCGCCGGCCACTGTCGTCGACAAGTCGGAAAAATAGTCAAAGAGAATAGTAAAGGGGTGAAAGATGAAAAGAAGTAAAATAAGAACGCTTACAAACCATGCAAACACAGTCTTAATTCATTGTCATACCATGCAAACGACAGACATGCAAGTGAAGAGAGTTACAGACATGCAAGTAAGGAGAGGATTAAAAAAAAAAAAGGTAGAGTATAACAAAAAGTGAGTTAGTTGACGCTACGAGCTACATCTAAGTTCGTGTTAGTCTAATTTTTTTTTAATATAATTTTGTTGCTAGCATATCACACGATGGCATGTCACAAGCTGGCATTACTCGTCAACAGACTGAAACCTCGACCGTTACCCCCAGAGCCTGTTGCTAATTGTTTTATTATTTTAAACGACGTTAATATTTTTAAAATGCCTATCTAAACGGTTTTTAAACATATTAACACTAGTAGAGTTCACGAAGGACGCGGGAAGATTATTCCATTTATCAATTGCTTTAAACGTACAAACGTTTTTAGCGATGTTAGTAATTAAACGTCTGTCACGTAATTTAAATCCGTTATCACGAGTATTGCTATTTTCAAAAATGAACAATTTGTCAAAATTTACGTTATCGATTTTATTAACGATTTTGAAAACTTCAATAAGCTTCCCCCTTAATCGTCTAGTTTCGAGTGAATGCAAGTCTAACTCTTTAATCCTATCTTCGTAAGACTTGTTGCGTAGTGATGGAATTAGTTTCGTGGCGCGTCGCTGAACCCTCTCTAAACTATCAATATCCTCACGCAAATAGGGGCACCAAAACTGAATGGCATATTCTAAGTGAGGCCTAACTAGGGACTTGTAAAGGGGCAATATAATATTCTTCGATTTAAATTCGAAATTACGCGTTATGAAGCCTAACATCCTATTAGCTTTTGCTAAAGACTCTAGGCACTGGTTCCTAACTTTTAAATCCTTAGATACGCATACGCCTAAATCTACTTCCTCGTCAACGCCCGCTAATTGTCTATCATCCATCGTGTACGTGTAATTGTTGTTACGAGAACCTATATGCAAAACTTTACATTTGTCTACGTTAAATTGCATCTGCCATTTATCCGTCCACCCACTCCATAATCCTATTTACGTCGTCTTGGAGCCTATCTCTATCGTCCACGTTAAGAACTTTACCACCTATTTTAGTATCGTCCACGAATTTTGACACGTTACTGGTCAATCCTACATCTATGTCGTTAATGTAGATTATGAATAGCAATGGGCCTAACATTGAACCCTGAGGGACACCGCTACCTACATCCAACCACCCCGATTCCGTACCATTAATAACGACCCTCTGTTTCCTGGCACGAAGCCATACCTCTAACCAGTTAGCTACCTGACCGCGTATAGCGTTCGCTTTAACTTTGCAATTAATCTTCTATGATAATGGTAGTAATGATAATAATGATAATGATAATAATAAACTTTATTGGCAGGATATAAATCCCATAAAATAGTACACTATTCTTGAAGAGCTTGATGGTAAGAGAATAGGACCCTCGCATTGAAAGCAATTCAGCAGCATTTCTCGTTCATGTGAAGGAGACCTGAGAAGAGGTTCGAAGAACTCCAAAAGCACGTGAAAGCACAGCTACCTCGATGAAAAACATATGTTCGACGCAACTGACGAGGGAGGAACATACATGAAATATTAATGTTCTTTCAATTAAATATTCAATTAAACATTGTTTGCAATGTTTAGTCTGTGAAAATTCCGCCACACTCAATAATGAAACAAAGTCAGCTTGTTAATGGGTGTTATAGGAAATAGGCTAAATTAATTGTTATCGCTTTCAAAGTAAATTTATCTTCCATATCGTTAAAACGAAAAATATTTAGGGAGTTAATATTTGTATCTGAATGCAAAACCTGAAATTTTACACACACACACACACACACACACACACACACACACACTTGTATATACTGTATATATATATATATATATATATGAAAATTATTTCACGAAAGTAACACGTATATATATATATATATATATATATATAATATATATATATATATACACACGCACACATATAATATATATATATATATATATATAATATATATATATATATATATATATATATATATATATGCAGCAGAGAATAGAATACAAAGAGAGAACAAGTCACCTCTTTAATAATTTAAAAATTTTGCATCTTGCCTGTAGTAATCTTTGCTCAAATGATTCTCACTGTAAACTCATAGATAGGTATTATAGTGAGATAGTATCCCTGTTGAGAGAAGCAGGAAGCCCCTGATTAAATCTTACAACTATCATACTAAGATTATTCCTGGATGGAATGATTTTATTGCACCCCTGAAGAGGAAATCGAAAGACGCCTATGATTTGTGGTGCTTTCATGGTAGACCCAGATTAGGACCAGTATACATGAATATGTGTAGAAGTAGGGGTTAGTATAAGGCGGCCATAAGGCGATGTACACAGGAAGAAGAGTCTATTCGAGCATCAAAAGCCTGTGAAGCTCGCATAAATAACGATAATAACAAATTTTAGAAATTTGTTAAGAATCAAACGGGTGTCAAAAATATCCTCCCCCCGACAATCGATGGGTGACGGGGGGGGGGGGGGGAATTGCAAAGCTGTGGAAAAATCACTACTCTAACATTCTTACCAGTGTGAGTAGGGATAATCTTAAGATAGATTGCAGCGAAACGACTGTGGGAGGGACAAGGGAAAATACTTTGATATCATTTTCTGTAGTAAAGAGGTTAATTAAAGAGTTAAAGACTGGTTCTGCGTCAGGGGTAGATGACTTATCGAATGAGCACTTAAAATATGCCAATGACGTAGTATGTCTGCATATATCATTGCTCCTATCAGCCATGCTTGCTCATAGCTATATCCCTGCAGAGTTCATGAGGGTATATATCTTGCCCCTGGTCAAAAATAAGTTCGGAGACATTCTGTCCATCAATAATTACAGGCCTATTGCTGCCGCTTCCTGCTTCTCGAAACTACTAGAAAAACTCTTGTTACTCCGATTAAGTGATTTCCTATGGACATCTCCTAATCAGTTTGGTTTTAAAAGGTCCCACTCAACTGACCTGCGTATCTATGTACTTAAAGAAACAATATCTAAATATATTGACAGTAATTCAACTATTTATAGCTGTTTCCTAGATATAAGTAAGGCATATGATAGGGTGAACCACAATATTTTATTTGCAAACCTAGAAGACAGGAAGGTTCCCATGTACATATTAAATGTATTGAAATTTTGGTATTCCCACCAATCTTTCACGTTAGGTGGGGCAATGTACTCTCCGAGTGTTTTGGCTCCTCTTGCGGGGTAAGACAAAACTCTTTGCTCTCCTCAGTGCTGTTTAATGTGTATATTGACGGATTAATTACTTCATTTAATGAGGAAACAGTGGGATGTTGTATAGATGACACAAGGATAAATAACTTAGTTTATGCCGATGATATGGTGTTAATAAGTCCCTCTGTTAAAAGGTCTGGATCGGCTACTAAAAGTATGCGAAGTGAATTCGCAGAAACATGATATTCTTTTTAATGTTACAAAAACTAAGGTTATGCAATTTTATCCTAGAAGCTGTAATCAGCCAGCTGATATAAGGTTTAACATGAATGGTGAAGTAATTGAGGAAGTACAAGAGTTTAAGTATTTGGGTCAAACTATTACCAGCTCCTTGAGTGATAACTCGAATATAAGAAAACAATCTCTAAGCCTGTGTGCTAAAGCGAATATGACCTTAAGGAACTTTCGATTCTGTACAAGTGAAGCTAAAGACACTCTCTTTCGTACTTTCTGCAGTAATATATACGGACAGCAACTCTGGGTGAATTATAAAAAAGGTTCTGGCAGAACCCTAAATTTGCTGTACAACAGGTCTTTTAGACTCTTACATAAATTACCCCCAATATGCTCAGCTTCGCAAAAGTTTGCTAACCGCAATGTCCCGAGTTTCCCGGAGGTAACAAGACGTGCTCAATACAGTCTAATGCAAAGAATTAAAAAATCAACCAACCCAATTATCCAAGCTATCCATGAGTCCTGTCATTTATCCTCTAATCTATGGAATTCTTGGTACGAAAACGTCTGTCTGCAGCTCCACTTAACTTCGACATTACAGTATTATTTCTAATCAATTGTATATATTTCTATCCTTAGTATGTGAACTGTCAGTGTATTAATAATATTTGTCATATGGACTATAGTCTGCCAATAAACCTTTTCATTTTCATTTAATTTTCATTTTCATATATATATATGATGAATAAAACCACGAAGGAAAGGAAACACAGAATGGTGCTCAAGCGCTTTCGTCTAATGACAGCCTCAGGATGTTCCTGAGGATGTCATTAGACGAAAGCGCTTGAGCACCATTCTGTGTTTCCTTTCCTTCGTGGTTTTATTCATCATAAATATTTTTCACGTGTTACTTTCGTGAAATAATTTTCATATATATATATACAGGGCGTCCCAAAAAAATGTATACACACTTTAAATAATTATAAAGGCAGTGTTTATTAAAATACATTTCATTTTCAAAATGTAATAGAATCTACAGACATTATTTAATTGTTTTGTCAACGCCTGTTTTCAAACTGACGTCCGTTCTGGTCCAGGCACTGCTGATAACGCGAAGCAATGGAATCGCAAACATCACGAAACATTTCGTTTGGTATTTGTGTGCATTCTCGTTCAATCGCTGCTCTCAATTCAGCGACTGTTGCAGGTTTTATAGCGTAGACTTTGTCTTTTAAGTATCCCCATAAAAAAAAGTCTAGTGGTGTGAGGTCTGGTGAACGCGGAGGGTATTCTACGAAACCCCTTCGTCCAATCCACATCCACATCGTGCCAAGTACCACTCGCAATACTCCACTCTTCGGTCCGGATCATCATCTTCATTAATAGCATGGACTAATCTTGGAATGTAACTTTTCCATTGACAGCGCTTCAAAATGCGTTGGACAGACGATTCTGAAATTCCTACCTCACGACTCGCTTGCCGCACAGATTTTCTTGGACTTTGGTGATACGTTTCCAGTACTCTTTCTTGCTTTGTGGGGCTTGTCGATGTCCGTGGTCTTCCGGAACGCTTCTTGTGGACATTCTGAACAGTTCCATCGGCTTCAAAACTTCTCTAATTCGAGTGATGGTAAGTCGCGTTGGTGGATCTGTTTGAAACTCCCTCCTAAACTGTCTTTGCACTTCAACTGCGTTTTCACACTTCCAGTAGCATTTTAGAATGAATTTCCTTTGTTCAAAGCTTAGTCTGACTGCCATTATTAATTCTAATGGGTTTAACTTGGAAAGAAAGAAACATCAATTGAGCTATCAGCTGTTAAAGTGTGTATACATTTTTTTGGGACGCCCTGTATATATATATATTAGTTTTAAATTGATAATTATTTAGTTTTGTAAAAATTGGTTGTTGCCAATGTATGGGCAGTTTTTACAAAGTGGACCGTCTCGATGGGCCGACGTGGCCCCTAGTATGCCCACTATAAAAATTTCTTGTTCTTATGTTCCTTGTGGTTCGGAACCCACGTAAAATTGTAGGTCCCCTCCGCCACCACGGAGGACATGCACAGTTAGGTAGACCAGCCATGAGTGGATCCTAGGGTCTTTGTTGGTCTGAAACATTATAACATTATAATATAAGCACACCGGACAAAAAATTAGTCACCCCTCTCAGAATGTACCTAATAACGTGTGACGGCGCCTCTGGCCTTGATAACCGCACGAATCCGGCGAGGCAGAGACTCTACGAGGTTGTGCATGTACTGAACATCGATTTGCTGCCACTCGTTCATCAGCCGGTCCCGAAGTTCCGCCAGAGTCCGTGGGTGTCTATTCCTGCGCTTCACTTTCTGTTTCCAGCCTGAACAACACCTTCGACGCATTCAGGATTAAAGGCTTCATTGGACCTGCGATGTACTCGTCGCCTCCCATCATTGGAGAACAAACAAAAACGGGACTCATCGGACCAAATTACACGTTTCCAATCTGCCGCAGTCCAGTTTTTGTGCCTCTGAGCCCATTTATAACGTGCCAATTTGTGACTTGCTGTTAACAGCAGCCTCTTCCGTGGTACCCTGCTCCAGATGTCCATCGCATGCAGTTCTCGTCGCAATGTCCGTTCGGAAATTGGTCGCTGGAGAACCTCATTGGTTTCTTGGAGCAATTGTTCTCTGGTTTGAAAACGATTTGCAGTTACTAGACGAGAAACATGGCGGCGGCCCCTATTGTCGAGAATTGTTTTCCGGCCACAGTTACGCCGTCGATTTTCAGTTGATTGCGAACTACACCACTCTTTGTAAACTCGCTGGACAGTACGCGTTGACACACCAACAAATTGGGCTACTTCAGACATTTTGTGTCCGTGGGCTCTGCCAAACACGATGGCTCCTTTTTGGCACTGAGTAACGTCTGCCTCACGACCCATTTTGCAGACTATATCCAACACACACTTTGTTCTTCACCACCTCACGAAACAGATCTGATCCTGTGTGCTACGTCACCGCTACTTGTCACTTACCAATGCTAAATCAGCGCCCTCTGTGTGACCTTGAACTTCCTACTATCGGTGCTATTAGGGGTGACTAATTTTTTGTCCGGTGTGCTGATTTTAACTGCAAACAACACACAGTATAAGTAATGTAAAGCGTCGTTCTTTATATATATATATATATATTATATATATATATATATATATATATATATATATATATACGATGAATAAAACCACGAAAGGAAAAGAAATACAAAGTGGTGCTCAAGCGCTTTCGTCTAATGACATCCTCAGGAACACTGGAGTGAAAGAAGAGTTCAAGACAATATATAGGTTACAAAAATAAACATATATATAATATATATAGTATAGAAAAAAATTGTGGGAGGAGCAATCGCATTTGTATGGAAAAATGACACTTATAGCACTTTGCCTGAAATTCAACATAAATTCAAATGGTAAACAGGTCACAAAAGAATAAAGAAATAAAAATAAATATAAATATAAATTGGAAAAATTACAAAATAATGCCTTAGTGATATATACATCACAGCCGAAATAACCATAAAAAAATAAACCAACAGATAAAAAACTAAAAATTATAAGTGGATTCTACAAATTCAAGCTCCAAAGGAAAATTTTTACAATCAATTTAATAGATGATGCCAAATTGATATACAGGGTGGGGCACGGGAATCAAGTGTTTTTTGAATAGCTAGTAATCGGCCATTAGGAATGGGAGGGGCGTGCGGTAGGTAGCATTCCATTCCTGGGTTCATAGCATTTAACTTTAACTAACACTCACCTTTATCTTTCAGGTGCCATCATGGAGCAGTGGACGTTAGAACACCGCATGTTCGCGTATGATCATTTTGTTAGGAGTGGCGAGTCAGTGACAGCAGTTCAGCGTGCGTTTCGCCGCAGATTCAACATTCATCGAAATGACTCTGTTCCCGCTCGTGACACAATATTACGTTGGGTTAACAATCTTCGAACAGGAGGCTCATAATGAAAACAAAACCGAAGGGGCCGCAACGCACTGTGCGTACTCCAGAGAACGTTGAAAGGGTCAGACAAGCGATGTTGCAAAGCCCAGGCCGCTCTGCTCGGAGACATTCAGCTGCACTCGGAATCAGCAATCGTACTGTTAGACGGATTTTGCATGAAGAATTACATTTTCACCCATACAAGTTAGCGATGGTGCAGGAATTGAATGTAAACGATTGCCCCCAACGACTGAATTTTGCACAGGAAATGCTTGCACTTTATGAGCAGAATGAAAACATGATGGTGTAATGAGTGATGAAGCCATTTCCACTTAATGGGGCCGTCAACAATCAAAACTGTCGGTATTGGGCTGCTGAAAATCCGCGACAACTCCATGAAAAACCCTGCATAGCCCTAAGGTTACAGTTTGGTGCGCGGTGGGAAAGTTTGGCGTCATCGGTCCCTATTTCTTCGAACAAAATGGGGTTACCGTTACCATAACATCTGGCGTTACATTGAGATGGTGAACACCTTTTTCATCCCTGAGTTACGAAGAAGGCGTATTGCTCGTCGACATTTGTGGTTTCAGCAAGATGGGGCCACGCCACACAACCGCCAGAGCGTCAATGCTGTTCTTCGCCCCCTGTTTCCCAACCATCTCATTTCGAGATTTGGGTGACATTGCATGGCCCCCTCGGTCCCCTGACTTGTCCACATGTGACTTCTTTCTATGGGGGTACCTCAAGTCACGTGTCTACGAGGACAAGCCCCGTACATTAGATGCATTGAAGGAAGCGATCCGTCAACAAATCATCCAAATCAACAGAGACCTGCTGGGAAGAGTGGAGGCCAATTTTCGTAAACGCCTTCAACAATGCGTCGACGGCCAAGGACATCATATGCCAGATATAATTTTCGGTACATGATTATTATGACATGAAATGCTATGTTCTTACGAATGTTGTTCTACCAATATATTTTCTTTACAAAAATAAATATCATTTTCCTGATTATTCCAAAAACACTTGGTTCCCGTGCCCCACCCTGTATATGTCACAAAGAAATAAAGAAATAAACCAAAAAAAAAAAATTGAAAAATAAATTGTAAGAGCCACACAAATTTATAAGGGAAAAAAAAGAAAAAAATTAATTACCAAAGGTTTTTTAGTTATTGTCTGAATCATATATACTATGGTCACAAACGAATAAAAAAGTACAAGTAAATATAAATTGGAAAACAAAATGGTGCCTAGATGATATATAAAGAACTATAAAAATATATACCACATATATAAGGTATATATACGAAATATAAACCCAATATATAAGGAATATATATAGTATATTGGGTTTATATTTCGTATATATACCTTATATATGTGGTATATATTTTTATAGTTCTTTATATATCATCTAGGCATCATTTTGTTTTCCAATTTATATTTACTTGTACTTTTTATTCGTTTGTGACCATAGTATGTATGATTCAGACAATAACTAAAAAACCTTTGGTAATTAATTTTTTTTTTTTTTTCCCCTTATAAATTTGTGTGCCTCTCTTACAATTTATTTTTCAATTTAATTTTTTTTGGTTTATTTCTTTATTTCTTTGTGACATATATATCAATTTGGCATCATCTATTAAATTGATTGTAAAAATTTTCCTTTTGAGCTTGAATTTGTAGACTCCACTTATAATTTTTATAATTTTTGTTTTTTTATCTGTTGGTTTATTTCTTTATGGTTATTTCGGCTGTGACGTATATATCACTAAGGCATTATTTTGTAATTTTTCCAATTTATATTTATATTTATTTTTATTTCTTTATTCTTTTGTGACCTGTTTACCATTTGAATTTATGTTGAATTTCAGGCAAAGTGCTATAAGTGTCATTTTTCCATACAAATGTGTTTGCTCCTAACACAATTTTTTTCTATACTATATATATATATATATATATATATATATATATATACAGGGTGGGCCGAAAGTCTGGATCCATAGGAAAATATTTATTTTAATACATAAATTACAACAAATGGTAAATACTTAAAATGAATATCAACTTTAACTCGTAAATGCGTATCCGTGATAGTAGTTCGTACTCCAGTATAAATACTCAAATACTTTTTTATTTCAGCCCAGAAATGGCTTCGAATCTAACAACAGAAGACCGGGTAGAACTTGTGCTCATGTACGCAAGACAGGGCGCTACACACAGAGAAGTTGCTACCGAATTCAATAGAAATCATCCTGATAAGCATCCAGTAACACATGCGACTGTTGGCAAGTTGTTTAAACGTTTCAAAGAAACAGGAAGTGTACATGATCGACGGCATTCTGGTCGTCCAAAAACTGCAACTGATGAAAATACCTCTGCAATGGTATGTGAAACTTTAACGAATAGTCCAGTAAAGTCAACAAGAAGATTATCAAATGAAACACGCATCTCGAGAACGTCAATTCGAAGAATTATTAAAAATCATAAATTCCATCCCTAAGTGTCTCGATGTCAGAGGCCGCCAATTTGAGCATTTGTTATAATTTGTTGTTTATACTGGAGTACGAACCACTGTACAGTATCACGGATACGCATTTACGAGTTAAAGTTGATATTCATTTTAAGTATTTACCATTTGTTGTAATTTATGTATTAAAATAAATATTTTCCTATGGATCCAGACTTTTGGCCCACCCTGTATATATATGTTTATTTTTGTAACCTATATATTGTCTTGAACTCTTCTTTCACTCCAGTGTTCCTGAGGATGTCATTAGACGAAAGGGCTTGAGCACCACTTTGTGTTTCTTTTCCCTTCGTGGTTTTATTCATCATAAATATTTTTCACGTGTTACTTTCGTGAAATAATTTTCATATATACAGTATATGATAAATTTCACAATTAAACCCGTGAAATGAATGAATGATGGAAACCCACAAAGAAAAAGAAAAATGATTCCAAGGTCTTTTATATTCAGAACTACACCTCGTCAGGGGTGTAATTCTGAATACACGAAAGGCCTTGGAATCATTTTTCTTTTTTCTTGTGGGTTTGCATTTTATATATATATATATATATATATATATATATACAGGGTGTTTCATAACATGTGGGACGTACTTTCAGGATGGATTCAGGACCTGAAAACAATGAAAAAATTTATATAAACATATGCCTGAAATCGCTTTGTTTTCGAGTTACAGCCCGTTATGTATTCCAGCAAGTATCCGCCTTACCTTCAAAGGAAGTGCTCAAAATGACCGCCTTGCGCTTGAATACACGCCTCGTCATAGACTGCCTGGCGCGTTCAAACATTCCAGGTATTGCTCGGATTTTCTGGCATTCTTGTTCTATACGTTGGCGAAGCATTACAACGTTGTCAATGGGTGTCACGTAAACGATGGATTTCAGATGACTCCACAGGTAAAAATCGAGTGGATTCAGGTCCGGGGAGCGAGCAGGCCACGCAATGGGTCTTCCACGGCCTCTTCATTTATCAGGGAAATGGTCATTAGGGCGGGGCGAAAATATATCGAACTCAAGTTGTCAGTATGAAACATGGCTGAAAAGGTGCTCTAGTACCAACCTAACATTAAAACATCAACTTTTATAGCCTATGAGTATATTCATTCTCGCAACTTTGAGCCACATGGATTTCTTGTCAAATATTCGAATTTCACCCGGTATAACACTCCTTTTCGCTCGCTTCTTGCACTTTTTCGACGCTAGCTTCCAAATATTCTTATTCTTATCAGCGATAGCAGATAAAAAGATATTTTCAGGATGACGAAAATGACAGTTGTTTTGTAACTCAGGACGAATAATGTCTTGGTCGATTGTATGTAGTTTTTGATAGAGCTCAATCATGAATAAAAAGTTTTTGGCCCCATCCTGGCAAGACCAGTTTGCTTTTATATAGAACCATGCAGGAGCATAGAAGTTCAGTATAAAATGAGCAATCCTTTGAAGTGTCTCTGATGATTTTTCGTGTGACATGTAATAACGTGAGAGCAGTGCCGGCCTTAGGGGTGTGCGAACCGTGCGGTCGCACAGGGCCCGCAACTTAGGGGGGCCCGAAAATTTCACAGAAATTTACCATCGACGTCAGAGTGCCAAAATTGGTGTAAATTAATGTAATTTATTTTTTTATTTTCAGATCACCGATCCATCATGGCCTTAATGATTGCATTGAATATTTAAGCTATAAATGACAAAAAATAAATTTTTATTAAATCCAGTTAATTCTTTTATGTTTTAGTATTCTTATATTACAATTGCCAAATATTCATTTGTAGTTGATTAAGTTATTTTCTTTTTTGTATATTTACAAACTTTATTTTGTTGAATATCCTAATTAAATTGAATTATCCTATTTCTAATTAAATATCCTAAGGCCGGCGCTGGTTGAAACCTCTTATGATAGTTGAAATATTTGATAATAATAAAGTAATAAGTAGTAATAATAGTAAAGGCTGTTGGTCTGTTGGTATTCTGTTACAGGTGCACTTGTATAGTTAAATTTTACTTGTTGTACTTGTTAACAATCTACTAAAATAAAATGATTAGCAATGAAAAACAATTTGACTTGTGTCATGGGGACCCGTACAGTATACTCTGCACAGGGCCCGAAATATCCTAAGGCCGGCGCGCTGGTGAGAGACGATTTGCTTTTGTCAGCCACCGTGCATTATTGAGAGACCGGGTTGAGCAGTTGCTAACAATTTGATAGCTGGACCTCTATCATGACCGTTTTGAATTGACAAACACGCCTTATGGAGGTATTGCTGGTCACTGCTGAGATCTGCTAGCACTACTTCTGGTAAGTCCATCACTTTTTCGGCGAGAGGTGGAAATTTTGCAATTGGTCTGCTCTTTGGATCAAAGTTCAGATCCTTGCCGATTTTGCCCTGTGAACTTCTAGGTCCTGTCGTTTGCCCGTCAAGAACTTCCAATATTTTCTCAAGGAAAGCTCATTAGTGTGACGTAAGCAAATAAACCATTGTAATGGTCTTCCGAATGTCAGCTTTAGTTTTATAATTACTCCATTTGATTTATCTGTACTTACATTAGTTGCATCATAAACGACTGCTTTTAAAGTCGATGCAGAGTTGGTGTCAGTAATTGCTGATATAAATTCTTTAGCAATATCACTTGCCCTTCCACTTTCAGGACCAACATGGTCAATATATTCGTTTCCTGGAAATGAAACTAACACATAGTGGTCTTCATTCAAAGTCCGCTGGCATTCTCCCACTTTTCTACAGATCTACAGAAGCTAAGGCTAACAAAGACCCAAAGATCCACTCTAAGGTTAGCCCGAGAGAAAGGAAAGAGGAGGGGGTTAAAAGAGGAGAATAAGGGGTTAAGTAAGTAGCAAAACCTATCATTCGTGGGTTAACTTTCATTCAGAAAAAGAGAAAGAAAGACTCCCCATCATCATCCGCCGGCCACTGTCGACAAGTCGGAAAAATAGTCAAAGAGAATAGTAAAGGGGTGAAAGATGAAAAGAAGTAAAATAAGAACGCTTACAAACCATGCAAACACAGTCTTAATTCATTGTCATACCATGCAAACGACAGACATGCAAGTGAAGAGAGTTACAGACATGCAAGTAAGGAGAGGATTAAAAAAAAAAAAAGGTAGAGTATAACAAAAAGTGAGTTAGTTTACTCTAGGAGCTACATCTACGTTCGTGTTAGTCTAATTTTTTTTTTAATAATTTTATTGCTGGCTTCACACACTGGCATGTCACAAGCTGGCATTAATCGTCAACAGACTCATCCTCGACCACCACCCCGAGAGCTCCTGTTGCTAATTGTTTTTATATTTTAAACAACGTTAATATTTTTAAAATGCCTATCTAAACGGTTCTTAAACATATTAACGCTGTTAGAGTTAACGACTGACGCGGTAAGATTATTCCATTTATCAATTACTTTAAACGTAAAGAAGTTTTAGCGATATTAGTAATGAAACGTATGCCACGCAACTTAAATCCGTTATTACGAGTATTACTATTATCGAAAGTGAACAATTTGTCAAAATTTACGTTATCGATGTTATTAACGATTTTGAAAACTTCAATAAGCTCCCCCCTTAATCTCCTAGTTTCGAGTGAATGCAAGTCTAACTCTTTAATCCTACATTCATAAGGCTTGTTGCGCAATGACGGAATTAATTTCGTGGCACGAAGCTGAACCATTTCTAACCTATCAATATCCTCGTGCAAATACGGGCACCAAAACTGAGCGGCATATTCTAAATGAGGCCTGACTAGGGACTTGTAAAGGGGCAATATAATATCCTTCGATTTAAATTCGAAATTACGCGCTATGAAACCTAACATCCTATTAGCTTTTGCGCAAGACTCCAGGCACTGGTTCCTAACTTTTAGATCCTTTGATACGCGTACGCCTAAATCTACTTTCTCTTCAACGCTCACTAACTCTCTATCATCCATTGTGTACGTGTAATTATTGTTACGAGAACCTACATGCAAAACTTTACATTTGTTACGTTAAATTGCATCTGCCACTTATCCGTCCACTCCATAATCCTATTTACATCGTCTTGGAGCCTATTTCTATCGTCCTCGTTAACAACCTTACCGCCTATTTTAGTATCGTCCGCGAATTTTGACAGGTTACTGGTCAATCCTACATCTATGTCGTTAATGTAAATTACGAATAGTAATGGGCCTAACACTGAACCCTGTGGGACACCGCTACCTACATCCAACCACCCCGATTCACTACCATTAACAACGACCCTCTGTTTCCTAACACAAAGCCATTCCTCTAACCAGTTAGCTACCTGACCGCGTATAGCGTGCGCTTTAACCTTCGCAATTAATCTCCTATGCGGAACTGTATCGAACGCCTTTTTAAAATCTAAATAAATAACGTCAGCTGCTCTATGCCTATCGTATTCGCGCACTATTTCGTTATAAAATTCTAACAAATTAGTTAAACAAGATCTATGGCGTCGAAACCCATGCTGACTACTATTAATCAAATCTCGACTTTCTAAGTGATCGATGATACGATCCCAAACTACGGATTCGAAAAGTTTACCGACAACTGACGTTAAGCTAATGGGCCTATAATTGCTAGCTACTGTGCGGTCGCCTTTTTTAAAAGTAGGCGTGACGTTAGCTGATTTGAAGTCTTCAGGAATAATCCCCGTTTCGAGTGACTGATTAAAAATCTTCGTTAAGGGGCCTACGATAACGTCTTTCAAATCTTTCAAATGTCTGGGATAAAAAGCGTCAAGGCCTGGAGCCTTGCTAACTTTTAGCCTATCGATATAATGCGCAGTCTCACCCTCGTAAACAGTTATTTCATCCAAAATAGTCTCGCTACTAAATGTAACGATATCGTCCACGTCGGGGACATTATTTACGTCTTCTACGGTAAAAACTGTCGCAGAAAAGTTATTGAAAATACCTGCCATCGCCATCGCCTGAGTGTCAGAAGCCAAAGCGCCGTTAACATCCACTAGAGGGCCTATGTTATCTTTTATCGGCTTACGATTATTGACGTATTCTAAAAACTTTTTTGGATTATGTTTACTATCCGCAGCTATAAGTATCTGTAAATTACGCTTAGCATTCCTAACTGATCTTTTAACCTGACGTCTAAGCTCGATATATCTATTAAAGTTAGCTGCCGTGCCAATGCGCTTATTAAGTCTATACGCTCTGTTACGCTCGCTTATGAACTAGCCTATTTCCCTAGTCCACCACTTAGGCCTACTATGATTTCTAGCGCGTTTGGGCCTACGAGGAATAAACTCCCTTTCACTATTCATAAAACTTTCGGATCTTTTCCGTTTGACTGCCGCCATTGAAACATAAGAGGTGAGTGCCCCCAGCTTTCTTTACTTAGCCTTATAAGGCTAACTAACGAAAATATCACGACCTAACCTAACCAATCGTTAGGTCAACTGTACGACCTTGACGATTGGTTAGGTTAGGTCGTGATATTTTTGTTAGTTAGCCTTATAAAGCTAACTAAAGAAGGCTGGAGGCCCTGATCTTCAGGTGATCCCCTTATTTTTCTGAGTACACGATTAAAACTTAAAAATTAAGCATGGATCTTGAAAGTAATTAAAATTGTTTATAAGAAACAAAATTTGAAGGGGAAATTAAGAAAAGCTTTTTTATAAAGTAACTTATTTTGTATCATCAAGACATTTCAGTTAAAATACAAAATACAAAAAGTTTAATTATGTTTCAATGGCGTCAGTCAAACGGAAAAGATCCAAACTTTCTTTAAACGCCTCCCAATGCAAATTTGTGTCATTACCCATAAATAAGTTCTCAGTCCACTACTCTCATCCTATCCGCAAAACTATCAAAATTAGCCCTACGAAAATCAGGGACTTCTATTACGTTACTATCCTTAGTGTTTTCTATCAATAACTTAAACCTAAGAATTTGATGATCACTACACCATAAACTCTCGCCTACTTCTGAACCTTCGACTATATTTTCGCCGTTCGTCATCACCAAATCTAAAATATTGTCACCGCGCGTTGGTTCGGTAACTATCTGTCGTAAAAAATTATCTTCCATGAACTCAATCTGAAACCCTCCTCATTACCAGTAAAAGTCTCGTAATTAACATTAGGGCAGTTAAAGTCTCCGACAATTATACTATTCCGATTGATAATAAAGTTACCAAGAAGTGAGTAAAATCTAGTATCGGTATCGAGGGGTTGAATGGGAGGTCTATAAACAACAACAAAATTAAAACTAATACTACGCGCCCTAACTTCAACGCATATCGCATTAATTGCTGTCGGAAAATCTTTCTTAACCTCGATAGCCCTAAGGGAATTACGAATGTACAGCAAAACGCCGCTACCAAACCTATGTAACTTATTATTAGTAGAGAGTTTAAAACCCGCTATATCAAGTTCCCCCAACAAGTCCAGAGTCACGGTATTTAACCACGTTTTAGCGATAGCGACTATATCGTAGTTGCCAGAATAAATTATCGCCTTAAATTCGTTTAATTTATTTCTAATACTACGCGCGTTACAATAAAAGACGTTTAAGTTATTTTTTACCACGGGCCGGCGTTTTAAACTATTTTTCACGTCGGGCCGCGTTCCTCGGACCCACAACGTTTAAAGAACGCTTCGACCTATACAGCTTTCGTACGTTTTCGTCAATTAACCTACCTAGCCTAGCATTACCTATTTCATTAAAATGCACCCCCATCTTTTATAAAAAGGCTAGGATCACTGAATTCTGACCACAGCTTTACGAAGGGTACATTTTCCTCAGCACAAATCTCTTCTAATTTAGTATTCAAAAATATCGTTTTAGACGCAATCCTAAGACCCAAACCGTGCCTAGGGGTAATACCTAGAACTAAAGACCTATCTGACCTCGGCTTTAGGGACCTAATTAATCCCCTATATCTCTCCAAAAGGTCAGGCACTCTCGTATCGGGCCTATACGAGTCGTTGCCCTCTATCACCAACATCGAGTGATGGGAGGCAACAATCCTGTCCACTTCGTCTCTAACTTTGTCAACCCTGGCCCCTGGGAGACAGACCCTCCTCCTCTTGGTTGGATGCCATTCAACGAACTCTGTGTCCATTTGGCGCACTAAGGAGTCCCCAATTAAAATAGTTTCCCTCTCATTCACGTCCCTTTCCAAATGGGCGAAAGGGTTCGAAACCTCGATACGGGGGAGGGTATTCCTATCACCTAACGTACGCGACCTAGCTCCACCCTTAACTTCTCTAAATCCCTCCCCATCTATTAATCTCGGGCCAACCTTAACCCCTTCCTCAACTCTATCCAACCTTCCCGATAAGGTACCTAAACTAGAAACTAGGTTACGCACCTCACCTTTCAAATTACTAACGTCTTCAACGTTAGTGTTGGTTCGGCTTTCGTCAACCATATTCCTACCCCTGCCCTCATCAAGCGTTGCAAGTCTCTCCGTTACCTCACGTACACTGCTTTTTATGTCAACTATTTCCTCCTTTAACTCGCAAAAGAAACAAACTGATCTCTCGGTAATCGCCATAGGACCGCCGTTATAATCTTTAAAATCCGAATACCACCAATTTACCCACACCTAACACACGACGCTTTCCGCGACGGCATCGCGCAGTTAAAATTAGTTTATAATCGTCACAAGTTTAAGTTAAATTAAGCCGGCACGCTATGAAAACTTCTAAATCGATAAAAACCACTAATATTCAATTACTTAACTATAACAATGTGAATATAAAAACAAGTATATAAAATTCAAAACTTTCCAAAAATAAAATTATCAGCAATATGCAAAAGTAGATACAATATCAGAGAGCTCAGGAAATGCGTCCGTTCAGTACAGAGTCTGGCTGACGAAAGAGTTCTACAATTTTTTCCATCAAATCTAAGGAAACTATTCCTTTATTCTGTTCTTCATGCTTCTTTCTTTCTATGCTTCTCCACAAGGTTCTTTGACGACGTAGTTTACTGGGAACAATCGTAGTATTTTCAGATAATAAATTAAGATTTCTCAATACACCATTAGCAAATAAACAAGCATCACGGTTGCTTATTTTGCATCGATCAACTGCCTTGCATAATTCTGAATATTGGTGTCGATTTTGAGAAGTGCTAGCTTCTGTATCTAACTCGTACTCGCTCAATTCGAACTCTTTTGTTTATCTTTAAAGAATTGTCTTTTATGCTTTCTGTTTTCCATTTGTTGTAGTTTTGAAGTTTTCACTTTGTCCAACTTGCCTATAATCATTTTTCGTTCAGTATGTTGATCAATTCAGAACTCTCATTAATCATTCGGGATTTTCTCCGCCTGAGCGCATTTACACTCACTTCTTTTAGGAGAACCGGGGGTATAGCACTTTCAGCAAAATATGTCAAATAAATTTGTGAATGAATCATATTTATTTTGTTAAATGCTGGAAGATATTTTACTCATGGGATATCTTCTAAGTTCTTGTCCCTTCTCAATTAATCTCTTTACCTTAATTACTATGCTTTTGAAGTCGATTGTTGGAATGGAAGCACCGATGTAAGGGGTTCCAAAAAACCTTAGCCCCCCTATTTGCAGCTTACATGTTTACTTATATCGAAATAGTTTTTAGTGATTATAAAAATATATAAAATTCTTTATTTATTGCAGGTATTAAAATTATTCTAGCTGATAAAGTGATAATATAATGGCTTCTCAATTAATTGGTGATTCGGAGAGGCAACGTGTGATAGATCGCATACAAGCAATAACATTTCTGGAAACTCGTGACGCTGGAGCCACCTTTATAACACGTTCATGGGTTGCCAAAAAGTTGCGAAGAAGTGAGGACTTCGTCAAAAGAAATTAGAATAAAACTTTGGATGAATGTGAAATGGATACAACCAAATCTGGGTGCCCAAATTTGCCACTCTCTCAGGAAACAAAGGACATCATTGAAAGCGGTACGCGTAAGCGGAAAAACAGCTGTGCTAAACTTTCTAGAGAGATCGAAGTGTTGAGAGGAAAGATCGTTAGTGGTGAGATCATTCGACTGTACCGTCATAGGCAAGGTTTAAAGCCTTGGCATGAACTTCCAAAGCCAAGAAAAACTCAACTTAACATCGATGACAGAATGTGGTTTGCCCATTATCTTGAAGATTGAGATGTGGATGATTTCATGCATTTAGCTGTCTCCGATGAATTTTTTGTTTACGTAACACGTCGGCCTAACTACCAAAATGATCGAGTGTGGGCCACAACACCAGATGAAATCGATGACAATGAACATTATCGCGAATTATTAAAAAGTCCAGACTGTGTTGGTGTGTTTGTTTTGTTCACTGCAAAGAAGCTCCTGTGGGTGCTGAAGCCAAATGGTCAGAGTTGGGATGGACAGTATTTTCGTGATATTATTCTATCCCAGCATGTCATTCCTTTCCTAAGAAACCCAAACAATGTTATGGATGTCGATCAGGTCACACTTCTGCACGATAAGGTCCCCTGCTTTAAGGCATTAGCCACTCAACAGTTGTTGCGGAACCATGATATCGATTTCTTTGGAAATGAAGAATGGCCAGGAAATTCTCCTGACCTGAACGTCTGTGAACACATTGGATCAGTTATAAAGGACAAGGTTGAATGTCTCTTGTTTCAAGAACCTGCAGCAAATCGATTTTCGGAGGATAGAATGACGCAACACATTGAAACTGTTTTAGCAAATTTGCGTAACGATCAAGATCTATTCACGTCACTTTTTGCAAGCTACCCAAAGCGAATTCAGGCTGTCTTGGAAGCCAATGACGGGAACACCAAGTTTTAATTGTTTCTCATTAAATGTAGGATTAAATTCTTTTTTGTAAGGTATGTTTAGTTTTACTGTACCTTTAATGGTTTAGGCCATGGGCGTGGGGGCTAAGGTTTATTGGAGCCCCGTATATATCATTCACTTCTTCCGCGATAATTTCAGCATATTTCTGAGTGCTAAATGTTGCAATAATGCGCTTATGTTTAAGATAAGCTTTGAATACATCATCACAAGTTGGTAGTTGGTTGCCAGGAAGCTCTGCTGGCGTTCCGAAAACAGAATGCTTCACTTTTTCTCTTGTTATACCAGAAGAGGCCATTGCAAGCTATGCTATTAATCTGAAACAAAAGAAAATAAAATGCTGAATCAGGAAGCACATGATAGGTCAAACAAGTGATAGGTCACAAATACACATGTAGATACACAAATATACATGATAGGTCAAACACATATGGGGCCTACATTTTAAAATAAGCAAAAACAATATTTATTAATGGTTTTTTGATAGACATTGGCATTAATTGGGTTTATTGTTGAGATCCTCATACCTGTGAGGCGAAAAATTAATTTAAGGAAACATGCTAAAAAGGAACTTTTGTGGCCTTTGTTCGCAATTTATTTTTTTCATAGTTGCCAGCACCAAAATTAATATTTCTAAGAGATATGACTTATTCCTTAATCAGTGATTACTTGGGCATCTTTTTCAGCATGTTTCATTAAATTAAATTTTTTAATCCCACCCTAATGGTCATCCAAATAGTCTCTGGCTACTCGACTAAAATGAGGCGGAGCGCCGTCATGCATAAACCACATACGACGTCGGACACCAAGAGGAACTTCATCTAGTAAATCGCTTAAATCATTCCTTAAAAAATTGGAATACGATTCTCCTGTTAATCTTCCAGGCAAAACAAAAGGACCGATTAAGTTGTCGGCAATAAGTCCTGCCCATATATTATTGATACTAAATTGTTGTTGGTGCCTTGACTGGATGATGGCATGCGGATTCTCTTCAGTCCAGTGATGAGTGTTGTGAAAATTGATCACGCCATTTCTTGTGAAGGCAACCTCATCAGAAAACAACACGGAGGATAGAAAAAGAGAATCGCGAGCACACTGTTGAAGGAACCAAGTACAAAAAGCCTCTCGTGGTGGGAAATCAGCTTCAGTAAGGTCTTGTACTCTCTGAATGTGATATGGGTAAAGCTGTTGTTCCCGTAAAATTCTCCACACAGTTGTGTATCTTACACCCTCTGTTGCTGCTATCCTTCAGGTGCTGACACCAGGATGTTCCTCCACGCGATTCAGAACCCACTCCTCCAACTCAACAGTTCTGGCGCTGATTGGTCTACCACCATCCGAAACTCGCTTGTTGAATGATCCTGCATCACCAAGACGCTCGTCTATTCTCTGAAAGGTCTTCTTATTAGGGGTTGTTATTATTTTTTATTTTTTGGAATTCCTAAGTGAGGGCCCCCTCAAAATATAGACCACCAATAGTGAACTCGGATCAAAAACGATTTTTGATTTTTGACCCCTCTGACCCCCATGTACATACCACCTGAAAGTATACATATGTGTATTATTGTATTTTTCTGCTATATAATCCATATTTATTGCCAGATTTGCTTTGTAATATGTCCTTTATAGGGTTTGCGGGGTCGAAGAATACGAATCTATCTGTACTCAGAATTTTGAAAATCTAATATGGCGCCCAAAAATCTCCATTTTTCATCAAATTGTCATGGATGACAGCATCCCTAATGTTATGATATATACTAAAGAATGTATTAACGCACACATACAACACAGACACCATCACCTTTCATACCACACTGTCCAGTTGTCAGCCTGATTAGCATCAGCACATAAGTGACACCTAGTGGACCAACAGCCAAACACCACATCTAATGCTGGTTTCAGAGACCGAAAATATTATTATACTTCACTGTGCTTTCATTACATTGTTGTATGTGCCTTTATTTATTCCCTAAGACTCCCATTTCATGCCGCAAGGTTTTCCAGTCTGATGCAACTTTTTTTTTCTATTTTCAGACCACACCCGAGTGAACAATGAGCTACGCTCGGACGCCAAGTACACGCTTGTCCGCCCAGAAGACCTTGGGTTCAACAACCTACATAGAAACTGCTGACTTTTCAAATGGCTTGCTTCCAACGAAAAAGGACATTTTGGAAAACATGTACTTCGACTGGTAGAGTCGGTAAAACTGAGAGGTCAAAGGAAGTTCAGCCGGAATTCTTGCGGACGTCCTTCAAGAACACTGGATTTTTTGTAATATAAATATAGTGACCACTAAACGCATCAAACTGAAAATTTTGGAACTGTATGAAAGATTCATGAAATTATTCAGACCAGAAAAAACCGCCGAAACGACAACTATTATAAAAAAGTCGAAGATTTCAACGAAAAAGCAAAAGAACGTTTTGATATCTTCTGCGCGGACGATGAAGTAGGAAACGCTTAGAAAATTTTTATGGTGTGAAAATGACTCGAGAAGAATGGGACTTTCTGGAAGACCAAAGACATGATAGAAAAATGTTTTGCAAGATTTTTATCGACAGAAAATGGAATAAGACCATGGAACGCAGGAAGAGAGATCTGCAGAGTTTGGAGCGAATGAGAGAGGAAGCAGAGATGGAAAGAGCGAGAAATAAGGAAATGGCTTCAGCTGAAGGCTTCAGTGAACTATCTGAGGATGATCCGAATCATAGTGACTTCCAAATTAGCACATCAGAATCAGATGAACCTTCCATGTCTACGGGTCGGAGGCGTCGTAAACTGTCCCCTAGACAAAAAAAAAATTTAAATGGATGAGTTGCCGCCAAAGTACCAACACATAAAAGAAAGTGTCAGAAAAGTAAGGCCCAAGGTTTACGAAGCAATGGACCAGTTCAAAAGTTCTCATCACTTGTCAGATAGTCAAGCTGCGGGAGCCGTAGTCATTGTTGGCAATAAACTACTTGGTCGGAACTGGAAATTTCATGACGAATCGCCAGACTTAGTAGATTTAGACACTCTACCACAGTCTAACAATATTCGATAAGCCGGAAAGAGCAATGAAGCGCTAGCATTGCATAAAATTGCGAAAGAGATCATGCAATCAGATCAAAAGTCGGTAGTTACCTATTCTGTTGATGGTTCGAAAAAACAGGGGGCTGGTTCTTTCTCGGTGCAGGGAATGACGGTAAATGGAAAATACAGACCTCTACCGACATTTCCGATTGCTACGGAAAGTAGAGAGAACTTGGCAGATTTGAAAGTTGCCATGTTGAAGATACTGAAAGCAGCGAGCGGAGTTAGTTCGAAGGAACTGTTTGAAAAGATAGACTTTGTGATCACTGATCAGACATCCCATAATCTCTCTGTCGAACAAATGGTGGCCGAGAAGCTAGAATCAGAACATGCCCAGGATCATTTGTTTTGAAATGTCCACCCAACTCTCATGTTCAGTCGAGTGACCACTAAACAATGGACCGAAATAGAAAATGCCATTGGGCGAGATAAAATATATTCCAGCTTTCTCGTCACTGCCACAACTTCATCCTCGAGTGTGACCGAACAAGCGCTGGACTGTATAACCAGACTGATAAATCATGACTTTGACCACAAACCGTGGAACAAAACCAACGATTTCGACGCTCATATCGCGCCGAAGCGAAACAAATCTGTCAGTCCAAAAGATGAACGTTTCAACAGATTGACGTTGACATGTGCCAATTGTGCTATAACCTTATATCACATTGACGATGTGAGAACATTTCTCGGAAAATTTGAGCATGTGACGAACCAATTGGCCTGCATCGTACGATGCTTCCTGGATCTGGACTTCTTGAGAGTTGCGTACACGGCTGGAGCTCTCATTGGACTTCATTTAGTGGAGCCGTTCCTTTCACTGACGATATCGACCAATACAAATTATTCAAAGCTAATTCCAAAATTCCAACAGTTATACCAAGACCTCGTTTCTACTGATCCGGCTAAGCTGTTGGAAGTGGATACGCCGGCATTTGAGTTTGTATCTGTTGAAAGATTCCAACAAACACGATGTGACGATGATATTTGCAATGCTATCAAAGCTACAGCTCTCCAAATGAGTACTGAAGTCACAAAGGTTTTGGGTATGATATTGCCAAAGCTTGCTGAAGGATTTCAGAAAAAAAAGGGAGATATCTTTGGATTCGGATAATTTGAAGAATCAGCGGAACATGCTCTCTCAAAAATGGACTGTGAAAAACTGGACAAGGCGCCAATTCACAACTTGGACTCTGAGCGCAGTGTAGGGTTCATCAACTATGAACTCGGCAGAAGAGGCGCCAAGCAACTCGCGTGCGCGTCGGCAGCGCAGGTCAAAGCTAAATCTCTTGCGTTGATTCAAAAACAACCAACAGGGTCTTTCAAAGACTATAGGAAAATTGGAACTGCAAAAATTCCGGAAATAATGAGAGAGTGGAGCGTACGACAAGAACAATTACAGAAGCAAGGATTACAGACTAAAGAGATTGCGAATGTCGCTGTAGACCGCAGGAGAAATAGAGACCTGGAAGAATTAAAAAGACTAGGAGGTCCATTCACGGCTAGTGAGCAAGTGGATAATTATCTCGAAGAATCAAATTTGGACGGTTCGCAGAAGCTGAACCGTCTTTATCTCGAAGTCAGATATGCACGAGATACCGCTCTTTCTGTGCCAAAGACTAGTGATATATTTCGTCTAATGAAGGACTACAGAAAATTGCCTCTCTCAACGTATGCCAATAATTTGAAGCTTTATCTCAGCAATGTCAGCTGTAAAGCTCAGGTCACAATCAGTGAGTTTAACCATGCAGTAGACACATTACTGAAATGAACAATATGCGTGTATGGTAATATAGTATGATCTTTATACAAATATTGAATGTGTGAAAATCATCTTGAAATCGGTCTTTGTGCACTTAGCACTCTTCTTATTGTCTTTGGTGGTCTCAGATGGGTTGAAAGTTCATGATTTAACTGTATTAGTTCTCACAAATACCTTGTCAACTGCATAATTCTGTTCAGTGTTGTCGCAAACCTCCAATTAATTATAGTATAATGGATGTTTGTAGTATTTCCATCCACATTTCACTGTCAAATGCCCAAAAATTTGTGATTTTGACCGCCACCTTGGATTTCCGCCATAATGATTTTTCAAAGTTTCATTACGAATGCATATTCGTGTTCTGCGACCCTGAAAACCCTATAAAGGACATCTTACAAAGCACATCAGGCAATAAATATCGATTATATAGCAGAAAAGCAGAAAATACACATATGTATGACTTCAGGGGGTGTGTACAGGGGGGTAAGAGGTTTCGGAAAAAAAAATTAAATATAAAATCGTGCTTAGAAATGGTGTCTCCAAATTTTACGCTTGTTCCGAGGAAAATTTAGGATTCGGAAACCTTTCTGCATACAGACGTCTTGCTGCGGCCGCATTACACTCGGCAAGTCCATATACGAGATGCATGTCTGCCATTTCTCTGTTTGAATAAGCCTCCATTCTTACTTAAAATGCACACTAACACTGAATAGCACAAAAACTTTTAAGTGTTTTTTCACTGGACTGCATTTATTCACGGTAAGAAGTTACGAATACGAAGAGTGAAACACCGCGATGCACCTCTGACTGACTGATGGCTCTACACTCAACGATATTGAAACATGTCATAGAGTGTACGAAACATTACAATCGGCAAGGCCATAAATGAAATAAGTCTCGTACACACTCACAAACATTGTCGGCAAGAAGAGTTTGTAAACAGTTTGTGGAGAGAATTGCTGGAACACAAAACGGGCTGTAACTCGGAAACAAAGCGATTTCGGGCATATGTTTATATATACTTTTTTCATTGTTTTCTGGTCCTGAATCCATCTTGAATGTGCATCCAACATGTTATGAAACACCCTGTATATATATATATATATATATATATATATATATATATATATATATATATATATATATATATATACACACACACACGAGTGTAATTCAGTAAGTATCCGCGCTTATTATTTTCACAATTTTATTTTCACATCTGACAGATTGTAAACACATCACTTCTCAACATAGTCTCCCTGTTTCTCAATACACTTAGTCCAGCGATCGACAAGCTTCCTAATGCCATCACAAAAGAATGTTTTTGGCTGTGTGCGTAGCCAGTCATGCACCGCCTCCTTCAGGTCATCATCGCCTTGGAATCGCTGACCTCTCAATGCGTCCTTTAGTGGTCCCAACAGGTAAAAATCCGAAGGTACCAGGTCTGGACTGTAGGCTGGATGGTCGAGAACTTCAAATTTAAGTTCTTGAAGGCATTTTCTAGTCTGTGCAGCGGTATGAGGGCGCGCATTGTCGTGTAACAGAATAACACCTTCCGACAATCTCCCTGTCCGTTTTGTGCGAATTGCTTGCTTTAACTCACTCCTAAGCATGTCAGAATACGATGCACTTGTTACTGTAGTTCCACGCTCTAGATAATGTTCAAGGATAGGGCCTCGTATATCCTAAAACAGTGTTAGCATAACTTTACCTGCTGATGGCTGCGCTTTGAACTTCCTTGCAACGGGAGATTGTCGGAAGGTGTTATTCTGTTACACGACAATGCGCGCCCTCATACCGCTGCACAGACTAGAAACTGCCTTCAAGAACTTAAATTTGAAGTTCTCGACCATCCAGCCTACAATCCAGACCTGGCACCTTCGGATTTTTACCTGTTTGGACCACTAAAGGACGCATTGAGAGGTCAGCGATTCCAAGGCGATGATGACCTGAAGGAGGCGGTGCTTGACTGGCTACCACACAGCCAAAAACATTCTTTTGTGATGGCATTAGGAAGCTTGTAGATCGCTGGACTAAGTGTATTGAGAAACAGGGAGACTATGTTGAGAAGTGATGTGTTTATAATCTATCAAATGTGAAAATAAAATTGTGAAAATAAAAAGTGCGGATACTTATTGAATTACCCTCGTATATACAAACCCTGGCCAAATTATTAGATTCAGTGGCTAAAAAATTTTCTTTAATGAAACAACCAATATTTTTTTCACTTGTTTATGCTTATGTTGATATTATTCTATTATTACACCCGTCTAACGTCCAGCAATTATTATATGTTCATTAAGTAGATTTTTTAATTCTAAGACACTTTCCTTCTATCGTGTTTCCGTCGCAAATGCTTCGTTTTCGAGATATAAACATTTTTTGGTGTGTATCTAGTGTGTTTGTACGGTCGTTTGTGTGTTCGTACCTTCGTTTGTGTGTTCGTTTGTGTTGCCGTCACATGTCTGCCCAATCAGAGCGCTCCATCCATTTCGAATTTGAATTAGTTTGCTACCGGAATGGCTTCGTGTGACATGTGTTCATTCGATTATTACCGCTGTATTGTTGCTTTCTATGAAAATTTAGAAAAAAGTGTTGACTTTCTGCGTGCTCACAGTGTTCTACCGACAGTAGTGAAGTGTCCACATTGTAAAATGGAGTGCACATATCGTCAAGACCAGAAACTGTGGCGTTGTAGAAAAAGTTACGTTATGCTTAAAACGAAGAAAAGACGGTTTTTCTTTTAGGTTAGGATAGGTTAGGTTGTTAGGATAGGTTAGGTTAGGTTGTTAGGATAGGTTAGGTTAGGTTGTTAGGATAGGTTAGGTTGTTAGGATAGGTTAGGTTAGGTCAATTTTGAAGGTGAAATTTGTTTTTCCTATGGTTTTTGATGTTTTGAACGAATCTGACCTTCAAAACCGTCGGAAATGACTCGTTTTCTGTGATTTCCCCACATTGCCGGCTGGGGGGGGGGTATCCCAAAAACGAGTCATTTCCGACGGTTTTGAAGGTCAGATTCGTTCAAAACACATCAAAAACCATAGGAAAAACATAAATTTCACCTCGAAAGGGAGACGGGTGTAATACTGTACATTTACCCTTATGTTTACGTATATTAGGAACTTCTAAATTATTTGCTACTTTCTTCTTAACATAATGTGTGAGTTTAAATGTGAGTGTCAGTCTTGAGGGGGGGGAGACAAAGGGGGAATGTGGTGATAAGGAAATCTAACCTTGCACGTCATCTGTAACGCCTTGTGTTGTTTACCATTTATTTCAGTTTCAAAGCACTCTTTACATTGATTAGCCTCAGTGTCCAGAAACTGCTTATAACGAAAAAGAAGCTTAAATTTGCTTAAATTAATATACTTTTTATGCTCTACTATAGTTTAGTATGTGAAATTTAACTGTACCGTGCTACTTTTCAGATTTGTAGAGTTATTTTCTTTGTTCTTGTTCTAATTAATAATATGAGCAGAGTGTGTGATATTACGCCACGTAAAAAGGCGCGGGTTTGTGGTTTATTGATTGCCGATACTTTTTCGGCGCGAGAGATAGCGCGTAAACTCAATCTCTCTCAATCAAGTGTCCGAAGAATCTCGTCAGTCTAGTCAGTCTCGTCAGTGAGTCTAATAATATATACAGGGTGGGTTAAAAAAAGTGACCCCCTTACAGGTAAACTGTCATACTAAAAAAAGTAAGGGAACTAAAGTTACCAAACTTCATAGATGCTTACCTTAGCATGTTGTTCGTCTTAATTGAGAAGTTGCTCGATGTGTCCCCTTCCTGCTCAACGTAGGCCTCCAAACGTGGACGCCACTGATCAATACACCTGTTTACATATCGTTGAGACACCTTCTCCCAACCGAGCAGAATTCTTTCGCGTAGTTCATCTATGTCTCTTATATTGGTACCAGGGATGTAAACTTTTGACTTCAGGGCTTCCCAAACACCATAATCTAGTGGTGAAAGATCGGGACTACGAGCCTGCCACATTTTGGGTTCGATAAAACCTGGTGTTTCGTTCTCAAGGAATGTGACAGTTTGGCGTGCTCTGTGAGCAGGGGCTCCATCTTGTTGGAGAGTATATCTTTCACTCTATCTGAGTGATGTTCAACGAATTAGTGGCATTGTGCATGTTTGATCTGTATTCTGTTAATTGGGTATTTTACTGTGGTATGTAGTAAATTTTTTTCAATTTCTATATTTTTTGGCGAACTTAGTTTCACTCGCAGATATGTTTCCATAATATGAATCACAACGGGTTTTGCGCGCTCTCCTTGATCAGCTCCCAGATCTATACAGTTCTCATGATTCGTGCAGGTGAGCTTTATTTTCATATCCACCCCATTCATAAGCAGTTTCTCTTGGAATGTGAAGTCAGTATGCAGGCGTCCAAAACATTCGTATATCTTCTTTTTAGAATGTATAAATTTGTCTTTTATACTACTTTCGTCTTTAGGCTGATAACACTGGGTAGCAAAATTTGAAAAAATTTCTGTTTATTGTGATTTTTCTGTCGTTTCTTAATGATTTCGGGGCACTGATTCCAAAAATGATATTGGTTTTGCTCTATCATCAACCGTTTCAAAAATATAGGTTATCACACTTTTCATATGGCAAAGTATATAAAGAAGGCTAACATAAATATTTTCTGAAAATAAAAACACTATTGGAAATTAATGTTTATTGAGCCAAAATTGTCTGACAAACCCAAAATGGTACAAAGGATATAATATATATCATGAGGAGGACCGATAAGAGAATAACAAGCCTCGTTATGCAGTGTGTGTTCCTTAAAAATGCACTGAAGAACGCGACTTCCGCGTATGAACATTCTTATCCTTTCTGATCAGCGACCATACGTAGTCTCCCATCATGGAAGTATCCCAATGGCCCTGGTACCTTTTCTCCATCGTTTGAATATCTTGATGGAATCTTTCGCCAAATTCTTCACTCACATCGCCCAGGTTATCACGAAAAAAGTCTAGATGTGAATGCAGATAGTGTAATTTTAAAGACATACGGCACCCCATTTTGCCAAGCACTTAATCAAGTTTGACACTAACTCCTTATAGTTTGGTGCTTTATGGTTGCCTAAAAACCCACGAACCACATCACGGAAAGCACACCAAGCCTCTTTTTCGATCGGCGTCATCTTGGCTTCAAGGTTCTTTGTGGTTCTTTGTGGTCCTACAAAGATGCCAGCCTTGACTTTGGCCTCAGAGAGTTTAGGGAACATGACCCGAATCTGTTGGAAAACTTCCCCTCCAAAATCTAACGCAGTTACAATCTGCTTAATTAGACCCAACTTAATATGGAGAGGTGGTAGCAGAATTATGTGAGGCTTCACAAGAGGTTCCCTGAGTACATTGTACTTTCCTGGTTGTAGTCCTTCACGTGGAGGCCACTGAACTGTTTTATAGTGCTCAGTTGAAGCCCTGCTATCCCACAGGCAAAGAAAACATGAATATTTAGTAAACCCTCCTTGTAAACCTAACAGGAAACCAATCATTTTGAAATCACCACACACGTCCCAGTTATATTGTTCATACCTGATTTGAGTGAGCAGTTGTTTGACATTTTCATAGTCCTCTTTCATTTGAACAGAATGTGCAACTGGTATAGATGGATATTTGTTCCCATTGTGGAGTAGAACAACTTTTAAACTCTGAGTTGAACTGTCAATAAACAGGCGCCACTCTGAGGGTATATGTGTTAACCCAATAGCTGTGAATAGACCATTAACCTCGCTGCAATAACAGAGAGAGCCACTGACATCGTAGAACCTTGCAAACTCTTCATGCCGCTTTCGGTATACAGTGCTCTTGCAGTCTTCTCCAAGCAAATTCCACTCTTTGAGTCTGGAGGTCAAAAGCTCAGACCCTGATTTCGTCAGACCCAAATCTCTAATTAAGTCGTCCAATTCCCTCTGATTTGGAAAGTGAGGGTTTGTACTGAAAGTTACTGTATATTTTTCATCATGACTGTCCTCACCAGCCGACATCTCAGATGAGATAGCTGTATCCTCATTTTCAACCTGCAAAGCAAAGAAACAAAATATAGGAATAGCTATATATGTAGAAGAGCATCAGCACTAAGAAAAATCGACACATAATGACCCACAGTCTGTAAATACAGAAGGTAAAGTAATGGATAGATACCTGTTCTGGTGGACGTGATATTGGAAGACCTTCGCCATGTGGTACAGGAGCTATGGACGACGCTATGCTTGGATACTGAAGAGTCTGCCTTCCTTTAACTTTCCTGTACTTAGAAACATCTACCATGCAGTAGTAGCAATCGTCTTGGTGGCTCTTTGGTTCTCTCCATATTCTGGGTACCGCAAAGGGCATTGCCTTGCGTACTCCCCGCAGCCACCCTTCATGTGTGGAGCGGCAGCTTCCATAGATCACATGGGGTGCCCAGGGCTTATCTTGGTCACCCATAGGCATACCAAAATAGAGCCGATACGCGATCTAGAACTTGGTGCCTTTCACAATCTTGTGCGATACTTGCTTGGGGCCTATGTAATACCCACAAACGTAGCAGAATATATCCAGCGAGTGTTTACAAGCTCTAGTTGCCATTCTCTTTACCAAACTGTACTACATTAATCATAACCTGCAGATATAGAGAGAAGAGTTATTAAATCTGGAACAGATTACAGATTCCAGAAAAAAGATGTATTCACAACACTGAAATAATGTTCGCAATAAAAAAGGATCGATAACACTCAAATCGTCAGCACAGAGAAGCACAGAAACACAGTACCTCAGTGCTGGTAACCATCAGACAAACAACCTGCTTTCTTTGTGTGCTCACACTTACTGACTTCTCAGACTCTGCGCTCTTCTTTATATAGCACAGTGGAAGTTTCGGGCAATTTCTAGAGCAAGAAAGTGTCAATGAACATCCAGATTGTTCTCAACAATTCCTGATTATTCTGATATTGCTGCGCCAATAATAACATTATACTGGTAAAACATGAAAAATGGATTATCTCTGAAACCATTGATGATACACACAAACCAAGGCCAGATTTGGACTCAGCGCCCACAAATGCATATAAAAACATAAAAAATTCTATATAAACAGAATCAGTGTTACACAGTGTAATAGCCCTCGGCACTTAGAAAGGTATCCTTCGCTTCTTTTGAAAAGTTGAGGATATTTTCCAGATAGGCTCGAAGGTGATAATAACCCCTTCCTGCCGAGATGTTGACCTGATTTAAATATTCATCACACTGGCTGAATATGGAGTGTAGAAAGTTTGTTTCGGGAAATACATGTTTATCATCGCAGTCTGTTCCATCTGAATGGGCTATACGTATTTAGCGTTCATGTGGAGGCAGCTTGGATCAAAAAAGTAAGGGCCTGAGCTGGGTATCACGAATTTTATAGGGACACTCGGGGAACTAATTGTGGTTAATGGGTTAATTGTAATAAAGTCACTTTGCTCAATAGAAACTTGTGTTGGGGCCATATCAAATAGGGACAGCTCCAATTTACAACATTGTGAGCTACATGGATGGATGAAGCGTGCCATGACGAGTCAGAAATAGTGCCACCTCTCTCGACTAGTAGTAATCAGCCTATGATTCGTGAGAGCAATGTCCTTAGCATAAATCAGTTAAAAAAATTATTAACCATAGCTTTCATTCGCTTAGAACACTCCTTCTTCGCTATCCTTTTACGTTTAACGCCACGTGTTGGTAACCCCTTCTTCCGGACAACCCTCTTCTTCTTCCCTCCACCACGCATTTTTCTCGTTGCATCTTTGATGATTTCGTCCCGTGTACGTTTTAAATGTTTTTTTAAAGCTTCTTTGGGATTAGCCCCCGCCATTATGTCTTCTACCTTGTTAAAACCTGATTGTAATGCTTTCCTCAAGAGGTATCTGGCGCCCTTCTTCAACAAGGGGACAGCCGTGCGTAGTATGGTTGAAAAAATGGGCCCACGCCCACTCCCACTCCCACGCTGATATTTCACCTCTCGATAGACTGTGAAAGGCCTTCTGGTCATTATAACTCAGTGCGACGAAAGTGCAGTTTCACTGTTAAGCTCCCATCACCGAATGGGAAATTTTTTCCCTCAATGGGGCTTATCATATGTAATGCTCAAGCTCTTCCCTCTATGAGTGGGTATGCGAGCAATGCGGAGCAGGCGCGCCTGGGTATCCCCAACAAATTGATGCTCCACGATATTGCTGTAAATATAGCACATGTCTGGGGATGGAAAGCCATCACCCAATTTCTCCAATTTCAACTGATACATTAAGCTGGACAAGTCATGTTGTGCCTCGCGAAAGGCATCTCTTTGGAGTGCTGCTCCATATCGGCCTTTGGTTATAATTTTGAACAGTCCTTTGTCTTTAATATTTCTATTATCCTGTGATTTTAGGGTCAGAACATGTGCAAGGGTTTCTTTGTTTACGATTTCGTATACTAATTCAGCCGTAAGATTTGAGCTTTTTAAACTTCCGTTTAAATCTCTCACAACACCCTCGGCCACACCATAACGACCCATGCCTAGTGTTACTACTGTAGTGTAATACAATGCCTCCCCACTCCGGGCGGCACGCATAGTTTCATCCCTAATTACCCCGGCCTGTTCACACTCATCACGATCTCTAAGAACTGTAAAAACAGGTTCTTTATAATCACTACTTAAGAAGCTGGTGGATAGCTGAATTTTGCATATCCCCACCTCATACGAATCACGCTCCAATTCAATGGACCGATGGAGTTCTGTTACAAAGTTGGCCAGGGTGTTGTTAGGATGTACAGACAGAGAAGAAGAGGACGGGAGTGTGACATAGAAATGGTTAGGCGCCATGTTGCATACTATTTAAGTTTCATTATTGCATCAGCTTTTATAGAGCTGCTGAAGCTTCCTGGGTACCCTAGCCATTTCACTAGGTACATTTTTCTCTTTCCTGAACCTTTGCTGCCTAAAACGTTTTCAATTTTAAACACATTTTTTCTTAAATCAAATGTCACTTTCTGTAGTTCCTCACCGTAAAAGCCTCCTGCAATTTCTTCCCCATTCAAATCTTCAACGTAATACAACATTATCTCACCTTTAGGTCCCATAGCCCTAACTCTAAAAATCTTACTTGCCCATCCTTGCTGAAATCCATTCGCG
Source organism: Bathynomus jamesi (assembly GCA_023014485.1). Classification (NCBI taxonomy): domain Eukaryota; kingdom Metazoa; phylum Arthropoda; class Malacostraca; order Isopoda; family Cirolanidae; genus Bathynomus; species Bathynomus jamesi. Next base: position 657,464 of record JAJOZX010000590.1, read on the forward strand.
AATTTATTTCCCGAACGCGATAGCTTTACACAATTATTGATTTTGAAACGTGAAGAGTGTGGTGGTGCTCTACGAATATCTCTTCTCACCTCACGCTCTGTGTGTGTACCTCTTTCTAAAATCTCGTTAGGTGTTGTCTCAATCGTGCGATGGTGTGAAGGGTTGTATGATGAGGCCAATGATTCCTGAATGTGTATATATCTGTATGTGTATTTATGTGTAAAATAGCGATGCATGCGTTCCTTTATGGTACGTTAAACTCTTTCAGCTAATGATGCCTTATGTATAGAATTGCTAGTGTAGTAACTGATATTAAACTCTGTCAACATGTTCTGAAAAGCTCGGCCAATAAATTCTTTCCCCATATCCGTACAAAAATAGCCTGGAACCTTGTTTTCTTTCAACATGAGGGTTTGGTAGCTTTAGCAACTGTTTCAGGCGATTTATATTTCACGGGAATTAGCCACAGATATCTAGAGAATACATATATTATGAATAGGATGTAGTGATAGCCATCATTATATACTGAATATCTTTGCATGTTTGTTAAATCCGCTTGCCAAATAGAGTCAGTCGAAGCCGCTGTTGTCCTGGCTGTTTTAAACCTTTTTCTCACCGGCTTATGAAGTGTATAAGCATCCTGCTCCCGCAAAAACCTCTCAACATCTTTTTTCCCTAGCCCATCATTGTAACCCCCGTTGGGGGTGATGGCGTACTCAGTTGTGGCACATACGAGACTTGCTCCAAGTCTTTTAACCTGTTCAGATTTCCTATCAATGTTTAGGGGACATTAATTTGTTGTAGTCTTGCTTTAACATGCTTCCATCCTGATGGTGATGGCCTGTGCCACTTTCTCACCAGATCATGGACAATGTCAACGATGTTGGATCTCTGTACCCTTGTTCTTTCAACAATGACCTCGCCTGTATCGGTCCACTGTATGATGGGGTCTTCACTCAATAGATGATAAAGACTTAATCCTTTATTCCTCAATATATGTGGGAAACTGCTTATAATACATGTTCGACATGTTGCGTTCCGTTATTCTTTGGTTGTTCATTTCTAACGTCGGCCCCAGGTCCATTCTTTTAAGCCTGCTTTTACGGGGTTCTAGAACTCTTTGAATTTTGCAGTGAAGCATACACCTCGTTCGGAATCACTACCATTTTCTTCATTATATTAATCTAGTCAGTAAAGGTCCCAAAACTGAAAATAAGATGGGGAGGAATGATCCCCTTCTTTGTACAATAATTCGCTTTTTCTTTCCCACAGTTTGACTTTTACGAGCGAGCATACGTATTATGTTCTTGTAACGACGTAGGCGAGCCTTCTGAAGGGATTTCATTGGTACATTACATTTTATAACATTAAGGCAGATTTCACAGATGTATTTTAAAAAGTCCGAGTGGATATTTTTAACAAACATCTGCGGCATTGCCCGGGGCAATGGATGATAGATTTTTATTAATTCATGGTATTTCTTTAGCCTATTTGTCATTCTGGAATATACAACGCTTCATGCTCATTTGGGAATATATTTGTTCTTAGAAGCACCCTAAACGTGTTTCGAGGGTGAAGGTCACAAAGCAAATATACGTAACGTTGACTTCTAGCTTCTTTTTAAACTTCCAAAAACTCCTTACCCTGATTCGGGAACACTTGATTGGCTAATACCCCAATTTGTGACACATCTCTACGTTGTGCGAATAAGACTAGATATTGTGTATTTAACGACACATCGCGCATGTATCTATTTTTGAAAAATAGATTCTGATTGATGAAGAATACGCTATGTTAAGATGGTGGGAGAACACTGTAAATGTCTCGGCAAACGTTTTATCCATTTCTAACATGAGATCTTCAATTACAATGACTGTACGTTCATTTCCCTTTAACGAATTAACGTCATATATGCCTTTGTGGAACAAAATATCATCTTGGTACTCGTTGAATACTGACTGATACGTCGAATAGCACCATATTACTTTATGCATAAATTTTGAGAACATCACCCCCTTATCTTTAATGATTTTAAGCATAAACAATTTTACCACATCCTGTTGGGCCAGATATAATACATGTGGATGTGCTCGTGAACCAGAATTTTTCTACAGATTCCATCTCTAACACGTCACACCCCTAAGTGGAACATTTACAAAATATAATAAAAATTTAAATGATGTTCCTTATATTCTACAACCTTGTTTTTCCTCTTCTTCCACAGAACCGTGAATGACGACGAGGTACAGTATCATGTCCCCATCATCGATATTACAGACGACCCCGATGACAGTGTAATTGTGGTTACAGACTCGACCCCCGCTGACGAACCCTCACCAGCGACTCCTGTAGCACCACCAAGTGGCAGTTCAAAGCGAAGATATGATGATGAAGAACCTTCCGCGTCAGGTATAAAACGTGCCAGGAGTGCACCGGTTGTTAGATCCCTAGTAATAGAGCCCCATCCCTCTACGTCTTACGACACAGCCCCCACACTAGCTCCCTCCTCAATTAAAGTTGTACCCCCTTATTCCTATTCAATTCAAGGTACATCCTCCTCAACAGCAACTTCTCGTGCTGTAGAGGAAGGTATAACATTCAAACTGGTGCGCACCGCTAATCCCACCTCACTAGAACCTGAGTAGAAATCGGTACGTAGTCAGGGTTGACCCTGGAATACTGTATAGCAACGGTGTTGAATATGGACTGCAGCGCGTAGTTGAACGTATTGTGGAGTTTGCCCTTCAGAACCGCGACCAACGTGAAGTCAGGACGAGACTGTCCTTCAGGTTCGGGTCAGATGATGGGGATGCAGATGATTTTTGGGTAGTAATACCATTCAGACACTTGGCAGCTGTAGATATAGATTACATTTTGGGCCGTATAATGCAGGGCTCTCTAGTATCGCTTTCAACATGGACAACTTCACGATAGATATTGAGAATATTCCGTGTTGCGGGACATACGGCCACAGCTTATACTCTTAACTTCAATTCTCAAGCTATTCACAGACGGCATATAAACGTCCATCGTGGTTGTGGCTTTATAGCAATAGTCTTGGCCCGTATGTTTACTGTGCTAAATACACGCATCTTCGTAAACTGGCTTCAGATTGCAAGCTTGAGTTTGATTGTAATATGGGTCCTGAAGAGCTGAGAAGGGTAGAGCAGGAAATGAATGTTCGTATAGTTGTATTTGGAATGGATGATCGTCGTAGGACTGTATATTTTTAAAAGCTGTGTGAGAGATCGCGCAAGACCTCTACTTATTTCAGGACTGTCAGGGTCAACGTATCTCCCCATCCGTAAAATAATGGACCTTTACGCGAGTTGTGATAAAAGTCGAAAATATGGACGGCATCCAGTGTTGGGCACTAAAGCGTTAATCCGATAACAGTTAATTAACGAAGTTAACTTTTTTAACGAACTATTAACGGAAGTTAATTTCCATTTATCGTTATCGGACCAGTTAACTTCCGATAACTCGATATTTAGTCTGTTAAAGTCCGTTAACACGTTAACTGCGAGGAGTCATTCACGGAAGATCACTTGTCGACACTTGGCTGGACACTGATGGGAAGGTAGACATGGCCGACTCTGACTTCATGGGGGAGCAGATCTTCATCAACCTCTTCCTGAAGTACAATACGCCAATTCCGTCCTCTGCCGCAGTGGAACGGCTCTTCTCTCTCGGCAAGGACATCCTGAGGCCCAAGAGGTCAAGACTGGCAGTTGGGCCTAACTTTGAGAAGTTGGTCTTTCTGAAGGGCAACCAGCACATTGTGTCATAATCTTTAATAAATGTGCCTAAAATTTAATTTTACCTTTCAGTTCCCGCCATAATAATTCTCTGGTAAATTAAAATTTAGTTAATGGTTAGTGGTTACAAGTGTAACGGGTTTCAAAACATGTAATCAGTACATTTTTTATTAAAAATAAAAAAAAAAGTTATTAAGCAAAAAAGTTGCAAAACTTGATAAAAATACAGTTAAATACCTATTTATTGTTGGATTTTGCATAAATAAGCATTTTCTATGGGTTTTAAAGCTTTTTTCCTTGATTTTTTTAAATGTTAGTAAAGAAATAGTTATTGTTAACGGATTATCGTTAACTTCCGTTAACTTTGTAGTAAAATTATCGGATTATCGTTATCGGAGTTAAAAATTGGGGTTAACGGATTATCGTTATCGAAGTTAACTTTTTGGTTAACGGTGCCCACCACTGACGGCATCATGATTTGTGTAAGGGATGTCTCGAGTTTGCGGATGATACAGTGAAGCATTGTAAGGAATGTCACATGGTATGTGAGCAGTGTAAAAGCCCCAAATGTGAAAATCGTGTAGTTGAAGCTGAGAAGAGGGAATGTAATGTGTGCAGATGTACATTTTTCAATAATAAATGCTTTGAGCTACATAAGTCAATTGGCACGTGCAGGAAAATGAAAATCTGTGAATGTGGTATGTTTCATATGATGGATAATTGGGGGAAATTCACGCAAAAATATGATGAAATTCATTGTCATACATGCCATGAAAAATATAAGGCGGACGGAGTAAAGCATGTATGTTATATGAAAGATGCTAAGCCTAAAAATAAACCCTGTATAATAGGATGCATCGAAAAAATCAATTTTTATAATTTAATGAATGGCGGGTGCGCAAAACGTGTGAGTGATCTCTACAAACCTATATTCTAAGTTTCATTAGCCTACGACATAGGTAAGTGCCTGCGAGATGACTTTGAAATTATGAAACAAAAAATCGCTGAAAAAGGGGAATATTTTTCAGGTATCCTCCCGTTTTCAGCGAATAGCAAAATAAATTTGACATATATTGATGTTTTTCCTAAATGGAAACTTTTTCGTAATTAAATTATCTTTAAAATGAAATGTTTACTTGTGTGGTGTAACATTTAGCCACTTTTTTCCAAAAAAAAATCAGAAAAAAATGTTGCCCAGAGCTTACCACGAGGAGGTAGTTACACGTTAAGCTCCACCCTCCCTCCCTCCTTCTTATAGTAACTAACTTAATTGCATAATCTTTCTTTGTTTTAAATGACGACATTATATCTCTTGATTTTAAAGTTGCTTTAATGAAGCCATCTCTTCGGGAATATCCAGAAACGTTTTTAGAGGCCTCTGTCACCAACTTAATATGACGTTCTACATTTCGTGAATGGCATGGGAAACGAATGTAGTAAAACTTTGAAAAATCCTTGGAGTGAACCATTGATTCTAAGTCACTCGTTTTAATTTGTCTGGTGATAGGTGGTTCGGTCTTCTGTATATTACGCCAGTCAATCAAATCAATATAATCATTGGCTTGAAAGTTTATCATAGGAATCTTGAAGGTTCTTACTTGCATGTTATGATCATTTTGATTTCTCGCTGAAAGCACTCTTCTAATTCCTAGTTCTCTTATATGAGCTCGTTCATCGCCCATCATTGCCAGAAGTATATTTTCTGGATGGGCAAAGTACCCATTGCGTTGGATAACATCCTCGATTATTTTTCGTTGACTTGCCGGAAAATAGCTTGACAGCGTTATCATTCTATAAATATGCTGAGGTCCGTTAATGCATGATGGGAAACATTTAATATTGAACCACATTGGAAAATATACTTTAATTACGAATGTTGCCAATGTTTGAACATTCGGAGAAGGAATTTCTGTTCCAATATACAGACGTAGAATTCTTTCGGCGGTAGTTAGCCAGCGTGCATGCGATACTGGACCAAGACGGCGATTTGCTAGTTCGTCTGGACAATAACCGTTTGAAACTGCTATACTGAGATCGTACAACAACCTTTGGTCTGTGCTTAAATCATTGCACCTTTCTATATTTGGAAGTGAAGGTAGATCAATAGGCTCAAAAGAGCAAACTGGAAGTGATTCGCATGTTTCTATCGCTTTGCCAATAAATTCGGAATAACTTCTCGGACCTGATGATAAGCCATCAATGTGCGTAAACAAATGGCGAAGTAAAAGTTCATTACAATGGAAAAGGAAAATGAACCAATGTAAAGGTCTTCCTAGACTTACCTCAAGATGTTTTATTACACCTCCCTTTATTCCAGTGTTTATCTTTGTTCCATCACATCCAATACATAGCAAAGCGTCAGTACTAATTTCTCGATCAATTAAAAAGTTCAAAATTCCTTTGTGTATGCTATCTGAATCTCCTGAAATAGGAGAAATGTGACCCAAGTATTTGGAATTCGGTTCTTGTAATAAAACTATATGTTCTTCGGAAGTCATTTTCGGGTAAAATTTATTCCCTTTTTTTTCTTGAACTAAAGTACTATCTTTTCTTCCATCAAAGTAAAGACCTTCGAGAAATCCAATCTGTTCACCGTGTATGCTGCTTTTATACTTTTCTCTTTCTCTCCTCACTTTCGAATTATGAATTACGCTAGACATATTTTCCTTTCTCACAATTCCACAATCTTTCAACACTGCTGTTGCAAGAGCTGCTGCTGATCTGTCCGATATATTATATCTATCTGCCTCTCTAACTAAGCTAGGCAAAGACTCTCATTTGAGACGAAAGTCTATCTTTTTGTGGTATGATTGTAGAACAGCAAGATTCTTCCTTTTGCCGATTCTTTTTTACGTGTGGAACATCATCTCTGCGATCGGTATTACTGTTTTCCCTCATCAACTGTTCATTCTTTCTGTTAGCATTTTCCCTCAAGGGTCTAGTTTTGTCCATGTCCACTCCCCCAATAGCCATGTTTCTTTTAGTTATTTGATCCGCAAGAAGCTTTCTTTCTTCTACGGGTACCGTCCTGCCTTTTTCACAACTGCAATTGTTCAGATCTTTGCATTTACACGTACAAATATCAAATAACATTTCCTTTGCCTCAGTTTTAAACTTTTCTAGTTTTTCTACATATATTTTTGTGTTCTGTGATTTATTTAGCAGCTGATATTTATTTTTATAGTCAATGATTTTTTGCTCAATTCTTCTTGATGATATCACAGGCAAAGAAGCTTTACTCCAAATTGATACAATTTCATTGCTGGTATCCTTTAAAACCTGTTTATTATCGTTATTAGATTCCTTTAAAAAAAAAATAATGTTTCATTACATCAGCTTGAGTTGGCAACAAATATGTTTTCAAGGTACACGTTTCTCCGAACACTTTAACATGACTTTGTTCTTGTTTTTCTTTTTTCGTTACTGACCTTGTGGTCTTAGAAGGCGTCATATTATTTAGTTGAAAATAATATTATAGTAATTTAAGTATACAATAGTTCAATACTCGAATATTGCTTGAATAATAAGATCACAATGCTCACACTTTTGAAACACGTCCGTACAAAGCAAATGCTGTTGGCCGACTGTAGCATGGCGCCATTGTGATACGATGACTCAGCAATCAGCATTGCTGAGACATAACATATGCAAAACCAAATGTGTAATTGTATGCCTATTGCGATAAACAACTATGAATTGTTATTCATAGTTTGTTTTTCAACTTTAAATTAAAGAGATATAATGCCATCATTTAACACAAAGAAAGATTATGCAATTTAGTTAGTTACTATAAGGAGGGAGGGAGGGTGGAGCTTAATGTGTAAGAACCTCCTCGTGGTAAGCTCTGGGCAACATTTTTTTCTGATTTTTTATTGGAAAAAAGTGGCTAAATGTTACACCACAAGTAAGCATTTCATTTTAAAGATAATTTAATTACAAAAAAGTTTCCATTTAGGCAAAACATCAATATATACCAAATTTATTTTGCTATTCCCTGAAAACGGGAGGATAACTGAAAAATATTCCCCTTTTTCAGCGATTTTTTGTTTCATAATTTCAAAGTCATCTCGCAGGCACTTACCCATGTCGTAGGCTAATGAAACTTAGAATATAGGTTCGTAGAGATCATTCACATGTTTTGCGCACCCGCCCTTCATTAAATTATAAAAATTGATTTTTTCGAGGCACCTACTGTATAACCGTGTACTACGATATAGAAACTACTCGTTAGCCAGACTATCTGCGATGAGTGCATGGAGGTTGAGTATGATGAGTGTCACAAATGTGGTACACGGACAAACGTTTTTAAGACGAATGCTCACGACAGCCCTGTGAAACTCTTCGTGTCTTATATTGTCAAGTTAGCGAACACGTTAAAAAAAATAACTGTGTATATTCTTGCCCATAACGGGTCAAAATTGGACACAAAGTTTCTTTATAAGGAACTGCTTGAACACGAGTCATCGGAGATATTTACAGGCGACCCCTTGAAAAGGGGAAACAAACTTATACAAAAGCAGATAAGAGATAATGTTCAGTTTAAAGATACTTTATTATTCACACCTTATAAACTAGCCAAGCTATTCAAGGTGATGGGTGTAGCCGCCGAAGTTTCAAAAAGGTATTTCCATTACACTTTCCTCACTAGCGACACTTTAAATTACGTAGGACTACCTCCACCCAAACATTACTTTAACTACACCAACATAAGTGATAGTGAGCGTGAAGATTTTGACCGCTACTACAGCAGTTTTAATGAAGTTAATCCTTACAATATAGCTGATGAATGTGAGCATTACTACGTGAATGATGTGCGCATGCTTAGAGTACGTATCCAGGCCTTTAGAAGGATGTACATAGACTGTTTCAACTGCGATCCGCTACAAGTCGCAACCACAAGCGCCTCATTGTGCTTTGCTGTGTTCAAGAATAATTTCATGCCTAAAGACACCTTAGCCGTCATTCACAGAAACAACCCTCGCAGTTATGTGTACAAGGCTATTTACTGGCTCATACACATAGAGCAGCAGATTGGAGTATACATAAAGCACGCCCGCAACACGGAAGAGGTACCCATTAAGGTCAATGGTCGTGTTTTTTGGGTTGATGGTCTTAGCGAAGACCGTGCCACTGGTGAGAAGACTGTGAACTCCTTTAACGGTTGCTGGTGACATAGATGCTCACGTCTTGAGTGTGGAATCGTAGGAGATATTCACGGTAGATCTCCTGCCGATAGTCTTGTTTAGACCTGCACCCACGATCAGCTTATAGGCTCCCAGTTCACTCACAAGGTCTTGTGGGAGCATGAGTATGATGCACGGATAGAAACAGATGGGCAGTACCGCGAAGAAATAAACACCATCAAGCGTTCAATGGTGTTGGATCCTCTCAAATGCGGTGATAGCTTGTTCGGAGGGCCTACAAACCCATTCAAGCTATACTTTCCACCTATGGCAGGCGTGAAACTCCATTACTTAGACTTCTGTTCTTTATATCCCTACGTGATGAAGGACAATCCGTACCCCGTAGGTGCACCTGAAAAACTGGTGGGACCTGACCTGCCCACCATCGAGGTGTTCTCAACAAATTTGAACAAGTACTTTTTCGGTCTTTCTTTCGTAGACGTGCTCCCCCCTCGCGATTTAAGGATTCCGATCTTACCCGTTGTTATAGATCACAAACTCATGTTTCCCCTATGCGTGAAGTGCGCAGAGGAGAACAATGGGTCCTGTACTCACACAACCAACCAGCGGAAGATCAGAGGTGTATATACAAGTCCTGAGCTGTCCCTAGCCGTCCGCCATGGTTACAGAATATTGAAGATATATGAGGTGTGGAGGTTTCAGAAGCTACCCAACCTTTTCACGCCTTATATAAATACTTTTTTGAAGGATAAGGTGGAAGCACAGAATACAAGTAAAGGGAAGGTTCATCTGGCCCAAAGTTATAACGAGGTGTGGGGTTATGCGAATGCTCCCGATAAAGTGGTCATGGAGATCGTGAATATTAGTAACACGTACATAATAAAGTCAATCACCGAATTGGCCACAGATACCTCACGTGTTACAAACATACCTATAGCCAGCTTCACAACAGCATACGCACGCATCGAGCTTTGGGGACTATTGCACTCTCTTGGGCGGAGGATGCTGTACGCTGATACAGATGGCGTAATATTCAGAGAGAGGGAGGGTGAATACATGCCACCTATTGGGGAATTCCTCGGAGAGTTGACTGATGAGATCAAGGATAAGTATGGTGATGGTGCATACGCTGACTCCTTTGTAGCAACAGAACCAAAAATGTATTGGGTACGGGCTGAAATATATCGTGAAGGCGAAGGGCATCACGCTTAACCTGGCGAACCAACGGGTCGTTAACTTTGACTCGTTGAAGGAGCTAGTGTGCTTGAAGATGGTGACCAACCACCCCAACTGACTGTAGGAACCCACAATTTTCGGGCACAGAAACTGGGGGGCATGAAGGAACTTAGGGGCACAAAGGTGTGTCGTAACACCTATAGGAAACGTTACCAGGTGCCTGGCACCTATGATATTGTACCCTTTGGGTACCATAGTACTTGACTGTTTTATATATATATAGTATATATGTATATACAGGGTGGGCGGAAAGTAGCTCCCTATTTTGGATTGGTAAAAAAATACGTATATTATCCATTTATTTCAGAAGAAATAATATGAAAAGGTAGGCATACATGGTAGGTTTTCTCTAAAATTCAATGTGGGCTCCAACTCTTTCCACCAGCTTCTGGAGCCGCCCAGGAATGGCGTCCACTGACTTTAGCAGGAACTCCGGCGGGATGGAGGACATGACTTCCCGAATTCGGTCCTCCAGTTCTTCCAATGTCCTCGGTTTGGTGCGGTAGACTTCTTCCTTTACCCACCCCCAAAGATATTTATGCAAGATGGCGCCCCTCCGCACTTCGCTCTTGTTGTCCGTGAGTGGCTGGATGCCCACTTCCCTGGGCGTTGGATGGGTCGTCGTGGTCCACATCAATGGCCAGCCAGGAGCCCCGACTTGACACCGTGCGACTTCTTTCTTTGGGGGTGGGTAAAGGAAGAAGTCTACCGCACCAAACCGAGGACATTGGAAGAACTGGAGGACCGAATTCGGGAAGTCATGTCCTCCATCCCGCCGGAGTTCCTGCTAAAGTCAGTGGACGCCATTCCTGGGCGGCTCCAGAAGCTGGTGGAAAGAGTTGGAGCCCACATTGAATTTTAGAGAAAACCTACCATGTATGCCTACCTTTTCATATTATTTCTTCTGAAATAAATGGATAATATACATATTTTTTTACCAATCCAAAATAGGGAGCTACTTTCCGCCCACCCTGTATATATATATATATATATATATATATATATATATATATATATATGTCAGTTGTTAACGATATGTTATTTATTACGTATATTTGAATATGTAAATAAATTATGTTTCAATTATGGCTTCATTTTCTTTGTGTGTGTGTGTGTGTGTTTGTGTGTGTGTGTGTGTGTGTGTGTGTGTGTACGTGCGTATGTACAGGAAAAAGTCCTAAGCTCTGCCCACTGTAAGATCAATCAAAGGGTCACATGACTCCTGCTACTAACTGGGCATATCTCTACCCCTGCGTGTTCAGTTGGCCGCTGCAAGCCCTGGCTCTCAGACGTATATTTGAAGAATTCTCACGCAGACGAAAAATAGCGAAGGCGACCTTTGATACTGCGTATTCGACGTTTATGAAGTGGTATTCGATAAAGTCGGAAGATGTGGTGAATATTGAAAGACGGCCTAGCTCCCGCCCCCCTCATTTGAGACTTTTAAGGCTACATTGAACCGTGCGAAGCTTGAGGAACAAGATGTTCAAGTATTCTATGGATATTCTGGCGAGAGCATTGCCGGATTTCGGGGCACAAACGATGTAATGGACTACGTTCTAAGGCTAAACTGTATAAAAGCGTACATATACCATGAGGTGAAAGAAACAACGCGTGTAGAAGAGAAGCAACGGTATGGGTAGCGAGTCATGTTGATGAGTGGAGTGACAGGCGGTATTATGTCATGCGGCATCATACCGAGTACGCGCACCCTGCGGCTGAGAATGTAAACCTTGTCATCATGGATAAGCTGAAGTGCTTTTACCACTACATTCATATATATCATGACGAGGTTCGCAGTGAGGTTGTGGCTAAAGGCCTGTGTGAGTTTTTAATAGAATTTAGAGACGAGTATCGACTGTTAAACAAAAAGGATAAATACGGGCACATGTTTCTCTCAAATAGTGCGCCGGATTGTTAATGTGTTTAGTTTGTGGAAATGAACGTCTAGTGCGCATTCCGATAAAACCTTAAAACCGATATTGCCCCATGTATCGGAAAAATTCTGATTGTTCGGTATAATGGGTACAAGTACTCGCATGATTCTTTCATGCTGGAACAAACCCGTACACGAAACATTAACGCTTGGTATGACTCACTCCTCCACACCTGTCTCCGAGCCAAACCGAGCACCGGTTGCTCATAGTCATCTCAGAGCTTGACCCGACCAGACGGGCACTCTCACAATAGAAAAAGATGGAGCTTCCTTTGAGCAGCATTCTCAATGCCGAATACGACGTGTCCGTGACGAAGTCATTGCGTGTGTTCAGACGTAAAACCGGTGCCATTAACTATGTACTTGAAACGACTTGTAGACAAGCAAACTCTGGTAAACGTAATGTTGTTTATTTAATCCATAGTTACTCGCGTGGGTCATTGTTACCCAAGCAAATATTCTCTAAACTATTTTATACGAATGGCAACACTTGTAATAACCACACCCACAGTAGCTTCCACACTCATCGAGTTGTTTATATTTCGGTGTTAATCAGTTGCTTACTGCGCGTGGTTCTGTTTTTATTAGTAGACGTTGACCCCACGCAACCATTTGCGTTTTGCTTTCTGCCCACGAAATACGGACAACAAACATTCAACGAGATGCTCAAGGTGTAATGCATTCATTTGCAAGTTGCATATGTGTATCAAATGTAGTGATTGTAGTGAAAATGAAAATTAAAACGAGTTATACATTAGATACGATGATACGATATGATATATGTTTGATTTGTTTTCAATACAATTGATTTTTTGGATTTTTTTAATATTGATGGCTTTATTAACCTAATTTGACATCATTACAGGTGACAAGAAAAGAAGATTTCAAATACAGTAAAATAAATATATATAAATTGGGGTCACATTGACCCCACGCGGTTATTTATGTTCTAATTTCCACGCGAGTAACTGAGGGTTAAGTGTTCAGGAGATGAATAGAGTCTTCGTAATAGTTGAGAAGTGGGGTGAGGATCGTTATAAAATACCTGCAGGTATAGGTACAAGAAGAGAACAGATCAGTGATACCCCCTCATATGCTATTGTTTGTACGTTGTGTATAAATAACGATCAGCGATGCATTGATATACGACTGATTGTGGAAGAATGCATCTGATAATGTTCTTCTCCCCACGCGAAACCGCTTCATCCTCGACAGAATGTTTGAAATCGTCGGTTTCCGCAAGCTAAAGCCTATATTAGACGCGCGTGTTTCGGATATGGTTTAATTTGATACGGTTCTTGAATACGCATACACCGCTCTGCTCGATGGGTTTACCGAATGTAGGAATGAACATGGCGAGAATGGCCTAGAGCTGGATGCTTATTTAAAAGGTTTAGCCTTTGAAATATCATGAATTTTGGTTCAAAGGACTCGGTAAGAAAAAACCCTCGATTTGAAAGGAATGTTTATAAACTTGAATTTAATAATGAAGTTGTGGCTAACGACGCCCTCTTTGTGCGTGCTTTTGATTGTATTCTGGCCGTGTTTAAAGATAATTTGCCAACCAATTATAAAGTGGGCACAAAAATAGTATTGAACGAGTTGAAGGCCCTTTACATCGAGTGTGGACACCCGCTCACCTTGAGTAGTAAAATAATGTTAAATCATATTTATTGTATAGTGCAAAGCAACAATGATGTAACTGTAGACTCGATCACGTGCGAGTTTAGTATTTTAATTAAACGCGGTAAAACATAAAGTGTATGTATTTTGATTTTATATAAATTTTGCTGTTTTTATATATATATATATATATATATATATATATATATTAATATATATATTTTTATCGTGTACTATTATTATTTTTGATTTTATATAAGTTTTGGTGTTTATATATATATAAGTGCATATTTGCTTGTACATATATTAAATGGCTATATAATTTTATTCTGTACTATTATTATTTTTTATATAAGTTTTGCTGTTTATATATATATATATATATATATATATATATATATATTTATATAGGTACTACTAGTAAAACTCTTGTTACTCCGATTAAATGATTTCCTATGGACATCTCCTAATCAGTTTGGCTTTAAAAGGTCCCACTCAACTGACCTGTGTATCTATGTACTTAAAGAAACAATATCTAAATACATTGACAGTAATTACAGTAATTCAACCATTTATAGCTATTTCCTTGATATAAGTAAGGCATATGATAGGGTGAACCACAATATTTTATTTGCAAAACTAGAAGACAGGAAGGTTCCCATGTACATATTAAATTTATTGAAATTTTGGTATTCCCACCAATCTTTCACTGTTAGGTGGGGCAATGTACTATCCGAGTGTTTTGGCTCCTCTTGCGGGGTGAGACAAGGCTCCTCTCCCCTATGCTGTTTAATGTGTATATTGACGGATTAATTGCTTCACTTAATGAGGCAACAGTAGGATGTTGTATAGATAACACAAGGATAAATAACTTAGTTTATGCCGATGATATGGTGTTAATAAGTCCCTCTGTTAAAGGTCTGGATCGGCTACTAAATGTCTGCGAAGTGTATTCGCAGAAACATGATATTCTTTTTAATGTTACAAAAACTAAGGTTATGCAATTTCATCCTAAAACCTGTAATCAGCCAGCTGATATAAGGTTTAAAATGAATGGTGAAGTAATTGAGGAAGTACAAGAGTTTAAGTATTTAGGTCAAACTATTACCAGCTCCTTGAGTGATGACTCGGATATAAGAAAACAATCTCGAAGCCTGTGTGCTAAAGCGAATATGACCATAGGGAACTTTCGTTTCTGTACAAGTGAAGCTAAAGACACACTCTTTCGAACTTTCTGCAGTAATATATACGGTCAGCAACTCTGGGTGAATTATAAAAAAGGTTCTGGCAAACCCTAAATTTGCTGTACAACAGGTCTTTTAGACTCTTACATAAATTACCCCCAAGATGCTCAGCTTCGCAAATGTTTGCTACCCGCAATGTCCCGAGCTTCCCGGAGGTAACAAGACGTGCTCAACACAGTCTAATGCAAAGAATTAAAAAATCAACCAACCCGATCATCCAAGCTATCCATGAGTTCTGCCATTTATCCTATAAGCTATGGACTTCTTGGTACGAAAACGTCTGTCTGTAGCTCCACTTAACTTCGACAGTGCAGTATTATTTCTAATCAATTGTATATATTTCTATCCTTAGTATATGAAATGTCATTGTATTAATAATATTTGTCATATGGACTATAGTCTGCCAATAAACCTTTTCATTTCATTTCATATAATCTTACCTTACAACCTTACAAACGTTCCGCGCGATCATTCCTCATTTCGCGAAGGTCAAGCTTGTCGCCCCTCCTCTCGAGTTGGCCTGGTGAAGTAGTGAGTTGGTTTCTTGTGCTCTCCAGCTCATATAGCCAGGTACGCCCGGCTCATCGTGTATTGTTCTGAGCCAGGCGTCTAGTCTTCTTTTGAAGATGTCCACTGCAACTCCCTTCTTGTTTCTTAGGTCTTTGGGCAGCTGATAAAAGAGTTTTGGTCCTCTCACCACAAAACTATTTTCTTTCAGGGTTAAGGATGTTCCCTGTCTCGCCTTCCATTTGGGAATACGACACACTCCACCGTTTCTACTTTCCACGGTTGTTTGGAGAGATATAGGGTTCAGAGTAAGATTAGGGACTAGTTTCTCCTTTATTTTCCAAGTGTAAATAATGGTGTATCCCTCTCTTCTCCTTTCCAGTGAATATAGGTCTAGTTCGCGTAACCTTTCCCAGTAATTTAGTTCTTTGCACCCGTTGATCTTGGCTGTGAAGCTTCTCTGAATCCCTTCTAGCTCTCTAATGTCTTCTTTTTTATATGGGCATGTTAGGACCGAGCAGTATTCCAATTTGGGTATGATCAGGGTTTTCAATAGAGGAGTCATTACATTCCTATCCCTTCGTTTAAAGGTTCTCAATATCTGTCCCGTTATTCTCTTTGCTCTGTTTATTGCTATATTATTCTGTGTTTCAAATTTCGCATCATCTGTCATTACAACCCCTAAATCTTTTTCTCTGGAATTTCTCTGAATTTGCTGTCCATCTCGGGTATAATATTCTATGGATTTTAGGTCGTCTCTTTTCCGTACCGTAACAGCTGAAATTTCTCAATGTTAAACTTCATATTGTTGTCTTCCGTCCACTTGTAGATTCTGTTTATGTTGGTTTGTAGAGATCCTATATCTTCTGAGTTTCTTATTTTTCTACTGATCTTTGTGTCATCCGCAAAGGATGTTACTGTGCTGTCTCTGGTAACGCCCTCATCTATGTCAGTTAGCATGATTATAAAGAGTAGTGGAGCTAATACTGTTCCTTGTGGTACTGAGCTGAGAACCTGTGATTCTGATGAAGATACTCCTTGTACTGTAACGACTTGCCGCCGCTCACTAAGGAAATTATATATCCATTTCCCTGCTTTTCCTCTTATTCCCATATATTTCAGTTTATGTATTATGATTCCATGGTCACACTTGTCGAACGCTTTAGCAAAGTCTGTGTATAGTATATCATAATTTTCATTACTTTCAAGTGCATCAATAATGTTGTTGTAGTGTTCCATTAGTTGCGATAGGCATGATCTGCCTGACCGAAACCCGTGTTGGTTGTCATTGAATTTTTTTCTGAGTTTCAAAAGTCATAGATTTTCTGTCAAACTATTCTTTCAAATATTTTAGTGAGATGAGATGTAAGCGACACTGGCCTATAGTTTTTGGCCTCAGCTCGATCTCCTCCTTTATATATTGAGACTATGTTCGCGCTCTTCAGGATGCCCCGTATTTCTCCCGTGTCCAGTGATCGTCTCCATATCCAGTATTGGGGCTCAGCGATTGCATTCTTGCAATTTTTGATCAGTGTGGCATTCCATTTATCCGGTCCTGCCGCTGAGTGTGTTTTTAGTTTCCCTATGGCTGGTGTAATATCATCCGTCGTAAAGTCGAAATCCATTAAACTTCCCCCTTGTAGTTCTTCAAAGAACGCGTTTCCATCGCATATAAATTTGTCAGTTTTTGGGATACTGAAGATGATTCGTACTGAGCTCTTAATATTTCAGCTACTTCTGTTAGATCATCAGATAAAGCACTGTTCTCGTTTTTTAAAGGTCCGATACTCGCATGGTTCTTCTACTTTCTTTTTGCGAAATTATAGAAGTATGATACTTTGAGTTAGCATTTGTCGATTTTATAGCGTGGTCTTCTTTTTTTCTGTATGCTTCTCGATTAGTTATAATAATGTCATAATGTTTCAGACCAACAAAGACCCTAGGATCCACTCATGGCTGTTCTACCTAACTGTGTTCGTAATTGTGTATTGTGCATGTCCTCCGTGGTGGCGGAGGGGACCTACAATTTTACGTGGGTTCCGAACCATAAGAACATAAGAACATAAGAAATTTTTATAGTGGGTACACTAGGGGCCAATTCGGCCCATCGAAGTGGCTCCACTATGTAAAAACTGCCTCTACATTGGCAACGACAAATTTTTACAAAACTAAATAATTATCAATTTAAAACTAATTAATTATCAATTTAAAACTAAAGATAGAATCTCTGGATCCAGAGGATCAAGTCATAATAGACTACTATCCACAAATATGTTACACTATATCTATTTATAACCGACATGCAAATATATCAGATCCAAAGAAGCCAGTCAATTTCATTACGGTATCCATCAATACCAGTACCTTGCCAACCAAAAATAAGTCACGGTCCATATCAATTGCGGACCAAGTCACAATTTACAACCATATACATTACTATATATATACTTAGGAGGAAAAGTGTAGGTGTGGCTGTGAAGACTGTACAGTAGGGCGGCTCGTTTTTACACTTTTTTCGATATTTGATTGGGGGTAGTGCGGAAAAGTTGCGATTTGGAGAGAAAATGAAGTGTGTAAAATTTTTTTGATCTACGTCAATACCTTCCGGTGGCGGCGAGTCCTTAAAAATCGAAAAATAGGCCTAAAAACACAAATTTTTTATATAATTTTATATAATTTTTATATAATGTTCATTGTTCAATGACTGCTATTAATTTATTCAAGCCTATAATAGTGTTCTCAGGGTTGTTTGCACAGAAATATACCGGAATTAACATTTGTATAACATCTTGCTAAAACTTGCTTTAAATCAATATTTTGGATATTTTAACGGCTAAGACGCCACCGGAAGTTATAAACAGATTGTGCTGAAATTTTTATTGTTTATTTTGTAAGTCTTTAAAACCATTTTCCAATCTACCCCGTTAGGCCTATTTTTCGATTTTTAAGGACTCGCCGCCACCGGAAGGTATTGACGTAGATCAAAAAAATTTTCCACACTTTATTTTCTCTCCAAATCGCAACTTTTCCGCACTACCCCCAATCAAATATCGAAAAAAGTGTAAAAACGAGCCGCCCTACTGTACAGTAATGTAGAAATGTGTGTGCACCCATTTTGGGTCTCCCATTTAAAGGTGTTTGTGGGGCAAACATGAGTTTTTCAATACCTCACAGTACTATGGGGGGCACCGCTCGGCAGAGGAATCTCTTTAAATGGGGTGTGTAAGGACAGAGAGTATCCCCTAACCCAAGATGCTGCCTCCCTATATCCCACAACACTTGTGTTGAGCTGTGGGATCTATCACCTAAATGTACATAATATATATGAAATAAACTAGTACCATTCATGCAATAAAAATGGGCTTAAACACTATCACCAGATGTCCCTTGCAGACATCAAACTACCCAACCTTCTTTTGAAAGAATCAATTGTATCTGAAGTCACCACTTCTTCTGTCAGACTGTTCCAAAACTTAATTACTCTGTTTGTAAAACTATGTTTTCTTAAATTTGTTCTACATCTTGGCTTAAATAATTTCATACTATGACCTCTAGTCTGGTTATTGTGATCTTTAATGAAAAGAGAATCAAAATCTATCTTATCCAACCCTTAATTTTACTACCTTAAACTATACCCAATCTATCAACATATGCGTCTAATCGATTTTTAAACATGTTTATAGACGTGCTACTAATTACTTCTACCGGCAAACTATTCCAGCTATTTACTATTCTATGCGTAAAAAAGTTTTTGGCAACTGCTGTCTCGAACCTTCTACTTGTCAACTTACACCCGTTATTTCTAGTCCTATTATATTGAGATATTTCGAAAAAGCTATCTCTATCTACGTTATCGAACCCATTCATAATTTTGAAAACCTGGATTAGATCACCCCTTAGCCTCCTAGTCTCGAGTGTAGTCAATTTTAACTTTAAGCCTATCCTCGTACGACTTTGACCTAAGCGACGGAATCATCTTAGTTGCTCGTCTTTGAACTCTTTCGATTTTGTCTATATCTTTGCGCATATGCGGATTCCAAAATTGGATCGCGTACTCCAAATGGGGTCTAACTAATGATTTATAAAGAGGAACTATAATATCGCGCGATTTGTACTCAAAATTCCGAGCTATAAAACCTAACACTTTGTTCGCTTTATTGACCGCTGCTGTACTTTGTTTCGCTACTTTTAAATCACCAGTGACTATAACTCCTAAATCTTTTTCCTGCTCTACGCTTATCAACTCTTTCCCTGACATACTATACGCAAAATTACCGTTACGCGAACCTATATGTAAAATTTTGCACTTATCGACGTTAAATCTCATTTGCCATGTGACTGACCAATCAACGATTTTATTCAGATCATTCTGGATTTTACCTCTATCTTCGTCATTAATCGCCCTACCACCCAGCTTCGTGTCATCCGCAAACTTTGAAACTGTACTGACTAGGCCGACATCTAAATCGTTAATATATATAAGAAAAAGCAAGGGGCCCAATACAGAACCCTGAGGAACGCCACTCGCTACATTAGCCCAACACGACTCCGCTCCATCAACGACCACCCTCTGTTTCCTACCTCGCAACCACTCTTCTATCCAATTTATTACTACACCCCTGATTCCATGAGCCTTAGTTTTCTCAATGAGTCTTTTGTGCGGTACGGTGTCAAACGCTTTTTGAAAATCTAAATACACTACATCAACCGCCCGATGACTATCGTAAACGTCAACCACGCTTTGAAAAAATTCTAAAAGATTAGTTAAGCAAGATTTGTTTCGCCTAAAACCGTGCTGCGTATTTCTAACTAAGTTATGCAATTCTAAGTGTTCGACTATACGATCCCTAATTATTGATTCCAGTAGCTTACCTACAACAGACGTTAAACTGATTGGCCTATAATTTCCCGCCGCACCTTTATCGCCTTTCTTAAAGATAGGTGTTACGTTTGCTAACTTGAAATTATCTGGTACGCACCCCTCAGAAATAGACGCATTAAAAATCTTTGTTAGCGGCACAACAATGCTATCTTTTAATTCTTTTAGTTGTATGGGATATATGGAATCCGGCCCCGGTGATTTACGCGTTTTCATTTTATCAATATAGCGCATTACCTCCCCTTCACTAACCACAATATTATCCAAAATATTACCATTATCAAAAGGTATTATGTCTATGACCGTAGGGATATTCGTTACATCTTCTATAGTAAAAACTGACGTAAAAAATTCGTTTAGCAAGGTAGCCATTTCCTTGTTTTCAGAAACTAGATCTCCGTTAACATTTTTCAACGGCCCCAAGACACTTTTTACTGGATTTCTATTGTTGACGTATTGAAAGAATCGCTTGGGGTTTTCTTTACCGTCACGAGCTATGGAGATTTCAAATTCGCGCTTGGACTTTTTTATTACACTTTTCGCTTCACGCCTTAGAGATATGTAGTTGTTTCGTAACCACAAATTGTCTTTATCGCACTTATGTAGCCTATAAGCCCTATCTCTACTCTTTATAATGTCTCCTACTCTAGAAGTAAACCACAAGGGCTTGTTTTACTTTCGCACGCTTAATTTTGTACGGTACACATTCCTCATTTATAGTCCTAAATACTGTTTCAAACGATTCCCACATTAGTTTTGCGTTGGAGTTCCCCATTACGTTTTCCCAATTGACGTGTGACAATTTATTTCGAAATTTACAAAAGTCTGCGTGCTGGAAGTTAGGAATTTTAGTCGAGTTAGCTGGTTTCGAGTGACTTACTGAGAGGACAAACTCTACCATATTGTGATCGCTATTGCTTAACGGTTCTATTACTTGAAGATCAGTAATTAGCCTATCATCCGTAGTTATTACTAAATCTAAAATACTGTCCAACCTCGTAGGTTCCCCAACCTTTTGAATAAGAAAGCTATCCTCGAGAAAATTAACTAAACGATTACCTTCCGCGTCTCCCTGCATTGTATCGTAATTCACGTTGGCGCAATTAAAGTCACCCATAACTAAAGCCTGCTCACTACCTATTATTCTCTTTAGTTCACGATATAACGCTTCGTCCGTATCAGCTGTTTGATTAGGGGGCCTATATATAACCGCAACAACAAGTTTGAAATCGTTCAATTTAAGTTCTGCTATAGTCGAATCTATCGGTTCTGGAATTGTGTGCTTTACTTCTATAACGTTCGCAATATTATCTTTGATATACAACATAACACCGCCTCCTCGCCTACCTATTCTGTTTTTAACAAAAAGTCTATAACCTCTAATTTGATACTCCCCTACAAAGTCACGTGTTTCAGTGCTAAGCCACGATTCATTTATCGCAATTAAATCATAGTCTTTACAAGCAATTAAAGAAAAAAATTCGTTTATTTTATTTCGTAGGCTACGAGCATTTAAGGATAGAACCTTCAAATTGTTTGTAATTGCGACACCTTCGCGAGCGCAGGGGAAATTTGTGGAATTTACGCTGGGACCGTTCGAGTTACGGCAGCCTGAAAAGAAGAGACAGTATTATGAAATAGTCTTCCTAAACGCGCAGCTCCAACGTCATTAAGATGAAGTCCATCTCCGAGGAACAAGTCCCTCCTGCCGTAGAAACTGTTCCAAAAATTCGCAAAATGCACTCCTTCCTGTTGGCAAAGAGACTTTAGGTTATTGTTAATATAGGTCGCCTTGCTGTAGAAATCGTTACGTTGGATAATTCGAGGAAGTATACCTGTTAAAACAATCTTATTAGTTTTTTCCTTTAGTCGCTCTAGTAAGTCCCTGTACCTAGCCAGCAGTTCTTCCGATCTAGAATTTAAAACGTTATTAGTACCGACATGAATAACATACGTTGTGTCCTCGGCGGTACCGTCTGTAAAATGGTCAACACTATTAGTTATATCCTCCACCCTTGCACCAGGGTAGCAGTAACGGCGCCTACGACGAGGGTTTCTCCCACAGAATTCCTCGAGCTGCCCTCGAACAATGGAATCGCCAACGAGTCGTATTTCCGGTTCATCAGCATCTTCGAAACCTAAAACAGAAAACTTATTGTTTGTTATTACTGGTAGACAAGTCTTAGGTTTTCTCAATGGGGCTCCATTACGCACTCGAACGAAGGGTTGGGAACTAGAGGGTACTTTTATATTAGTAGAAACTGAGGCAGGAGGGGTCGTAACTGGAGTCTCAAGGGATTCTAATTTTGCCGTCAGGAGCATCACGCTTTCTTCAAGCCTCACTCTGGCCTCCCTCTCACGTTCTAACTCGTTCCTCAGGACTTCCATGCTTGAGCACCACCTGCAAACTAACTGTTCATTATTATTAGCCATTGTAAACGCGTAAGCGGCAAATTTCCCTTCACAGCGACTGCAAGTACTTGACGGGGGTGCCATTCTTATTATTATTAAAAAACAAAAAAAAAAAACGAGCGTTTGGAAATTAATAAATTACAACGTAGGTCTACCGCGTGCTTATTGTGCCGTCACCTGCGCAACCCGAAAAAATGTTCCTGAAACGCAGAAACAGTTCTTGTAACACAAATTTATACTAAATGAATATATAATTAAGCTACTGACGAAAGCTCTGTAAATGAAAAAGTACTACTAAAACTTATCTGTTCGCTATTCGACCGACTGTTTACTTTCCGTTTTTCCTTTTTCCCACGGTGGGTGACCACACTCTACTTAATCACCTGAAGGAAAGGAAAATGAACCTTATGAACGCACGTTTTCTGATAGATTTGAAAAACAAAAAAGGCAAACCAAGGGAATTTCAACCTTATGAAACCTCAGTTAGTAATAGATTCAGGAAACAAACAAGGCAAGGCACGTGCACTAGCCTTGGTTTAATCAAGTAATATAGTAATGAATAAAGTCAATAAATGAAATATATTCGTTAACGAATGATTAGTAACACGAAACAATTTAGTTAAGAATGCACCAAACACTATTTTTTTTAAACACTTCAACGAAAACCACTCATTCAAATGGTAACACTGGACACTGGATAAAACACGTCTGTTCACAAGGAAAGACTGATCACAACTGAGAAAGACTGATCACAACTCAATGACTTTGCAGTTTATCATTTAAAATTTTTCTGATGTTGTTATCTTTACAGTTGCTTAATTTTGCAGTCACTCTTTTTCTCTTTCGAAATATTGCCCTCTTTTGTCTCTCGAACCTGCTTCTCTTTCCTCTTTGTTGTATTTTTGGGACATGTTTTTCCACAATTCCTAACGTCTTCTCCTCTAACGTCATTAGCATCTCCTCCGTTGTCTTGGCCTCGAAAATAGTTTTCCAATCTATTACTTCCGTGCTGGATGTCACATCTTCCCAGTTTATAGCTTATGAGTGAAAATTAAAAATTTCGAATTTGCTTCTTTCTGTTGTGCGTATTCTTTCCTTTCCTGTTGCCTTTATATTAGTTGTTATTTGAATGATGTTGTGGACTGATATCATAGTTGGGGATATTTCTACATTATCAATTAGATTGCTGTTGTTTGTGAATACCAAATCTAGGCAGTTGTTTTTTCTCGTGTTTTCTGTTATTTTTTGCGTTAACATTAATTCATCAGCTAGAGCTAGTAGCATTTTTACCTGTTCCTGGTCTTACCGTGTGCCCCCCTTGTCCTGGTGTATATATATATTTTTTCCTATCCTTTTATATTTCATGAATGGGAAATTAAAATCACCACAGAGAAAAATATTTGGGCTTGGAGAGTGTAGATCTTTTACCCAGTTTCTTACCTCTGTAATGGAATCTGAAAATTTTGAGGTTGGCGTGTTTGGGAGTTTGTACATTACAATTAGTACCATTTTTAATTTTTCAACTTTTGCTGCTACACAGTCTACGTAGCTGTTTGAGGTACGTATAGTCATTTCTGCCATATGCCTTTCGCGTGTGTAGATAGCACATCCTCCTTTACGTCTCACTGTTCTGTCGTCTCAGAGGATGTCATAGTTGTCAATTTGTATTTCTTTTTTGTCAATACAGAACTCACAATTTTCACAGTTCGCCTGGCAGTCCTTTAGATGAGTTTCCGTGAGGCATGCAAAGTCTGCTCTGTTTGATTTAAGGCCCTGAATGTTGGCTAGGATTATTTTTATTTTTTCTCTTTCGTTTTCGCATACAGGTGGTTCCGATTTGTTTTCCAATGGGGTGCCGGTTTCGTTGCCTTGTGGTCCTCCGAGAATTTACCTCTTTTTATCTTTGTCATACCTGTTGTCCCGATAACGCAGAGCTTTCCAAACTTTTAACGTTGGCGACAAACTATTTAAGCATAACAATTTTCACGACACATTAGTTAATTATTGTTATCAAATATCAAATATCAGATAATTTTTCAGTAGGTGGTTTATCTTGTAGCCGATTTTGTTGATAGAAAAATCAAAATTTTCAAAATACAAAAAACACTAATGTGTCGCGACACATCAGTTTGGAAAGCTCTGCGATAACGCATGAAGTTCCTTTGTGCGTGCCTTCTGTCCGGCTCTCGGATTCCTATATTTGTCATCTGGTTTTATAATTGCTGGATAGTATTTAGCAGCTGAATTGCGTTGGCTGCATCTAAAAAATTGGCACTCTTCCTTGATGTTCTTTTGTCCTGTTCACTCGTTGCGTTCCTTTGAGGGTGGTGGTGGTAACGGCATTTGTTTCCGTATTTGCAACTCCCATATCTTACATAGGTGTTGCAGACCGTAAGATGGTGGAACTTGCATTTCTTATAAAATTTGCAGTATCCACTTGTGTAATGCGTGTTGCATAATGTGGGATGTGCATATATGCATTGCCCATCCCGATATCTGCAGTTCCCTTTCGCGTAGTATTTACGTACGATATTTTCTACTCTTCTGTTTCGTGTTTTATATATATATATATATATATATATATATATATATATATATATATATATATATATCAGTATGTATTTGATCATACATATATCAAATACGTATGTAGATTTCTCCTGTTCTAATATTATTATTTAACCCTTATCCGCCGGAAAAAGAAAATCCCCTCCATGAAAGACAAAAATATACATATATATTTTGCATTTTTTTATCTTTATATTTATAATATACTGCAAACTTATGGAATGCGTAAATATGATGTACCGTAATATTAGGCTTTGACACAGATTACTCACCCATTAAAATCCTTCCTTGACCATCTGTGCGGGTGGGGGAGTGGAGTAAAGGGGTATGAGTTTAGCAGCTGTTCTGACTCTTGCGCTGCTTCACACAATTCATAAATCGTTAGTTTTTGTGTTTTCATTTTGATGCATAACTACTTGGAAATTATTGTCTTTTCTGAAAACACTAGGAAACTACTCTTACCTTCTGAGTCCCATGAAAGCGAGAAACAAGAAATGAAACAGTGGGCATCAAAATTTCAAAGCGTAGGGATGCGCGATTGCCTCATATGAGACTTCCCGTCGTCCGCCAATCTGGCTCATTTGAGTCACCCAGGCGGATAAGGATTAAGAATGTGTATATATATCCTACGTTTAATGTGTGTATTTTTGCTGTATATTATTTTTTAATGTACATATGTTTATTTCCTATATATTTCATGAATTATTTCCCTTAACTCGTCTAAATAAACAGAATGATGTAATGGTGTTTTATTTAATTCTTTTGTTTGTATATATAAACGATATTAAGGAATAACTGGGGAGATAGGAATATATATATAATATATATGTATATTAGAAGCGGTTCTTGAAATGGTGGATTGGGTAAGCAGAATATTATATAGGCTATATATATAAAAGTATATAATTATAACTATATATGTATATAAGGGTACTTACCGTAGTTGAGATTCCAATGCATTGCAATTTTTCATTACTTATAGTGTAGCTTTAGTGCAGCTTTTTAGTGTAGCTTTATACTAAAGACTAAGTGATTTGTATATTCACGAAAACACACACCCCATCCCCTTGTGACGTCATACACCATTCGCCTATCAATCTTCTTCCTTTACCCCCCCCCCCAATTGTAGTTTCTCATATTTCTTCATACGGGAAGGCTTGATAATGAGCGTAAGCTTGCAAAATGTATCGTTTAGTAGGAAAGTCCACGCGCTGACTATATGTACATTTACTCCGTATTAAAAATGGCACATATCAAATCCGCCACAATAGTTGAATTTATATTATACATTCAAGGTAGGCAGGGCGTTTTAGATTGTAATAGCTAATATGAAAAAAGAAATCATATGATATTGGATTAAGAGGGCGCGATCGACAGATTTTGTCTAATTGCACTAATTTATATTGATATATTTATGCTTCTAAAGTTTGGCAAAATTAATGGTCAGGCAAAGCCTACCCTGCCTACCCTATAAAAACGCCTGTGATATATATATATTAGGCCGGGTCGAAAATGGGAAAAAAATTTATTTCTTAAAAAGTACACTATGTGAGAAGTTTCATTTTATCATCTTAACAAAATATTAAAATATCAAGCATGTGCTACCCTAATACCCCTATCACATGCCCCTCCTACCTTTTTTACCTTCATATTTGCATATGTTTAATGTCGTTATATGTTACATGATAGGTTGTTTTTTTATGCTTCATATTTTTATGTTTCAGATAAATAGAAATAATTTGCATTTGCTTTAATTATAATTTGAATTATCATAAATTATAAATTACATATAATTTGATTTTACTTTTGAATATAAACTATGACTACCAGAAGCAAGTCCTCAAATGTAGCCTTTGGATACCCTACGGAATTCCCAGCAGCCATGACTCCTTCAAAAGCAGATGCTGTGAGACACTACCTTTTTGTGCGCCGTCGTGAAGAAGCTAAATCAAAAGGATCGGCAACTGCTAATGATTGTTATAGGGTTGTTGTAAAAGATATTGAAGATATTTGGATCAAATTTTCTTTTCCCACGATTAACACCAAAGGTATCTATTTTAAAGTCAGTTGACTAATAGAAGAAGCCTCAAAATTGAACAAGGTGCCGTTACATCGAAGAAATGAAAGTTTTGCCTAAAAAGTAGCTGAGTACGATGAAATGTTTGATATATCTTCTTGTGAATGCTATGATAAGGGAATTGATAGGAAATCTTGCAGGTGTAAGGATAAAATACCAATGGCAGAATGGGTAGTAGCTAGTTCAACAACGAAGAGATCTTTAGCAAGAGCCCAAGAAGCACAAAACCGTCAACTAAAAGCACAAGAAGAAGTGACTGAAGCCACCAATGTTTTACCATCGGAATTTATAGAAAATACCCAAGAAGACATGGATGTAGATTGAAAGAGTCAGGATGTAGATTATGAGGCCGATTTAGAATTGGCTGAGAATATTCAGACCAGGCACTCCTATAAAAACCAAGCATTAACAGCAGATCGTTATCGTGTAAGTTGTAGAGCTGCAGCTGCAATATTCAATGCTGCTTTAAAAGATATGGAGATCCTTAACCACACCAACATGCTTGACAGAAAGAAATTAGAAAGAGAAAGAAATCGCATGGGTGAAACAGATACTTTTAGGTTTAAATCCGAAAATGTGAAGATGGAGTGCCTTGGATTTGATGGAAGGAAAGATAACACATTAACTAACAGTGGAAAGATAGAAGAAGAACACTATGTTATTGTGAAAGATCCTGGAAGCATCTATGCAGACCATGTCACACCAGATAATGGAACTGCTCGCTGCATAGCAGAAGAGTTGATAACTATTATTACAGATTCGAACAGCACAGATACTATCAAAGCTTTACTGTGTGATGGTACTCCTGGAAATAGAGGAAAAATTGGTGGCCATAAAACTGGTTGAAATTCATCTTAACAGACCAGTGCAGTGGTTGGTGTGCATCTTGCATTTGAATGAGCTGCCTTTTATGCATGTCTATAAAGTCATTGATGGTAAAACAACAGGTCCAAATACTTTTCTGGGTTCAATTGGGAATAAAGTGAAAACAGATTTAACAAAATTGGAGGTAGCCAAATATTCTCGCGTAAAGGGAAGCATTAAAGAAATTCCAGCAAATGTTGTGAAGGAGCTAAGCAGTGATCAAAGATATCCGTATGATATGTGTCTGGCAGTGCAAATTGGAGACACTTCTCAAGATCTGTTCACTCGATCCCCAGGTACCCTTCACCATGCTCGCTGGCTAACTCTAACCAACAGGGTCCTTCGATTACATATCTCAATGCCAAATCCCGATAAAAAACGTCAAGATATAGTCAAGATTATTATGTAGTTCTATGCTCCAGGGTGGTTTTGGATAAAATCTCATCCTAATGCAACTGATGGTGCATATAACTTTTGGCATTTAAGGTGCTTGCTTCGAAATTTTGATGAACAACGTAGATCAATCATAGAACCAGTATTAAAGAATAACGCCTACCTTTCCCACCCAGAAAATATACTCATATCAATGCAATGGTAACTGACAACAGACTAGAAATTAGGGAGCAAACTATTCAGAAAATCATCCTTTCAAGAACAGGATTTTCAGGTACCAGAAACTTTGAGTTGCCTCGAACCCTCAATTTCCAATCTTTTGACTACACCGAGATGATCGATATGCAAAAAGAGATCATTACTCCTCCACCACTGCTAAACAATTTAGCGACGATGAGCTACTACAGGCTCGATGTAAGCCACTGGAGATAGCTTCTTTTCCATGCTACAGTCAAAGTGTGGAAAGGGCAGTGAACCTAGTAACAAAGGCATGTCAGGAAAGAATAGGATATGACAACCGTCAAAAGTTTATCTTAAACTCATTAGATTCAAGGCGAAAACTGCCCAAGTTTGAATGGAAGGCCCACTGGAATGAGTAAGAAACATGAAATAAAATTTCCTAATAATATTGAAAATTTCTTCCCTTTTGATGTGATAAGGAACAATGAAAAAGTGAATTGAATTTTAACACATTTATTGTGCCTCTCATTTTTTCTTCTGAAAATATTGTTGTACTTAATTAATTTTCCTAATATTGTACATTATTAAATAAAATATTATACGTTAATAAAGATTTATGTCATCAAAAACCTGAATGTAGAGTAAGTCTCGTATAAATGGAATATTCTTCAATATAGGTCAAAAAGTGAAAAATTGTGCCAGGGGTAGGAGGCTTTTTCAGCGGAAATAATTTATGAGGGGGTTCCTGTGTTCAATTCAAACCCTTCACAATATGTACCTTTTCAATATAAAATTTCGACCCGGCTAATATATATGTATACCAAAGCGCTGGTTACGCCTTCTAAGCCGACTGACGGATTTCTAAGCCAACTGTCAAGAATATCTCCAAATAAATAGAGCAATCTGGCAACTGAAAAGTTATAATGTTATAATGTTATAATGTTTCAGACCAACAAGGACCCTAGGATCCACTCATGGCTGGTCTACCTAACTGTGTTCGTAATTGCGAATGTCCTCCGTGGTGGCGGAGGGGAACTACAATTTTACGTGGGTTCCGAACCACAAGAACATAAGAAATTTATGTAACAACTTCCTGTACAATTTGTACATTGGCAACGACCAATTTAGCAAAACTAATTAATTACACTGGGCAACAAAAAAAGATTTTTTTCGTGTCCCAAGAATGAAAATACCTTATTCTTATACTATTTTCTGTGCTGAATCCAAATAAGTTTGTAAAATTTCTCTATCAGGTCTGGTTTTTGTGTGACATGCAATTTAATTTTTAAAAACCCATATAGTTACATACTTATTAAAATATGATCGAAAAGACATACCTGTAGTTTAAAAAGTAGCTTGTTCTGATTTTCTGCTGTGCTTTGCCTCAGGCATGTCTCTCTTAAGAGTCCAGCAATAGTCAGCCAGCATACTGGGGCTCCATTTGCCTTGGTAACGGTTTTCCATGGCAGAAATATCCTGATGAAAACGCTCACCATGTTCGTCGCTTACCGCACCCAGGTTTTCCGGAAAAAAGTCCAAGTGAGAGTCCAAGAAATGAACCTTTAATGACATATTGCACCCCATTGCTTGGTAAGACTTAAGAAGATCTCCTACTATTTCAGGATAGTTTTCGGCCTTGTGATTTCCAAAAAAATTTGTGCAGACACTTTTGAAACTCTGCCACGCAGCTTTCTCAACTTCATTCAACTCTCCTTCAAATCTCTCATCTCTTAACAATTCTCTGATCTGAGGGCCTACAAAAATGCCTTCTTTAATCTTGGCATCACTGATCCGGGTAAACTTATTTCTCAAGTATGTGAATCCTGTTTGCGCTTTATCCATCGCTTTAACAAAGTTTTTCATAAGTCCAAGCTTGATATGCAAAGGAGGAAGGTACACTTTCTCAGGGTTAACAAGTGAACTATTCACAACATTTTTCTTGCCTCGAACAAGTGAGGTGCGTTTTGGCCAATCCTTCTTAACGTAGTGGTTTTGCTTGTCCCTACTGTCCCACTCACATAAAAAACAACAGTACTTGGTGTAACCTAGCTGCAACCCTAGCAAAAGTGCAATGACCTTCAGATCTCCACAGATATTCCACTTATATTTCTGATACTGAAACTTTTCTAAAAGCAACTTCATGTTGTCGTATGACTCTTTCATGTTTGCAGCATGTGCAAAAGGTAGTACAGAAGGAAATTTATTTCCGTTGTGAAGAAGGACTGCTTTCAAGCTGACTTTTGAGGAGTCAATGAACAATCGCCACTCATCCACGTTATGTTCATGACCAAGAGCCCCCATGACTGAATTAACATCTTTACAAAACACAAGTCCATCTTCATGGGAGAACCATTCTTTGAATTCATCATGGCGGCTGCGGAAAAAACAAACTTTAGTGTCACGTTGCAGTAGATTCCAACCCTTTAATCTTGAACCTAAAAGTTCAGCCTGCTTCTTAGATAATTTCAAATCACGAACTAGGTCATTTAGATCTCCTTGTGACAGTAAATGTGGTTCATTGGAGGAACAGGTAGCCTGGAATGTTGGATCAGAAATGTCTTCATCTTTTTCCTCGTGATATGCTACAGCTACGTTTGATTCCTCATCACTTAAACTTACATATTCAGGAGGATTTGGTATGGAAGTTGAGCACTGTGGGGAACTGGTCTCATTGCAGACGGTAGATTAGGGTATTTCATAAGGCTCTTTGTTTTTGAAGTGATCCCCTTTGTATTTACCAGGCAGAAATAGCAGTCTGTTGTGTGATCTTTGGGTTCCCTCCAAATCATTGGAATAGCAAATGGCATGTGACGTGAACCGTTTAGCCATCCTGTAAGTAGTCTTACACATGTCACACAACAAATGTGAGGGGCCCAACTCTTGTCCTGATCGCCTACTTTACATCCGAAATATAGTTCATAGCATTTTTTACTAATGGTGTAAAGTTACGTTTCTGGGATTTTAAAGTTAGATCACCACATACATAACAAAAGGAATTAGGATGATTCAGACAGTTCCGCGGCATTACAAAACATCTATATGAATACAACACTGGTGTAAAATTAACAAGAAGCAACAGACACTAGCTGTTAACACTGTGACATTTACAAGCAGACTGACTTGGAGCTGCTCTACACACAGAAACTAGGCTCATGTCTGAACAGGTACAAACATGTTTCAACCTGCACAGTCTGCTGCTCCGACCAAATTTATCCTGCCAGCATTATCAGAACTTTCTCCCCAAAGGAATAAATTGTACTAATTTTACAGAAAAATTAATACAACATATATATTAATATTAATATATTTTATTATAGTTATATTACCTAATATAATATATTATTATATTTATTATTTTTATAATGTTTTATATTATAATATTGTTACATACTTAATTATATATAATATGTTATTATTTTTTTATCCGGTGATCATGCTAAATGAGGAAAAAATGAACATAGCGTCACAAGTAAACTAAGCCTGATAGAAAAAATCTGATTTCATATTTAGATTCAGCATGAAAAAGTACACTTAGAACACCCATCAAAACCCTTGTGACAAAATTGTTGTTGACCAGTGTTATCGATTTAAAACTAAAGATAGAATCTCTGGATCCAGAGGATCAAGTCATAATAGACTACTATACACAAATATGTTACACTCTATATCTATTTATAACCGACATGCAAATATATCAGATCCAAGAATCCAGTCAATTTCATTACAGTATCCATCAATACTAGTACCTTGTCACGAAAAATAAGTCACGGTCCATATCGATTGTGGACCAAGTCAAAATTTACAACCATATACATTACAATATATACACTTAGGAGGAAAAGTGTAGGTGTGGCTGTAAAGACTGTACAGTAATGTAGAAATGTGTGTGCACCCATTTGGGTCTCCCATTTAAAGGTGTTTGTGGGGCAAGTGAAGATCATGAGTTTTTCAATACCTCACAGTACTATGGGGGGCACCGCTCAGCAGAGGAATCTCTTTAAATGGGGTGTGTAAGGACAGAGAGTATCCCCTAACCCAAGACGCTGCCTCCCTATATCCCACAACACTTGTGTTGAGCTGTGGGATCTATCCCCACAGCCTTAATTTTACTACCTTAAACTATACCCAATCTATCAACATATGCGTCTAATCGATTTTTAAACATGTTTATAGACGTGCTACTAATTACTTCTACCGGCAAACTATTCCAGCTATTTACTATTCTATGCGTAAAAAAGTTTTTGGCAACTGCTGTCTCGAACCTTCTACTTGTCAACTTACACCCGTTATTTCTAGTCCTATTATATTGAGATATTTCGAAAAAGCTATCTCTATCTACGTTATCGAACCCATTCATAATTTTGAAAACCTGGATTAGATCACCCCTTAACCTCCTAGTCTCGAGTGTTGTCAATTTTAACTCCTTAAGCCTATCCTCGTACGACTTTGACCTAAGCGACGGAATCATCTTAGTTGCTCGTCTTTGAACTCTTTCGATTTTGTCTATATCTTTGCGCATATGCGGATTCCAAAATTGGACCGCGTACTCCAAATGGGGTCTAACTAATGATTTATAAAGAGGAACTATAATATCGCGCGATTTGTACTCAAAATTTCGAGCTATAAAACCTAACACTTTGTTCGCCTTATTGACCGCTGCTGTACTTTGTTTCGCTACTTTTAAATCACTAGTGACTATAACTCCTAAATCTTTTTCCTGCTCTACGCTTGTTAAATCTTTCCCTGACATACTATACGCAAAATTACCGTTACGCGAACCTATATGCAAAATTTTGCACTTATCCACGTTAAATCTCATTTGCCATGTGACTGACCAATCAACGATTTTATTCAGATCTTCCTGATTTTACCTCTATCTTCGTCATTAATCGCCCTACCACCCAGCTTCGTGTCATCCGCAAACTTTGAAACTGTACTGACTAGGCCGACATCTAAATCGTTAATATATATAAGAAAAAGCAAGGGGCCCAATACAGAACCCTGAGGAACGCCACTCGCTACATTAGCCCAACACGACTCCGCTCCATCAACGACCACCCTCTGTTTCCTACCTCGCAACCACTCTTCTAGCCAATTTATTACTACACCCCTGATTCCATGAGCCTTAGTTTTTTCAATGAGTCTTTTGTGCGGCACGGTGTCAAACGCTTTTTGAAAATCTAAATACACTACATCAACCGCCCGATGTCTATCGTAAACGTCAACCACGCTTTGGAAAAATTCTAAAAGATTAGTTAAGCAAGATTTGTTTCGCCTAAATCCGTGCTGCATTTCTAACTAGCTTATGGAATTCTAAGTGTTCGACTATACGATCCCTAATTATTGATTCCAGTAGCTTACCTACAACAGACGTTAAACTGATTGGCCTATAATTTCCCGCCGCACCTTTATCGCCTTTCTTAAAGATAGGTGTTACGTTTGCTAACTTGAAATTATCTGGTACGCACCCCTCAGAAATAGACGCATTAAAAATCTTTGTTAGCGGCACAACAATGCTATCTTTTAATTCTTTTAGTTGTATGGGATATATGGAATCCGGACCCGGTGATTTACGCGTTTTCATTTTATCAATATAGCGCATTACCTCCCCTTCACTAACGACAATATTATCCAAAATATTACCATTATCAAAAGGTATTATGTCTATGACCGTAGGGATATTCGTTACATCTTCTATAGTAAAAACTGACGTAAAAAATTCGTTTAGCAAGGTAGCCATTTCCTTGTTTTCAGAAACTAGATCTCCGTTTACATTTTTCAATGGACCCAAGACACTTTTTACTGGATTTCTATTATTGACGTATTGAAAGAATCGCTTGGGGTTTTCTTTACCGTCACGAGCTATGGAGATTTCAAATTCGCGCTTGGACTTTTTTATTACACTTTTCGCTTCACGCCTCAGAGATATGTAGTTGTTTCGTAACAACAAATTGTCTTTATCGCACTTATGTTGCCTATAAGCCCTATCTCTACTCTTTATAATGTCTCCTACTCTAGAAGTAAACCACAAGGGCTTGTTGTTTACTTTCGCACGCTTAATTTTGTACGGTACACATTCCTCATTTATAGTCCTAAATACTGTTTCGAACGATTCCCACATTAGTTTTGCGTTGGAGTTCCCCATCACGTTTTCCCAATTGACGTGTGACAATTTATCTCGAAATTTACAAAAGTCTGCGTGCTGGAAGTTAGGAATTTTAGTCGAGTTAGTTGGTTTCGAGTGACTTACTGAGAGGACAAACTCTACCATATTGTGATCGCTATTGCTTAACGGTTCTATTACTTGAAGATCAGTAATTAGCCTATCATCCGTAGTTATTACTAAATCTAAAATACTGTCCAACCTCGTAGGTTCCCCAACCTTTTGATAAGAAAGCTATCCTCGAGAAAATTAACTAAACGATTACCTTCCGCGTCTCCCTGCATTGTATCGTAATTCACGTTGGCGCAATTAAAGTCACCCATAACTAAAGCCTGCTCACTACCGATTATTCTCTTTAGTTCACGATATAACGCTTCGTCCGTATCAGCTGTTTGATTAGGGGGCCTATATATAACCGCAACAAGAAGTTTGAAGTCGTTTAATTTAAGTTCTGCTATAGTCGAATCTATCGGTTCTGGAATTGAGTGCTTTACTTCTATAACGTTCGCAATATTATCTTTGATATACAACATAACACCGCCTCCTCGCCTACCTATTCTGTTTTTAACAAAAAGTCTATAACCTTTAATTTGATACTCCCCTACAAAGTCACGTGTTTCAGTGCTAAGCCACGATTCGTTTATCGCAATTAAATCATAGTCTTTACAAGCAATTAAAGAAAAAAATTCATTTATTTTATTTCGTAGGCTACGAGCATTTAAGGATAGAACCTTCAAATTGTTTGTAATTACGACACCTTCGCGAGCGCAGGGGAAATTTGTAGAATTTACGCTGGGACCGTTCGAGTTACGGCAGCCTGAAAAGAAGAGACAGTATTATGAAATAGTCTTCCTAAACGCGCAGCTCCTACGTCATTAAGATGAAGTCCATCTTCGAGGAACAAGTCCCTCCTGCCGTAGAAACTGTTCCAAAAATTCGCATAATGCACTCCTTCCTGTTGGCAAAGAGACTTTAGGTTATTGTTAATATAGGTCGCCTTGCTGTAGAAATCGTTACGTTGGATAATTCGAGGAAGTATACCTGTTAAGACAATCTTATTAGTTTTCTCCTTTAGTCGCTCTATTAAGTCCCTCTACCTAGTCTACCTAGCCAGTTGTTCTTCCGATCTAGAATTTAAAACGTTATTAGTACCGACATGATTAACATACGTTGTGTCCTCGGCGGTACCGTTTGTAAAATGGTCAACACTATTAGTTATATCCTCCACCCTTGCACCAGGGTAGCAGTAACGGCGCCTACGACGAGGGTTTCTCCCACAGAATTCCTCGAGCTGCCCTCGAACAATGGAATCGCCAACGAGTCGTATTTCCGGTTCATCAGCATCTTCGAAACCTAAAACAGAAAACTTATTGCTTGTTATTACTGGTAGACAAGTCTTTGCTTTTCGCAATGGGGCTCCATTTCGCACTCGAACGAAGGGTTGGGAACTAGGGGAAGAGAGAGGGCTATTAATACTATTTATATTATTAGTAGAAACTGAGGCAGGAGGGGTCGTAACTGGAGTCTCAAGGGAATCCAATTTTGCCGTCAGAAGCATCACGCTTTCTTGAAGCCTCACCCTGGCCTCCCTCTCACGGTCTAATTCGTTCCTCAGGACTTCCATGCTTGAGCACCACCTGCAAACTAACTGTTCATTATTATTAGCCATTGTAAACGCGTAAGCGGCAAATTTCCCTTCACAGCGACTGCAAGTACTTGACGGGGGTGCCATGCTTTTAATTAGTTAAAAAACAAAAAAAACACAAAACGAGCGTTTGGAAATTAATAAATTACAACGTAGGTCTACCGCGTGCTTATTGTGCCGTCACCTGCGAAAACCCGCAACATTGTTCTTGATATAATATACACATACTATATATACACATACACCTGCTGAAGCAAAATAGTTGCATAAAAGAGGAAAAATTAATAAGTTACCCTGAAACAGAATCTATTTTTATTATAGTTATATTAATATTTTTTGTAATAAGATTTAAAGGTATATTGGTGTCTTAAAGATAAATTTGTATTGAAACAAAATAGTTGCGTAAAAGAGGAAAAATGAATGTTACCCTGAAATAGAATCTATTTTTATTATAAAGTTATATTAATATTTTTTGGTAATAAGGTTTAAAGATATATTGGAGTCTTAAAGACATTTGTATTGAAACAGAGTAAATGGGTGAAAAACGAGAAATGAAAAAGTTACCCCTAATTTAATTTCTATTTTGTTTTAAAAATCATATTAATGCTTTTTATGTTATAGTTTAAGGATAAATTGGTGTCTTTAGGTGAAATTTTGTTTTTGTATTAAACTTAGTTTATCATATTCGATTTTTTGTATAAAAGATCGGTCACCCAACGTCAAATTGGCTTTGTGCTGTTTTACCATGAGGAGCTTAATCGAAAAACTGTAAGCATTGCCCTTTTTTTGAGACGTTGTCGGTTTTCCGTTAACCACATAAACGTATTTGTTTGTGCTTAATATCTTTGTCCATTAATTGGGTCGTATTTAGAGACCTTGTCGGTCTATCAGGAGCTGGTAAGTAAAATCCGTGAGTAAGGTTCATTTGATTAGGTGATGGTAAGTTATACTTAGACGGTTGGTGATTGTGGTGGTGTACTCTTTTTGTGTGGTGGTTATGCTCGTATATATTTTGCTATTGGGGCTTTATATGCATCTGTTTATATGTATATGAAAATGAAAATGAAAAGGTTTATTGGCAGACCAAAATCCATATGACAAATATTATTAATACAATGACAGTTCACATACTAAGGATAGAAATATATACAAGTGATTAGAAATAATACTGTAATGTCGAAGTTAAGTGGAGCTACAGACAGACGTTTTCGTACCAAGAAGTCTATAGCTTAGAGGATAAATGGCAGGACTCATGGATAGCTTGGATAATTGGGTTGGTTGATTTTTTAATTCTTTGCATTAGACTGTATTGAGCACGTGTTGTTACTTCCGAGAAGCTCGAGACATTGCTGGTAGCAAACATTTGCGAAGCTGAGCATCTCGGGGTAATTTATGTAAGAGTCTAAAAGACCTGTTGCACAGCAAATTTAGGGTTCTGCCAGAACCTTTTTTATAATTCACCCAGAGTTGCTGTCCGTATGTATTACTGCAGAAAGTACGAAAGAGAGTGTCTTTAGCTTCACTAGTACAGAATCGAAAGTTCCTTAAGGTCATATTCGCTTTAGCACACAGGGTTCGAGATTGTTTTCTTATATCCGCGTCATCACTGAAGGAGCTGGTAATAGTTTGACCCAAATACTTAAACTCTTGTACTTCCTCAATTACTTCATCATTCATTTTAAACCTTATATCAGTTGGCTGATTACAGTTGCTGTCCGTATATATTACTGCAGAAAGTACGAGTGTCTTTAGCTTCCCTTGTACAGAATCGAAAGTTCCTTATAGTCATATTCGCTTTAGCACACAGGCTTCGAGATTGTTTTCTTGTATCCGAGTTATCACTCAAGGAGCTGGTAATAGTTTGACCCAAATACTTAAACTCTTGTACTTCCTCAATTACTTCACCATTCATTTTAAACCTTATATCAGCTGGCTGATTACAGCTTTTAGGATGAAACTGCATAACCTTAGTTTTTGTAACATTAAAAAGTATATGTTTCTGCGAATACACTTCGCATACTTTTAGTAGCCGATCCAGACCTTTAACAGAGGGACTTTTAAACACCATATCATCGGCATAAACTAAGTTATTTATCCTTGTGTTATCTATACAATATCCCACTGTTGCCTTATTAAATGAAGCAATTAATCCGTCAATATACACATTAAACAGCATTGGGGAGAGCAAGGAGCCTTGTCTCACCCAGTAAGAGGAGCCAAAACACTCGGATAGTACATTGCCCCACCTAACGTGAAAGATTGGAGGGAATACCAAAATTTCAATACATTTAATATGTACATTGGAACCTTCCTGTCTTCTAGTTTTGCAAATAAAATATTGTGGTTCACCCTATCATATGCCTTACTTATATCTAGGAAACAGCTATAAATAGTTGAATTACTGTCAATGTATTTAGATATTGTTTCTTTAAGTACATAGATACACAGGTCAGTTGAGTGGGACCTTTTAAAACCAAACTGATTAGATGTCCATAGGAAATCACTTAATCGGAGTAACAAGAGTTTTTCTAGTAGTTTCGAGAAGCAGGAAGCGACAGCAATCGACCTGTAATTATTGATGGACAGAATGTCTCCGTACTTATTTTTGACCAGGGGCAAGATATATACCCTCATGAATACTGCAGGGATATAGCTATGAGCAAGCATGGCTGATAGGAGCAATGATATATGCAGACATACAACGTCATTGGCATATTTTAAGTGCTCATTCGATAAGTCATCTATCCCTGACGCAGAACCAGTCTTTAACTCTTTAATTAACCTCTTTACTTCAGAAACAGAATTCAAAGTATTTTCCCTTGTCCCTCCCACAGTCGTTTCGCTGCAATCTATCTTAAGATTATCCCTACTCACACTGTTAAGAATGTTAGAGTAGTGGTTTTTCCACAGTTTTGCAATTTCATCCTCCCCCGACACCCCATCGATTGTCGGAGGGAGGATATTTTTGACACCCGTTTGATTCTTAACAAATTTCCAAAATTTGTTATTATCGTTATTTATGCGAGCTTCAGAGGCTTTTGATGCTCGAATAGACTCTTCTTCCTGTTTACATCGCCTTATGGCCGCCTTATACTAACCCCTACTTCTACACATATTCATGTATACTGGTCCTAATCTGGGTCTACCATGAAAGCACCACAAATCATAGGCGTCTTTTCATTTGATTCCCTCTTCAGGGGGGGCAATAAAATCCTTCCATCCAGGAATAATCTTAGTATGTAAGATTTAATCAGGGGGCTTCCTGCTTCTCTCAACAGGGATACTATCTTACTATAATACCTATCTATGAGTTTACAGTGAGAATCATTTGAGCAAAGATTACTACAGGCAAGATGCAAAATTTCTAAATTATTAAAGAGGTGACTTGTTCTCTCTTTGTATTCTATTCTCTGTTGCATATTAACATTAGACCAATCGACGCGATTTTTCTTACCTATTGAGTTCTTGTTAAGTCGTATTGCGCATAAATTGGTAAAGTTAATTAATATTTCTAATGGTCTATGATCAGAAAGAAGGAAATCATACAGAATATGAACTCTAACAATTCGATCCTTTAGATTATTACTAGTGAGACAATGATCAAGCCACCTGGTGGTACCACTCATATCACTAACGTATGTAAAATTACCACTGGTTACCCCTAATACATCTACATTACTTATACTTAAATTGGCCGACTCGGACATGTTACCCAATTCTACAAAGAATTCCGAGTTCACATGCGTGTTAAAGTCCCCCATTATTATACAGTGAGAATATTTGGGTTTATCTGGTAGTGACTTAAGTTTGTACGGCAAATCAATGTATTCATCTAGATTACTGCCGTTGTTGAATGGTAAATAGCAGTTTACAATTAATATGCAATCATTGTTCACTTGTAATTCAATGCCTAACAACCTTACATTATCGCTTAATGTTATATGTTTTGACAAATTTTTCCTTATTAAGAAAGCAACAGCAGCAAAAGGCCTACCGTACATTAATTCATCTGACAAGTCTACTGCTGATGACGTATGGTACATAAAGTCATCATGGATGGTAGAGAGGAATTTTAGCTCTTGCTTAGGTAGCCAGTGCTCCTGCAGGAGTATCAAATCTGCTCTGTCACAGATTTTGTGAACATTTACAGTTGAATTCCTCGCTGACCTTACTTTATATGAGACTATTTTCAACAAGTTATCTGCCATGACTGATAGAAAATTTATTATTAGTAAGATTATTATTATACACAGTACAACTTTCAGGCATTACCGTTAGGGCGCCCATTATTATTATTATTACTAGTACAGTTCCCGCCGCTTCGCTGACGGTTAGACAGGCTAAACTACAAAAAAAGAACCCAGCCGTGTTCACCAATAACTTCTTCCATCATGTGTCGAATATCGCTTGCCTCGTTCGAGTGCTGAATTCGCGACAAAAAGAGGGTGAGATTCCCCATAGGTGGCCTCGCCGCGAAGACCGGTTGAGGAAACCTCCGGGAAGAGCGCCTGTTAACAGTGACCCACCTGTCCTCCTCCCTCGATCTCCCTGAGGCAGGGTTCGCGTGCCTGGGGAATGGGTGGCACGACCTTGGGGGGATAGGAGGCCCCTCCCCTACTCTGTGGCTTGGTGATGGTCTGTTATCGGTGTTTATAACCTGACGGCCGCGCGTGCCCCTCCTTCTTCGGTGGGAAGGTGGGGAAGAGGGCAATGATGTCTCGTCTCTTGGCATTGGACAGTAGGGTGTGTCACATTTCAACTTTTTTAAAAACTCATGGAGCATAGTTCTTATATTGTGAGAAATACTGCATTGATCATAAATATAGCAAAACAAATTAGACTGGCAATTATTTCGGGTCCCCCGCCCCTCAAAGACAGACCCTCCTTTTGTACTGCAAATCCCCTACTTTTCATCATGAAAATGCTTGTAACGCCCACATTTCTAATCCGATCTTTATAAATTTTGTATCAAATTGTAGAGGAAATCAATACGCATCTAAACAATACTTAATAATGTGGTTTAGTGGATGTTTGGGCAGTTCCATTCAAGCAGTTTTATTTTTTTCCTGATTTCCTTCTATGATTTTTTTCATAAAACTTTGATTTTATCGCAGGTAAATTAATTAACATCCTTTAACCGCTGCGAATAAATGTAATAAGTCAATTTTGGTGTGACCGCCACCCATAGAGCATCATCCCAGATCAGCTCTGAACTAATGAATTCAAAGTGGGAACAACCTTGCTGATGCAGCATGGAAAAATTCGATCCAGTACGGTAGTTTGGATAACAACTGGCCCGAGAACAAGAGTAACATGCATAGACATAGTAGGTTTCAGCCGCATCACCAAAGCCCCATCTTTTTGGGGGGGGGGCAAAAATTTATGAAACAAAAAAGTTACATGTGAAAAGTGAAAATAAAAAAACACCACACTACCTACATTCATTTTATTCTTAATTTTATCTCTTACTACAAATCAGTTTACTCAAAGTTTCTTTCTTGAATTCTGGTAGCACATTTCTGTTTCTTTCAACAACTTGTAGCAGTTCCTGAAATTCATCATTTTCCTTACAGTTTCCAAAATAGTCTTCTATAAGTTTGACGCCTCTTTCGGCTGTATCATTAACCACTCTCGCTGAAGTTAAGATTTTCTTCATTCTTTGATAGTCGCCGTCACTCTCCCATGATATGGAAGATGCTGATATTCTTGTGCCTTGTTTCAGGTGGGGAAAGACTGGCTGCCCTTTGTTAAATTTTTCTGGTGGGTCGTAACGTAGAAGTTCTTCGGCCATCTTGCTTTTTTCGACATGTGATAAAGAGACGAATAGAGCAAGGACAGACAGTTCCTCCGTCAAGTACCAATAATGTCCAGTTAATACTTTCAAAGCTGCTTCAGCAGTATGAATGTCGCTCTGCTTGTACCTGACTAGCTCATTATAAAATGTAAAGTCGTTAACAGGTGCATTTGCCGCACTTGTGCAAGAGAGCCAGTATTTGCTAAAACAAGGTCGTAAATAAGCATATTCTACGAAGCTTTTCATTCATTGAGTCTTCGAATCCGACTTGATCCGAAAATGCGT
Source organism: Bathynomus jamesi (assembly GCA_023014485.1). NCBI lineage: Eukaryota > Metazoa > Arthropoda > Malacostraca > Isopoda > Cirolanidae > Bathynomus > Bathynomus jamesi. Next base: position 700,172 of record JAJOZX010000590.1, read on the forward strand.
ACATTTTATTGGTGTATATGATAGCTGACATCCAGCGGGCATGATGGAATGCTCCAGGTCGGATCCAATGAACACCCCGCTGCGAAACTCACCATGGAGCACCAGAGTGGTTTCTGAAACCTCTCCATAATCATCTCTAGGAAAAGCTTTATCATTTTTGAGGATATCTTTCATAAAATTTATTGAAATACCTTTCAATTCACGAAGATATCGTTCTTTGATTACGAGTTTCTTATATGGGAGGTTGGTATTAATCTTATCCCACATATTTTCTTTGAAGTTCTTAAAGTTTTCATTTTCTGGAGAAATGGTCTTCCCAAATATTTTGGTAAAGACTGGGAACAAAAATCTTTGAGCCATATGGTGGCTGCAAGCTAGCCAGAGTAACTTTTTGTCCAGAAGATCTTCTAACATCTTGCAGGAGCCTCTTATTCACCCAGAATTTGAAGCGGTTGTGTCAAATACCATCTCATAGATGCTTTTCCCCAATTTCCAGTCTTTAATGGAGTTAAAAACCGCAGATAATTGAGTTGAGCCAGTAGAGTCAGCTGTTTTTGGCGCAGATAATAACTTTTCCGAATTATCACCTGATATCAGAATCGCTAGTCTATCATGTTTTCCACCTGAGGCATTTGGAAAGAATTTGCTGTCCCAATGGATTAAACAATATAGAGGTGGAACAAAATCAGTTTTGATGGCCTCAAATGTTATTTTTCTTGACTTTCTTGCAGCTCTGAGGGATGTGCTTGGTGATACTGCCATCTGATCTATATTTTTTCCGCATTCAGCTGCCACCACAGAAGCAAAAACGGTTCGCTGTCCATGCGTTAGTTTCAAGCGATCAGCTGTGTTAGACACCACTTCTGATTTGAATATGTTAACTATTCCCGAAGGTCCAGCCTTTGTGATAAATTCGTCAACGTCGGTTGATTCAGTACTGGAACTTTCTGATGTGTTGACCATAGATGTTTCTTTTTCTTTCGAAGATTGTCTCTCCAATTCTTTCTCTGCCCTTATTTTTCCGGATTGCATTCTCTCTGTTTTCCTCACAAACTTAGCAGTATAGATTTTATCTTTTGAGCCTAGATAATATTTTCGAGGACCTCTTTGATCTTCCAAAAACTTTATATCTGTCACTTTATCTGTCGTTGACCTCATTCTGTCCCTCTGAATTATTTCTACTGCATCTTGGCTTGCTATGTCAAAAAGCTTATCCATGCAATCCAAAAGGGCCTCTTTCTGACTCAAAGTTCTTTCTTCTTTTATTCTTCAAGAGAGATTCATGTTGTTTTATGAGATCAAGCAACATCTCTCTTGGAGTGCTATGCTTGACAACGTCTTTTGCAGGAAATGTAGCCATGTCCCATACAGTCTTTACTTTCATCAAAACTGCCAAAATGTTTTCTTCCTTTGATACGTTAGCAATATTCATTTGAGCTCTTCTCAAAAAATAAAAATGCTTAATAACATCTCCATTTGTTGGGACCATACACCCCTCCGAAGAATAATATCATCTTTTAACATGCCCAATATAGTCATATGAACTTAGATATTTTCTTAGAACAGGCCTATGCTTAGTAGACATATTACACTATTTTTTAGTTTCGTAAACTGAACAAAGTCTGAAAAAAATATCAAAACATTAGCTGTCTGTGAATTCAGTTGTACACAGCAAAGGACAAAAGAAAAGGTATCAGAAAATGAAAATAGAATTACTTGTGTAGCGAGTGCACTACCAGTTGATTATGTATGCTTGTCTGCTCTGATAAATCAAAACTTAAAACGAGCACCACACATATACACAAACACTAACCAACGAACGACAGCTACATTCATCAAAATCGTAGTTACTGCATACTTCAATAGATGGCACTACACAAGTATTAATGGCTACTAGCAGACAAGCATGCAGAATCAACTGGTAGTGCACTCGCTACACTTGAATAAATATAACTAAAAATAGAATTACTTGAATAAAACTACCCAAACATTCACTAAACCAAATTATTAAGTATTGTTTAGATGCGTATTGATCGTCTCTACAATTTGATGCCAAATTTATAAAGATTGGATTAGAAATGTGGGAGTTACAATCATTTTCATGATGAAAAGTAGGGGACTTGCAATACAAAAGGAGGGTCCGTCTTTGAGAGGGGGGGGGGCGACCCGAAATAATTGCCAATCTAATTTTTTTGCTATATTTATGATCAATGCAGTATTTCTCACAATATAAGAACTATGCTCCATGAGTTTTTAAAAAAAGTTGAAATGTGAAACACCCTATTGGACAGTCCCTGTTCCTCATTGTGAAGTCGGGAGCAGGGGTCCTTTCCTGAACGGGAGGGGGCTTGACCGCTTCCCCTGCATGCTGCGTTTCCACCCCACCTTCAGGGGGGGGAGTTGGGGGCGGGGATTTCGTTTTCCTCGCTGCCCGAAGCGCTTCTTGGAGATCTGACTTGCTGAACTACTTCCGAGTAACTGAGCTTTGGGAGGAGCGTCTCTTTCAACGCATCTAATTCTGACCGGAATTGTTCTATCGAAATCGCATTTTCTGATTTGACACCACGTGTTGGTGTTTCAGTTCAACTATCGACTTTCGTACCTTATTGTACTGTTTGAGGAGCACCGCGACGTCTACGTCACCCATAGAGATTACCGGTATTCGGTTAATATGTTTTAAATGGACCTGTAAATCAAAATAACTTTTTATGAGGTAGTTTTAGTCGCTCTATTCAAATTTGTCACTCATTTTTTGTGCAAACTATTGTAGAAAATAATAATAATAATAATAATAATAATAATTTACTGTATGTATATTTAGTGTATTTGTAGTCGGGGGTGGTATGACGTCATGTTACTCTGCGACTTAATTAGTTTGTTGGTTTCTGTTCTGGCTATTTTTTTTCTAATTGGATTCAGTGTGGTGGTGTTTGTGATAGAATTATGACGTGCCGTTCGTGTAGTTTCGACTTTGAGAACTTGATTCGTCATGTTCTGGCTATTTTTTTTTCTAATTGGATTCAGTTTGGTGGTGTTTGTGATAGAATTATGACGTGCCGTTCGTGTAGTTTCGACTTTGAGAACTTGATTCGTCATGTGCCCTAGATGATTAAATGATTACTTTTATGCCCGGTTAGGTTAACTGAATGCCCGGTTAGGTGAACTGAATGCCTGGTTATGTTAACTGAATGTCCGGTTAGGTCAACTGCACGCCCTTGATGATTGGTTAGGTTAAGTCGTGATATTTTCGTTAGTTTAAACGAAACTGACGAGAGCAAACTTTTCTGGTTAATTTTGAGGTGTTTTGCATGTTTTCTGTGGTAATGCGTCGTTTACAAGCTCTCGTAACATGAACATGTTAGGTTATGCTTTATTGTGTAAAATGTAGTCAAAAATACATTTTTCAAGTGTATTTTAGTGTGCTTTGTTCGAATATGACCTTCAGTTCTTGTGCAAATGAACAGAAATACAGTTGTCATTGCATGGCCCAAACACGTATTTCTGTTCATTTGCACAAGAAATGAAGGTTATATTTGAACAGGGCACACCAAATTACACTAGAAAATTTATTTTTATTTCAACTTCAGGCCATGTCATTTGCGACATAATTAACCCGGTATTCTATGGAAATTAGTAACGTAGAAGGTAATATTGTTCTCATTATTCCGGAGGGTCGACACTTTATTTATAATGTCTTTTAGGGTATTCTCGTTTCTAGAATTACCTCTACGAGTTGGGAGGGTAGCACTGAACAGGGTGTTTAACTGTACCCTCTCATGTTCTATTTCTTCCGAATCATAAAAATCATGACAGACAGATACGAGAAGGTCTGACCTAATATGGTCTACTTTGTCAAATATAAAACATAAAGGATTTTCTACAAGATTTTCAGCAGACAACCCAATTGTATCTGTAACGGCTTGCGGGGGAGCGTAGCTGGTGGGGGTGGTTGGGGGTGTAGATGAGGGGAACGCCGATAGGGGTCCCACTTCTCGTCCCTTTAAATCATGCTTGGAGTACCACCGGCTCGATGCTCAGGCATCTTTTCACATTAATTATGTAACTATTACTAACTATGACACAAAAAGTATACACGCGGAGTCACTGTACGATTATACCGTAATGAAACATACATTTCCCGCGGTCACCATCAAAACTTTTACGATTAAACGGAAGATTCGCAGTGTATATGGTGGGGTGGGCCGGGCGGAGGGGGAAAGGAAGGGGATGCTAGAAGGAGTGCACACTCCTTGTCCCTTTAAATCACGTAAGCGCGTAAGTTTGTAAATATATCTAAAGTAATAAAAACTATTTATCTATTTGCTTGGTCTTTCATTTAAGATTTCAGAGCCTTTACGTGGCCTTTTGAAAATATTTTGAACAGTTTATGTAGTTAAAATTCATTCGTTCATTCGTCTCGTTCGTTCATTCGTTCGTAATTTTAAAGGGCTCGCTCGCTCGTTCGTTCGCTCGTATGCCCGCTATTTCAAGGTCACTGTTTACCACCTCATAGGTCCAAGAAGGTAGTGCCGGATGTCGCTAGAAAATTTTGAGGATATATTATATGTATTATTATTAATTAAGCATTGTGGACCATCTAATGAGATTGTAACTGGGTAATCTTGGCACATTTACAAATTTTATTGGAGAGGTAACATAACGGTTCAATGACTTTAAACCCTGTTAATTTGATAGTAAGAAGGAGCACAACACTGACAAACGTCACTGGCACTGGCACACCATATAAATATATATATATATATATATATATATATATATATGTATGTATGTATCTGTGTGTGTGTGTGTGTGTGTGGTGTGTGTGTGTGTGTGTGTGTAATAATAGGGGATCTATGGGCGTATATATAGTCGGGGAGTGTATGTGCTTTTGTGTGCGCCAACTGGCGGTCTTAAGCCAACTGGCTGAAAGACACTTATAAGTCCAGTGATGCTGGGGTGAAATCTTATTATGCGTCTGGCTGCGCTAGATGATGGATGGTCTCCTATCTCCTCCTCTCTCTCTCCTATCTATCTCTCTTAGGTTAGGTGGACTCCCCCTTTTTTATACCCTGGGGGGTTGGCACTGGGGGAGGGTTGGCACTGGCACTCATATGATCAACATTGCGTGATTTGCACTCTATCATTTTGCGGTCATACTACTAAATCAAAGTCTGTTATACATTCTCCTTGCAATTTCTCTTCGAAGAATGCATCTATGTCAGGTATCACTTTGTCACTTTTTGGGGCACTGAAGACGGATTCATACTTGGCTCTCAATGTTTCAGATATTTCTTTTAGATCGTTTGTTAGTTCATTATTTCCTCTCCTTGAGGGCCCACTGGTGTCGCGCGTTTTTGTTTTCCTTTTCGCATAGCTATAGAAGTATTGTGGATTTTCCTTTATTGCTTCTACTACCTTTTCCTATTCCCTCTCTGTATGGCCCTTAATCAGGGTTTGTATTTCCCTATCGATATGTTCCAATTTTTCTTGTATTGCTTTCCTGGCATTGTTGTCTCCGCAATTTGCTAACTTCGTCGCTACTCTCTTTCTTTTGCGGAATATTCTTCTCTTTTGCCTCTCTAGCCAGTTCCTCTTTCTTTTTGGCTGTGTTTTCGGAGCATATTTTTCTAAAATTTTCAACGTCTTTTCTTCCAATGTTGTTAGCATTTCTTCCGTTGTTTTATTCTCTAAGACTGTTCTCCACTCTATTTGGGCCATGTGTGATCAGATTTCTTCCCAATTTATGGTCTTGGAGTTTAAGTTAAAAACTCCAAATTTGCTTCTTCCTTCCGTATCCGTATGTGAATTGTCTTTTAATGTTTTCACCATATTCGTTAATAACTCGATTATGTTGTGGTCTGAGATAATAGTTGGGGTTACTTTTATATCAGCAATCAAGTTCGTGTTATTCATGAATACCGGATCTAGGCAGTTATTTTTTCTGGCATTTTCTGTTATCTCTTGTGTCAGCATAAACTCGTTTGTGAGAGCCATCGGCATTTTTGCTTGCTCCTGGTCCTTTCTTGTGCCCCCCTTATCTTGCTTGTTATATATATATATATATATATATATATATTTCTACCCACCTTTTTGTATTTTATAAATGGGAAATTAAAATCGCCGCAGAGTATTATATTAGGGGATGGAGAGTTTACGGACTTTAGTAGGGTTCTGATATCATCAATGGTATTCGAAAATTTTTCAGTTGGAGAGTTGGGAGGTCTACAGATGACTATCAGTCCCATGTTTAGTTTCTCTGTTTTCACTGCAAGGGTTTCCACGAAGCTATTGGATTTACTTATTACCGTCTCTGTCATATGCCTCTCATGTACGTAAATAGCACAGCCACCTTTACGTCTCGCTATTCTATCCGCTCTTAGTAAGTTGAATCCATCGATATGCAATTCTTTCTTATCGATACAGTATTCGTCGTTATCGCAGTTTCCTTGGCAATCCTTAAGATGTGTTTCTGTGAGGCATGCGATGTCCGCCCTTGTTTCGTCCAAAAAACCTTTCAGGTATGAAACTTTCCTTGAATATTTGCCAGGACAATGTTTATGTACTTTGTTTGGTATTGCCCCTTGTGCATTTTAAATTCGTTGTTCTTTGGTATCACGTGTTTTGTAGCCTTGTGGTCCTCCGAGATGGATCCGTTCACGCCTACCTGTTCTGGTAGCTTCTTGCCACGAAACGGTCCGGCTCGAGGGTTCCCAGCTGTGTCAGCTGCATGTGCTGTATAAGACTTAGCAGCCGTATTGTGTCCGAGATGTTGCTATTTGTGTTTAAAGAGTTTTGTTTGCTATTTGTGTACATATTTTTTTCTCACATTCCTTCTGTTGTCATCTGAAACTTGTCCTTTGTCCCTTGAACTTGTCGGGGGATGATGGTCGTAGCATTTTCTCCCGTACTGGGATAGTAGAATTTGCACTGTCCACCGAATTTGGAATGACCATTATTGCAGAAGTAGATGCACAAGGGAGGGTGTTCGTAAATACATTGTCCTCACTTATATCTGCAAATTCCTTTCACATAGTATTTACAGTATATAGTTTCTCCCCAATTTTTACTTGGGCCTTTGTTTTTGGTGGTTTCAGTTTGATTTCTTTATTGTTTACTTGTTTTTTCCTATTGAAGCTAATGTCAACTGTTTGAAATCTTTGGATTTGGTTTTGTGCCTCTGTTCCCTCTGTTGCTGTTTCTTTTATTTCTGCTTCCCGTTTATTCTCTTTTTCTGTTTTTTCCTGCTCATTTTTCGCAGTTTCCTCTTGTACTATCTTCGTTCCTTCTATTTTTTTTTCTGGTCGCTATTCATAAATTCCTCTTTTGCCTTTTCCTCATAGTCTCATTCTGCTTTAAAGACAGTAAACGAGTGTATTTCGATTATGCAGCTTTTGCAGAAGACCTTGATTCCGTTCAATTGTTTAGCGCCTGTTATAAGAGAGATTTCTTCGTCGCTGCATCTCAGGCATTGAAATTCGACTAAGGACTAACAAAGATCGCAGCCGATTGTCATTGATTCATCTGTTTCTTTTATACAGTATCCACAGGGTTTTATGAATTTATTTCACATTGGCATGTTTCTAATGGTATGTAAACGATTGGTTATTTAAATTTGCTATGCAACCTAGAGAGAAGAGTCATCTTGAGGGAGGGAGAAATATATTTAATAAAAAGTGATTCCAAAATTCTAAAGGATTTTCCTGTCTTTCATTGGAGCTAAAATTTTAAAATCTTTATATTGGATGGTATAATGACATTTATTAGTATGAGACTGGATGATAGAGTTTTTCTTTACATTAAGCAGGAAGCCAGATCTGTAGCTGACGTCATTATGCGAATCGATACTCACCTTGAGCATAAGCTCAGTTGACCCCGACGTATGTTCGTCAGTTACATCAAGAACAATTAAAAATGTGTGCAACTCTGGAATGCATCACTTCAGGAGTGGCGTCTTTGAACCGGAAAAAGAATGCCAATTTTCCTCGGATTAGTGAAATAAAAATTAAATTTGACAACCGGAAAAAGTTTGGACAATACACACTACTTAATTTTTTTTTTCAACAAAGTGGGTTCACACGTACGGAACAGACGTATAAAAGGGCTTTTTTGGTACATCGTAATTAAGCGGGGATGAGGGAATAGGCAGATAAATTCTGTCAAGAAAGGAATTAACACATTTTTAAATAATTTTATAAGATATAACTGTTATTAACAAAGTAGGTCTCAAGTAATTTAATTTCGTGGTGGAAAGTCAGCCAATCCGAACAGATTTTGTAAGCACGAAAAATTAATGTTTTACAAGAATTAAATATAAAATTACGCGGACAGAAAATATAAGAATTCAGACGTTGTTCAGAAAATGTGGATTTCCTAAAAACATGTTTCAAATTTAGAATTTTATCTGGAAACTAAAACGTCAAAAATTGGAAGTGTATTCCCTTTTTCTACATCCATTGTGAAAACCATATTAGGGTGCAAAAAAAATTAATAAAATTTAGGAAAAGTTGTGTTTTTATCTTCAAAAAGGACGAATGTGTCGTCTACATATCATTTGTAAAGAAAAAAATAGGCCTAAAATCTTCAGGGCAATTGTTAAGGAAAGCCTTCTCCAAGTGGCACATAAAAATATTGGCAAACGTGGGGTCCAGGTGGTGAGCTCATAGCCACAACATCAGTCGGCTTATAAAGCGTTTTATTAAAAATAAAATGCGGATCCAGCACAGCAAATTCTAAAAGGGATTTATTAACGTCAAAACCCAAGCCACTGATAATGAGGAAATGGTCAGGAAAAAGTTTATATAAAATTAAAAAATTAAGTTTTTCCCGAAGAGGGACATTCGTAAATAATGACTGAACATCGTAACTGAGTATAGCATATTGCAAACCTTGATTAAGTATTAATTCAGCTTCATAGGAATTTTTAAGAGTGTATTCAGTGATTGTAAGTTCTGAAAGTAAAACGACAAACAATTTAGTTTCTCTGAAAATGGGAGAGAATTTCCCGAAACGTTAAAAGAAGAAAAAAATAAATATGGTTTTCCTATGCATCATCAATATATATATATATATATATATATATATATATATAATATATATATATATATAATATATATACACACACAGTACGTAGTTTCGCTCTTCCACCAAGCCAGGCCTAGAGGCGAGGCCACCAGCTTGACCTTCGTGTGAAGAGAGACCAACGCACAGAACTGCATCGATGTCAATGAGGTGTGTATATATATATGAGGAAATTGTGGACACCACTCGACCAGGGAAGTACTCCGGAGTGGACGTTAGGCAGGAGACAGGGAGTGCTGGAACTCCCGTTTCTCCTGTCACTGGCCTTTCCAGCTGATCTTTTTCCGTCTCATCTACCCTGTGAGCAGTCCAGCATGTTCTTAAACACGCACTTCTCCCTCTATTCTTCACTACACATACATGCATTTTACACACTACGCAATCTTTTCAAAATTTTTATAAAAAAAATTGGCATCATGATCCTCGGAGACCTTGATTTTGGCTTTCTCCTTATGGCTTTCTTCTTTCTTCTTCGCATTTCTTCGGACGCTCGCCCTTGCCCTCTCCTTTCTACATAATATATATATATATATATATATATATATATATATATATATATTTTTTTTTTTTTTTTTTTTTTGCATTAAAAGCTTATGTGGGTAGCGTACATGAAAACAATACACAACCAATTTCGTTAATTTCTTTGTGAAACCTTGATTCTTGAGTTAAAAACACAAGCATCATATTCAGAAAAAGGCTAAGTCATAATTACCCATCAAAACTCTATCCAAATTTAATATAAAATAATCCGTTTTTAAAAATGGTTTAACCAAAAACAAATCTATTTCTTAAGTTAAAAAAAAAATAAAATAAAATATATATATATATATGATGAATAAAACCACGAAGGAAAGGAAACACAAAATGGTGCTCAAGCGCTTTCGTCTAATGACATCCTCAGGAACACTGAAGTACATAAAAGGGTTACAGCCTATATATAGGTTACAGAAAGAAAAAAAAAGAAAAAATAAATAACATACATACATACACACACACATATATATTATATATATATATATATATATATATATATATACATATCCATATATACATATATATATATGCAATAAACGGAGAAGTAAAAATAAAAATTAAAAATTATTAAAGGATGAACAGAGAGGCATACAGATTTGTAAGGAAAAATATCGATTTTTAGCATAAGATCAAATGAATTATAAAAATACAAATTTATACTGGAAATCTGCCCGGGTTTTAACACTCTGCCTTTTATGGTCAAGTTTCGATATATATAAAAATAAAATGAAAATTAAAAGTTAATAAAGTAGCATACAAGTTTACCAAAGATTTAGCATTCTACCCTTCTTATCTAGATCTGTTTTGAAGGAATTCAGAACAACAGGATCGAGTTGAAAAAGACCTTTGCTTATGTTGAAGTTATTTGAAAGTTGGATAATGGCAGACTCAAGAATATTTCTATTAACAATGTTGCTAGAGTGGAATAAAACTGAAGCATTATTCCAATCAATACAGTGGGATAACTCTGACAAATGGACAAAAAGGGCACTGGACAACTGTCCTGTTCTAACGGAATATTGATGCTGTTTTATACGTGTGTGCAAATCCTTTCCCGTCTGACCTATGTAAAAGGAATCACATTGTTTACAACCAATTTTATAGATAATGCCTGAATTATTGGTAGGGCTATTTTTTTACTATGATATTTTTCACAATATTGTTATATGAAAATACTACATTAATATCCAAAAGTTTAAGTACATTAGCAATGCCTAAAAAGCCCGGGAAAAATGGAAGTACTAAAATATTTTTTGACAAAGTACGAGTGTTATTATTGACACGATACAAAGTTCGTTTTGCCTTGTTGAGACAAGATTCCATAAACGCAGATGGATAACACAGATCACTTCCAATACCGTTGATTTTTTCCAATTCGGCATCGATGTATTCCGGACTGGCGATCCTAAGGGCGCGGAGAAACATTGATGAAAAAATGGCCTTCTTAGTGGGGGTGTCATGTCCCGAGTAAAAGTGTACGTAGGACAGATTGTTTGTTGTTTTCCGATAGATACTAAACTTAAAACCTGGGCTTTCCCTATGTACACGCACATCCAAAAATGGGATTGAATTGTCTTGTTCCACTTCTAAAGTAAACTTAATGGAGGGCACTTGATCTTTTAACTGAAGGAGGAAGTTATCCAGGTCACGATTCATGGGCCAGATACACAAAATATCGTCGACGTACCGCAACCAAGGGATGCCAACCCCCAGGATTCTCGGAATGTAAGTAATTTCGAAAAACTCCATATAAATATTGGAGAGGAGGGGCGATAAGGGGTTGCCCATGGCCATCCCAAAAACTTGTTGATAATACTCGTTATTGAAAGTGAATTTACAGTCTTTAATGCAAAGCTTAATAAGTTCCAAAACAATGTGTGAAGGTAGTGGCAGGTCATACTTATGTAAAAAATTCCATGGATCTTACTGAAAAATTGAATAATGCACGTACTGAAACTAACGATAGATTGATCAGTTTTGACGTTTGTTCATTGTTTACAAAAGTGCCGATTGACGATATGCTTGACTTTCTCTCCCAAGAATTACATAAGTATGACCTGCCACTACCTTCACACATTGTTTTGGAACTTATTAAGCTTTGCATTAAAGACTGTAAATTAACTTTCAATAACGAGTATTATCAACAAGTTTTTGGGATGGCCATGGGCAACCCTTATCGCCCCTCCTCTCCAATATTTATATGGAGTTTTTCGAAATTACTTACATTCCGAGAATCCTGGGGGTTGGCATCCCTTGGTTGCGGTACGTCGACGATATTTTGTGTATCTGGCCCATGAATCGTGACCTGGATAACTTCCTCCTTCAGTTAAATGATCAAGTCCCCTCCATTAAGTTTACTTTAGAAGTGGAACAAGACAATTCAATCCCATTTTTGGATGTGCGTGTACATAGGGAAAGCCCAGGTTTTAAGTTTAGTATCTATCGGAAAACAACAAACAATCTGTCCTACGTACACTTTTACTCGGGACATAACACCCCCACTAAGAAGGCCATTTTTTCATCAATTTTTCTCCGCGCCCTTAGGATCGCCATTCCGGAATACATCGATGCCGAATTGGAAAAAATCAACGGTGTTGGAAGTGATCTGTGTTATCCATCTGCGTTTATGGAATCTTGTCTCAACAAGGGAAAACGAACTTTCTATCGTGTCAATAATAACACTCGTACTTTGTCAAAAAATATTTTAGTACTTCCATTTTTCCCGGGCTTTTTAGGCATTGCTAATGTACTTAAACTTTTGGATATTAATGTAGTATTTTCATATAACAATATTGTGAAAAATATCATAGTAAAAAAATAGCCCTACCAATAATTCAGGCATTATCTATAAAATTGGTTGTAAACAATGTGATTCCTTTTACATAGGTCAGACGGGAAAGGATTTGCACACACGTATAAAACAGCATCAATATTCCGTTAGAACAGGACAGTTGTCCAGTGCCCTTTTTGTCCATTTGTCAGAGTTATCCCACTGTATTGATTGGAATAATGCTTCAGTTTTATTCCACTCTAGCAACATTGTTAATAGAAATATTCTTGAGTCTGCCATTATCCAACTTTCAAATAACTTCAACATAAGCAAAGGTCTTTTTCAACTCGATCCTGTTGTTTTAAATTCCTTCAAAACAGATCTAGATAAGAATGGTAGAACGCTAAATCTTTGGTAAACTTGTATGCTACTTTATTAACTTTTAATTTTCATTTTATTTATATATATATATATATCGAAACTTGACCATAAAAGGCAGAGTGTTAAAACCCGGGCAGATTTCCAGTATAAATTTGTATTTTTATAATTCATTTGATCTTGTGCTAAAAATCGATATTTTTCCTTACAAATCTGTATGCCTCTCTGTTAATCCTTTAATAATTTTATTTTTATTTTTACTTCTCCGTTTATTGCATATATATATGTATATATGGATATGTATATATATATATATATATATATATATAATATATATATATATATATATGTGTGTATGTATGTATGTTATTTTTTTTATTTTTTATTTTTTCTGTAACCTATATATAGGCTGTAACCCTTTTATGTACTTCAGTGTTCCTGAGGATGTCATTAGACGAAAGCGCTTGAGCACCATTTTGTGTTTCCTTTCTTTCGTGGTTTTATTCATCATAAATATTTTTCACGTGTTACTTTCGTGAAATAATTTTCATATATATATATATATATATATATATATATATATATATATATATATATATATATATATATATATATATATACTGTACATGTTACACATGTTTTTTATCCCATATACATACATATATACTCGTATATACAAATTGCAGGATTATATAAAGTTGCTCTAAAAGAAAATTGCATTGACTTGCAATATAATGATTACTTCTGTAATTCGTTACATTGAAGATTGTTTCAGCTGCTTTCATGACTGCAATGTCAAAATTTTTAAAATTCCAAAGCGAAATACTGTATGTAGGTAAATATTAACTTTCGTATAAAAATAATAGGGCGTCACACATCAAACCAAACACATTTGTTCTCAGGAAATGAAATTGAGAATAACATTTGTTTAAACTTCGTTTAACGTCATATACAAGTATACAGTATATATATATATATATATATATAATATATATAATATAATATATATATATATATATATATACATAAGATATTCTTAGTAGTAATTGATTCCTTCTGGTGTTCTATTACAGACTATATACATATAGAGGAATATACGCATCGCTTGAATGTAACCCCTATTAACCCTATCCAATATCTTTATTGGAATCCAATATACATACAAAAATAAGGAAACGCGGATAAATCTCCTTCGGTTGAACTAATATCTATTGTAATAAAGGACCCTGAGGATGTATTGGATACTTTAATAAACGATACATCCTCTTCCTGAAACTAGCTATGCCTGGAAAAAAAAGGGTTTCTTTAATTCCTTATAAAAGAACGAAATATTAACTAATTTAGATTTAAGTATTTGTTTTTTGTTGGGGTGGGGGGAGAATTTCCTACCTGACTTTGTACATGTCTGTTGTAGATTTTTATACACTTAATACTTGCGTGTCTGCAGACATTATTACATATTTATCGGTGAAATAATTATTATGTTTTCTATAATTTATAGGAAATTGTGATTAAGAATTGGTATTAAATACTATATATATAAATAATTACTAAGCATGTAAGAAATAACAACATGGAAATGCTTTTATATTTGCTGTAATATTGTATATTATAAAAAGGCATCCCGTAATTACAGGAGCAGTTTCGGCGTAAAAAAATAATGCAGATATTAGTACCTTTAATTTTGGGGAAAATATAGCCAAACACGAATATATAGGAGTATATATATATATACAGTCGACTCCACTTAAAAAGGTCACCTAATTAGCAGGTCATATGGTTTAAGCAGGTCATCTTTCTAAATCCCAAATATTTTTATATGTCTGCCATTATAATTATATATTGATAAGAAGGTCACGTCTAGGATAGGTAAGCCGCTTAATGAGGTTAAAAATACAAGTATCAGTTAGAACTATTTGTCAGAACTATAAGATAACAGAACTATCAGTCAGAACTATAAGATAACAGTTTTAGATGCAATTTGCATGCTCGCATTAGCGTGGGAAAATGTGAAACAACAAACAATTTTGAACTGTTATGTGAGATGTGGCTTACGAAGAAGCGATGAAAATACAAATCTTGCAATTGACACCATTGAAGATATTGAGCTTCCGGAAGGAATTGGAAGAGAAGATTTTGATAGAATGGCAGAAATATCAGAAAATGAAGGCATTTTTGAAGGGGCAACAGACGAAGAAATCATTGCAGGAATTAAACAAAAGAATACAGCGAAGATCAAGATAGCGACGATGATGAAAATGAAACATATACACCCCTTTCCCGTAAAGAAATTTCGACTCTTTCGAATTTATTAGATAGATATGGAAATATGCAAGGCAACCTTTCAACTTTAAAACATATTTCCACTATACAAACAGAACTAAGTAAATTGTGCGCAAATAATTTAAAACAAGCTACCATCAATGATTATTTTCGTGAATAAATACTGTATGACGTATTTTAACCCTATTGATCCAAAGTTGTATATATACAATTAATGTTTTTTAATAAATTAAATAAAGTACTGTATGACTGTTTTTAATAAAAAAAACTATTGGAGTTAGTGTTTAATATACTGTACCTCTTTACTGTTATAACAAGGTAGAACAACAATAGAGCGTATAAAGAGTTAATGGAATGGTAATAATATATGTATCCTGCCGATAACACTAAGAAATGGATAAGCAGGTCGGCCGCATAAGAAGGTCAGAAACGTTTAGTCCCAAAGTGACCTTTTTATCCGGATTTGACTGTATATATATATAATTATATATATATATATAATATTATATATATATATATAGAGAGGAGAGAGAGAGAGAGAGAGAGAGAGAAGAGAGAGAGAGAGAGAGAGAGAGTGTGTGTTCTAAATATCCTTCCCCATAATGTACAACATGATATTAACCTTTAGGACAGGACTTCTGGTACAACCTGTATATATTTTCGAGTTGCAATTCATAACAACATTCGAGCCATATTGGGTCAAGACTCGACTCCATCTAATACATTTATTTTATCCACGTATATTAATACTGATATCATCATATTGATACCCAAATAAAAGTGATTAGCGAGGAAACTGGGACATTTTGAACTCCCCTTGAGTCTGGGATCAAATGGGGTTTACGGAGTAGAGGGTTCTTATCTATTTTGTGGCAATTGTGAAAGAATATGGAAGTTCCTCTTCCATTACACACAGAAAACAAAGACTTCTTGCAAAATTCTATACGTACGAATATTATCTTCTCTAGTCTCAAATCACTAGAAAAAGAAGTGTTGAAGACCACTTCTTCTATCTAAAGAAATTATGTGTTATTAAAAGAAGTTAATATATCGTTAGACAAGAAGCTTTCATATCGAAAAGAAGGAAAAGCTTTCCCTAGAATGGACCCTCAAAAAAAATTTCTAAATTCTAAATTTAGAAGGTTTTATTTTGAGTGCAGTCTTTTGTTAAATCTGTATGTCTTCAGTATAATAAATTTGTTAAAATTTAGAATAAAATTAGTCTGTTAACACTATTCTTACATTTGGTGATTACAGATTTCGTGTCTTATTCAATTATGTCTCATTACACGTTAGTGCAAAAAAGAATGAGTGTGTATAAGTGTGTATAAGTGTCTATACTTTTGATTAATCAGCGTTTGTAATTTTACTGAACTGGTTCATACTGCTTTTATTATAGTAATGTATATTTTAAGATGTTAATCGTAACTTATGGACATCCAGTCATTCTTAAAGGTTGAAAGAAGACGAGCTTCCTTGACAAAATTTTATTCATCCTTTTATTCATACTTCTCCACATTTATCGTTTTAAATTTAATAAGACATTTATGTCCTTATTTATATTTATGTCTGTGAGTAAATTTAGATTTGTTATCGTCATTTTACGGTGAAAATAATTCTTCTTTTTGGTTGAAACGTATTAATTCCTATTAAACATTATATGTTAAGAATCGTTGCCCCGATCTTCATTTTCCTACATATACGTATACAGTATATATATATATATATATATATATATATATATATAATATATATATATACAGGGTGGGCCGTAAGTTTCCATACATAGGAAAAATAAACATTTTTTTATGGACAACCATTTTTATTTATATAATATGCTCTACATGGTTGCCATTGTTTTGAAAACACATTTCAATACGTGTTCCCCACTGTTGATGAACACGCATTAGCACAGTTGACGTTATGCTTGTAATGGCGTTGGTGATACGTTCCTTTAGATGATTTATGTCTCGTATCTTTTCCTGATACACCATGGCCTTCAAGTGCCCCCAAAGATAGAAATCAAGGGGGTGAGATCTGGGGATCAGGGAGGCCACTCCACAGGACCACGCCGACCAATCCAAGCATCCGGAAACTGCTGATCCAAATACCGACGCACGTGAAGACCATAATGAGGTGGAGCTCCATCTTGCTGGAAGTAAACTGGGAAGTTACCTTCCTCGTTTAGCAGGGATGGGAAAATCTCTTCTTGCAACATGTTAAGATACCTTTCGGCATTAAGATTTCCACTGACAAAAATTGGTCCAATAATTCTGTCACCCCATATCCCGGCCCACACCATCACTTTACCGGCACCTTGCATCTTCGTCGGACTCAGCCAGTTAGGGTTAGCATTACTCCAATAACGTATGTTTTGCCGATTAACCTCTCCATTGACGTAAAAATTTGCTTCATCAGTAAACAAGATCTTACGTCAAACGCATATTCTTAGGGTATCTGAAACATAAAAACAAACGTTTAATTTTTCCTATGTATGGAAACTTACGGCCCACCCTGTATATATATATATATAATTTTCATATATATATATATATATAATGACTGATGATGCCAAATTCGAGACACAAAATCAGATAGCAATAAATAAAGCAAAAAGAGTGGCGGGACAGGTACTAAGAACGTTCAAAAGGAGGGAGAAGACAGTAATGATTCCCCTGCTGAGAACACTGATCATACCAAAACTTGAGTACTGCTCAGTTCTGACGTCCCCATATAAAAAGAAAGAAATTAATAAACTAGAAGAAAAGCAGACACATTTCACAGCAAAGATTGATGGCTGCAAAGAACTCAACTACTGGGAAAGACTACGTAAACTAAATCTGTACTCCCTGGAAAGAAGAAGAGAGAGGTATACCATAATCTACATATGGAAAATGATCGAAAAACTAGTACCAAACCTCAAACTAAACCCAATTACCATCCAAACAACGCTGAACAATCGGAAAGGCAGAGTATGTAGTGTTCCCAAGGGAACACTGAAGGAAAATAGCGTGCTTGTCAGGGGGCCACGACTTTTTAACCAGCTTCCAAAGGACCTCAGAAACGTTACAGGGGTCAAAGTTGAAGTTTTCAAGAGAAGACTAGATGCCTCGCTGAAGACGGTACAGATGAGCCCGTTGTACCTGGCTATGTGCGGTGGAGAGCGCAAGAGAGCAACTCGCTCCTCCACCAAGCCAGACCTAGAGGCGGGGCCACCAGCTTGACCTTCGTGTGAAGAGAGACAGACGCACGAAACCGCACCGAGGTTAACGAGGTATATATACACAGGGTGTTTCAGGAGGAAAGGTCAATACTTCGGGAGGTGATAGTATCGGTCATTGTGAGAAAAAAAGTTCATATGAACATGTGTCTAATTCTGAATGGTTACGGAGATAGAGCTGTTTGAATCTACAAATACAAAAGCATTGTTAATGGTAACCCAGAAAGAGAAACTAATTACTGTTTTTAACATTTAATGTTTAAACATTGGCATTTTGAATGGTATCAGATACAGAAAAGACAAATTTGTTACAGTTTACAATACGTTTTCGAAAATCCCACCGTCAACCTCAATGCACTTTGCAACTCGTGTGCGAAGATCGCGTGTTGTTCGTCTGAGTTGATCTTGACGTTCCTTTATGCGGGCAGCAGCATCCAAAATGCGCGCTAGCAAATCGTCTCGTGTATCCACCTTTCTTTTGTAAACTTGACTTTTCATCCACCCCCCCACAAACAATAATCTAACGGAGTCCTTGGCGGCCATTGAATGGGACCACCGCGGCCGATCCATCGACTAGGGAAAATTTGATTTAGGTATTGCATCACCAGACGGGTAGAATGTGGAGGAGCTCCGTCATGCTGAAAGTACATACCAGCGCGTGTAGCCAAAGGAACATCCTCCAATAGTCCTGGCAATTCATTTTGCAGAAATTCTAGATAACTTTGTCTTGTAAGACGATTCTCTAAACTCTAAAGTAACAGGGCCAATCAGCTGATCATCGATGATACCGCACCACACATTGGCAGAGAAGCGATGTTGAAAACTTGTTTCCACAGTGGCATTTGGATTTTCGTCTGACCACCGATGAGAGTTACGAGTGTTGTTGATACCGTCACGGGTGAAAGTAGCTTCATCGGTGAACAGTATTAATCGAAGCAATCGGCGATTAGCATTTACCCAGTGACAAAATTCCAGTCGCATGGCAGCGTCTCCTGGTTGAAGGTGTTGTACACGCTGTACATGATATGGATGCAAGCCTTCCTCACGTAATGTTCGCCATACTCTTGTGTGTGGTACCTCGAGACGTGTAGAAATTCTTCGTGAGCTAGTAGTAGGACTACGCTCTACCAACTGAAGAATGTTTTCTACTTCATCCACATCTTGTTCACCTTCACGTTCAGATGAAACATGAGCGCTGGGAAGTGTACCAATCTCACGCAATGTGTTGAAAATCCTGGTAAACACTCTTCGATCAGGAATTCTGCGGTTCGGAAACCATCGACGGTATTCTGCAACAGCAGCTGTTGCAAAAACCGTAGACATACACCACATCTGCATATTCGGCATGTGTGAAGGTGTGTGGCATTCTTAACACTGCTTCAAACACGAAACAATGTCACTCACAACAGTCAGCTGTCGATTGGCTTATGTTACATGCTTACATTACAGCTTACATGGTTCAAGGTTATAGGGGAGGGAAAGGGGAGGAAGAGCTGCGCGCGCATCAGATTCAAACAACTCTATCTCCGTAACCATTCAGAATTAGACACATGTTCATATGAACTTTTTTTCTCACAATGACCGATACTATCACCTCCCGAAGTATTGACCTTTCCTCCTGAAACACCCTGTATATGTTATTCATCGATGCATTCATAGTTTAAGTGGACGTATGAAGAGTTAAACGTCTTCTAACAAAGAGCATCGTTCCACCCATACGCCAATTTCAGGGTAGAAGCAGCTCGCAGCAGCATTGCCAAGCAAAAAAGGGGAGGGGGTCAGTGTATTGACGAGGCTTCGGTACGTCGTTCATCATCACTGAAAGCAATAATGCTCTGTGTTAATCTAATCAGAAGAACATTCATATTCGTATTCAATTTATTGCAATTTTCTTTAGGTAGTTTGTATTGAGGACACCTCCAGTTATTATCAGTCCTGGTACATGATTCCTCAGGAGCATGATGCCAGGAAAGTTTGTGTTTTCTCCCTAAAGCAGCACAGATTTACCTGTATCAATCATACATACTCGTACTACCTCAGGCTTGCTCTACACAAATTGAACTAAAAACCACAAGTATTAGCAATCGCAAACCATCCGTATACAGGCCTGTATTTAGTTTAGAATAATATTTTATATATATATATATATATATATATTATTTGTCATTTACCATTACTTATTCGAGCTATAGTTGATTTAATTTTTACCAGAAGAGTTCCTTGTTCCATGCACGGTCTGTGTGTAACATAAAAGATCTCAGGGGACCATTCTGAGGTCAATCCCATGTGTGTGTGTGTGTGTGTGTGTGTGTGTGTCTGTATATATATATATATATATTAGTGGTGGACCGGATGTCAGATTTTCAACATCTGCGGATGCGGATCTTTAATTTCAATATCCGCGGATGCGGATCTTTAATTTCAATATCCGCGGATGCGGATCTTTAATTTCAATATCCGCGGATGCGGATCTTTAATTTCAATATCCGCGGATGCGGATATTTAATTAATCTATCAATATAATATAGAATTACGAATATATGACATAATTTTTCAAATTTCGTGATATTACTATTATGGCAGGCAATGCATAAGAATTAAAATTAATATTAATGTTTTCATTATGATAAAAATAATAACTTTCTCAAGAGTTTCAACCACAGAAAATTCAATGAAACAAGTTTCATTCAATTTTCTGTGTTACCAGCTATTTATATTTTGAGGTTTATATATTTGTATGTTCATTAATAATATAATTAATACTTTACATGAAATGTGCATGACTGGGCCTTATAAGCTACTTTATAAGCTAATTTAATTGTAAATTGTATAATTTATTAGAGGTAATATCTGCATAACGTCCGCAGTCAGAAGTGCGGATGCGGATGTTAAAAATGATGCGGATGCGGATATCCGGTCCGCCACTAATATATATATATATATATATATATGTATATCTGTAGACTCAACACAAAACAACACTGTATTTGTAAACTGAAACGGAATAGAATTTAAAGAAGACTACGTCTCAAGCTAGAATAACCTCCCAGAAAACCCAACCCAGAATATAATTTGGAAAACCTTTAATACCTTACCTTTATTCCTTATTTTGCATTTATGATTTCAATATTTCCCCAGTATAGCTTTATCTCTTCATAATCCAGTTTAGTTTTCCCGTCCTTAATACTCGTACTACTGCAAGTATCAGTGAGTTTTTCTCTCACCACTATTCGTGTTATTATCGTTGCCATCATAATTATTATTATTACTAGTACAGTTCCCGCCGCTTCGCTGACGGTTAGACAGGCTAAACTACAAAAAAAGAACCCAGCCGTGAAAATTTTGAGCTTCACATTGTGTCAACATTTCTGAATCTGGTATCTCCCAAAACCTCCTCACCCCCATTCATACAACTTGGGGGCTAACCCCCTCCCCCATTACCCCCACCCCTCCCCATTATCCCACCCATCCCCGATTACCCACACCCCCACCCTTCCCCCATTGCTAAACTACAGAAAAGAACACAGTCATGAAAATCGTGAGCTTCACATTGCCGCCCGTAATACAATTTCTGAATTTTTTTTACAATTTCTGAATTTTTTTCTCACAATTTTTTCTCACAATTTCTGAAAGTGTGACGGACAGACGGACAGACAGACGGACAGACAGACGGACAGACGGACAGCTCTCTTATTATAGTATAGATTATCTTTCTCATTATTGTTATTGTCATTATCATTACTATCCTCATTAATATAGTTTTTATCCTTTTTATTATTAATTTCAGACAGAATACCTTTGTTGTTTTCACCCAAGTTCGGTTTCAACAGTTTGATTTTCATCTTCATTTCAGATTTTTTTTTAATGAAATAATAAAATCGATGTAGGTTTTTCAGTTTTCGAGCAAGTAACTTGAAAACCTAACCTGCGTTACCTAATCTGGATAAAAAAACAGATTATGGATAGAGCAGTTTTTACGTTACTCCATGAATGGGACCCAGAGTGAGAAAATGACTGTAATTATATCTCCAGGTACAGAGGAGTGCTCCTAAATGCCTTACACACTTGCACACGCAAACACAGACATGCAACCTCGCTAGTGAACTCACACTTAACTTAATTTAGCCTAACCTAACTCAACCTGACCGAACTTATTCCCACATACCTCATCTATTTTATTAAAGCGAAAGTAGCTTTTATTTATAAAAGTTTTTTATTTATAGAATTATATCAATCTACTGTTGGTTTGTTCAGAATTCTAAAGCCATTTCTATTGCGTTATCAATTATCAATTAATTAAGGACCAATTATCTGGCATTATATGGATGAAACATCATTTTACTGATATGATACGTTACGCGTGTTTTGCTAACTCATACGTTTTGCTCAGATATATATATATATATATATATAATATATATATATATATATATATATATATATATATATATATACACACACACAGGGTGTTCATGAATTATCTTTACAAATTTAATTCAATTTGTAGTGATAACGTATATATATATATATATTATATATATATATATATATATGAAAATTATTTCACGAAAGTAACACGTGGATAATATTTATGTTGAAAATAACCACGAAGGAAAGAGGAAACAGAATGGTACTCAAGCGCTTTCGTCTAATGACATCCTCAGGAACACTGAAATAAATAACAAGTTCGAGACTATATATAGGTCACAAAAAAATATTGTAGGAAGCTCATACAAATTTATAAGGAAAAACTACCAGAATTTTAACACTTTGCCCCTCTTGTCTAAATCCGAATTCAGAACAACAGGATCAAGCGAAAAAAGGCCCTGACTAATGTTGAAATTATTTGTAAGTTGAATAATGGCAGACTCAAGAATATTTCTATTAACAATGTTGCTTGAGTGAAACAAAATTGAGTTTTTCGAAATCACTTACATTCTGAGAATCCTGGGGGTTGGCATCCCATGGTTGCAGTAAATCGACAATATTTTGTGTATGTGGCCCATGAAGCGTGATCTGGATGACTTCCTGCTTCAGTCAAATAATCAAGTCTCCTCCATTAAATTTACTTTAGAAGTGGAACAAAACAACTCAATCACGTTTTTGGACGTGCGTGTACATTGGGAAAGCTCTGTTTTTAAGTTTAGTATTTATCGGAAAAACAAACAATTTGTCCTACGTACACTTTTACTCCGGACATAACACCCACATCAAGAAAGCCATTATGAAAAACTATATAGAGCTATGGGTTGATTGCCTGTTACCCTCATCCGTTGGAAATGTCCAGCAGACTTCAGTGGAGAGTGAACGACAAAAGCCCTATATTTTTTCGTTAGAGAGTTATGAATATGTAGGTCTTTAAAGGACCTCTTTATATTTAATTGTTTATGGTAATTTTAGCGTCGGGATTTTAGATGCCTATATTAGAATGAAAATAAATTGCCTCACCTTATTTTTGATGGGTCTTAGTTTGCTTCGATGCAGGGCGTTACGATCTTTTTCGGTGTAGGGCCGCCACGATGGCGTTACGCAATGAGTTAACTTCTTGTAATAAATATGGGCTGTCACAATATAAACACTTTAGGGGATAGGCCTATCCTTATTTTATGTATTAATTTTATTATAAGGAATTCACTCAGAACTTTAGGGAAGACAAAAACACATCCTCCCTGTTTAAAGCGTTCGCTGTAACATAAGCAGCCCTGAGAGCCGTTCCTTGGTTCGCTTGTATTTTAGTATAAATTGCTGATTTGGCAAAGGTTGTTGACTCTTTCTCTCTTGTATTTCACACGAGTCAGCAACGGAAAATTCTGTTCACGTGAAATAAATGTTTTCTCGTGGTTATGCAGACCCGACGCCTAAATACGGTTTCTATGTATGCATGGCAATCATTTCATTCCCACTAGGCTATGTCGCCAATCCCGAGCCAATTTTGTATAGATATTAATTCAATTAATTAATAATTTATATTTAATTATGAAATAAAGGTACCACATATGATACCATGTTGTGAGCGCGTATAGTTTTTCCATATACTGGGGGGGCCGGAGAAAAATTTGTGTATGTTATAGATCAAATTTTTGATAAACTGTTTTTTAAACCATGTGAAATGGATTGAAAAGAATGAAATAGGAATTTAGGAAGAGAGAGTTACTCAAGACCTATTTAAATATAAAAGTTCAAGAGGCCAACTTCTCAAGTTTAGTTAAAGTTATGTCAATCAGTTTGACTCCCTTTAGGTATAGGAAATTTATGGAATTAAAGTAAAGTTATTAAGCATTTTAACTTTGCTCATTATTTATCTGTGTAAATTTTATGTCACCAATTTTTAAATGCTGGTTTACTAATGTTGTTTTGGAGTTTTGTCATGTTTTGTTTTGTTAATGATTTATGTTTTTATTAAAGTGACTTCTACGTTGGTGAGTTAATTGAAATGTACTGTACTTCCATGTTATGTTGTTTGGTTAAAAGAGTTTGTACTGTATTCAAACCTCCTACCACTTCAGACTAGTCAATAACTGTAGTTTTAGTGGAGTAAATGTTACTCCTCCACATGTAGATCTGGAGGGCTTGGGGCTTTGAATCCTGTACTGTTTTTGTGTTGCTTGGTCTCTGGCCATGGGAGGCCATAAAACCCTTGTAATAGTTTGGTCTGTGGCCAAGGGAGGCCACAAGACCCTTGTTATAGTTTGGGTTGTGGCCAAGGTAGGCCACAAGACCCTTGTAATAGTTTGGTCTGTGGCCATGGGAGGCCACAAGACCCTTGTAATAGTTTGGGTTGTGGCCAAGGGGAGGCCACAAAACCCTTGTAATAGTTTGGGTTGTAGCCAAGGTAGGCCACAAGACCCTTGTAATAGTTTGGGCTGTGGCCAAGGGGAGGCCACAAAACCCTTGTAATAGTTTGGTCTGTGACCAAGGGAGGCCACAAGACCCTTGTTATAGTTTGGGTTGTGGCCAAGGTAGGCCACAAGACCCTTGTAATAGTTTGGTCTGTGGCCATGGGAGGCCACAAGACCCTTGTAATAGTTTGGGTTGTGGCCAAGGGGAGGCCACAAAACCCTTGTAATAGTTTGGGTTGTGGCCAAGGTAGGCCACAAGACCCTTGTAATAGTTTGGGCTGTGGCCAAGGGGAGGCCACAAAACCCTTGTAATAGTTTGGTCTGTGACCAAGGGAGGCCACAAGACCCTTGTTATAGTTTGGGTTGTGGCCAAGGTAGGCCACAAGACCCTTGTAATAGTTTGGTCTGTGGCCATGGGAGGCCACAAGACCCTTGTAATAGTTTAGGTTGTGGCCACGGGGAGGCCACAAAACCCTTGTAATAGTTTGGGTTGTGGCCAAGGTAGGCCACAAGACCCTTGTTATAGTTTGGGTTGTGGCCAAGGTAGGCCACAAGACCCTTGTAATAGTTTGGTCTGTGGCAAGGGGAGGCCACAAAACCCATCTTAGATTACCTATAATTTACGTTTTATTTGTTATTCCATTTTTGTTTTTCCTCACTTTTTAATATAAAAGGTGTAGCATTTTATAAAGTCCTCACTCTTTCCAAAATGAAAGGGTGTTGCAATTTAATTTATTTTCCTTAGGAAATATTACAATACTCCAGCCCTGTTTTCATTAACAGTCTTCGTTTTGTATATATTTATATACTGTATGTATAATTTTAATTTTGTGATGTTAAAGTTCTGCACTTAATTTTTGTGATGTTACAGTTCTGCACTTAATTTTTGTGATGTTACAGTTCTGCACTTAATTTTTGTGGTTACAGTTCTGCACTTAATTTTTGTGATGTTACAGTCCTGCACTTAATTTTTGTGATGTTACAGTTCTGCACTTAATTTTTGTGATGTTACAGTTCTGCACTTAATTTTTGTGATGTTACAGTTCTGCACTTAATTTTTGTGATGTTACAGTTCTGCACTTAATTTTTGTAATGTTACAGTTCTGCACTTAATTTTGTGATGTTACAGTTCTGCACTTAATTTTTGTGATGTTACAGTTCTGCACTTAATTTTTGTGATGTTACAGTTCTGCACTTAATTTTTGTGATGTTACAGTTCTGCACTTAATTTGTGTGATGTTACAGTTCTGCACTTAATTTTGTGATTTTACAGTTCTGCACTTAATTTTTGTGATGTTGCACTTCTGCACTTAATTTTTGTGATGTTACAGTTCTGCACTTAATTTTTGTGATGTTAATGAGTCTTATGAGTAAGTTAAATTGCTGAAATAAATTTTATAACCTACACCACAGGTTGAATTATAAATTTAGTGTTTTTAGTTAGAATAGGCCTTGAGTGTAAAGAGTAGGGTCTACTTTGTGAGGTAGGCTTCGTAATTTATTATTATTTATATGTAGTGAAAAAGCCAAACATGGAATAAATTCTGTTCAGATGTCAAAATGTTTGATAAGGCGTAATTTTATTATTTTTTTGTTTGTTTTAATTCTGTTTTGTTATTTTATTCAAGGTTAAGGTTTTCACAGCAAATAACCCTTCCCCACATACGGGCCACCATATGAAAAACTATATAGGGCTATGGGTTGATTGCCTGTTACCCTCATCCGTTGGAAATGTCCAGCAGACTTCAGTGGAGAGTGAACGACAAAAGCCCTATATTTTTTCGTTAGAGAGTTATGAATATGTAGGTCTTTAAAGGACCTCTTTATATTTAATTGTTTATGGTAATTTTAGCGTCGGGATTTTAGATGCCTATATTAGAATGAAAATAAATTGCCTCACCTTATTTTTGATGGGTCTTAGTTTGCTTCGATGCAGGGCGTTACGATCTTTTTCGGTGTAGGGCCGCCACGATGGAGTTACGCAATGAGTTAACTTCTTGTAATAAATATGGGCTGTCACAATATAAACACTTTAGGGGATAGGCCTATCCTTATTTTATGTATTAATTTTATTATAAGGAATTCACTCAGAACTTTAGGGAAGACAAAAACATCCTCCCTGTTTAAAGCGTTCGCTGTAACATAAACAGCCCTGAGAGCCGTTCCTTGGTTCGCTTGTATTTTAGTATAAATTGCTGATTTGGCAAAGGTTGTTGACTCTTTCTCTCTTGTATTTCACACGAGTCAGCAACGGAAAATTGTGTTCACGTGAAATAAATGTTTTCTCGTGGTTATGCAGACCCGACGCCTACATACGGTTTCTATGTATGTATGGCAATCATTTCATTCCCATTAGGCTATGTCGCCAATCCCGAGCCAATTTTGTATAGATATTTAATTCAATTAATTAATAATTTATATTTAATTATGAAATAAAGGTACCACATATGATACCATGTTGTGAGCGCGTATAGTTTTTCCATAGCCATATTTTCTTCAATGTTTCTCCGCGCTCAGTAGCATGGGCGCAAAAGGAGAGAGTGCAATGCAATTGCAAAAGTCATGCGACAAGGGGGGTATGTTGAAATATGTTATGCAACAAAGGGGGAGAGGGGAATGTTGCAAGAGCAAAAAGGGGTTATGCAACTTGGAGGCGGAGTTATCCCCCAAGAGAAAGAGAGAGGAGAAGGAGAGAAAGGAGGAAAGGTGTTCGCCTGGCAGGAGCCAAGCGCATATTAAGACGTCAGCCGAGAGGTCGTTGTCTTAATATGTTCTTAATCAGCCAGCTGGCGTAATCAGCCAGTTGGCTTATCTGGCTGAATTTCCAGATTGCGCTATTTATTTAATTAAAGCATATATTCTGGCTTAATCAGCCAGTTGGTTTAGAAGGCTGAATTGCCAGTTTGCGCTATTTATTTAATTAAAACATATTCTGCCTTAATCCGCCAGTTGGCTTAGAAGGCTCAGTTGCCAGTTTGCACTATTTATTTAATTAAAGAATATATTCTAGCTTAATCAGCCAGTTGGTTTAGAAGACTGAATTGCCAGTTTGTGCTATTTATTTAATTAAAACATATATTCTGGCTTACTCCGCCAGTTGGCTTAGAAGGCTGAGTTGCCAGTTTGTACTATTTATTTAATTAAAGCATATATTCCGGCTTAACCAGCCAGTTTACTTAGAAGGCGTAAATATATTGTTCAGGTGTACAGGTTGAGTTGTCAGATAGCGGTATTTATTTAATTAATGCACATATTCTTTACAGTTGGTTTAGAAATCCGATTTAGAAGCCAGCCAATTGATATAATTAAATGCCGTGTACAACCAAAATAATTAAATAAAACACCATTACATCATTCTGTTTACTTAGACGAATTAATGAAATCAGAAATATATAGAAAATAAATATACAATGGAATATATATGATCAAAAATAATAATAGCATGAGAAATACGAACGATGAATATATAATAAATATACAATGGAATATATATGATCGAAAAATAATAATAGCATACGAAATACGAACGAGAAATATATAATAAAAAATACAAAAAATTGTATTATCAATATATTAGTACAGGAAATATATATATACAGTTCTATTAAATAATTAAATATTTTGAAAATAATAATATACGAAACATATAATCAACTGCATATTAGTACAGGAAATACATATATACACACAGTTAAATAAATAAATATACATCAAAATACTTTATGTTCTAGGGTTATATTAAATATATTGAAAATAGTAATATACGAAACGTATAATCAATTGCATATTAGTACAGGAAATATATATATATATATATATATATATATATATATATATATATATATCTAATTAAATAATTAAATATATATCAAAATACTTAATGGTCTACGGTTCAAAACGCTAAACTCACACGTAATCGAGTCTACGTTCTCATCGTTATTACTTTGTACTACACGGTAAAACCGTCCAAACAACACTTCACCGTTTAACTTATACGGATGCCTATACTAGACATAAATGGCTTTCATATCGTTCAATACTATTTTGTGCCCACTTTACATTCTGTTGGCAAGTTATCTTTAAACACGGCTAGAATACAATCAAAAGCACGCACAAAGAAGTCATCGCTAACCACAACATCATTATTAAATACAAGTTTATAAACACTCCTTTCCAATCGAGGGTTTTTTCTTACCGTCCCGAGCTTTTCAATCGTGAACTCTTCTTCACTCTGCATAGCGGCAAATGAAATAATCTTCCAAGTCGTAACGACAGCTATTCATTATATAGAGGCACAGGTCTTCAGGGTGAAGAGTGTAGGCAAGCTCTGCCCTGTACTGCTCAAGTGCTTTGTACCAAAGTTCAGGATATTTCGAAGAATCTAAACCTTTGAAATATGCATCCAACTCTAGAACATTCTCGCCTTGTTCATTCCTACATTCGAAAATCCGTCGAGCAGAGCGGTGTATGAGTATTCAAGAACAGTGTCCAAATAAATCAAATCCGTAACACGAGCGTCTAATATAGGCTTCAGCTTGCGGAATCCGACGATTTCAAACATTCTGTCGAGGATGAAACGGTTTCGCGTAGGGACAAGAACGCTATTACCAGATGCATTCTTCCACATCAGTCATATATCAATGCATGGCTGTTCGTTATTTATACACAACGTGCAAACAACGGCATATGAGGGGGCGTCAGTAATCTGCTCTCTTCTTGTACCCACACTTGCAGGTATTTTATAACGGCCCTCTCCCCGCTTTGTTTCGTGAGGTACACGGGTGGGCGGCTCGCTAGAGGCGGGGAGCGAGTCAGACCATAAACTGCTGAAGCGTGTACAGGCTTGTTTGAACACTTGTGCCCCTGGACAAACAGAATTTTCCGCTACATGAAACAATACCGGCTTTAATGTTTTAGCACTCACCAGACGTTCATTTCCACAAACTAAACATCTTCACAATCCGGTGCACTATTTCAGAGAAACGTATGCCCATATTTATCCTTTTTGTTTGACAAGCAATACTTGTCTCTAAAGTCTGTTAAAAACGCACACAGCCCATCAGCCACAACTTCACTACAAACCTCGTCATGATATATATTAATATAGTGGTAAAAATACTTAAGATTCTCCATGATGACAAGATTTACATTCTCAACCGTAGGGTACGAGGAGTCGGTATGATGTAACATGACATAATATCGCTTGTCATATCAATCATCACAAGACTCACTATCCATAATCGTTGCTTATCTTATGAACGTGTTGCTTCTTCTACTTCGCGGTATATGTGAACTTTTATGAAGGTTAGGTCTACAACATACTTCAATACATCGTTTGTACTACGAAATCCTACAATGCCCTCGCCAGAATACCCGTAGAGTATTTGAACATCTTGGTCCTTCGCACGGCTCAATGTAGCCTTAAAAGTATTAAAGGAGGGGGAAGTAGGGAATTTTTCAGTATCCACCACATCTTGGCACTTTGTCGAATACCACTTCATAAACGTTGAACACGCAATATTAAAGGTAACCATTACTATTTTACTTCTACGCGGGAGAATACACGTCTGAGCTCAAGGGTATGCAGAGGTCAACTGAGCACGCTGGGATAGAGATATGCTCAGGTAGTGGCAAGAGTCACGTTGCCGATCTTACAGTGGGCAGAAATTGGCTTTTTACTGTACACACACACGCACGCATGCAAAGGAGAAAATTAAACCTTAATTGAAACAAATACACGTGAAAAACATATCAATACACATATATATAAAAATACAATCAAGGATTAAGGTAGCCAAAGGGCACGGTATCATAGGTACAAGGCACCTGATAACGTTTCCTATAGGTGTTACGGCATACCTTCGTGCCCCTAAGTTCCTTCACACACCCCAGTTTCTGCGCCCGAAAATTGTGCGTCCCCACAGTCAGTTGGGGTAGCTGGTCACCCTCATCTTCCAAGCACACTAGATCCTTCAACGAGTCAAAGTTAACGACTCGACGGTTCGCATGGTTAAGCGTGATACCCTTAGCCTTCACGATATACTTCATATCATCCCCAACCCTCACCCGTACCCCATAAGTTTTTGGCCCTGTTGACACAAACGAGTCTGCGTATGCACCATCACCATACTCATCCTTGATCTCGTCAGTTAGCTCTCCGAGGAACTCCCCAATAACGGCCATGTGTTCACCTTCCCTCGCTGTGAATATCACGCTATCTGTGTCAGCGTACAACACTCTCCGTCCAAGAGGGTGCAATAGGCCCCAAAGTTTCATGTGGGCGTAGGCCGTTGTGAAACTGGCTACAGGTATGTTTGTAACCCGTGAGGTATCTGTGGCCAGTTCGGTGATATTGTACTTTATTATGTAAGTATAACCTACATTCACGATCTCCATAACCTTTTTATCGGTAGCGTTGGCATAATCCCAGACTTCACTATAACTTTGTGCCAAATGGACGTTCCCTTTACCGGTATTCTGTGCAAATTTCTCCCAAAGACTGGTTAGGCACAACTTTGCACTAAAGCGCTTGTCAGAATTCTTAACAATTTAGGATCGGTCAAGCTGTATACCTTCATGGGCATGGTAACGCTGAATATAAACCGTTTTTCATCTTCGGTATCAACCCCTCGCAGATATTCTGATGCTTCGACCTTATCCTTCAGAAACGCGTTTATATATGCTGTAAAAAGGTTGGGTAGCTTCTGAAACCTCCACACCTCATGTATCTTCAATATTCTATACCCATGGCGAACGGCTAGGTCCAGCTCAGGACTTGTATATACACCTCTGATCTTAGGCTGGTGGGTTGTATGGTCACAATCACCGTTGTTCTCTTCTGCGCACTTCACGCACAGGGGAAACATGAGCTTGTGATCTATAACGACGGGTAAGATCGGCATCCATAACTCGCAAGGTGGGAGCACGTCTACGAAGGAGTCCAAAGTAATCTCATTCAAGTTAGCTGAAAATTCCTCGATGGTTGGTACGGGGGGACCCACCATTTTTTCAGGAGCACCTACGGAGTACGGATTGTTCTTCATCACGTAGAGGTATAAAGAGCGGAATTCGTAGTAGTGGAGTTTCACGCCCTCCATAGACGGAAAGTATAGCTTGAATGGGTTTGTGCGCCCTCCAAACAAGCTGTCACCGCATTTGAGAGGGGTCCAACATCATTAAACGTTTGATGGTCCTTATTTCTTCACGGTACTGGGCATCTGTTTCCATCCGTGCATCATACTCATGCTCCCACACGATTTTGTGAGTGAACTGGGAGCCTATAAGTTGATCACGGTTACGGGTCCATGCGAGGCTGTCGGCGGGGGAGCTTCCATAAAGGTCCCCTGTGACGCCACATTCAGCGCGCGGGCATCCATGCCACCAGCAGCCGTTAAAAGAATACAGAGTCTTCTCACCAGTGGCTGGATCCTTACTTAGGCTGTCAACCCAAAAATACGACCATTGACTTTAACGGGTACTTCACCCGTGTTGCGGGCATGTTTTAGGTACACCCCGGTCTGCTGCTGTAGGTGTATGAGCCAGTAAATAGCCTCGTGCCCATAACTGCGGGGGTTGTTTCTGTGAATGATTGCTAAGGTGTCTTTAGGCATGAAATTATTCTTGAACATTGTAAAACATAATGAGGCGATTGTGGTCGCGACTTGCAGCGGATCGCATTTGAAACGGGTTATGTACATCCTTTCAAATGCTTGAAAGCATACTCTAAGTACACGTACGTCATTCACGCAATAACGGTCACATTCATCGGCTATATTGTATGGATTAGTTTCATTAAAACTGTAGTAGCGGTCAAAATCTTCACGCTCACTATCACTCATGTTGGTGTAGTTAAAGTAATGTTTGGGTGGAGGTAGCCCTACGTAATTTAAAGTTTCGTTAGTGAGGAATATGTAAGGGAAATTCCTTTTGAAACTTCAGCGGCTACGCTCATGACCTTGGGCAGCTTTGCTAATTTACAAGGTGTGAACAGCAGGTTGTCTTTAAACTGTACATTACCTCTTAGCTGCTCAAGCAGCTCCTTATAAAGGAACTGCGTGTCAAATTTCGCCCCGTTATAGTCAAGAATATACACAGTCAATTTTTTTAACTTGCCCGCTAATTTGACAATATAGGATACAAAGAGTTTCACAGGGCTGTCGTGTGCATTCGTTTTAAAAACGTTTGCCCGTTTTCCACATTTGTGGCACTCATCACACTCGAACGCCATGCACTCATCACAGATAGTCTGACTTACGAGTAAATGTGGAATGACCTCTTTGGTTTCAGCGTTCGTGTAAGTTTCTATATCGTAGTACACGGTTATACAAGGACTATTTTTAGGTTTAGCATCTTTCATATAACATACATGCTTCACTCCATCCGCCTTATATTTTTCATGACATGTAGAACAGTGAATTTCATCGCATTTATGTTTGAAATTCCCCCAATTATCCATCATGTGAAATATACCGCACTTACAAATCCTCATTTTCCTGCAAGTGCCTATTGATTTATGGAGTTCAAAGCATTTATTATTGAAAAATGAACGTCTACACACATTACATTCCCTCTTCTCGGGTTCAACTACCTGACTTTCACATTTGGGGCTTTTACACTGCTCACATACCATGTAGCAATCCTTACAATGTTTCACGATATTATCAGCAAACTCGAGACAACCCTTACACAAATCATGATGCCTTCCATATTTTCGACTTTTATTATAACGGGCATAGAGAACCCTTATGTTACGGATGGGGAGATACGATGTTCCTGACAATCCTAAAAAAGTAGATCTCTCACGCTGCTTTTAAAACATACACAGTCCTACGACGATCATCCATTCCAAATACGACTATACGTGCATTCATTTCCTGCTCGGCCCTTCTCAGTTCTTCAGTACATATATTACACTCAAACTCAATCTTACAATCTGAAGCCAGTTTACGGGCACGCTGCACAACCGTGGGCAGCCAAATTTTTAGCACAGTGAACATATGAGCTAAAAATTATGGCTATAAAACCACAACCACGATCGACGTCTAAATGCTTTCTGTAAATAACCGGAGAATTGAAATTAAGAGCATACGGTGTGGCATTATGACCCGCAACCCGGAATACTCTGTCAATATCTACCATGAAGTTGTCCATATTGAAGGATGTACCACTTTGAGAGGCTTGCATTATACGCCCCAAGATATCTTCTATATCTACAGCCGCCAAACGTCTGAACGGTAATACCACCCAAAAATCGTCACCCTAATCTGACCCGAACCTGAAGGATAACCTCGTCCGGACTTCACGTTCGTCGCGGTTCTGAAGGGCAAACTCCACAATGCGTTGAACTACGCGCCGCAGTCCGTTGGTATACAAGGATCCAGGTATACAGTGCCCGCGAAAAGTATCCGATCACCCTGGAAATTTGTATTTTTTACATAAAAAACAATGTTTAAATGTATACTAACCTTATATTAGTATTTTGTCATCTGTCCTTTGGTTTGGATGACTTGTTCTAGACGTTTTGGCATGGATTTAATCAAGTTTTGACAAACTTCCACTGATATTTCCTTGCACCATACCTTTTTGATGGCTTCTTGTAATTTTTCGACTGAGCCAGTGTCGTGGCATTCAACCTTATTTTTTATTATTAGCCACATATTTTCTATCGGATTGAGATCTGGACTATTACCAGGCCAATCCAAAATATCAAATTTATTGTCAGTAATCCATTTTGTCACTATTTTGGCCCTGTGACATGGTGCACCATCATGCATGTATGTTTTTGTCCTTTGGATTGCCATTGCCATTGGAAGTTTATCCTGTAGCATTGCTAAATACCGTGCACCATTCATAGTTGTGTTCTTCGGAAGAAAATATAGGTTTCCACGCCCATAGTAACCGAAACAACCCCAAACCATCACACTTGGAGGGTGTTTCATTGTCTTTAGGGTGTATTTAGGGTCCATCCTATTTGAGCCAATGGGCCGGCGAACCTTTTTTGGACAACTTCTGAATGTCAAAAATGTCGACTCATCACTAAATAAAACCTTCTTCCAGTCATCAACAGTCCAATGAATATATTTTTTACAAAATGCGACACGTTTTTTACGCATTTTTTCATTAATGAACGGTTTCTTAGCAGCATGGCGAGATGGTAATCCGAGTTCTTTTTGGAGCCGCTCCTGGATAGTTCGTTCAGAAACACCAGATAACAAATTATTCATATTAAATTTTATTTCTTTCGCAGTTATTGTTGGGTTTTTCAATACTAAACGTTTCATAAGTTTGTCTGTTCGTGAATTTGTTTTTCTCGGTCTGCCAGATCGTTTTTTAGGGACTGGCGTGGTTAGGCCGGCATTGTTCTTAGCCCGTGAAACCCATAAATTAACGGTACTTTGGGATATGTTTAATTCCTTAGCTATCTGTCTCTGTGATTTCCCACATGTATGCAAAGCAACAATAGCACCTCGACAATCACTCTTAAGTTGTTTTTTAGCACACATTATATATAAATTTTATTTACACCACTTTCTGTAAAAAATAACAAAATATCAATAAATTTACACAAACAGTGAAATCTGGCAAATTTGAGACACAGCCACCCGCAACGAAGGCTACCAGAACACTAATTTGAGAATGCGTTGGATAGCTCTCATATCAGCGAGCAACCTCAAAGTTACCAGATGTCGCTAGAACAAATAGAAAGTGAATTATGTGTCTCTGAATATCAAGGGAAAATATTGTATTTTCTTGAGTGATCGGATACTTTTCGCGGGCACTGTACAAGGATCCAGGAAGGGTTCTCTAGCTGCACGGTCGTCGGGTTCGTCTGTGATATCGATAATGGGGTGCTGTACATCGTCGTCATTCACGGTTCTGTGGAAGAAGAAAACAAAATATAAGGAACAGCGCTCAAAATTTGTAACATTTTGTAAATGACCCACTTAAGGGTGTGACGTTTTAGAGATGGAATCTGTAGAAAAATTCAGGTTCACAAGCCCCTCCACATTTATTATATCTGGCCCTACAGGATGTGGAAAAACTGTATTTATGCTTAAAATCATTAAAGATAAGGGGGAGATGTTTTCAAAATTTGTGCATAAACTAATATGGTGCTATTCGACGTATCAGTTAGTGTTCAACGAGTGCCAAGATGAAATTTTGTTTCACAAGGGTGTCTATGACGTTAATTCGTTAAAAGGTAATACGCAAACAGTTATTGTAATTGACGATCTCATGTTGGAAATGGATAAAACGTTTGCCTAGACATTTACAGTGTTCTCCCACCATCTTAACATAAGCGTATTCTTCATCAACCATAATCTATTTTTCAAAAATAGATACATGCGTGATGTGTCGCTAAATACACAATATCTAGTCTTATTCGCACAACGTAGAGATTTGTCACAACTTGGGGTATTAGCCAAACAAATGTTCCCGAATCAGCGTAAGGAGTTTTTGGAGGTTTATAAAGAAGCCACAAACCAACGTTATGGATATTCGCTTTGTGATTTTCACCCGCGAAACATGTTTAGGGTGCTTCTAAGAACGAATATATTCCCAAACGAACCGTGCACTGCAACAGATGTTTTTTAAAAATATCGACTCTGACTTTTTAAAATGCATCTGTGAAATCTGCCTTAATGTTATAAAATGTAATGTGCCCATGAAACCCTCTCAGAAGGCTCGCTTACGTCGTCAGAAGAACACAATACGATCGCTCGCTCATAAAAGTCAAACTGTGGGAAAGAAAAAGCGAGTTATTGAACAAAGAGGAGGATCATTCCTACCCATCTTATTTTCAGTTTTGGGTCCTTTACTGGCTAGATTAATATAATGAAGAAAGTGGTAGTGATTCCGCACGAGTTGTACGCTTCATTGCAAAGTTCAAAGATTCCAGACACGGCTCTAGAACCTCGTAAAAATAGGCTTAAAAGAATGGAAAGCGAGTTGCTAACCCTATTAAAGAGTGAAAAGTCACCTGATGAGAAAAGGATCTTGTACCAAGAGGCTTTGTAGAAATTTCTTCATGAGTACGAACACTATAAGAATCCGACATAGCTCCCCGTGGTTTTAGGTACAGCGCGAGTAGCGCTGAGCATGGCGACACAGAACCTGGCCCCGACGTTAAAGAAGACCAACTAAAGAATAACGGAACACAACACATCGAACATGTGCTAAAAACAGTCTCCCACATACATTGAGGAATAAAGGCTTAAGTCTTTATAATCTATTGAGTGAGGACCCCATCATACAGTGGGCCGATACAGGCGAGGTCATTGTTGAAGGAACAAGGGTACAAGGAACCAATATCGTTGATATTGTTCATGATCTGGTGAGAAAGTGGGACAAACCCTCACCAACAGGATGGAAGCATATTAAAGCAAGACTGAGTACGCCATCGCCCCCGGCAGCAGCGTCTCAGAGGAAGAGAAAGAAGAGAACAAATGGCAAACCTTATCCACATGTCTCTAAAATACGCAAATGGCTAACATATTAAGTAAACGCTATTATGACATTTCTAATCCCGCCACCTATGGTGGCGTTAACAGACTGTACAGAGGTGTTTACGGTGTAGGGAAAAAAGATGTTGAGTGGTTTTTGCGGGAAAAGGATGCTTTTCCACTTCATAAACCGGTGAGAAAAAGGTTTAAAACGGCTAAGACAACAGCGGATTCGATTTACTCTATTTGGCAAGCGGATTTAACAGACATGCAAAGATATTCAGTGTATAATGACGGATACCACTACATACTATTCATAATAGATGTATTCTCTAGGTATCTGTGGCTACTTCCTCTGAAAAAGAAGTCGCCTGAAACAGTTGCTAAAGCGACCAGAACGTTGATGTTAAAAGAAGAAAGGGTTCCTGGCTATTTTTGTACGGATATGGGGAAAGAATTTATAGGTCGCGCTTTTTAGAACATGCTGACAGAGTTTAATATCAGTTACTACACTAGCAGTTCTATACATAAGGCCTCTTTAGCTGAGAGAGTTCAACGTACCATAAAGGAACGCATGCATCGTTATTTTACACATAAAAACACATACAGATATATAAACGTTCTCGGGTCATTGGCATCATCATTCAACCGTTTACACCACGTACGATTGGTACAACACCTAACGAAGTTTTAGAAAGAGGTACGCGCACAGAGGTAAGAAGAGATGGAGCACCGCTCCCACACTCTACACATTTCAAAATCAATGATTACACTGCCCAACAAAACAAAAATATTTTGCTGCTGATTTAATTCTAAGACCTGTTTCTGGATAATATTGATGTGCTGATTTAAAAAATCACCTTAGATTTTGTCCATCACATCAGGTTTTCGTGCAATGCAATATGCCTATTTTGGGTGATCCATGAAGGGCGCTTATCAAAATTGATGATTTTTGAGACCTGTTAACAGCTGTTTTGCTGTTAAAATTTTATCAGTAACTCAATGACCGAAACGGAGGCAAGAGCTTGGAATGCTTTTGTGGCAGTAGTTAAGAACTTCCTAGGAAACAAACAGTCTGAAAATTATAAAGATCTTGTAAAGAATTTACTTGTAAACTTTCAGCAGTTGGGTTGCAACATGAGCATTAAAGTTCACTATCTCAACAGTCATCTGGATAAATTTCCAGAAAATCTTGGTGATGTTAGTGAAGAGCAAGGTGAAAGGTTCCACCGAGATATCAAAGTGATGGAAGAACGATACCAAGGAAGATGGGATACCCATATGATGGCTGACTACTGCTGGAGCCTGCAAAGAGATTGTCTTGACATCTCTCATTCTAGGAAGTCCTATAAGAGAAAATTTATCAGCACTGAAAAGTAAGAAAACAAGAAAAAGACAATGTTAAGAAAACTGGTCCCGTGCTTGCTTTAATATGGATTCATTTTTTGCTTATTTAAACACTTTTAATCACTTTATGTGTCAGTATTACCATTGTATATTAAAGTTCACTCCCTGCACAATTGTTTACTTACCATGCTGATTCTGAGTATGTAAAAACTTATTTTTTGAAAAGAAAAAAATTGGGCATAACCCTGCCAAAATGCGATATCTCCAAAATATCCGTATTTGATTGCTCAAAAACCTGACGTGATAGGCAAAAACTAAGGTGATTTTTTAATTCAGCACACCAAAGTTACCTAAAAACAGGTGTTAGAATTAAATCAGCAAAATTGGTGTTGGGCAGTGTTATGTAAGGCTATCACGTTCGGGAAATAAATTCGCGAAGGGCTTTGAGCAAGGATGGACACATGAGATTTTTAAAGTTCGTGCTATGAGACCTAAAGGTGAGATAATGATGTATTACGTTGAAGATTTGAATGGGGAAGAGATCGCTGGAGGCTTTTACCGCGAGGAGTTGCAGAAAGTGACATTTAATTTAGGAAAAAGTGTGTTTAAAATTGAAAAAATTTTAGGCAGCAAAGGTTCAGGAAAGAGAAAAATGTACCTGGTGAAATGGATGGGTTACCCAGAAAGCTTCAACACCTGTATAAAAGCTGCAGCAATAGTGAAGCTTAATTAGTATGCAACATGTCGTCTAGCCACTTCTATGTCACACTCCCGTCTTCTTCTTCTCTGTCTGTACATCCTAACAACACCCTCGCCAACTTTGTGACAGAAATCCACGGACTCATTGAATTGGAGCGTGATTCGTATGAGGTGGGCTTATGTGAACTCCAGTCTCCAAATTTTTAACTCTTGAAAATGAGCAAATCATATTTCTGATCCTTAGAAGAATCGATGAGTGCGAAAAATTAGGCATAACCTCAGACAATACTATGCGTTCAGTCCTGTTCGGTGAGGAACGGTACTATAGCACGAATGTATCGCTAGGAATCGGGCATTATGATACAGCCATGGACATTGTGACGGGGTTAAACAAGAGTCTTGAAAAGTCGTACCTGACATACGATTTACTTTTTGAAGTCGTAAACATAGACGCGCCTGCATGCACATTGAAGTTAAATTCAACGCTTAGTAAAAATATTAACAATAAAGAGTTGTTCACAATTGTGGCTGAGGGCCGATATAGCGCAGCTCTCCAAAGAGATACCTTTCACGAGGCACATCATGACTTTCCAGCTTAATGTATCAATTGAAGATGGAGAAATTGGGTGAAAGCTCTCCGCCCCCAGACATGTGCTATATTTACAGCAATATCGTAGAATACCAATTTGTTGGGGACACCAAGGCGCGCCTGCTGCGCATTGCACACATCCCCAACCACAGAGGGAAAAGTTTGAGCATTACATATTACAAGTTAACCATCGATATATATAAGAACGATTGAGGAAAAAATTTCCCATTCGGTGATGGGAGCTTAACAGTGAAATTAAACTTTCGCCGTTTATAATGACCTGAAGGCCAGTCTATCAAGGAGTGAGGTACCAGCGTGGGAGTGGACTTGGATCCATTTTTTTCATCCATACTACGCACCGCTCTCCCACTGTTGAAGAGGGGTGCCATGTACCTAGGGCGGAAGGCGTTACAAGCAGGTTTTAACGCGGCAGAAGACATAATTGGCGGAAGTAAGCCTAAAGAAGCTCTAAAAAAACATTTAAAACGTACACGGGACGAAATCATCAAAGATGCAAAGAGAAAAATGCGTGGTGGGGGAAAGAAGAGATCTGCCAGGTGATGACCTGGCATTCGTTGGACCGGATGAAAGCCAATACCTCGACCCCTGTATTCAGGTCACTGGGTTGGCTGTGCGGTAAAGCATCCATATAATTTTTTCCCCTTTCATCAAAAAGAAAAGTAGCTATAACACGTTCAAGCTTCGCATCGGTCCTATAAAGTTAAGTAAAAATAAAGAGCTACAATAAGAGAAAATGCCACGAATTAAAAAAAATATAATAAAAAAGCAGATAATTCTTTAAAATTTTGGTAATTTAAAAATCCTACTGCGGTGCTGTCTTTATGGAGAAAAATATTATTAAAACCACCATATATATATATATAATATATATAATATGCCGAAATTATCACTAAGGAAACAGACAATAATTAAAAACATAATGGGATTAATTTTTCGTTGTAGAAAAATTCAGAATAAAAGGAAATTAGATTACTAATTATAAACGAGAAAGAATACATCTTTCAATTATCGAGAGAATAATTAAAAATATTTTTCAAAACGTGTTTATTGCAGCCTTTTACGTTTAAGTTATATTGTTATATTATAAACGAGAAAGAGTCCTGGCCGATATATATATATATATACAGGGTGAGTCAAAAGTAGCGCCCGATTTCTGTTTTTTCGGCTGTCAGATTCTTTCTGGGAAGTCATGTTGTTAATAATTGTCTTGCAGATTATTAATTTTCTTAGTTTATTTATTTTTGTTTTTGTTTTGCAGGTTATTGCTGAGAGTTTGGAAAGTTACTGAATTTGCACCAAATTGAACCATGAATTACCTTTCAATGAATCAACGCATTGCGGCCGTGAAACATTACTACAAATGTAATGAACAACCAACGATGGCGGCACGCCGTTTGGCACAGGAATTCGATATTAACCCACCCCAGGGAAGAAACATACGATTGATTGTTGAGAAATTTGAAGCAACAGGGTCGGTAGCCACTGCAAAGAAGTCCGGTCGTCCGAAAACGGCAACGAATGTAGCTAAGGCTGAAGAAGCCATCAGGAGACTGGAACAAAGTCCGCAAAAGTCAACTCGCCGTTTATCTGCAGAGTTGGAAGTGAGCCAATCAAGTGTTATCCGTATCCTTCACCAGAAAAAATGGAAACCTTACATCCCACGCTTACTGCATGCCCTTCATGATGGAGATGACGACCGCCGTCTTCAATTTTGCGAAGAGTTCTTAGCTAAACTTGACGAAGAGGACACAATGCTAGACAACATCTGGTGGTCAGATGAGGCATGTTTTAAGCTTAACGGCACAATTAACAGACACAATTGTGTCTACTGGGCTGCGGAGAACCCAAGAGTGACAGTTGAGAAGGAGGTAAATTTACCTGGCGTGACAGTTTGGGCAGCCATATCTCCATTAGGGATAATTGGACCCTTTTTCTTTGAGGGATCTGTCACTGCAGAAATTTACCTGGATATGCTGCAAACCTTCTTTTGGCCCAGGGTACAAGATCAGGACTGTTATTTCCAGCAAGATGGAGCTCCACCTCATTATGGACGTCATGTTCGTCAGTGGCTTGATGAAAACTTTCCCGGAAAGTGGATCGGCCGCCGCGGTCCGATCGAGTGGCCGGCACGCTCCCCAGACCTTACACCTCCAGATTTCTTTCTTTGGGGGCTCATGAAAGACCTTGTTTATCGTGAAAAGCCTCGTACCATTCAGGAATTGAAGGCTCAAATCACTGCAAAGTTTGAGGAAATTGATATCGAACTCTGCAGGCGTGTGTGCCACTCTGTGCCTGCTCGGCTGCAATTGTGCATCGATCACGAGGGAGGGCACTTTGAAAATTGCAAGTAAAACAGCTTGGTACAGTTCCGTAATAATTTTCCCCCGAATAAATGGTTAGATAAACATGTCATTCATTTATTTCTACCTTCTTGTACACTGTAATACAAATGGCAAACAAACAATCAACTGACATAAATCGGGCGCTACTTTTGACTCACCCTGTATATATATATATATATATATATATATATATATATATATATTATGTCCCGGTTAGGTTATATTATTATAAACGAGAAAGAGTCTTGGGATTCATTTTTTCGTTGTTGTAGGAAAACTCAGAATAAAGCTAGGTTAGGCACTTATAAGTTAACACTGAATGAACCGCAGAATATAATCACTTACATTTCAGATGAATTATCTGTAGGATCTTCGAATGCATCGCAATTTTCTGTAACAATCTGCGTAGATAAAAGTTCATCCCGATCTGCAGCGCTGAAAATTAGTCGCGTTGCCTGAGCATAAAAATCTTGATCTTCAAACAGCTCAGGGGAGTCGTACAGCTGGCTTATGGTTGGTATTTGAAAAGCACTAAGCACGAAAAACGAATGAACTGAGGCTCTGAGATGAACTGTTCCCTTTTTATAAAGGGGCCTTGTGACCACCCCACAACACACAAACGCTAGCTTCCTATTGGCTGATGGTGAATTTTGGGCGAGGCTTGACGCGTAGGCCTGCATAGCGGCGGCCAAACAGAGGTCCTGGGCTGCGCCCATAGGGCTGTGATTAGTTGCCCCGTGAAATCTGGGGCGTGTCAGATATCCCCATTTGTGGAGAGACGAGAAACGCTTTGTTTTTTTAATCTTGTATTCGACGACCGAGAGAGAGAGAGTGTTGAGATTGGCTTGTGAAACGGTTTATGATGCCTGAAACATAAAAGTGGAAGATAGTCAATTACCCATGAAGAAAACCGCTGTAAAATTTATTGTATCGTGGAATTCTTATACGATACAATAAATAAATTTAAAAATACCAGATGCCTGCTGGTTGCGGTCATTTGCCCAAAGTTTACGATCTCGAGCAGTACGTTGATTAATATAAATGTATATAGCGAGAGATAGAGAGAAGTTCAGAATGGAAGTGAGAGGGTGTTTATAGCCCGTAATTAAATTTTTGTTGTTGTAGAAAGACAAGAAAAACTATGAATATCAGAGATATTTTCGGTACAATTCGCTATGTTTGAGATAAACACTAAACTGCGAGTC
The DNA here is from genome assembly GCA_023014485.1 of Bathynomus jamesi. Lineage (NCBI taxonomy): Eukaryota > Metazoa > Arthropoda > Malacostraca > Isopoda > Cirolanidae > Bathynomus > Bathynomus jamesi. Next base: position 743,920 of record JAJOZX010000590.1, read on the forward strand.
AATTGCCTGTGAGTTTAATCTTTATGATGCCTCGAAATAAACTCCTGCGGAAAGAAGTTTATTTATTGGAATTTTAAATTGATATTATCCATCGCTTCCGTCATAGTTCACAATTTTCAAAACGATGTTTAATATAATAGTTTATATATATATATATATATATATATATATATATATATATATATATATATATATATATATATATATATATATATATATAATTTTTTCCATAAATATTTATGTCCTTCTATTGTTCAGCTATTTACATCGTTTAATTAGGAAATGTTTAGGAAGGTGTTTGCTTATATCGCTTTCTTCTTCTCTTCATTTCCATCCTTTATCATATTTTCTTTCTATTTATTCATTTATGCTGCACATTTTAATGCTATGTGTATCATTTGTCCTCTTTTAATTTGCAGAAGTTACAGATGAAAAAGACCGCAATATTCGATTTAAGTTAGCCGGAGAGTGAGTTAATTAATGCAATTTGACGTGATTATAAATTTTGTGTACGCTTCTTGTACCAATTTTCAGAATTTTTAGATTAACTTTTTTTCCGGAACTGCATATATATAGGCTTTCTTTGGTTTCTGCCCGAATTGTTCATTCTGACGAATGTCAATTTTTTCGCCCCACCCTAGACCTACTTTTTAACGCGCGAGAGAGATCCCTGCTAGGGCACTCTGGGTACCCATTTATCTACCAACCGTGGAATGATGTTCACACGAATTTTTTAGATGAACTTTTTTCCGGAATTTTACATATATAGGCTCGCCTTTGCTTTCGATGGTTTCCGCCCGAATTGTTCATTCTGGCGAAGGTCAAGCTTTACACTCCAATAAACAACATGATCGAGTGTTCCAATACAGTTTAACGGAATCCCCTGGTTGCCCATTTATCTACCAACTGTGGAAGGATGTTTACACCTCACCTTATACCTACGGTTTAACGGGGAAATATATATATATATATATATATATATATATATATATATATATATATACAGAGAGAGAGAGAGAGAGAGAGAGAGAGAGAGGGAAATAAACAAACAGATAAACAACATGATCGAGTTTTGCAATACAGTTTAACGGGATCCCTGGTTGTCCATTTATCTGCCAACCGTGGAAGGATGTTTACACTCCACCTTAGACCTACGGTTTAAAGGGGAAATATATATATAAGAGAGAGAGAGAGCGCGCGCGAGAGAGAGAGAGAGCGAGGAGGGAGACTGGTTATCCATTTTATCTACCATTCGTGAAAGGATGTTTACACTCCACCTTAGACCTACAGTTTAACACGGATCATTAGGTCACCCTGGCTACCAACCGCGGAAGGACGCGCCGCCGCCGAGCCCGACGCATATAATCGTAATATTTTATGGGCTTATAGACGGGTGTGTACGTGTCAAAACGAAGTATACACTGTGCCAACTGGCTGATAATGCCTGGAAGCACTGGCTGATTAGGGGCCCTATAAGACAACGGCCGCTCGGCTGAAGTCTTAATATGCGCTTGGCTCCTGTCAAGCGAACACCTCTCCTCTTCGCTCTCTCTCTCCTTCTCCTTTGGGGGGTGAGGCCGTCCCAACTTCTCCCCCAAAGAGGTCTCCCCCAGAGGGAGTTCACTGCAACTTTGGGGATAACTCCGCCTCCAAGTTGCATAACCCCCTCCCGCTTTAGGGGGGTGCTTTACAGCAAGGGGGGTTTGGCACTGTGGGGTGCAACAAAAGGGGAGGCGGTTGGCACTGTGGGGTGCCTTGCAACAAAAGGGGAGGGGGTTGGCACTGACACTGGTGCCTTGCACTCTCTCCTTATGCGCCCATGCTACTGCGCTCTTAGGATCGCCAGTCCGGAATACATGGATGCCGAATTAGGAAAAAATCAACAATATTGGAAGTGATTCGTGTTATCCACTTGCTTTTGCGGAATCTTGTCTTAACAAGGCAAAACGAACTTTCTATCGTCTTTGTCGAAGAATATTTTTGTACTTCCATTTTTCTCTGGATTTTTAGGCATTGCTAATGTTCTTAAACTTTTGAACATTAATGTAGCATTTTCATATGACAATATTGTGAAAAACATCATCGTAAAGAATAGTCATACCAATAATTCAGGCATTATCTATAAAATTGGTTGTAAACAATGTGATTCCTTTTACATTGGACAGACGGGAAAGGATTTGCACACGCGTGTAAAACAGCATCAATATTCCGTTAGAAAGGGACAGTCATCCAGTGCCCTTTTCGTCCATTTGTCAGAGTTATCCCACTGTATTGATTGGAATAATGCTTCAATTTTGTTTCACTCAAGCAACATTGTTAATAGAAATATTCTTGAATCTGCCATTATTCAACTTACAAATAATTTCAACATTAGCCATGGCCTTTTTTCGCTTGCTCCTGTGTGTTTTGAATTCGGATTTAGACAATAGGGGCAAAGTGCTAAAACTCTGGTAGCTTTTCCTTATAAATTTGTATGCTCCCACAATTTTTATTTTTTTTGTGGCCTACAGTATATACATTATAGTCTCGAACTTTTTATTTATTTCAGTGTTCCTGAGGATGTCATTAGACGAAAGCGCTTCAGCATTATTCTGTTTCCTTTTTCCTTCGTGGTTATTTCATCATATATATATATATATATATATATATATATATATATATATATATATAACCCCTCCGTCTATGGCCCTGGGTCGGTTTGGAGTCGACGGTGGTTCTGGTTGGGAGGCAGCAACGGATATTTCTCGCGATAGTTTCTTCTATAACATTCTAATTTTTTTTTCTCGCTATAGGGTCGACAGACCTGTTAATTCTTCTCTTTCTATAGTCTTGGGTTATCTCGAAGGAAAAGATAAAAATAAACTTTCTTTCACTGTAATTTACTCCTAAAAAATGTACAGGTAGTGCTCTGAATTTACAGGGGTAGAGGTTCGACCTCTTTCGACCATGGCTCAGGTCGGAATCTAAGGAGGCAAGGGGCCTCTGTCCCCTCCTCGCAGCGAGGCTGCTAACAAGGGAGTGTAGTCTAAGAAGCAGAAGAAGAAGTGATAAAGAAGTGAAGAAGTGACATTATTTTACAATTATGTGATTTATATACAATCTAAATTTTGGGGGGAATGCAGTTTGAAGGTTGAGTTTCTCCCCTTTTAAACACATGATCAGATGAAAGATTCCAAATAAAAATTTTAAAAATAAAAATAAAAATAATCGTATTTTCGCCGAGTATGCATTTCTAAAGGGCCTGAGATTGCTACAGGGTTCCCATTCCAGGGAATTTAAGGAATTTAACATGGAAAGTGCTTAATTTTTGTTCTGTGGATTCCTAAATTAGAATGATAAAGGATAAACATAAAGGCATACATAGACTATAAGAGAATTTAATTTTTGTTGCCTGGTGCATTTATCCATACCATGGAGTATTTGAGGATAAAAGTTGGGAATTGATATCGAAAAGTCAGCTTCAGTAGTATGGTTGCATTTGGGGAGAGGAAATTGGGGGCTTTGAAACTTGCCCCTGGAGGGGCCTCTGGAGGCCTTCGCCTCTGTTATAAGGAGGCCCCCTTCCTTAATTTCTTCACCCATTTATGGGGCCTCACCGTCCTTAATGAGGGGCATTTTGGGGTTTGTCCCTTGAGGGCCCTTTGCGGAGGCCTGTCCTCCTTGGAAAAAAAATCCTCCTCGACTTCCTTCATGGTCTTTCATGAGAGAGGTTTAAACAAACAAACAAACAAACATTCGAGTACGAAAAAAGGCACTTTTACGCAGCGTTCCAGCGCGTTCTAGCTCGTTCGTTCAGTCTGATATTCTCTCTCTCTCTCTCTCTCTCTCTCTCTCTCTCTCTCTCTATATATATATATATATATATATATATATATATATATATATATATCGGGTCCGCAAAAAAAAAAGGACCATGACGAAAATTGCTCTCACGCCCGCATTTTTTACCGGACCCTTAAATGTTATATATCTAGCTAAAGATAAAAGAGCCCAGAGTTGTATAAAACAAATTTCATCAAAATCGGTCATAAAATAAAGATTTTATGGCCACAAACGTGCAATGACTAAAAAAAGTGAATTTCCGCGTAAAAATTTAATTTTTTTCTCATTTTAAATTATTTTTTTCAGATGCCTAAATAATTTTAATCAATAAAAATGATAATATGCCCTTTTCTAAAGAAGATAAAATATTAATAAAACATTATAGACTTGATAAAAATTATGGCGCAATAAAATTATTACAAAAGTTTCCGAATAAACCATGGTCGAAAGGAGGTTTGGACAAGCTGTTAAGAAAAATCGACGAAACTGAAAGTACTGAAAGGAAACAAGGAAGCGGGAGGCCAAGATCAGTTCGAACCGAAGAAAACATCAGAGATGTGGAACTAAGAATTTGTAGTCAAGAAGGCAGACCAGGGACTCACGTGACACCGTGAAGAATTGCTAATGAGTTGAGCATATCCGAAAGTAGCGTCAGAAACATTATTAAAAATGACCTTGAATTAAAACCTTATAAACGGATACACGGGCAGAAATTAACTGAAGTTAACGAACAGAAAAGAGTTGTTTGTTCTGAACGCATGTTAAGAAATATCACTCCGAAAAAGTAGACCTCGGCTTTTTTACTGACGAAAAGAAGTTTACGGTAGAACCACCGCGAAATTCCCAAAATGACAGAGTGTATTCAAGAGTTAATTGTAAAAATGAAATACCAGATGATAGACTTTATGCTACCCGTAATCATTTTTCTGCCAGCGTAATGGTATGGGTCGGTGTGTCTAAACTAGGCAAGACATCTGTTTTTTTCGTAGAGCCAAACTTCAAAGTAGACGCCCGCTATTACACTGAAACTTTGTTGGAACAAATGCTGCCCGAAATGAGACGATTGGCGAATAATGGTTACTTCTTATTCCAACAGGATGGCGCTCGGGCGCATACCGCTAAGTCAACTATTGAATTTTTAGAAAATAATGTTCCTGAATTGCTTTACCCAAAAGATTGGCTCCCTAATAGTCCAGATTTGAATCCCGTAGACTACGGAATATGGGAAATGTTGGCTGAGAAAGTGTACAAGCATAAGATCCGAAATGTCGAACATTTGAAAGAAGTTATCGTACAAAAATGGGAAGAAATTACCCAAGATCAAGTAGATAAAGCTATAGATCAATTTAGGCCCCGATTACGAAGGGTTGTAGAGGTTTCTGGCACACATATCGAACAATTTTTTTAGTCTTATAATTTCGTTTTCTTTGGAAATTGTAAAATTATATGACACGTTGTAATAAAACTTTTATATTTTTTTTAATTTTTGACGTATTGACATGAAATTTGGTACTAACTTAGTTTATTTGTTGCTTATTTGCCTAAAATAAGTTATTTGTCATTATGTGTAAAAATAAATGTACAGTAAACATTTTCGTCATGCTCCTTTTTTTTTGCGGACCCTGTATATATATATATAATTTATATATATATATATATATACAGGGTGGGCGGAAAGTAGCTCCTATTTTGGATTGGTAAAAAAATACGTATATTTTCCATTTATTTCAGAAGAAATAATATGAAAAGGTAGGCATACATGGTAGGTTTTCTCTAAAATTCAATGTGGGCTCCAACTCTTTCCACCAGCTTCTGGAGCCGCCCAGGAATGGCGTCCACTGACTTTAGCAGGAACTCCGGCGGGATGGAGGACATGACTTCCCGAATTCGGTCCTCCAGTTTTTCCAATGTCCTCGGTTTGGTGCGGTAGACTTCTTCCTTTACCCACCCCAAAGAAGAAGTCGCACGGTGTCAAGTCGGGGCTCCTGGCTGGCCATTGATGTGGACCACGACGACCCATCCAACGCCCAGGGAAGTGGGCATCCAGCCACTCACGGACAACAAGAGCGAAGTGCGGAGGGGCGCCATCTTGCATAAATATCAGATCGTCGATGTTCTCCCATGTGCTGACAACCGGCCAGACCTCGTTTCGCAACATAGCAAGGTACCGACTCAGCATTCATGGTGTTGCGCAGAAGGAACGGGCCCACAACCTGATCTGAGGTCATACCACACCACACCGTTACACTGAACCGATTCTGCCGTTTTTCAGCGGTAACCGTGCGACTTCTTTCTTTGGGGGTGGGTAAAGGAAGAAGTCTACCGCACCAAACCGAGGACATTGGAAGAACTGGAGGATCGAATTCGGGAAGTCATGTCCTCCATCCCGCCGGAGTTCCTGCTAAAGTCAGTGGACGCCATTCCTGGGCGGCTCCAGAAGCTGGTGGAAAGAGTTGGAGCCCACATTGAATTTTAGAGAAAACCTACCATGTATGCCTACCTTTTCATATTATTTCTTCTGAAATAAATGGATAATATACGTATTTTTTTACCAATCCAAAATAGGGAGCTACTTTCCGCCCACCCTGTATATATATATCAGGTCATCCCATAAGTAATGTCGTTTTTTACGATAGATTAAGTTTAAACTAGTCCTACTCGGTTTAAGCATAAATTTTCCGAAGGTTATATCTAAGAGGAGGTCTATCGTGTTTCGCTACATACTTTACAGACCTTGACCAGTGAAGACGTGTGTTTTGCTTTATGTGAACCCCTCATAAACATGGCGGTATCAGAAGAGCATATCCGGCATATAATGCTTTACGAGTTTAAAAAAGGGAATAGTGCTACTGAAGCAACGCGAAACATTCAGGACGTTTATGGCAGCGATATTCTGCATGTGAGGAAATGTAAGATGGTTTCAAAAGTTTAGGAATGGTGACTGCTGTTCGATAGATGCAGTACGCTCTGGACGCCCTGCTGAGTTTGATGATGACTTGCTGTTAGCCGCACTTGAAGAAGACTGTTCAACAACTGTCGAAGAATTGGCCCAGAAACTCAATTCATCCCCGTCCACCATCCATCGACATTTGCAACAACTCGGGAAAGTGCCTAAGTTAGGAAAATGGGTGCCACAGGAATTGTCGGTCGACAATCTGCTGAAGGTGCGGGTAAACATTAGCACAGCTCTTCATTCCCGTGAACTCCAAGACCCATTTTTGCACCGTTTAGTGACTGGTGATGAAAAGTGGATACTGTACCAGAATGTTAAGCGCCGTCGACAGTGAGTTTGTGCCGGAGAACCAGCGACACCACAGCCAAAACCAAATCTTCACCCTCGGAAGGTGTTGCTTACTGTTTCGTGGGATAAAAGTGGTGTAATACACTTTGAAACCTTACCACACAACCAAACAATCACCGCTCAAGTCTACTGTGAACAACTGGATTGATTGAACACTGCACTGAAAGAAAAGAGACCTTCTTTGGTTAATCGGAAAGGAATCGTGTTCCACCATGACAACGCACATCCTCATACCGCTCGGATCACTTCTGCAAAAATTGAGGGGCTTGGGTGGGAAAAACTCCCACATCCTCCATATTCTCCAGATCTTGCGCCTTCAGATTATCATCTCTTCAGGAGTCTGCAAAACTATCTTGCCGAGAAACAGTATACTTCTTTAGATGACCTGCACACCAGTCTTTGTACGTTTTTTGCCTCAAAACGCCTGAATTTTATGAACATGGCATGGAAAAAGCTTTTGTAGGACGTTGGCAGAGTGTCAGTGATTCCGATGGAAAATATATACTAGATTAGAACGTTTCAGTTGAGTTTTTTGTCCTTCAAATTCCGATCTAAGAAACGACATTACTTATGGGATGACTGATATATATATAGTATATAGATATGTATATGTAATATATATATATATATATATATATATATATATATATATATATATATATATATATACACTTTACAGGTAAAAGCTAAATAGGAGAGTCGCCTTATGAGAAACAGAGTTTGACACTCCCTTTTGAACCTTATACCCATTTGAACCTTATACAATAGAGGGAACAGAAGAAAACTTTAGATAAATATTTGAAAACGGCTTAATATACGTATATGAGCGGATGCATGGGTCGAAAAACATACAATAACTTGTATTGTGTTCTCGGAGCCATTTTTACCGTATAGCTAAACGAATACATTCATTTATTTCTTCAGATTAAATACAGGTGTTACGAAAAATCAGGCTAATAACAGTCTATCTACTATTCAAATTCCGAATTAATATTTGTATTATATGAAATTAAATAAAAATATTAAATAATATTAAAGTAAACTACATTTTATTTTCAATTATTGGGTTAACATTTGCCTTTCCTAACTAAAATTCCTTTATTCCACACTGTTATGCAGATAGACTGACATATAAGCGTTTAACATCATACCTGTTATCTACCTTCAGTTACTTCTGAATACACGAAAGGCCTTGGAATAATTTGTCCTTTTCCTTGTGGGTTTACATGATATATATATATATATATACATATATATAGAGGTGGGGCCACCAGCTTGACCTCCGTGTGAAGAGGTCTAATTCTGAATGGTTACGGAGATAGAGCTGTTTGAATCTACAAATACAAAAGCATTATTAATGGTAATCAAGAAAGAGAAACTAATTACTGTTTCTAACATTTAGTGTTTAAACAGTGGCATTTTGAATGGTATCAGATACAGAAATGAAAAATTTGTTATAGTTTGCAATACGTTTTCGAAAATCCCACCGTCAACCTCAATGCACTTTGCAACTCGTGTGTGAAGATCGCGTGTCGTTCGTCTGAGTTGATCTTGACGTTCCTTTATGCGGGCAGCAGCATCCAAAATGCGCGCGAGCAATTCGTCTCGTGTATCCACCTTTCTTTTGTAAACTTAACTTTTCATCCACCTCCAAAAACAATAATCTAACGGAGAGAGGTCTGGAGACCTTGGTGGCCATTGAATGGGACCACCGCGGCCGATCCATCGACCAGGGAAAGTTTGATTTAGGTATTTCATCACCAGACGGGTAGAATGTGGAGGAGCTCCGTCATGCTGAAAGTACATACCAGCGCGTGTAGCCAAAGGAACATCCTCCAATAGTCCTGGCAATTCATTTTGCAGAAATTCTAGGTAGCTTTGTCCTGTAAGACGATTCTCTAAAGTAACAGGGCCAATCAGCTGATCATCGATGATACCGCACCACACATTGGCAGAGAAGCGATGTTGAAAGTTTGTTTCCACAGTGGCATTTGGATTTTCGTCTGACCACCGATGAGAGTTACGAGTGTTGTTGATACCATCACGGGTGAAAGTAGCTTCATCGGTGAACAGCATTAATCGAAGCAATCGGCGATTAGCATTTACCCAGCGACAAAATTCCAGTCGCATGGCAGCGTCTCCTGGTTGAAGGTGTTGTACACGCTGTACATGATATGGATGCAAGCCTTCCTCATGTAATGTTCGCCATACTCTTGTGTGTGGTACCCCGAGACGTGTAGAAATTCTTCGTGAGCTAGTAGTAGGGCTACACTCTACCAACTGAAGAATGTTTTCCACTTCATCCACATATTGTTGACCTTCACGTTCAATGAAACATGAGCGCTGGGAAGTGTACCAATCTCACGCAATGTGTTGAAAATCCTGTTAAACACTCTTCGATCCGGAATTCTGCGGTTCGGAAACCATCGACGGTATTCTGCAACAGCAGCTGTTGCACTTCCATCGCAAAAACCGTAGACATACACCATATCTGCATATTCGGCATGTGTAAAGGTGTGTGGCATTCTTAACACTACTTCAAACACCAAACAATGTCACTCACAACAGTTAGCTGTCGATTGGCTTATGTTACATGCTTACATTACAGCTTATATGGTTCAAGGTTATAGGGGAGGAAGGGGAAAGAAGAGCTGCGCGCGCATCAGATTCAAAGAGCTCTATTTCCGTAACCATTCAGAATTAGACACATGTTCATATGAACTTTTTTCTCATAATGACCGATACTATCACCTCCGGAAGTATTGACCTTTCCTCCTGAAACACCCTGTGTATATATATATGATAAGTTTACTCAAGTTGTATAATTCTTTAATTAAGTACGAGAAATACAATTGGCAACTCAGTCCACAGTCTTGCCAGATAAAATGTGTCCGGATATTATTTTCCAAGCTAATTAATAATAAACAATTTTAACCTTGGTAATTTTTTCTATTGCTTTATCTGTAACAAGAAATAGTTATTATTATTATTGTTACCAATTATCGGTCATAAATTACACAGACCTGGGAATGAGAACTTTAAGAGTTGTTTTCTTACTAATATGGAAAATTTGGGAGTACCGAAATGGAAGACCCACCTAATCTTGAATAAGCCATATTGACATTAAAATAAATAATAATAATAAAAAATAACTCAGAAGGAGAACATGAACTCTTGCTGAGAAAAATTAAAAAGAAACCAACGAAGAAACAAATATGGGATGAAAAGAAAAAAGATCCCATGGCTAGAAATAGCAACACGGTTTTAAGAAGAAGAAGAAAAAGATCGGATAAGCAGAATAACAGGGCGAGAAGCTGAATAAGCATAAGCGATTAAGCATAAGAACAGCGACGGAAAAAGCCGGAATAAAAATGTTTTAGTGGTGTCAAGAGATAAAATTCATAACAGTTTCAAGGTAAGAAGTTCATAAATTTCCCTTCGGTTATTAAATTTAGGTTAAATAAGCTGACATTTCAGCTGTAATTGTTTAACAAAAGAGTATGGAAGTCCTGTTTATGGACAAATAGTTAGGCTGGTTCATCTTTGGCCTAGGTCTTCCATCTTCAACATAGCCTAGGTTGTGTTTAGGCTACTCTGGTTGGAGCAGGACCTATTTTTTCCATATCTATAATGGTGGCCCGTGTGGGGAAGGGTTATTTGCTGTGAAAACCTTAACCTTGAATAAAATAAAATAAAATAAATTAAAACAAAAAATAATAAAATTACGCCTTATCAAACATTTTGACATCTGAACAGAATTTATTCCATGTTTGGCTTTTTCAAATACTTACTACATATAAATAATAATAAATTACGAAGCCCTAACTAAAAATAAAAATAAGAAATAATTCAAATGCTTCAAAACTTATCATTTGGTCATAAATGTGGTAAAATTCTAGAATAAGGGTAATCAGAAGCCTAGCCTATTTAACCAAAATAAAGCTTATTTATAGAGTTGAAAGGGTTTTAGGATTTTGGGGACTTAATTTTGGAAAAATAAAATAAACAAAATATGGCTGAATGTGAAGCAATTGAGGCAAAGATTAAATCATTAAAAAGGAAGAGATCAGCAAGGAAGGGAGTCATTACCAGGCTTTTAACTACCTTTAATAGCAAAGAAAATCCAAATAAAAGGGATTATGATACTATTTTGGGTGGTTTAAATAGAATTAAACAGGAAATAATAATTATAGACGAGGAAATTGTTACAGAAACTGATGCGTTAAATGTTGGTGAAGAGACATATACAGCACTTTTGTGTGAACAAGAACAGAATATTTTTGAAATAGATTCTCACATAAATGAATTATATGCTGCTTTAGATAATCTACCAAATAATTTAGAGGCTACAAATCAAAGTTTGATTGAGGCCTTCAGAAATGTATCCATTTCTAATGATGACAATAAACAACTAAAAGCCAAGTTACCAACATTACAAGTACCAATATTTGAGGGTGATCGAACAAAATTTCAGTCTTTTCTAGAAAAATTTGATAGTTTAATTGGCAACAAAGATTATATATCTGATGTTGACAAATTCAGTTATCTCCTTAATTATTTAAAGGGCCCAGCCCTAAAACTGGTTGATGCCTTACCGGCAATTGGCAGTTCATATAAAATAGCTCTCAAATTACTAGAAAGAAATTTCCTAAATAAAAAAGAAATAGTAAATGATTTAGCAATAAAATTAAAAAATATAAAACCAGCCAAGGATAACCATCAGGATCTGTACAATTTCTATTGTGAAATTGAATGCATGTTAGGTCATCTACAAAATAATGATATAGATCTAGAGAAATCAGCATGGTTTATCCAAGCCATAATATTTGATTGTTTACCTACCCAAATTAGGGATATTTTCCAAAGAATAACGGGAAATACATACCCTACCCTTGATGAAATAAGGAATGAATTTCCAAATGTTTTGTCAATGTACAAATCTTCAAAGATTGATTCACAAACAAAGATTGATTCACAAACAAAGATTGATTCACAAACAAAGAAAACAAACAAAACCACAACCACAACAAAAAGACAAATCAGAACAAAAAGTGATAGGTCTAACTCCTACACTACGAAATTTTAATGTTACGACAGAATTTGTACGTAAGTGTAAATTTTGTTCGGCTGATGATCACTATAGCACACGATGTACTAAATATGTAGACTTAGAATCCCGGATAAATAGGTGTTCTCAGTTAAACCTTTGTACTAAATGCACAGGTGCAGGACATACTAACAAAGACTGCAAAACAAAAATAAGATTCAAATGTGTTAATTGTGGAAGTTTAAATCATGTCTCTTGTCTTTGTGATTCATTTAAAAATTCAAATAAACAAAACCTAAAGAAAAATGAAAAAACATTTAATGGACATATATCAATAAATAATGTCAATAAAAATTCTAGTGTACTCCTACCTACAATAACCTTGGATTTAAAAAATAAAGAAGGTGGGACAACTCCTATAAGATGTCTAATAGATTCTTGTTCCCAACAAACATTTGTAGATCAATCATTAGTTAATCAATTAGGCCTACAAACTCATAAAAATGAACAAGAATTGTGTATAACATCATTTGTCAAAGAAAATGAACAGAAAGAAAAATATAATACAGTCAATTTAGATCTGGATATACCCACAGAGAATAAAACAACAAACATAGAAGTAGTAGTCATTGAACAAGTTGGTCAACAAAAATTTAAAATACCAAATTTAAAAGAAGTAATACAACAACTTAAAAAGCAATATAAAATTGCAGATAGAAATTTAAATGATGATATAATAGATAATGTTCAAATGTTAATTGGAGCTGATTATATTCACTTAATTCAGAAGGGCATAGTCAGAATAGGAGATGGGATTGCTCTAGATACTCACTGGGGTATAGCTCCACTGGGACACATAGATAAATATAAAATAACAATGAAAAATAAAAATATATGACTAACAAACTTGCCCTATTATGACAAGGTCTTACACAACTCAAATAATGACATAAATACTGAAATATTAAATAAATCATTAACAACTGAAGAATTAGATAAAGGTGTACAACAGCTCTGGCTATTAGAGTCAGTGGGGGTGCAAGATGGTGATCATACAGATGAAAATCAATTAATGGCTGAAAATTTTGAAAACACCATCATGTATGAAAATGGCCATTATTCAATTGAACTACCTTGGAAGATCAATAGTCCAAAATTAAATGATAATCTAAAGGTAGCTAAAGGTCATCTCTATAATTTGATGAAAAGATTAAAAAATGACAAGAGAATTAAAATGTATGATGATGTTTTCAAGGACCAGTTGAAAAAGGCTTCATTGAAGAAGTTAAAGATCACCCCTTTAAAAAAGACAACTGCCATTATCTTACTCACACAGGAGTCTATAGAAAGGATGCACCCACAACAAAACTTAGAGTTGTGTATAACTGTAGTCTTAAAGATGGCAATAAGCATAGCTTGAATGACTGTCTCATAGAGGGGCCTAATCTTATTTCAGACCTTGTAAAAATCCTTCTAAGATTTAGATTAGATGACTATGCAGTTCAAAGTGATATAAGCAAAGCTTTTTTGAGAATTCATCTGAAAAATAACTATGACAAAGATCAACTAAGATTCTTGTGGTTTAATGATCCATATGACTTAAATAAAGGGTTTAAAACATTTAAATTTAATGTGGTTTTGTTTGGAGCAAATGCAAGTCCTAGTTTACTGGCTTTAACCATCAAACATCACTTAAATTTGTATGATGAAAATGATTTAACTGTTCAGTTCTTGAAAGATCACTTCTATGTAGATAACCTTGTAGGATCAACCAAAACAGAGTCAGAATTAAATGAAGTTTACATAAAAGCAGATAAAATAATGAAAGAAGGTAATTTTGAATTAAGAGAGTGGATCACAAATAATGAGAGACTAAATCAAAAAATAAAATCAGAAGACAAAGGATTAACAGAACCAACAAACAGGGTGAAAACATTAGGCATGATCTGGGATTTGAACTCAGATTCTAAAGTTCATGATCACTCTGCACAAAAGGCTACACCTTAGATACAACAGCTAACACAAAAAGAAAGATCTTATCCGAAAGTTCAAAAATATTTGATCCTATGGGTTTACTCCTTCCTTCTACTATCAGATCCAGGGTTCTTTTACAAGAATTTTGGAAACAGAAAGTAGACTGGGATGATCCTATAACCAATAAACAACAAGATAGCTGGAAAAGGTTAGCTAAAGATCTCAATAAATTACAAAACATAAATATTCCCAGAGTTTGTGGACACAGAGATACACCTCAAACCTTGCATGTATTTGGTGATGCCAGTGAAAAGGTGTATGGCTGTTGCGCTTACCTTGTAGGTGAGGATGGCAGCCATTTGATCTATGCCAAGGGGAAAGTAACACCCTTAAAACAAAAGAAAACTATTCCTCAGCTTGAACTACTTGCGGGTTATCTAGCTGTAAAAATAACAGTATTTCTCCATGAAGTCTATTATGATGTAAACATCACAACTACATATATTTGGCTTGACAGTCAAATCTGCTTGGCATGGATCAACTCTGATGAGCTAAACTCAAAAAACATCTTTGTCCGTAACAGATTAAGAGACATTAAAGAAGCTAGACAAAATTTGGACATAACCTTCAGATACATTCCAACAAAACAAAATCCTGCAGACTTTCTCACAAGAGGATTATCCTGTAAATTACTAAAATCCAACAAAAATTGGTTTCATGGACCTGAATTCATTCAGGATGAAACAATGTGGCCAGCAGAACAAATTAATGTAAAACTTAACATGATAACCACAAATAAAGTTGAGCCACTATTAGATTATAACAGTTATTCTGACTTTGGCAAACTTGTAAGGGTAACATCTTACTGTCTCAGATTCATTCACAACTGTTTAAAGAAAATAAATAAACAAAGAAATAATGATAATGAAATGTATACAAGTCTAGCTACCAAATATTGGATTAACCACATACAACAAACAGAATACAAAAATGAAATAGATTTTTTAACAATTGGTAAACAAATGAACAAAGTACCCTCTGTGGTAATAAACTTGAATCTTTACATTGACAAAGATGGCTTATTAAGATGTAAGGGTAGATTAAACAAATCACAAATCACATATAACAGTAAACAACCCCTTCTTCTTCCTAGGTTCCATCACATTACAACCCTAATTATTAGAGAGAAACACAATGAACTTTATCACATGGGCGTTCCACAAACATTAAATGCCATTAGAAAGTTGTATTGGATACCCAAAGGCAGAATGACTGTAAAGACAGTTTTGAATAACTGTGTCACCTGCAAAAGGATTCATTCCAGATCTTTCAGGAAGACCAATCCTCCTGATTTGCCAACAGAGAGAGTCACCTTTAATAGGCCTTTTGAAACAGTTGGCATAGACTATACAGGAAGTTTGACTGTTGGTCTGGGAACAACAGAACAAAAAATGTACATCATACTTTACACATGTTCATCTTCTAGAGCAGTCAGCTTAGACGTAGTGAGTGATCTCTCCGCAGAATCATTTGTCTATAGCTTTAGAAGATTTTGTGCTAAGCATTCTGTACCCAAAATTGTTTGGACAGATAATGCAACCTATTTCAAGGCTGGTGAAAACAAATAAATGACATATTACAAAATTCACATACCATAACATATCTACAAAATAACAAAATAAAATGGAAATACATCCCTGTTGCATCACCATGGTATGGAGCAATCTGGGAAAGGAATATCCAAACAATAAAGAATTGCCTAAAGAAATCAATAGGTAAAAAACAAATTGAATTCTTTGAACTTCTCACTCTCATTAGTGAAATTGAGAATGTTGTCAATAACAGACCTCTTACTTATGTAGGGGATAATATTAATGATGTAGAGCCTCTCACCCCAAATCATTTGATTAAGGGAGAAGTCATTAACCTTCTACCTGATTACAATATCTCCTTGGATGATCCACCTTGGAGTGATAATAATCATGATTTGCAAAATAGATTATCACAAATAACAAATATAAAAACAAAATTTAAAAAGCAATGGAGTGATGAATACCTTGTTGGGTTGAGAGAAAGACATAAATATATACAAAACAAAGACTGGGTTAATAAAATTAGGGTAGGAGATGTAGTTCTAATTAGACAAAATACACCAAGACAGTGTTGGCCATTAGGTAGAGTTTTAGAACTAAAAACTGGGGAAGATGGATTAACCAGGGTTGTAAAACTTAAAACTGCTTCAGGTGAAACTATAAGAGATGTATCACTCTTATACCCCCTAGAAGTAGGACCAACTACTGTTAACAAAAATGATCAAGATGATGAATCTATAATAGATTCTGATGATGATCAAAATTTGACCCAAACTATACCAAACCTAACCTGTTCAATAAATGATGTAACTAGTCCTACTACTACAATAACCTATACCACAAATAGTAGACCACAACGTTCAACTGCTCTACGAGCTAGGCAGATGTTACAACAAAAGATAAGGGCTGGAGTATTGTAATATTTCCTATGGAAAATAAACTAAAATGCAACACCCTTTCATTTTGAAAAGGGTGAGGACTTTATAAAATGCTACACTTTTTATATTAAAAAGTGAGGAAAAACAAAAATGGAATAACAAATAAAACATAAAATATAGGTAATCTAAGATGGGTTAACAAATATTAAAGAAAAAATTGGGTTTCACATGCAATTTTTCCTTTCTGGCTGGCCCCAATGTATGGAAAATTTGGGAGTACCGAAATGGAAGACCCACCTAATCTTGGATAAGCCATATTGACATTAAAATAAATAATAATAATAAAAAATAACTCAGAAGGAGAACATGAACTCTTGCTGAGAAAAATTAAAAAGACACCAACGAAGAAACAAATATGGGATGAAAAGAAAAAAAGATCCCGTGGCTAGAAATAGCAACACGGTTTTAAGAAGAAGAAGAAAAAGATTGGAATAAGCAGAATAACAGGGCGAGAAGCTGAATAAGCTGAATAAGCTGTCCTGTTTATGGACAAATAGTTAGGCTGGTTCATCTTTGGCCTAGGTCTTCCATCTTCAACATAGCCTAGGTTGTGTTTAGGCTACTCTGGTTGGAGCAGGACCTATTTTTTCCATATCTATAATGGTGGCCCGTGTGGGGAAGGGTTATTTGCTGTGAAAACCTTAACCTAAAATAAAATAAAATAAAATAAATTAAAACAAAAAAATAATAAAATTACGCCTTATCAAACATTTTGACATCTGAACAGAATTTATTCCATGTTTGGCTTTTTCAAATACTTACTTAAATAATAATAAATTACGAAGCCCTAACTAAAAATAAAAATAAGAAATAATTCAAATGCTTCAAAACTTATCATTTGGTCATAAATGTGGTAAAATTCTAGAATAAGGGTAATCAGAAGCCTAGCCTATTTAACCAAAATAAAGCTTATTTATAGAGTTGAAAGGGTTTTAGGATTTTGGGGACTTAATTTTGGAAAAATAAAATAAACAAAATATGGCTGAATGTGAAGCAATTGAGGCAAAGATTAAATCATTAAAAAGGAAGAGATCAGCAAGGAAGGGAGTCATTACCAGGCTTTTAACTACCTTTAATAGCAAAGAAAATCCAAATAAAAGGGATTGTGATACTATTTTGGGTGGTTTAAATAGAATTAAACAGGAAATAATAATTATAGACGAGGAAATTGTTACAGAAACTGATGCGTTAAATGTTGGTGAAGAGACATATACAGCACTTTTGTGTGAACAAGAACAGAATATTTTTGAAATAGATTCTCACATAAATGAATTATATGCTGCTTTAGATAATCTACCAAATAATTTAGAGGCTACAAATCAAAGTTTGATTGAGGCCTTCAGAAATGTATCCATTTCTAATGACAATAAATAACTAAAAGCCAAGTTACCAACATTACAAGTACCAATATTTGAGGGTGATCGAACAAAATTTCAGTCTTTTCTAGAAAAATTTGATAGTTTAATTGGCAACAAAGATTATATATCTGATGTTGACAAATTCAGTTATCTCCTTAATTATTTAAAGGGCCCAGCCCTAAAACTGGTTGATGCCTTACCGGCAATTGGCAGTTCATATAAAATAGCTCTCTAATTACTAGAAAGAAATTTCCTAAATAAAAAAGAAATAGTAAATGATTTAGCAATAAAATTAAAAAATATAAAACCAGCCAAGGATAACCATCAGGATCTGTACAATTTCTATTGTGAAATTGAATGCATGTTAGGTCATCTACAAAATAATGATATAGATCTAGAGAAATCAGCATGGTTTATCCAAGCCATAATATTTGATTGTTTACCTACCCAAATTAGGGATATTTTCCAAAGAATAACGGGAAATACATACCCTACCCTTGATGAAATAAGGAACGAATTTCCAAATGTTTTGTCAATGTACAAATCTTCAAAGATTGATTCACAAACAAAGATTGATTCACAAACAAAGATTGATTCACAAACAAAGAAAATACAAACAAAACCACAACCACAACAAAAAGACAAATCAGAACAAAAAGTGATTGGTCTAACTCCTACACTACGAAATTTTAATGTTACGACAGAATTTGTACGTAAGTGTAAATTTTGTTCGGCTGATGATCACTATAGCACACGATGTACTAAATATGTAGACTTAGAATCCCGGATAAATAGGTGTTCTCAGTTAAACCTTTGTACTAAATTCACAGGTGCAGGACATACTAACAAAGACTGCAAAACAAAAATAAGATTCAAATGTGTTAATTGTGGAAGTTTAAATCATGTCTCTTGTCTTTGTGATTCATTTAAAAATTCAAATAAACAAAACCTAAAGAAAAATGAAAAACATTTAATGGACATATATCAATAAATAATGTCAATAAAATTCTAGTGTACTCCTACCTAAAATAACCTTGGATTTAAAAATAAAGAAGGTGGGACAACTCCTATAAGATGTCTAATAGATTCTTGTTCCCAACAAACATTTGTAGATCAATCATTAGTTAATCAATTAGGCCTACAAACTCATAAAAATGAACAAGAATTGTGTATAACATCATTTGTCAAAGAAAATGAACAGAAAGAAAAATATAATACAGTCAATTTAGATCTGGATATACCCACAGAGAATAAAACAACAAACATAGAAGTAGTAGTCATTGAACAAGTTGGTCAACAAAAATTTAAAATACCAAATTTAAAAGAAGTAATACAACAACTTAAAAAGCAATATAAAATTGCAGATAGAAATTTAAATGATGATATAATAGATAATGTTCAAATGTTAATTGGAGCTGATTATATTCACTTAATTCAGAAGGGCATAGTCAGAATAGGAGATGGGATTGCTCTAGATACTCACTGGGGTATAGCTCCACTGGGACACATAGATAAATATAAAATAACAATGAAAAATAAAAATATATGACTAACAAACTTGCCCTATTATGACAAAGTCTTACACAACTCAAATAATGACATAAATACTGAAATATTAAATAAATCATTAACAACTGAAGAATTAGATAAAGGTGTACAACAGCTCTGGCTATTAGAGTCAGTGGGGGTGCAAGATGGTGATCATACAGATGAAAATCAATTAATGGCTGAAAATTTTGAAAACACCATCATGTATGAAAATGGCCATTATTCAATTGAACTACCTTGGAAGATCAATAGTCCAAAATTAAATGATAATCTAAAGGTAGCTAAAGGTCATCTCTATAATTTGATGAAAAGATTAAAAAATGACAAGAGAATTAAAATGTATGATGATGTTTTCAAGGACCAGTTGGAAAAAGGCTTCATTGAAGAAGTTAAAGATCACCCCTTTAAAAAAGACAACTGCCATTATCTTACTCACACAGGAGTCTATAGAAAGGATGCACCCACAACAAAACTTAGAGTTGTGTATAACTGTAGTCTTAAAGATGGCAATAAGCATAGCTTGAATGACTGTCTCATAGAGGGGCCTAATCTTATTTCAGACCTTGTAAAAATCCTTCTAAGATTAGATTAGATGACTATGCAGTTCAAAGTGATATAAGCAAAGCTTTTTTGAGAATTCATCTGAAAAATAACTATGACAAAGATCAACTAAGATTCTTGTGGTTTAATGATCCATATGACTTAAATAAAGGGTTTAAAACATTTAAATTTAATGTGGTTTTGTTTGGAGCAAATGCAAGTCCTAGTTTACTGGCTTTAACCATCAAACATCACTTAAATTTGTATGATGAAAATGATTTAACTGTTCAGTTCTTGAAAGATCACTTCTATGTAGATAACCTTGTAGGATCAACCAAAACAGAGTCGGAATTAAATGAAGTTTACATAAAAGCAGATAAAATAATGAAAGAAGGTAATTTTGAATTAAGAGAGTGGATCACAAATAATGAGAGACTAAATCAAAAAATAAAATCAGAAGACAAAGGATTAACAGAACCAACAAACAGGGTGAAAACATTAGGCATGATCTGGGATTTGAACTCAGATTCTAAAGTTCATGACTCACTCTGCACAAAAGGCTACACCTTAGATACAACAGCTAACACAAAAGAAAGATCTTATCCGAAAGTTCAAAAATATTTGATCCTATGGGTTTACTCCTTCCTTCTACTATCAGATCCAGGGTTCTTTTACAAGAATTTTGGAAACAGAAAGTAGACTGGGATGATCCTATAACCAATAAACAACAAGATAGCTGGAAAAGGTTAGCTAAAGATCTCAATAAATTACAAAACATAATATTCCCAGAGTTTGTGGACACAGAGATACACCTCAAACCTTGCATGTATTTGGTGATGCCAGTGAAAAGGTGTATGGCTGTTGCGCTTACCTTGTAGGTGAGGATGGCAGCCATTTGATCTATGCCAAGGGGAAAGTAACACCCTTAAAACAAAAGAAAACTATTCCTCAGCTTGAACTACTTGCGGTTATCTAGCTGTAAAAATAACAGTATTTCTCCATGAAGTCTATTATGATGTAAACATCACAACTACATATATTTGGCTTGACAGTCAAATCTGCTTGGCATGGATCAACTCTGATGAGCTAAACTCAAAAAACATCTTTGTCCGTAACAGATTAAGAGACATTAAAGAAGCTAGACAAAATTTGGACATAACCTTCAGATACATTCCAACAAAACAAAATCCTGCAGACTTTCTCACAAGAGGATTATCCTGTAAATTACTAAAATCCAACAAAAATTGGTTTCATGGACCTGAATTCATTCAGGATGAAACAATGTGGCCAGCAGAACAAATTAATGTAAAACTTAACATGATAACCACAAATAAAGTTGAGCCACTATTAGATTATAACAGTTATTCTGACTTTGGCAAACTTGTAAGGGTAACATCTTACTGTCTCAGATTCATTCACAACTGTTTAAAGAAAATAAATAAACAAAGAAATAATGATAATGAAATGTATACAAGTCTAGCTACCAAATATTGGATTAACCACATACAACAAACAGAATACAAAAATGAAATAGATTTTTTAACAATTGGTAAACAAATGAACAAAGTACCCTCTGTGGTAATAAACTTGAATCTTTACATTGACAAAGATGGCTTATTAAGATGTAAGGGTAGATTAAACAAATCACAAATCACATATAACAGTAAACAACCCCTTCTTCTTCCTAGGTTCCATCACATTACAACCCTAATTATTAGAGAGAAACACAATGAACTTTATCACATGGGCGTTCCACAAACATTAAATGCCATTAGAAAGTTGTATTGGATACCCAAAGGCAGAATGACTGTAAAGACAGTTTTGAATAACTGTGTCACCTGCAAAAGGATTCATTCCAGATCTTTCAGGAAGACCAATCCTCCTGATTTGCCAACAGAGAGAGTCACCTTTAATAGGCCTTTTGAAACAGTTGGCATAGACTATACAGGAAGTTTGACTGTTGGTCTGGGAACAACAGAACAAAAAATGTACATCATACTTTACACATGTTCATCTTCTAGAGCAGTCAGCTTAGACGTAGTGAGTGATCTCTCCGCAGAATCATTTGTCTATAGCTTTAGAAGATTTTGTGCTAAGCATTCTGTACCCAAAATTGTTTGGACAGATAATGCAACCTATTTCAAGGCTGGTGAAAATCAAATAAATGACATATTACAAAATTCACATACCATAACATATCTACAAAATAACAAAATAAAATGGAAATACATCCCTGTTGCCTCACCATGGTATGGAGCAATCTGGGAAAGGAATATCCAAACAATAAAGAATTGCCTAAAGAAATCAATAGGTAAAAAACAAATTGAATTCTTTGAACTTCTCACTCTCATTAGTGAAATTGAGAATGTTGTCAATAACAGACCTCTTACTTATGTAGGGGATAATATTAATGATGTAGAGCCTCTCACCCCAAATCATTTGATTAAGGGAGAAGTCATTAACCTTCTACCTGATTACAATATCTCCTTGGATGATCCACCTTGGAGTGATAATAATCATGATTTGCAAAATAGATTATCACAAATAACAAATATAAAAACAAAATTTAAAAAGCAATGGAGTGATGAATACCTTGTTGGGTTGAGAGAAAGACATAAATATATACAAAACAAAGACTGGGTTAATAAAATTAGGGTAGGAGATGTAGTTCTAATTAGACAAAATACACCAAGACAGTGTTGGCCATTAGGTAGAGTTTTAGAACTAAAAACTGGGGAAGATGGATTAACCAGGGTTGTAAAACTTAAAACTGCTTCAGGTGAAACTATAAGAGATGTATCACTCTTATACCCCCTAGAAGTAGGACCAACTACTGTTAACAAAAATGATCAAGATGATGAATCTATAATAGATTCTGATGATGATCAAAATTTGACCAAACTATACCAAACCTAACCTGTTCAATAAATGATGTAACTAGTCCTACTACTACAATAACCTATACCACAAATAGTAGACCACAACGTTCAACTGCTCTAAGCTAGGCAGATGTTACAACAAAAGATAAGGGCTGGAGTATTGTAATATTTCCTATGGAAAATAAACTAAAATGCAACACCCTTTCATTTTGAAAAGGGTGAGGACTTTATAAAATGCTACACTTTTTATATTAAAAAGTGAGGAAAAACAAAAATGGAATAACAAATAAAACATAAAATATAGGTAATCTAAGATGGGTTAACAAATATTAAAGAAAAAATTGGGTTTCACATGCAATTTTTCCTTTCTGGCTGGCCCCAATGTATGGAAAATTTGGGAGTACCGAAATGGAAGACCCACCTAATCTTGGATAAGCCATATTGACATTAAAATAAATAATAATAATAAAAAATAACTCAGAAGGAGAACATGAACTCTTGCTGAGAAAAATTAAAAAGACACCAACGAAGAAACAAATATGGGATGAAAAGAAAAAAAGATCCCATGGCTAGAAATAGCAACACGGTTTTAAGAAGAAGAAGAAAAAGATCGGAATAAGCAGAATAACAGGGCGAGAAGCTGAATAAGCATAAGCGGATCAAGCATAAGGACAGCGACGGAAAAAGCCGGAATAAAAATGTTTTAGTGGTGTCAAGAGATAAAATTCATAACAGTTTCAAGGTAAGAAGTTCATAAATTTCCCTTCGGTTATTAAATTTAGGTTAAATAAGCTGACATTTCAGCTGTAATTGTTTAACAAAAGAGTATGGAAGTCCTGTTTATGGACAAATAGTTAGGCTGGTTCATCTTTGGCCTAGGTCTTCCATCTTCAACATAGCCTAGGTTGTGTTTAGGCTACTCTGGTTGGAGCAGGACCTATTTTTTCCATACTAATAAATGATTTTATATAATTCAACTACACTGATTTCGAATAAGGTGTCCATTTTTTTTATCACGTAAGGATTTTCTGTAAAGTGGAAAGGAAAAAACAGCAACATAATTAAATATTATTTATTTCACTTAACATTAGGTGCTTCTTTCGCTTTGTTATGTTAATTACAAATGCAAACAACTTTTAAAAGAAAGAAAGCTATTAACGTCACTTACATATCCAGCTTTATTTGTCCTGAGTTTTCTTGTGAGATCTATGCCTTTTAGTCTCGAATGTACGCGCTGTTCCTTTTCTTTTATGTAATAATTCTGGGGTATCCTGTTTCAATATCCAGCAGTAATGAGCCAACATGCTGATGTCCTACCTTCCCTGATATCTCTCCTCCATTTCTTTGATTTCTTGGCGAGTCAATTTTAATGAAAATTACTTACAATGTGTAATATGAAATATGACATTTTGTGAAAATCTCTACGTGATGGTGAAAATTAATATTATTTCGGAATCAGCGTCCAAAAATTAATATATAAGTGATAAAATATTTCGGACAACAATACCATCGCAGGCATGTGTTATCTACTAGCCATTATTATGTATTCATATTCAGAGATGGCAGCTGTAAACACGGCACCTTTTATAATGCTTCAAATGTAAAAAATTTAATTTCAAAGCACTTTTTCAAGCATCATTGGAGAATATATTTTAAATATTTTTACTCAGAAATGAAAATCAGCACTTTATTCCTACTGTAGTTAATTTATTATTTTTGACAAATAGCTAAATTAATATTCCTTTAATTATAACACAAAATCCATTATGTGGTGAATTTAAAACAGAAGCATTTTTATAATGCAGGATGTGTAGACGAAAATATGAAATATAATATCTCTATAAACATGTGTTTATCTTAAAATGTTAGAAATATGTAATACTGATAATTGGTTGATGGTTATAGGACCATCAAACTCAATTTAACAGCGTTCCCTTAAGTGTTGCAAAATCCATTTTCTCCACACATCTGCGATACAGAAAACGTGGTTTTGGTTTTGTGAGGGGGAGAGTTCTAATTTAAATATGTTTGTTTATGTTCATTCTATGAATTTAAAACATTACTTGTAAGCAATTGGTAATTAATATAATTTCTCTTCATTTGTTTACTAATCCACATTTTCAGCAGCTTGCCACAATTATGCAAATGGGCAAAGGATTGCAAAATTTCCATAACGTTATAATACATTCCAAAACGTCTGGAATATAAGCTGCCGGATATACTTATTTGTACATTGAGGGAAGAGTCCCTAATTTCCATCGTTGCAAAGGTACATGGCTACAGATATAAAAATCGTTCGTTTTTCTCATTAACGAGCCATGAAATCTGTTCGTAGCCGTTAGTCAAAATACGTAGTACAAGTACACAACGAAATGAAATTATGGTGAAATCTGGAAACTATCTGTGTTCTGTTATACAGAGAGATGAAGGTATTTAAACCCAGACTCTAGTCGAAAACCTCATTCTTTATGCGAACTCCACAGCAGAAGATAGGTAATACTTCACAACCTTTACCAGTTTGTGAGTATTTTTAAACTTTTTTAACACGTTAAATGTTAAACGTTGTTTTTCAGGATAGGTTGTGAGGAACATCTCACTCTAGATGTTCGATTCCAAAATATTTCTTGTGCATAAATAATATAATATATATATATATATATGTGTGTGTGTGTGTGTGTGTGTGTGTGCTGGGGAGAAGTCCAGTACGCATGTTTTCAGTCACTTCGATTTCACCTGAAATCTTTTATGATTTTCATAGAGGACATCAGCTCTTTGCCAAAATGTACCTCTTCAGATCTTGAGCCATGCAATATTTGCTTATAGAAAGGAAAAACTGTCGCAAAGAGGCAGTATTTAAGTATCCATCTGGTATAACCTGTTGCAGCTTACTTTATTGTAATCAGGATAACGCATTTTATTTACAAATGTAAGGTCGAGACCAATAGCAAATTTAGACAACTAAATGTTTTATAACCCCTCAAACATTCCCCTCATACGAAACAGAACACGTTATTCAACAATCTATCACGTATTCACATCAAAATCACACATTTTCAGCGATTTGAAGCTGTGGAGTGATTTTAATTACCGATATAAAAAATAATATAAATGTAATTTCGTCTAAAAACAGGCTGAAATATCGGTTAATAACAGAATACTAATAAAAAGCTAGGACTAGTGTGCATTACTCTATTACTAGTCATTTCACGTGTGTAATCTAGAATTAAATACACATTATGTATCGTTATCCAACGCCCATGTCCAGCATCGAACTCTTTGTATAGTAATGGCAACATAACTACAGTATAACAATGGCTTTGTATTTTTTATTTATGTCGATAATAATAATAATAATAAATGAAAACTAATACATACCCTGATCGTTAATTCTTATTCACGATTTATGTATTATTAACTGGATTTATATGCACTGTTCTTAATTAAGAATCAAGTAAAATCTAAAGCTTAAGAACGAAATTAAATAAGTAGAGAGCAATTTCACATTGCCTATCCCTGGCTCTTCTATACTGTGTACAGTCCATTCATCACATACTCCCCACAGCTCCGCCATTCTCTCTCTCTCTCTCTCTCTCTCTCTCTCTCTCTCTCATATATATATATAATATATATATATATATATATATATATATATATAATATATATATATATTATTATATATATATACCGGGTGGGTAAAAAAAACTATTACCCTGATTTTGAACAATATAATTTTACCTCTATCAAATGTTATTTGTACAATCATTATACTGTATGTCTCCTGTATAGAATTTCATGCTCTATCTCGTGGTGAAGTTGGATTTTTGCTATCTGTAACCATTATTTTGTAATTCGCTGTTATACAGACACGGATAGAAAAACTTTCTGTTTCTATACAGTTACCTAATTGAGTTCAAGATTATGCGGAATGTGCCCTCCTCCATTATCACTGCACGCTTGCAACCTTGACTTCTCCCTTATGACGGCAGTACCGCATGAGGGGTTTTTTCTTGGTAATAAGCAGCAGTGATTTTGGCATTTTGATCAACAAAAACCAGAGCTGGGCAGTAACGCGTTACAAGTAACGGCCGTTACGAAACGCGGTACTTTTTTAGTAACGGTAGTGGTAACGGCATTACATTTCAAATCAAGTAACTCTTTCAGTAACGACGTTACTTTTTTAGGGAAATACATTCGTTAGTCTTTACTCGTTACTTTTTTATCGTAGCTCGCAATTAGTTTCTTTCGACCCTCACTCATTATTCATTAACCGTTAGAAATTTGTCCCTTCACTATGAGCGAGGTGTGCATGTTGGCCGTTGGCATGCTGGCAGCATACCCCCAAACTTAACACTCCTATACCATCTAGTGCCGCTGTTGAACGTTTTTTTTTCTGTAGGGGAAGGATATACTGCGTCCGAAACGAGGCTCGCTCTTAGATGCAACTTTTGAGAAGCTTGTTTTCTTAAAGGCCAATAAAGATCTTTTGAATAATAATCCTTAAGTTTGTATATTTAGCTAATAAATATCAATTATCATTGCCATGCACAATAACTCATTTGATTCATTTCTTTAGTATTTCATATTATTGTTTTGCAAAACTAAACTTTCCTGGTATATTCTAGCATTAGTAAACTAGTATCAATAGTATGCTACATCCTCTGTTATGTTGCAATTCCTAGTAATAAATCTTGCAGTAATTTTGTTTCACTTTTTTGAAAATATTATGCCTTATAAGTCATAACCCAATGAAGGCATGCACAGACTTCATAGCCTATGCATTAACCAGTGGATACAAACCAACACATACTCGCACAAGCGAATGTTTATATAATATGATATTTTATGTATATATAAATTATAATATACCTATGCATATATATATTATATTTACATTTCATTAAAAGTAACGGTAACGAGTAACGGTGCCGTTACTCGTTACTTTTTAAAAATAGTAACTGTAACGATAACGGCGTTACATTTAGACTGTAGCAACGGTAACGGTAACGGCATTACATTTATAAAGTAACGAGCAGAGCAATGACAACAACAATCTCTGACTTCCCTAACTTTGAAATAAAGAAGGAAACCATGACTTTTGATCAAAATGCGGACGTTCCCTGCAAAGTCGATCTAGACTGATAGATTTTTTGTCCTGTCTTCCATAAACTCAGTCATTTTGTGTGTTTATTGTTGAAGCAACCGTAAAGGTCGTCTCGTCGCTGAACCATATTTTCGATACTTCTCTGTCTGGGAATCGATCCAACAGAGCACGACATTTTTCAACTCTTGCTTGCTTATTTGATGCAGAGAGCTTATGAACTTCGACTCTTTTAAAACATTTAAGACCCAGATCATCTTTTACTATACGACGAACACTAGAGCGAGAAATACCAGTATTTTTTTAAATTTCTCTAACGGACTTGTGGGTGTTGGGCCGTTCTTCTTGACTGCATATCATGGATGAAACCATGTCAATATTTTCCTCAGTACGTGATGTTTTCGGCCTTCCAATGCCTTCTTTTCGGATGGTCGATCGTGTGATATCGATTTTCTTTATGAGATATTGAAGTGCAGGTATCGTCCATCGTTTTCTTCATTCGTTTTGCACCCCAGTGTTTCTCTTTAAGCAGGTTCAATATCACTGCTTCATCTTCCAAAGAGTATTTCATTATGTTATATCTTGTTCACCAACTATGGCAGAATGATGGTCTGAAATGAAAAAGGAAATAAATTAATTATTATTTTGTGTAAAAATTAGGAAATAAATTATTTATGAAGAAACTGACTGTCATCTGAAAGTATCAGTTGCTGACTTTGACCACCTTTCAATTGACCACCATATTCTGATACCTCCCTCCAGTTGTGAGCCTGTACCTCTACTCCTGGGGCGTTGAATCTAGATTCAAAGCCAGCGTTTGAAAGAGTAAAAGTATGGGTACAACATATGGCCTCAGCAGTAAGATCAATGAACAGAGTGAGCCACAATACTTTTTAAAAGTTGGGTAATAGGTTTTTGGTGGCCCACCCTGTGTATATATTATATATATATATATATGTGTGTGTGTGTGTGTGTGTGTGTGTGTGTATATATATATATAATATATATATATATATATATATATATATATATATAATGTATGTACGAAAACGACGATTAGCCTATATTTTGCGTATACATAATGCTGTGCTATTATTTCGACTTATGTTTGTACATGTTCTTATCTTACGTGGCTTTTCTCTTATTACAGGTACTTGCTATTACGTTTGCTGCACAACACTAAGAAATATTGTATGCAATGCAAAGACAGTTTGCAAGAGGAGCCGAGAACAAGTCATTGTAAGTTTGTGTATATTTTTATATATAGTGCAAGTTTTATATAATAACCTTTGATTAGCTTCCCCCCGAATTGTTCATTCTGACGAAGGCCACGCTTTTCACTCCACCTTAGACCTACAGTTTAACGGAGAATCCAAACCAAACACCACCAGCAGCCCAGCGCCTTAACCGCTAGGCCACCTAGGTTACCCATATATATGTTGAACATGTTGAACAATGTGGGCAAACGTTTAGAGCAGTTTTAATTTTCGTCACTAGTGCTGAAAAGATAAAAATAAGAAATGTTAAATAAATAATATCGCCAACAAAGAATATTCTGTTTATTATATTACTATATCATGGTGTAATACTATGGTGCTGTGTGCCCCCCATCGTTTATAGGAAACATTGGGGGCCACAACCAATCAAAATATGGACGTCGCTCAAAATTTACTTGACACGTTTGTACAGCCTCATTCAGTTCTGGCTCCAAGTCATTGATGGTCCAATTTCGGGCAAATGTGAGTAAGCTTTATTTTAGCAATATATATATATATATATATATATATATATAATATACAGTGGTGGGCACGGTTCCGCTAATCCGCTAACCGCTAATTAGCGAAGCTAACTTTTCCGTTAGCGGATTAGCGTTTCCGCTAACTTTGAGAACCGTTAGCGGACCAATTAGCTTCCGCTAAATTTAGTTCCGCTAAATTTAAGTCCGCTAACCCCAGGTTTCGCCTGTTCTGGCTGGAGAAGCATAATCACAGCCAGCTCAGCAGGGTAAAGAAGGCCATGGAGACCGGCGTGGAGACAGCCCTGAGGGAGACCATTGAGGAGGGCAGCAGCACCAGCTGCACCACCAGCAATGAGGATGAGGAAGATGACTTCTTCAGCAGCATCACTCAGCCCCAGGTGAGCAGGAGCCACAGGTCACTGAAGTCCAAGGCACAGATCTTGGTGAAGACCTGGCTGGAGGCCGGCTCGAAGGAGGTCCTGACTGACGTCGCCTTCTTGGGTGAGCAAGTGTTGATCGACCTGTTCATCAAGTACAACACAGCCATCCCATCCAGTGCTGCAGTTGAGCGCCTGTTCTCCATAGGCAAGGACATCTTGCGCGCCAAGAGAGCCACCCTGTCAGATGCCAACTTTGAGAGGCTGATGTTCATGAAGGGCAACCAGCATCACGTCGAGGCGATGGAGAAGGAGCAGGAGGCCAAGCCAGAGTGAATGCATTATTAGATTATTAGTTATTTTTTATGTGTATTTTTATTTCTTAATATTTTTGATTCGTTTAATACTTTTTGTACTGTAAATAAACTGTATGTTGAATGTAAACTAATGTTTAATTTCATTTGTTCATTTAATTATTTATGTACACCTTGATCATCATCTGATCTTGGCATGCTATACCTTTTTGGAAAGCTCTATGTCTAAGCTGCAACATATTAAAATTTCAGCTCTCTTTAAGGGTTTTAGAGCCAAAAAACCAAACCGAAGTTAAATTCATATAATAAAAGTTAGCGGTTGGCGGTTATCGTTAGCTTCCGCTAAATTTTTTAGCGGTTTATCGGTTTAGCGTTATCGAAGTTAAGTTTAGAGTTAGCGGTTCAGCGGTTATCGAAGCTAACTTTTCGGTTAGCTGTGCCCACCACTGTATATATATATATATATATCGTAGGATGCTGTGATTAACAATCACTTATGAGATCGAACAACACATGTCGGATTCTAAAGGTACATTTTTATACACATCACTCAGTTCCGATGTCCGTAAATATTTGTGCATGTTTGAAGGAGAGCAGCTTTAGCTCTACGCAAACTTCTTATACGTGGCTTGTTACTCAAAGATCTCGTACTGGCTCGACCATAGGCATTTAAATTCTTGTACATATTCTGTGTTTCAATTCTCATTTTGGGTCTGATACTGGAAGAATGACTAGAGTTCCCCGTATAGAGATGCAAGTCCTTAGCCTTGCAACGTTGAAAGAACACTACAGTTCGGCAAGCGTAACTCGTCAGCTTTCAGGAGACGCATTAAGTCTTTAACAGAAGGAACTGATAGCCTTGTATTAGAGCCGTAGACGAAAACACCCATTTTCACATCGTATATACTACATACAACTCGTAAATCAGTCACAAATCGTTAGTCAGCAGTATGTGCATCAAACTTCGATGGAGTGAATGAGCGCCAAACCTCACTTCGCAGGAGATTCCAAGACCCTCATGCATCACATCAACGCTGCCTAGCCATAAAAGGTTGACTGATATATATATAATATATATATATATATATAATATACAGTCATTTTTACCATCCTTTTATACATGCCCCCTTGTTTACAAAAGTCAGTATTCTTATTCTTTCTGCTCTTTCAACCAGTTCTCCATCAGTTTTATTTCTACCCATCCTTTTTGTCATTCAGATAAATTCAATTACCGTCTATTCTCCTGATAAAGCTCAAATCTCATGCTCAAACCTGGTCACTATCACAATCCTATGGGTCACTGTGTTACTACCACAATATTTCTCGGAGAATTTGTACTGTCGCCCCCTCTTACCTTTAATTTATCAAAGACCTTTTAAATTGAACAATCTGCCTATACATCTCTATACCGGATAATCCACCTTCCACATTCTTATTCCTCTTCCCGATTTAAGACCAGCCGCATTTGGTTCAGATGTATAGTGTTTGACACAGAAATATTTTCGGTTCTGCAAGACAGAAGATGGGGAATACTAGAACACCCATTTCTCCTGTCACTGTCCCCTTAACTGATCTTTTTCCGTGACTCATCTACCCTGTGAGCAGTCCAGCATGACCCCCAAACACACACACACACACACACACACACACACACACACACACACGTCTCCCCTACTACTCGCTACATATACTGGACAATGTACATGCGTCTTACACATTGCGTAATCTTTTCAAATTTAAAAAAGATGCCAACTTCAAGAGCCTCGGAGTCCTCTGAGGAGGAGACCTTAATTGTCCCCACTTCTGGCCCCCAGCTGCCGATACAGGGAACACAGACACTGGGTAGAGGGGATGGATCTGCTACCACTCAGTCGAGATGTTCTTGTTCCTCAGCCTGATTCATAAACTTTTGCAACATTCGTGGCCTTTTCTCAAATTTTCAATCTGCTGAACACCGCCTCTCCTCACCCAAATCTCATCCCTCACTGAAGCTCAGGTTCATGCGATGACAGTCAGCAACTCCTTTTCTGCACCCTCTTACTTTCACTATACTCAGTTTCACTCCAAAGGTGAATGCTGCATATATGTACGCAATGACCTAACTTGTTCTCGTATTCCCGATCCCCCGAATTCTATTCCCTCTGGCTACGACTTACATGCCAATCTCAAACTAAATACACCTGCGCTGTTTACCTTTCTCCTAATTCTACTGCCTATCTAAAATTCTTTAACTCGCTCACTTCCAAAGTGGAATACATTCTATTCCGCTCTCCATTGCTGAAATCTTCATTTTAGGAGATTTCAATGTTCATCAACACCTTTGACTTTCCTGAAAGACCTAGAGCTGACTGTACAGCATCCTAATCGTACCCGATCGCCTTGGAGATAGGTCCAACATTCTGGATTCATTTCTCACCTCTCAGTACTCTTCTTACTCTGTGAAACTTTTTTCTCCGTTGGAGTCCTCCGACCACAGTCTTATAACTGTTTCCTCTTCTATCGCTCAAACCGGTCTTTGGATCCTCCCAAGAGGGTGTGCCTTTGGTACTTTAGCGTCACTGATTGGGAGGCCTTTAGGCAGTACTTCTGTGATTTCCCATGGAACGAATACTGCTTACGTTGCCGCGGCCGTCCGAGTGTGTTGAGAGCATCGCGCATGCCTCAGGCATGGAGGCGTACATTCCATATTCTGTTCCTACTACTAATGCAAACAACCGTGGCTTAACTTTACTTGTTCTTATGCTAGCCGTAGCAGAGAGGAGGCTTTCAGAAGGTACCGTCCCCATCCAACTCCTGACCCGAATTCGTACAAAATCCGTTCTTCGAATCGTCTTAAAACTCCTTCATCCGTCAAAAATGTGAAAACCTATCCAATTCTAATTCTTCGCACTCTTTCAGGCATCTAGCCAAGAACCTCTTCAACAACTTTACCTCCGCTTCTTTCCCTCTTCTTTTTCACTCCGACGGCTCAGCTGCCGGATCTTCTCCTGGCAAAGCTGAACTCTTCGTTCAAACTTTCGCTTCCCCCTCTACCATGGACGATACCGATGCTGCGCGTCCATCTCCTCCTCCCTCTGACTTTATCATGTCTGAAATTAGAATCTTTTCCAAAAATGTTCTTTCAGGCTTATCTGGGGCCATCTCCAGGACGGTGTTTGGACCTGATGGTGTTCCTTCTGTTGTTCTTGTGCTTCAGTGCTAACATCCTGCCTAGGCAAACTCTTACGTTTTTGTCTCTCTTCTGGTACTTTACCTTCCTGCTGGAGGTTTGCTTTCATTCAACCTATCCCAAGGAAGTTCAACCGCCCGAAACCCTTCAGTTATAGTCAAAATGTTTTGATTTCTTGTTTTCTAAATTTGTTAGTCTATCCTTAATAGGAAGCATCTTAATCACTTCCCTTCTCACAATCTTCTTTCAGATCGCCAGTATGGGCTCTTCCTCTCCTACATATTCACTCCTATGCCAATGACCCCACACTTAACTTCTCCACCCGCTTCCCAGAGCGTCCTTCTCAACAGTCACACCATGATTCGTGTAGGACGACTATGGAACACCTGACCTCTGATCTTTCTGTTATCTCTGATTGGGGCAGAGAATACCTTGTGACTTTCACTGATTCAAAACTCGGTTCCTACACCTGTCTACTCGTCACAATCTTCAACACGACTATAACCTTGCCTTCAACAACATACAACTCAGTCCTTCCTCTTCTCTTAACATTCCCGGCGTTTCCTTTCTCATGATCTTTCCTATAAAGATCACATATACTCTCTCCAAAACAGCTTCTAAGAGGTTGGGTGTGGTGTACTGCCTACGCAGTTTCTTCGCCCTCACTCAGTTGGTGCCTCTGTGCAGGGGTCTTATCCGTCCCTGTATGGAATACGTTTGGGACGCGTTTTCGTGGGCAATCGCCCATGGTTCCTCCTTCCTGCATAAAAATGAAACAAAACAAAAACGAGTATTTTTAAGCACTTACCCCCATGAATGTAATTCTTTCCGCATATTATGGATTCATCACCTTTACACGTAAATACTTCAGCAGCACTGTGCTGGGCAGGGGAGGATTTAGGTTTTCTGGCGCCAAGTGCCATACTGATTTAGCCGCCCTTCGGACACTTACAAAGTTACCATTTAGCAATAAATAGTTATTTGATATAAGGGTTTTCAGTAAAATGCATTTAGCAAAATATATCTTAACATACAAGATATTTTTATATCAATCATAATATACTATATTATGATAATATATATAATATATTATATATATATTTATATATATATATATATATATATATATATATATATATATATATATATATAATATATATATATATATATATATATAATGCAATAATATATATATATATATATATATATATATATAATATAATACAATAATTATATATATATATATATATATACACATTATAACTGCAAACACGCAGTATAATTAACGTAAAGAACGACGCTTTGTATAGGAGAATTCTCCGCGCAAGATGAGAGCGAAAGAACGAAACAAATGAAAAATGAGGTACCACCCGGGAATCGAACCCGGGATCTTTCGATTACCGGTCAGATATGATAACCACTACACCACAGGCAGAGAAAATTTTGTTTTGCCTTTTTTTATTATTTTTCCTATGATGCCGGACTTATGGGACATCCTGTATATATAAAACAATCCCTTAAATGTGTGAACAGAAATGCATTATAGGTTATCTTTACGATCTTTATGTTTAGTTACGAAATCGACCGTTGTAGAATACTCAAAGCAGTTTCCGCCGAGATTGCTGAGAAGCGAAGGAGTCAATAAGATCTGTTAGCTAAGAGCTCTCGTGAGTTCCGATTCAATACTAAGGATAGTTAAAGAGTTGAGACGATTTTCTGACATCTCTGACCGTAGGTAGTTCTTTTGTCGTCGCAGTACAGCAAAAGATCTTTCGGCAGAACAGTTGGAAACCGGCGTACATAGGAAGATCCTGAGCGCAATATCAACATATGGGTAAACTTCTTTTAATTCTTTTGCTTGGATCATCTCACTCATCTCATGAATGCTCGTAGGAGTTTTCTCCAAATTCAGAAGAAACCCACGGAAATGAAGACACTCATTAACAAATGCTTCCGTCAAGTCATCCTTGTAAAATTCCCAAAGCTTAATAGCATTGGCAGTTATATCTGTCGGATTCAAGGTGGTGACTTTTGTAAAAAATGCAAACCGTGCATAGAGGTTTTCATACACATCTTTGCGACGGTTTAATTCCGATAATAATCTGTCAAGTACCACAAGGTAAGTATTATTGAAGAAGTTTCTCCGTCCATCTAATTCTACCTCGCCTTCGCGAGTTTCGTCGACTCGAAGTTTTCTTTTCTTTTTTCTTTTCATTGTAACTTCATATTCCCGGATAGATGATTTCTTAATTGCTGCTTGTTCATAAAAGTCGAAGTTGTCTCTTGCATCTTTTACAAAGAATGTCAATGATGCATACAGTTCTGCTACGACACCAAGATCAATGTTAATGCTTGGAGCTGTTTACTAGTAGCATTGAACCTTTCCAGAATGTCACCTCACATTAAAGAAAGAATTGTAGTTTCAAAGCGTTGCAGTTGATTGAGGTAGCCTGATGCTTCATTGCATGTGCAAGGCTTTTCTGATTCATCTTCTTCAATGGACGTAAGTGCCTCTATAACCTCTTCCCAGTCTTTATTGAGACTCCTACACGCTTCTTCACGAGCTGACCATCGAGTGTCTGATAAGCTCTTTAGCGTTACATTTTCAGATTTGGTAAAATGATTTTGTAGTATTTCCCAACGGTGAGTGGAGGCAGTGAAGAACACGTAAAGATTTTGGAGAAGTGCGAGAAAATCAAGGGCTTCCTTACAGCAACTTGCTGCACACTGTCCAATCAAATTTAATGAGTGTGTAGAGCAGGGTACGTAAACTGCTATTGGGGACGCTTCTTTTATTCTGGCTTGCAAGCCAGAGTAAGTCCATGACATGTTAAGAGCTTTATCATACGACTGTCCTCTGCAGTTTGCAATGTCGAGATCATGCATTTTTAATATGCTGGAAACTGAGTTGCAAAGCTGCTCTGATTTGTGGCCTACGCTGGGAAGGAATGTCAAAAATCGCTCTACGGGATGCCCATCTTCTTTTACGTATCTCAGAATAACTGCAAGTTCATCGACATGTGATATGTCTGGGGTGGAGTCCACAATAATGGAATAGTACTTCGCACATTTCACTTCCTCAGTTATTTGTTTGGTAACTTTGTCAGCCATTAGTTTGATGAATTCTCACATGTACGGGGCTCCAATAAACCTTAGCCCCCCCGCCCATGGCCTAAACCATTAGAGGTACAGTAAAACTAAACATACCTTACAAAAGAGAATTTAATCCTGCATTTAATGAGAAACAATTAAAACTTGGTGTTCCCGCCATTGGCTTCCAAGACAGCCTGAATTCGCTTTGGGTAGCTTGCCAAAAGTCACGTGAATAGATCTTCATCGTTACGCAAATTTGCTAAAACAGTTTCGATGTGTTGCATCATTGTATCCTTCGAAAATCGATTTGCTGCAGGTTCTTGAAACTAGAGACATTCAACTTTGTCCCTTATAACTGATCCAATGTGTTCACAGACGTTCAGGTCAGGAGAATTTCCTGGCCATTCTTCATTTCCAAAGAAATCGATCTCATGGTTCCGCAACAACTGTTGAGTGGCTAATGCCTTAAAGCAGGGGGCCTTATCGTGCAGAAGTGTGACCTGATCGACATCCATAACATTGTTTGGGTTTCTTAGAAAAGGAATGACATGCTGGGATAGAATAATATCACGAAAATACTGTCCATCCCAACTCTGACCATTTGGCTTCAGCACCCACATCAGCTTCTTTGCAGTGAACAAAACAAGCACACCAACACAGTCTGGACTTTTTAATAATTCGCGATAATGTTCATTGTCATCGATTTCATCTGGTGTTGTGGCCCACACTCGATCGTTTTGGTAGTTAGGCCGACGTGTTACGTAAACAAAAAAATTCATCGGAGACAGCTAAATGCATGAAATCATCCACATCCCAATCTTCAAGATAATGGGCAAACCACATTCTGTTATCGATGTTAAGTTGAGATTTTCTTTGCTTTGGAAGTTCATGCCAAGGCTTTAAACCTTGCCTATGACGGTACAGTCGAATGATCTCACCACTGACGATCTTTCCTCTCGACACTTCGATCTCTCTAGAAAGTTTAGCACAGCTGTTTTTCCGCTTACGCGTACCGCTTTCAATGATGTCCTTTGTTTCCTGAGAGAGTGGAAAATTTGGGCGCCCAGATTTGGTTGTATCCATTTCACATTCATCTAAAGTTTTATTCCAGTTTCTTTTGACGAAGTCCTCACTTCTTCGCAACTTTTTGGCAACCCATGAACGTGTTATAAAGGTGGCTCCAGCATCACGAGCTTCCCGAAATGTTATTGCTCGTATGCGATCTATCACACGTTGCCTCTCCGAATCACCAATTAATTGAGAAGCCATTATATTATCACTTTATCAGCTAGAGTAATTTTAATACCTGCAATAAATAAAGAATTTTATATATTTTTATAATCACTAAAAACTATTTCGATATAAGTAAACATATAAGCTGCAAGTGGGGGGGCTAAGGTCTTTTGGAACCACTTAAACGAAGACAAGTATGAGGTATGACTTTTTCCTGGATTTTTGTATTTTGGAATATGTTCCGCCAGAAAAGGGTCAAATTCAGCAATAAGTTCCAAAGCCATTATAAAATTTCCACTGTGGACAGAATTAAATTTCTCAATGTGGCCCCTAAAAGGTAAACCATGAGATGCCAGTGACCAGACCACTGCAACGACTCGTTGTAAAACATTCCTCCAATACTTCTTCTCCTCATCAATTTGATAGAAAAGTTGTCTGTCAATTCTTCCGAGAGTTGAACTTCTCATTTTCATAGCTAACACACATGACTTATGTTCAGAGAAATTTTCATGGCTTGTTAATTTTTCACTGCCATGCTTCCAGTCATCAAATCCTTCCTTACCAATTTTAGTAGTTCCACCAAATAACTTACATGGAACGCAGAAAATTGAGCCTGTGCTCTTCGAATACATTAAATATGTTCTCTTCACCTTCTCTCCGTTGACAAGCTGTTTCAAATAAGGTTTTACAAAACTATCTGAATCGTTCACCAAAACGTCTCTTTGATTGAGAAACGTCCATGTTTTCTAGGTCCTGAGTTATGCCATGCTCTGACACATAACTTCCCATAATGCTGGGTCTTGTCCAACGGAAGTATTGCTGGAGGTAGCTGTGATGCTACCTACATCACAAGACTTAGTATAGGGTAGGCAGGATTCTTGAACTTCTCTACCAGATAATCAAATTACTAGGACCTTCATTAACATTTTGATCTTCTTGGAAACTCCTAATCTCGGTACATTCTAATTCTTTTAAAAGAACATTCGGATTTGTTTCAACATTTTTGCTCTTCATATCAGATTTCTTGAAGAGAGTATCAATTTTCGCAGTTTTGTCAATGACATCTCGTTGTTTTTCAGCTTTCTCCAGAGCTCTCTTCTTATACTCCTAGCCGCTTAGTCTTATTCTCCCATCACTCATCTGAAAAAACAAATACATCTGAAATTAATTAAAAATATAAATGATATATTTTAAAATAGAAATATATTATTAAAATTAATAAAATATATTATAATTATATATTTAAAAAAAATAGCTCAGGCAGGCTGAGTAGGTCTCTAACAGCTAACTACATACGGCAGTTAAGTTAACATAAAAATTTCAAAATTGTCTTAAAAACTGCCTTCTTCTTACCTTGTATAAATACTAGGGTGTGTCAATTTTGTCAACTTTTTTCAAATCAACTTTGGTAGTGAAAATATAGTCTTTTCATGTCAAAACTTGAAATTGGCCAACCAAAATGAAATAAAATAACTCTTACCTACA
Organism: Bathynomus jamesi; assembly: GCA_023014485.1. Classification (NCBI taxonomy): domain Eukaryota; kingdom Metazoa; phylum Arthropoda; class Malacostraca; order Isopoda; family Cirolanidae; genus Bathynomus; species Bathynomus jamesi. Next base: position 783,426 of record JAJOZX010000590.1, read on the forward strand.
TCAATTTTACCTTAAAGTTTCAGAAATTTACTCTTTTACTGAATAATAGGACATAAATTGATTAACTATTCACCTGTCACAGAATTATACCACTGATCGCATATGGAGTGTTTTCAAGGTCATATAGTTGTTGTACAATGTACAAGTCACAACATGAATAGAACTGTCTCTCACTCTCAGTCCTCAGTTGCCTCTTAGATGTCATAGACGGTGGTTTGCTGTTATTGCTCTTGTACCTACTTCATAGATATTCTACTAGACGAATACTACAGTTTAACTGTAAGTATGGATTATTGATTATTACAATTATTTATTATTATCATATTCTTCTGTCTAATTATGTTGTAATCCAATGAAATATTTTTTTATTGAATTTTAGAACGTCGAATGACTAAACTTTGAGACATCGTAATTGATATAAAATACTTAAATGTTTATCTTTCTTTTCAGATATTCCTAAGATGCCAAAATTGAAGAACTACCAACAATGCGAGATATGCTGAGACTAGGGTTACTCCTTCGTGAACAAAATACAAAGGATAGAAGGAACTACACAGAGAAAGAGCTCATAAGGGACATGATTCCCCCTCTTCTGCATCAGTGGAAAAAAGCTAATGTGTTATTCAAACAACCTGTACTCAATTAGTATAGAACTATTGAGCTAAAATTAACAAAGCTGTGGCACAAAGCAGTTGAGACATCACTTGGTAAAGGAAAACTAGCAAAGAAAAATAAATTTCTGCACACACTTGATACTCTTCTTGACATTTTTAACTGCTAGTGTCCCATAGAGTTGTGTTCTGAAGCCAATTGTTCTCCCTCATGCAGAAGAGAACCTCACCCTCACATTGATTGTCGCTGTCCTCGTGAGAAGAAGATCCCTGTTTTGGAGCTGGCTTTCATAAAGGCGCAGAGAACAAAGGCAGGAGGCCAAGGAAGTATGCAGATTGGTTCGGCAGATTATTCAGAAACCAAAAAACAGATTGTTATTGCTAAGAAAAAAGAGAAAATCCGAGAGAGGGAAGAAAGGAAGAAAAAGAAGAGTGAAGAAACCACCCAAAGAGATGAAGAGCTCTATCAAGAGGTTTCTCACTTCTTTGAAAGCTCTTCAGATGAACAAAAAAAGAAACATCAGATGATAACTCCAAAATGCCATCTGAACCTTCGCCGAAGAGAATGAAATACAACACTAAAGACATCTCAAACATTGCCCTTGCCAGTATTCGCCACCATACGGGGCTACGAGAGTGCAGAGATTGCCACTGCCGCTTGAATAGATGCAGGCTTCATCAGCCGAGAGGATACATCCTTAGTGATAGATCATAATAAGATAAAAAGAGCACAAGAAAAAATAGTGAAGGAAATATCTGATCAGCATGAAAAAGATTTTGAAGGGAAGGTCTTCTCTTGCCTTTTGTTTGATGGAAGAAGAGATGACACAAAAGTTCTCCTAGAGGTAGAGGGAATGGACAGAAAGTTTCCCGGTCTTATCAAAGAAGAACACTACTCTGTGTGTTCCGAAACTGGTGGCCGCTATTTGTTTCACTTTGTTCCTGAAGCAGAAGTAGAAGGCAAGAAACATGCAGAGGCAATTGCTGATCAAATAATATGTTGGCTTCAAGAAAGAAGACCTGACAGTTCACTGCAGGCCGTTGGTGGAGACTCAACTGCGGTGAACACTGGATGGCAGGGCGGTGTTATGACGCATTTAGAGAAAAAACTTGGAAGAAGGCTTGTTTGGATTGTATGTGATTTGCACACAGGGGAACTACCTCTTCGTCGTCTCATCCAGGAACTTGATGGTCCTACAAAGAGCAACAACAAGTGGTCAGGCCCCCTTGGCAACATGCTAGATGAAGCAACGGAATTAGAAATAAATACAAAATTTCGAAAGGTCGAAGTAGGCCCTCCCCTTCCAGTGTTGTCTGAAGAAGTTATGAAAGACCTCAGCACGGATCAATCTTACGCTTATCGTATTGTTTAAACAATCAGATCAGGAGAGTTGCCTCAAAATCTGGCTCTCTTGGAGATTGGACCTGTAAGTCATAGTCGTTGGTTAACTACAGCGATTCGTTTCTGCAGGATTTGGGTTTCCAAACATGCACTGAAGGGCAAAATGCTACAGAATTTGATGTTGATTGTTGAATTTATTATTGGGTTTTATCTTCCTCACTGGTTCAATGTAAAACTTAATCCAATGTGGATGGAGGGGCCCAACCACATCTTGTTTCAATTACAGCTACTGAGAACCCAAAGGAAAGTAGTGGTGGACATCGTGTTACTTGTGGTGAGAAGGTCCGCTTGGTATGCTAGGCCAGAGGCAGTTTTACAAGCAATACTCTGCAGCCAATGTACCAAAGAGCGAACTGAGGCTGTGGAAATCATTATAAAGATTAGAGGAACATCACTAGATGATGACCAGCTGGGAGACTGCTCTGTTCAGACAAGGAAGGTACCTCCGATAAACGTCAATGCCACGAAATTGTCAGAATTAGTTAACATTAGTTAACTTGAGTTCGGAAGTTTTGGAACCACCACTGACAACATGTATAACAAACAAAGATTTAACACAACTTAAAGAGGCCACAATGCAAGTGCCAAAGTGGCCTTCTCACACTCAGAGTGTGGAGAAATGTGTGAAAATGGTCACAGAAGCAGCTAGTCAAGTTTACAGTCACGAGAGGTGAGAAGGCTACATCAAAGCGCAAGTAGCAAGCCGAATGCTGATGTCAAGGAACCGCAGCAAAAAGGACATGACTGCATTGGTTACTTTCAAATAAAGACTCTGAATGATATTTTATTGCCACTTTAAATGTTGATAGGATGTTTGCGCACATTTGTTATTTTGTTACGAATTTACGGAAAAATGGAATTTTTGAATTAAAATTGATGTAGGTAGGAGTTATTTTTTATTGTTTTTGAAGCAAGGATATTATTTTGTATGCCAAATGATTACATTAAATTGCTACCAAATCACATGATTTTCAATTTAGTCATTTCACCCCGAAAATTGACACACCCTAATAAATACCATTACTGTACTAAACTGAGGTAAACACAATCTCGCCTTTAAATTTTAAATGTTGTCCAGTTTCAAAGTTCAAAGTTGCAAAATAGAAAAAATATAAATTCAATTTTATAGAGTAAACCTTAAAGAAAATAAATGGCCAATTTTTGGCTTGATACTCTGTAAAGTGTAAACAATAAATCTGAAATAACATAAAAATAATTAGCTTTAAAATAAAGATATTATTAAAATTAATAACATATATTAAGGCTAAGGCCCAACTTTGAAATCGACTTCGTTCAAACGTAATGAGATTTTTTTTTAAGTGGTACTAACTTTTCTCCGTTTTATTTAGCTAAAAAAAATACTAGAAATTTTGGATTTTTCCCTATCCAAAAAGTGCTTTCTTGTTACCTTTCTTGTTACGACTTTTCCTCCAGAATTTTACTGCCCTCAAAATTTTTCCGCCCCTAAAATTTGCCACCCTGGGCCATGGCCCATTTGGCCCATATGTAAATACGCGCCTGGTGCTGGGGTTAATACCTTTGCTTTATTCCATAGGGTTTCTTATATTCCTCAAACTCTTAAAGTTTTGATGTTTCTTGATAAAAAATTCCTTAACTAGTCAAAATGTTTTGAAGGCACAATACATTTAGAAAACTATATATATATAAGATCATGTACAGAATTTGAAAATGATGCAATTTTGTCAATAATGAGCCTACTGGCATTAATAACTCTACTAAGCGTAAACATAGATTTGGCAAACCTTGTTGATAGCTTTGTGAACTTGATTTTTCTAGAGAATCTAACTATTGTAATTGTATGGCATGTTTTTAAGAAACTCGTATTCATCAATTTCCTCTTTTACAGGGCATCGTATAACGAACCCTTTAAAAGATCTCGAAATGCATTACCGCTAACATGCTCAAGTCGCGGTAAGTGGGACCGAAAGAATAACCAGAGACCCTTTGACTCTACTATTGAAGTAACCCCTCATGCAACCAGCCAAGACTCCTACACCCCGACACGCGTTAAAAGATCTAGGCCTGCTGAAGACCAATCCCCGGTCACGTATGGTATAGAAGCTAAACGAACAAAGCTCAACCGCTCGTTCAGTTCTGAGGACCAAGATTCATCGTCGACAAACTCATTATAGGGGGACCCTGAGGAACAATGTCCTGAAAACCTCCAACCTTGCACGTCATCTGCAACATTCCAATCCCTTTCAAATGCGACCGCTAGCCATACAGAGAGAATGAGTTATCATTCATCCAACGGTGTATCTCTTACCTTAATGCAAAATGTGTGTAATACCCCTACACTGTCTAGAAGTCGCTACAACGTCAGAAATGATCCCCGAGTCGCGTATTCGAAGGGTTTTGAACAAGGACTCCCCAACGTAGTTCGATGTGTAATCGCATATGCTCTTCAGAACACTGATGATCGGGAGACCCGAGTAAGGTTGGCGTTTGGGTTTGATCCAAATAGCGAGGATAGCGATCAGTTCTGGATAGTAATTCAAAGTGGTTCAAAGTTTAGCCTGGAGAATTTCATGGTGAAATTGACCACGTATTCCGTGTTGTGGGGCATTAGGGCATATCATACTTTTCCGAGTCCGAATTTCACTCTGGCTAATATGTATTTTTATGTAAGATTTAATTCTAAGAAGGGTTTCTTTTCTGCAACTTTTCCCAAAAATCGCGTTATCATGTTCAAAATTGCGGTTTCTGTTCTATGTTGAAATATCGAATATTCAATTGAACACAACCTCATATTTTTAACCCTTTGTCGTAATTTGTTGCCATTTAGACACATTAACTTTGCTTAACTCTTACACAGGTTTAATACATACATACATAAGAAAAAAAATCTACTCCATTTGAATCTTTGTAATCATTTGGACGCAGAAGGCGAAGTTCAACATTCTCTCAATAGATGGCTCTGACTCCTCTGAGCAATTACGCCAGTTATAATTGTGAAGTAGAAGTGAGTGGACGCCATTTTTTTCGGTAAGTGTTTTTTGTAATTTTCCTAAGTTTAATCACCATTATTATATTTGTTTTGACTATAATTTCATTCTAGAAGTATTAAGGAAGCTCCCTGTTTACTTTGTTTAAGTAATATTTTTAATAACTGTGAAGAAAAGACTTTATTCAAAGTTCGTTTCGAAATGGACACAAAGTTTTCATTGGATAAATTTATTTCTGTCTATGATAACAAGTGTGTCCAATTGGATACATGAAATGAATTTTTCACTACGATTGTTTATATATATATAAGTTTAATATATATATATATATATATATATATTTTTAATATATATATATATATATATATATTAAAAATTATATATATAAATATATAATTAAATTTTTATATATATATATATATATATATAAATATATATATATATATATATATATATATATATATATATATATATATATATATATATATATATATATATACAGGGCGTCCCATAAGTCCGGTATCATAGGAGAAATTCATATTTTTCTATTTCTACAAACCATAATTCATATTTTTCTCTTTCTACAGGCCATAATGTCTATGAGCAAGGAAGAACGAATCCAGATAATTCTACTCATAGGAAATCGGAGTCAAAGAGAGGCCGCTGCTGAATTTAACAGACTGCATCCAGAACGAGCGCAGCCAATAACAGAGTTGTGTTAGCAGACTTGTTGCAAAGTTTAAGGAAACAGGATCCATAGAAGATAAACCACGCAGTGGACCTTCAAGGAGGTTCACTGACGATGATACAGCGACTGCTATCCTGGCTCATTTTAACAGAAATCCCAATAAGTCTCCGGCGATTGTCCGCCGAGAGAGGAGTGTCGGAAAGTAGCATCCATCGCATTCTTCAGGCTCACAAATGGCATCCATATAAACTTCATATCCTACAGAAATTAAGCGAAGATGATCCCGACCGGCGGATGGAATTTTGTGAATAGGCTACGGAACAATATGCTCGGGATGCCAATTTCCCGTCCACCATTCTGTTCAGTGACGAGGCTGTTTTTTATGGAAATCGTGAGGTAAATCGATAGAACACCCGCTACTGGTCTCAAAACAACCCTCACTGGTATACCTCTTCAAAGGAACAAGGTGCATCTCGGGTGATGGTATGGTGTGGCATTTGGAAGGATCGGATCATAGGCCCCCCTCTTTTTCGATGAACATGTCACTGGAGGCACCTACCTACGTATGCTCAAGGAAGAAGCATTTCCCAATGTCTTGAACGAAGAAGGAAATTTCCCAACATGGTTCCAGCAAGACGGCGCTCCTGCACATTACAGCACCTAAGTAAGGGAATACCTGTACCAACAATTCCCTGGTCATTGGATAGGACGTCGAGGGCCTGTGGAATGGCCAGCTAGAAGCCCGGATCTCACGCCACTAGATTTTATCTCTGGGGCCACTTGAAAGCGCTGGTATACGCAGAGAAAATTAGGAGTGTTGAACATTTGCGGCAGCGCATTATTGGGGCATGTAACACCATTACTCCTGACATCATTCACCGTGTGCTTGCTGACTGGGTATCACGTCTGAATTTGTGTATTGAAAACAATGGTGGACATATTGAGCACGTTCTGTAAATAAAAGCTTTTGTTTTGCCTTTTTTAATTATTTTTCCTATGATGCCGGACTTATGGGACACCCTGTATAATTAATTATATATATATATATATATATATATATATATAGAGAGAGAGAGAGAGAGAGAGAGAGAGAGAGAGAGAGAGAGTACTAACTACCACCCACTAATTACCTTATTAAACCTTTGTTAACTAATGGTCACGTAAATTATTTCATTTAGAAATGTTCTTACAAATAAAAGATTGCTAAAAATGCTTATATATACCTCCTATGCATATTTCAAGTGAAAAAATGAACCTACGCTAAAATTAAATGGTACTGAATGACAAAGGGTTAAGCTTATGTTACACCATTATTACGAATTTTAAATTAAATTTGCAATGAAAATTCAGTTTTCTACTACCAAAATAAATATTCATTACCAAATTTAGGTTAATTTGGTAATTAAAAATGCCGGTTGGCAACCCTGATTATAACTAAAAATTATATTCCTTGTCTATATTTATGGCGAAAGAACACTAAACATACTGATATGAATTTGTTGCAGATTGGATAAGAGCGAGAATAAGCACCGACGAGACGTGATGGCCGAATCTGCCACCAAAACCAGGAAAATGTCAGGTTCAAAGCTCTCGGATGTTGTGGGCCCGGGGAAGGAGTTCATTCCCAGCGAGGTGCCGACTTGGAGAGCCGTTCTTCAGAGAGGGATTCGTCTGCAGGAGGAGAAGTTCCTCATTCATGACATCCAAAGGTCTAAATACCCTATCCGAGAGATGACTGACGAGATGGCTTCACTGGTGATGACTCATTGGAGGAAGTCGAATGTAAAGTTCTCCCCTCCTGTGACAATCACGGAAAAATCACTCTCATATAAGAGCTTGTTGAAATGGAAGGAGATGACAGACGTTGTGAACGGGAGAGTTAAGTCTGCTACCCAGGAGAAGAGGATGGCTTATCTGGATAAACTCTGTGAAGTCTGCGTTTGCAAGCATCAGAGCTTCTTGTGCGGCTCAGAGGGGAGTGGATGCTCAGGATGCTCCCTCAAGGCACATGTGAACTGTAACTGTCCTTTGGAGGTGAAGATTCCTAAACTGGACCTTCAGTGACTGTACTACCAGAGAGTGAAGACTTCCGAAGCTTCAGGAATCCAGATGTCTTCTGTAGACTTCGAAGACAGTGAGGATGAGCATCAGAGAGCTTTTGCTGTGAGCCACATAGAGAAGATCAGAGAAGGAAGAGACTTTGGTGATACGACAGTGAAGCCCCATAAAAATCCCAAAGTCAATCTGCAAGCCACTTCACCTGTGGATCTCATCAACTGGGAATCAGAGAATATTTACGAGCCTATTTTCGCCTGCAAGATGACCATGACTGAGCTCGAGGATCTCAGGAAAACTCCACTCAAAGTGGACGCTTTCTCTGTTCATACTCAGTCCTGCGAGAGAGCTGTACAGGAAGTCTCAACTGCTTCCCAAGCTGTGTACGTTCACGAGAGGAGAGATGGGTGGGTGAGAGCCAGGATAGGCCATCGAGAAATGCTCCCAGTGTTCAGATCGAAGCAGGACATACTTAAGAGCTTTTCAGGTTCGAGTGGCTGATGAAGAAGCTGAAGCCATCGTTAATGCTCATAAGAGCTGAAAGTCCTCATAAGATCATAATTTAAGATCTTATGAGGCCACGCTTTTCAGGGATCCAGGAAGAACAGGCGTGTAAACCTACACGTGGAGGTGGCAAGTCTCCCGCTACTCGATCAGAGTAGAGCTGGTGAGCCGCGCCCATTCTTTGAAGAAAAACTTAAAATTCTTAAGTTTTACGTGAAATCTAAAAAAAAATTTCAGCACCCAGAGGTGTTGAAACACGCAAGAAAGCAAGGATGAGGTCAGAAAAGCAGCTTTTAGACTAAATCATAAGCACAACAGCTGCACGCTTTGGTTTGGGTGCCCTGACGTTAGGCAGCCTTCAAATCAGAAAATCGCGATTTTGACCAAGAAAATGAGATTTTTCGGAAAAGTTGCAAATAATAAACCCATCTTTGAATTAATTTTTACATATGAATACATATTAGCTACTTTGTTTTTCCAAAATTTCAACCCTGAACCCAGAGCGGAGCTTAGGACAGATAATTCAAATGAATGAATTTATTAATATCTTACCACCTGTTAAATTCTAGGAGTAAGAATAAGCGCGAGATATCCCATTATGAAAGTTACGCTAGGAATTCTGGGGGTACTGGGGCACAATAGTACCCAGGGTAGAGATTAAGGGTTAAACTTACAAAAAATTCGTAATAATTTTGATACTACGATTTCAAGGTTTTATGCACTTCTCTGTTCATAGTTAAACATAGGCGTAAGTTTTCTTCAAAACTGATATTAAGTCATGTTTAAAACGTAAGCTTACATAATGTTTAGTTAACTTTAAACTTGCTTTTTGTTATGTATTAAAACCAATTACTTATTTGAGTTTTGATAGTTCTTCCTCTTTCAAGCTCTGTTATCTGAGAGCTCTTCACTTTGTGGTCCTTAAGGTTTTCAGTCCTATTTATTAATGTTGTCTTTAAAGGATAGGACGTAGAAATGAATTCTTATTGTGATAACTTTATTCTCAAATGAAAGGAGTTAAGTTTCTTTAGAGGAGTATTGAGCTGGTGAAGGAGAGAGTAGGTCTTCTCTCACAAATCCCACTTTTATAGTATTCAATTCTTGAGTGAAACCCTATCACTGCTAAATTTTACACACATGTTGTATGTCAGTTAGGCATTTGAACGAAACGTTTTTGTAACGCTGAATTCGATGTGTAACATTAGCGTAACTTCTCCAGATTGATATATATATATATATAATATATATATATATATATATATATATATATATATATATATAATGCTAATAGCTCTGGCTGATGAATTTATGTTAACACAAGAAATAGCAGAAAACACAAGAAAAACAACTGCATAGATTTGGTGATCACAAACAACAGCAACCTAATAGATAATGTAGAGATATCCCCAACTATAATATCGGATCAAAACATTATTGAAATAACATCCAATATAAAAGCAAGAAGAAAGGAAAGAACACGAACAACAGAAAGAAGCAAATTCGAAATTTTTAATTTTCACACCAAAGGTATAAACTGGGAAGATGTTGCATCCAGCATGGAAGTAAGAGATTGGAATTCCATCTTCGTGAGATCATTGGAAGGAACAAAGGTACAGGGATCGAATATCGTAAACATACCAACATTATCTTAAGGAAATGCCTAATTCTTAACGTAACTTAAATGTACCTAACCCAACTTACATTTCTTTAGGGTGAATTTCACACTTAAACACATGAAAAGAATGAATGATGCAAACCACAAGGAAAAAGAAGAAATGTTTCCAAGTCCTTTCGTGTACTCAGCAATACACTTCGTTGGGGAATGGAGAAGGCGAGTGACGAAAATATATACATATGTACAACGGAACAGAGAAATAAAGAAATTAGCACATGGTTAACAAGCATTGATTAAAAGCGAAAGACATTTTAACAAGCTATTGTTAATTTTGTACATTCTATATTCTATTCCTGCTACTACTAATGGGAAAAAATCTTGGTTTAACTTTATTTGTTCTAATGCTCGCAGCAACAGAGATGAGCTTTCCAGAAATTGCCGTCGCCATCCATCTCCTGGCTCATATTTGTGCCTGGAATCGTGCAAAATCTGTTCTTCGAGTCGCCAAAATTTCCTTCATGCAATAAAATTGTGAAACTCTATACAATTCTAAGTCTTCTCGCTCTTTCTGGCATCTAGTTAAGAACCTCTCCATCAACTTTACATGTAGTTCCTCTCCTCCCCTTTTCCAATCTGGCTCAGATGCCATCTCTTCTCTTTACAAAGCTGAACTATTCGCTCGAACTTTCGCTTCCAACTCAACCCTGAACGATTCCAGTGCTATTTCTCCGACATATTTATGTCTGAAACAACCACAATCGCCTCATTGTGCTTTACTGTGTTCAAGAACAAATTTATGCCTAAAGACACCTTAGCCGTGGCAAACTCTTTCGTCTTTGTCTTTCATCTGATACTATTCCTTCCTGCTGGAAGTTCGCTTTCATTCAGCATGTCCCAAAGAAAGGTGATCACTCTCAACCCTCCAACTATCTTCCATTTGCTTTGATTTCTTGCCTTTGTAATGTTTTTGATTCCATCCTTAATAGGAAAATTTTTAATCACCTCTCTTCTTACAATCTTCTTTCAGATCGTCAATATGGGTTCTAGAAGGGAAACTCTACTGGAGATATTTTTGCATATCTCTCTAACTCTTGGTCATCCCCTTTTTGGGATTTCGGTGAAACCTTTGTTATTGCGATTTACATATCAAAAGCTTTTGATAGAGTCTGGCACAAATCTTTAATTTCGAAACTGATATCCTTTGGATTCAATCCTTCTATCTGTGCCTTCCTCTCTATTTTCCTTTCTGGACGATCTCTAGATTGTTAGTACCGTCGTCTATCAACATGATGGTGCTCCTTGTCACTATGCCAAAATTGTTCAGGATTATCTAAATGGACGTTTTCCAAATCGCTGGATCGGACGCGGAAGCAACAGACCTTGGCCAGCGAGATCACCAAATTTAACCCCTTTAGATTTCTTTGCATGGGGCTTTATCAAATCGCACGTCTATCAGACGAAGATTACGAGTCTTGAAAACTTACGTACACGTATACGAACTGCTGCAGATAACATAACCCCACAAATGCTCCAGAATGTGTTTAGAAATGCTGCGGAACGATTTGAGCTGTGCAGGGATACTGATGGGCGTCACGTCGAATCCTACTCTTAATTATTTAATAAATGTTACCACTTTATCATTTTATGATTGAATTCCATATAATTTCCAAGTGCTTCACAAAAATAGATCCTGACTTTATGTACACCCTGTATATCATGACGAGGTTTGTAGTGAGATTGTGGCTAAAGGTCTGCGTGAGTATTTAATAGAATTTAGAGACGAGTATCGTTTGCTAGGCAAAAAGGAAAAATATGGGCACTTGTTTCTCTCAAATAGTGTGCCGGAGTGTGAATAAAGTGTGTTTAGTTCGTGAAAATGCACGAAAATGTCTGGTTGATTGGTAGATAAATGAGCATCCTATTGTTTTCGCTGGAAACTCTGAGGCTGCGCAGTCAACTCATCGAGGTTTTCAAGTTCTTACACGGGTTCAACGATGTCGATTTTAGAAGCATGTTTAGTTTAAATGATAACTCGCAACAATGGTATAATTTGTACAATGCATACCATCACTATGTTAATATAATTTATTTGTATAAATTTATTTATGACAAAATCATTTATATATAAGAACAGAAAATAGTTTAGAAGGTTCACAGAAATATCGTATTGCGTACGATAGTTACGTTTAGTTAAAATTTATTAGCATATCTTCAGCCACAAATCTGTCTCTTATGCATAACTAGTCCAAAAGGGTAATTCAAAAGTTAATTCACTAACCGTGGTGGGTTACAAACTTCTCTCCAGTTGTGTCGTAATCAAAGTAACCATTAGGTTTGGTTGTCATATAATTCATATTTGGTTGTTGTAACCTGATGTATACGACGTTGCGTCGTCAGTGCATTCTGTCGATTGATTGATGTGGGCTGTTTAACTCCCTTCGCAATATCTAAGGTCGTTTGACGAAGGGGATTTACAGTTTTACGTAGCACCCGTACCACAGGTCACTACATCATCTGGGCGCAGAGAACGGCCTCCCATCACGAGATAGTCCAAGGAGATGAAAGAATGCGTTGTAGAAAAAAATTGTACGAAATTGAGGGATGATATATGCTTACTTTAGGTTATTTTAAATGAGTCTAGAGTTTCATTGGTGCGTTTTATTTTCCACTAGCTGTGTACACGAGATAAGTGTACGCATGGTGTGAATGAACTCTGAAGCTGTTCTTTTTTCATTACACTTTTGCATAAAGCTTCTTTCACAACAATTTTGGAAAGAGTTTCTGTATTAGTTGCCGGAAACAATGTGGAAAGTGTACATGAAAGATAGGGAGTTACAAGGACAAGAAATACCTCAATACATAATGCATCCCATACAGAGGATGTATCAGTGGTTACGGTTCCAAGGAAAAAAATTCCTACACTGCAAATAGTGTGCAAGGTTCGGCCTATCCATTTTCTTGAACTGAACCGCAGAGGAACTGTTCTCCTCTTCTGAAGGTAGCCTGTTGCACGCGCCACAGAACTTATAGGTAAAGTAAATACCACAAACAGAGAAAGCGATCGGGTTATATTAGGAGGCGGAAACAAGGAGATTGTGCTCTCTCTGTACAATTCCCTGGTTCCCTGGAGTATGCTGTGCAGTTCTGGTCATTCGTAACACCGATATAACGGGCCCACGCTTTGGACGTCCTGATTGGTCGACCAATGGTGTCTTTATCTTCTCTCCGTAGATTTAATATTGACATTGTGTATTGGCACTTGCAAATCTCTATCACGACAATATTTTACATTATTATTATTATTTGCGGTCCTACTATTTGATCCTCAATTTTTTCCATTTTGGATAGGGAGATCGACAACTTGAGCGGATGCAAGTCGTTATAGGAATATCTTCATCCGAGCCGCTCAGCTCAGTACCACAGGAAACAAAATTAGCGCCGCTAATCTTCATAATCCTGACATAGATCATTACCAGAGACAGCACAGTAACATCCGATGACACAAAGATCATTAGAAAATAAGAAATCTAGATCTCTACAAGCAGAATGTTTTTGTACATTATTATTTTTTTGCGGTCATACTATTCACAGCTTTCCCAAGATTCCTGCCTTGTGGAATTGATTATATATATATATATATATATATATATATATATATATATATATATATATATGTGTGTGTGTGTGTGTGTGTGTCTGTTAATTGCCACGATGGTTTCAAATATTTGCAAAATATGTGTTTGCGGTCATACTAATCGATCCTCAACTTTGATTAATGTATTCGGCTTGACTTTCTACTTGCCAATTCTCGCGTAGAATTGGCAAGTAGAAAGTCAAGCCGAGAGGATTTTATAATAAAGAAATTATAAATATTTTTGTTTTTCTTTTCATTCCTTTATTTATATTTTAAAAAAATTTTGCCGTCACTACTTACGACCACCATAAACATGGTAAATGAATTCCAATATACTTCTGAAAATTAAAGCTATGAATATTATATCCATATAGAATAAACAAAACTTTCTTTCTGTGTGTGTTGGTGTGTGTGTGTGTGTGTGTGTGTGTGTGTGTGTTAATTTTGAAAAAAATTTATAATAATAATAATAATAATAATATACCTTTCCATTTTTTTGATTCATTCATTTCATTTCAATAACAGAGACAATAACTATGAAGATGATACCATGCAAATTACACGTAAAGAAAAATAAGACATAAACAACGAAGTTAATAAAATATAAAAACATTTATATTCAGGGAAAACAATCGCATGGAGAGAGATGAGACGGAAGCGAGTCTTTGAGTGAAAGTCTGTCTACCACATTCTATTCTGGACCTTTGTGGTCAGCCTTTGCGGTCAGCTCGAGGGTTCACCTGTTTCGAATTTATACATTGTTTCTAGAGATACTTTCACAGAAAGGAATGAAAGTAAATAAACATTTTAGGTGAAGTTAGTTAAAATAAATATTGTTTTTGTTTTATATATGGAGAAGATCCCTAGACACTGTGGAAATACCGAGCATCTTGAAAAGAGCAAACATTGTCCCTATATATAAAGGAGGGGACAGATCTCAAGCAAAGAACTATAGACCAGTGTCATTCACGTCCCACCTCACCAAAGTATTTGAAAGAATAGTTAGAGAGAAATTTAATGATTTCCTGGAGACACGGGATAGATTCAACGAAAATCAGCATGGATTCACACCTAATAGAACACAACAACAATATCCTAGATGCATTGGAAGGCAATGACAACTACGATGTTATATACACAGATTTTGCTAAAGCTTTCGACAAATGTGACCATGGTATAATAGCACATAAAATTAAATATATGGGAATAACAGGCAAAGTGGGAAAATGGATCTACAACTTCCTCAGAGAACGTCTGCAGGTCGTCAAAATTCAAGATATATCATCATTAGAATTGGAAGTACGCAGCTCAGTACCACAAGGGACAGTACTGGCCCCACTCTTGTTCATTATCATGCTAACAGACATAGACAGCGGAGTAAACAGCAACAGTATAGTAACATCCTTTGCAAACGATACAAAGATCAGCAGAAAAATCAGCGATGTACATGACGTAGAGGCATTGCAGAGGGACACGAACAAAATATACAAATGGTCGGAAGACAACAATATGTCATTTAACACCGAGAAATTTCAGCTCTTGAGATATGGTAGAAGAGAAGAACTTAGACTGCATATTATGCTCCAGATAGACAGGAAATTGAGAGAAGCACGAAAGCGATTGATCTCGGGATAATAATGACAGATGATGCGAAATTTGAAACACAAAATCGGGTAGCGATAAATAAAGCAAAAAGAGTCGCCGGACAGGTACTAAGAACGTTCAAGAGTGCTAAAAACACTGATTATACCAAAACTTGAATACTGCTCAGTTTTGACGTCCCCATATAAAAAGGAAGAAACTAATAAACTAGCAGAAACGCAAAGGCATTTCACAGCCAAGATTGATGGCTGCAAAGAACTCAACTACTGGGAAAGACTGCGTAAACTAAATCTGTACTCCCTGGAAAGAAGAAGAGAGAGAGGTACACCATAATCTACATATGGAAAATGATCGAAAAACTGGTAACAAACTTAAAACTAAACCCAATTACCATTCAAACAACACTGGAAAATAGGAAAGGCAGAATGTGTAGTGTTCCCAAATTAAGGGCCCGACAAGGGACCTCCTCAACTCTGAAGGAAAATAGCTTGGTTGTCAGGGGGCCAAGACTTTTCAACCAGCTTCCAAAGGACCTCAGAAACGTAAATTGAAGTCTTCAAGAGAAGACTGGATGCCTGGCTCAGGACGGTACCAGATGAGCCGGGCGTGCCTGGCTATGTACACTGGAGAGCACAAGAAAGCAATCGCTCCTCTACCAAGCCAGACCTAGAGGCGGGGCCACCAGCTTGACCTCCGTGTGAAGAGAGACCAACGCACGTAACAACATATATATATATATATATATATATATATAAGGTGTGTATTGTTATTTTTTTCTGCTGCAATTTGTCTTTTCATTGACTTCGGACAATATATAGAAAGGATTGTCAAAAGTAAATAGACAGTATACATTCTAAGGTGTTAGAATAAATGAAAGCGAATTATAGGTACATTGAATATTATTCTTAGAGAATATGTTATCGGAACGATTTCTTTTCCTAAGCCAATTGTCTAGTGTATTTCTTTTATTATTAATATTAAGTTGAACGACGTTTAAATAATTGGTTCTTTTGCTGAATAACTTTAAAGAAAAAGTCGGTCTTGCCTTTAATAAATAAATAAATAAGTGTTGGTATCTACCAACTCAACCTAATAAGGTATACCTGACAAATAAAAACACTATTTGGCAACTCATGTAAATGAATTTAAATGGTGGTATCTAGCAACTCACCCTAATAAGGTATACCTGGACAATTAAAATAAATGGTGGTATCTGGTACCCCCCTCCATATATAAATAAGTGATATCTGGCAACTCGCGATCCTCTATATAACACCTGCTTGGCCCTGGACGCTCATAATGCGTCGGATTCCGGTGGTATAAAGAACTCTCTCCTTCCTTCTTAGGTTAGGTTTCTCTTTGGGGGTGAGGACATCTCACCTTCTCCCCAAAGACCTCCACCGTCTCCTTTCTCTTCCTCTCTTAGGTTAAGGCTACCCCTTTGGGGGGAGGTCATCCTCCCTTCCCCCCCGAAGCTCCCTCCCCTCTCCCCCTTGGCAGCATTGAGTTGTTGCATAACCCTACCCCCTTTTGCAACAGTGATGTTGCATAACCCCTCCCTTGTCACATAACCCCTTTGCAACATCTTGCAACATTGATCATTATCTCATTGCAACATTCTTGCACTCGTCCATTTTGCGCCCATGCTACTGGCAAGGAACAAACTGTGAACACACTTTTGAGTATTCCAGTTGCTGAATTATCGTATTCACACTTCCTTCACTAATTCCAAGCTCCAGCGATACTTCCTTGTATGTGACGCGCCGATTTCATCGGATGATGTTAGCACGTTGCACAGTGTGAGATGTCGCAGCCGATGCCAGGCGACCCCTGCGTGGCTCATCATCGAGGCTGGCTCTCCCTCTCTCCGATGATCTCGCACATTTAGACCTAGGCGTCCAGCGTCCAACTGTGCTTCGATCAACAACAGCATCTCCGTAAACGTTTTGTAGACGTTTGTGAAAATTTCCAACTGTTTCCTTCTCTGCGGTTAAGAACTCGATAACAGTTCTCTGTTTACGAAGCACATCACTGTCAGACGCCATTTTCGAAACTGCATTAACCATCAGTTTTATACAAGGGCGATTAAAAGCGGTTTTATACAAGGAGGGGAGGTTCAAACTGGAAAAATCCGGTTATGTGAAGCGGGGCAAAATATATTGAGTGCCCCTAGGATAAGTACTTTTGTTTATCTGGAAATGATGTCCTTTTTTTGTAGGGGAGTTAATTTATATTATTGTTTACTAACAATAAATTCTTTAATTCAACCAATTCATTATGGGGTTACGTACACCCTACACTAGTCGCTATGTGTGCAGTCCACGCTCGCACTCGGGTTAAAATTCTGAAAAGAATAAAAATTTAATGTTTTGTACTTAAAAAAATGTCCAATACTTGTGTTCCAAAGCATATTTTCTTCTCTTCTCTTTGTTTCCATTCCTTAAAAGTGTCTTTTTTGCTGCAACACATCTTTCAAGACCTGCTGAGTTAAGCTTCTTTCGTACAGTAGAGAGATCAACTGAGACACCTGTTGTTTTTTCGAGATTTGCTGCAAGTGAAGTGCTGGAATTGCGTCTGTCTCGAAGGGAAGTAATCTTTAGATATTGTAGATCAGATGGAGAAAGCTTAGAATGCCTTTCTAATCTAGGACGACCAACTGGGTGTCCCATTTGATCTGTGATGAGCCAAGATTGTTTTTACACCAGTTTTAGAAACACCTGTATATTCACTTATTTTTCTTTGACTCAGTCCCTCACCATGCAAATGTATTATTTTATATCTAATCTCATCAGAAATTGTACTTTTCGTCATTTTTTAAGCCTGTGAAAGAAAAAAAAACAGCATGAATTAGGATTATAATGAGAAACGTTTTGGATAAATTTGTTTTTCAGAATTTAAGTGAATATGTCAATACTTTTAATTGTAAATACTGATATAACAATAGCTTAGGGGCATTTACTGCAGATCCATCATCAATAGTTCGCTAGATCTTTAAACACATGCGTTATAAGTAATATAATAAATCAACCCTCAAGTCCAATTTATGCAGACTAGAGCGTCATCCAGCGAAGAGTCCAGTCAATCTGTGATTGGACCTGGAAGTAATTGTAACAGAAATGGTTTTAACTGTTTTCGCATCCTTACCTCGACAAAAATGATGTATTAAAAACTTACCACAAACAGGCCAGGCCAATTTCCGTAAATCCAAGATGGCCGCCGCTACCATCGGTAACAATAAAGTGGCACCAAATTTTTACTATTCAATCAATTTCTTATTGTAATATATCATTCTGTAGGTTTTAATGGTCAACGAAACCATTAAAATGAATTAGAATAGTGTCTGATGCTTAGTTTGTCAATTATGACGGCCATCATGAATTTTCAAGATGGCCGACGTGTGAAAAACCTGCATTTACTTATATCTTCGTTTCTAATATATGTAGGTTCACAATTTTTGTGTCTAAACATACATTTTCAGGGTCAGGGAATATAATTATAGCGCTTAGGATATTGTCAGGTGGGCGGTAGGCCCACCATGGCGGCCATCTTGGATTTTCAGGATGGCCGCTATGCAAAATCATATATGATCCGAGTTTCTTAATACGCCTGAATCCTAAACTTGGCGCTTAAAAATGCAATTACTTCCAGGTCCAGTCATTTTCTAAAACAAAATTAACACTGTAATTTTGCAATAAAATTAATTAATTCTATTATTTTGTTTAAGGTCAAAATGGATTCTGAACGTTTCGAAACCTGTGCAATATGTAAAGAAGTCATAGATGACCGTGATTCTTATGTGACACTAACAGAAAAAGGTGCCTTGGGTGTTTGCAATGCTAGTAGAGAAAGAGACGATGACATCTTTGTCACAGCTGGAGACAAACTACACAGATCATGTAGAGATCCATATATTAATAAGAACATTGCATCTTACAATAAAAAGAAAGCATCCACATCTTCTGATATCACTGCATTTAAACTTAGTTTAAGATCTGATCACGACTTTAATTACAAATTAGATTGTTTCTTCTGCAAAAATCGCATCACCGAAAGAGATAAACGGGACAAAAAAGTTTTTCAAGTGATGTGCAAGAATCGTGAGTTTGATATCAGTATTCTAAAAGTTTGCGAACAGCACAAGGATGGCTGGGCAGTTGATGTAAAAGGGCGTATAGCTTTTGTAAATGATTTACATTCAGAAGATGCGGTGTAGTACTAAGCATGTAGTACTAACTTTCGTATTGGAAAAGGTATTCCAAAACTATACGATAGTAACACACAACGCGATTCAAAGCTTAAAAAGGGGTCGGCCTTATGATGAATGTCAAGAGTCTGCTTTTGCTTTTGTGACGAATTATTTGCGAGAAAATGATGATGAACAAACCACAATCAATGATCTTTTGTCAATAATGCAGGATCATCTGAAAGATTCATCAAGTCATGCATATACTTCCAAATGGCTGAAAAGTCGTTTGATGGACCATTTTAAAGATGAAATTGTTGTCACGGAGATTAATGGGAAACATAATGTTGTCACATTCAGATAAAAAACCAAGAATATTCTCTATGATTTCTATAAAAGCAAGAAATCAGATGACGTAGAAACTGAAAAAAATCGCATTATTGAAACTGCGGCAAAGCTGCTAAAAAGTGAAATTAAAGAATGCGATAGTTCTTCAACAATGTATCCATCCACCCAAGACATAGAATCTCGTGCCCGTTGCAAAGAATTTCTTCCCAAATCTTTACGATTACTGCTTGAAAATATGTTTGTTGCCAAAAGCAGTGACCTACGAATTGCCTGTATTGGGCAGGCAATAATGCAAGCAGTCAGACCAAAAGCAATAATTGCCCCACTTCAGATTGGTTTGGGAGTGCAAATGCATAGACAATTTGGATCAAGGTTTTTGATTGGCACTTCACATAGTCACGGATTTTGCTCTTCCTACTCAGAGGTTCAGAAGTTTAAAAGAAGTGCGGCGTGTCATCAGGGGACAAAAATTGAAGAATTGACAATGAATCTTTCATACAACATGTTGGTGACAATGTTGATCACAATATTAGAACAATCGATGATCTAAATACATTCCACGGTATGGGTATAATTGTTACAGTTACTCCAAGGTAGCTTCCACGAAATTAGTGCCAAGAATAGATGTCGCATCAAAGGAGATCGTGGACATTTGCAGCATCGAAACTCACATATTTCGTCGCGCAGAAAATCTTCTTGCGCCTTAACATACAAAGATTTGCGTCAATTTTAATTTCATGCCGATGATCCAACAAGTTGCTTCAACATTTTATGGAATTGTGCCTGGATGCTGAAACCTCAACGACCACTGTGGAATGGCTTTATGCAAATGGTGCATAAAGGAGAGCACCCTGGACAGTAGGGTGGCCCACTTTTCAATTTTTTTTGAAAAGTATAGGTGATCGTGGTTTTTCCCATTATTTGGCACTATACTAGCACATTGGTACCATTTTTACAAAAATTGATAAATATTTAGGGGTCTCGCATCGCCTTGAAATTACTAGTTTTTTTTTTAAAATGCGTACTTTTTAACTTTTTACTGAATCAAGATAAATCATTAAGTAGGATGTTTTCTGAATCCTCTTAATGAGAGAAGTCGTTTGGTGTGCCTGCCAATGTCATACGACTAACGGTTTAAAGGTTGTGCATGTATACAGGTAATACCAATGTGCTAGTATAGTGCCAAATAATGGGAAAAACCACGATCACCTATACTTTTCAAAAAAATGAGTCACCATACCCGGGCGGAATGTATAATGTATATAGGTAATTAGAAAATGCACTATGCCTGTGCCAGGTACCTAACCTATTTCTTTTTTTGCAGATCATAACATTTTGAAATTCTGTCTGAGTTCCTCATCCTTTGTCATGGACAAATCGATGGCAACCATAACTGGAAGAACTCTTGAAGCTACAAATAGAGAGTCATCAAAAGGAAAGGCGAAAATAACATCGCTACCTTCTCTAAGATCGGCCTCGGAAATTTTTTTAGTTGGCCAACCGTCGTCCTCCATCAGTGGTAGCAAATTGCCAACAACACGGCAGGCTTTGCAATACTTCTTCAGTGTTATCCAGTACACTGCTAACAGGAAAGACGCATTCAAAGAAACCGTAAACAACGTCTTAAAGTTTTGGAACATGGCCCGCATTAAAACAATCACAAAGCTCAACTACGAACGGAAGCTAGAGGCATTGTGGAAAGAGTGGCACGCTGTGGGATATCGGAGCATCTGACGCTGTCGAAGATATAAAGAAGAATCGACTGCTGTCCGACAAGGACAAGAAAGAAGACATTGACTTCTACCTCGATCAACGTGGTCCTCGGGTGGCAACGATGAGCGGGAACGATAAATTTTTCGCTGTAAAAAGAAAGCTACAGGAAGGAAGAAAACGTCCTCGCCAGGAGCCGCAAACCTCAAAGTGTGCATACGAAACCGGAGATGAGGCCATGGAGAATGATGATACTAGCATGTCAGGAGTCGGAGACAGAACTAGCGTTCCCCCTGCCGAAAGAGCCAAGTGTGTCTGTCAATCTTCCTCGCCGCATCCTTAATGCACCTGCTGTCATGGAAGTGGCTGGTTGTTTCCGCATGTCCAATAATCAGGTGCGTATTGTGTATAGTATTCATCGATAGCGTCAGTTTTAAAGTGTCCCGTAACCCACATGTATTCTTGACAGTTTCCTTTCCACTTTCCATTCTCTACATAGGTAGTAAGCATTGTGGCTGCTATCACACGTTCGGCGGATCCACCAGCAGACCTCAATCAGTTCAGCATCTCGAAAGAAACGGCTCGCCGGGGAAGAGTGTCACATCGCCGTGAAGTGGCGACGGCTGTGAAGGACTCCTTCACGCCACCGAGGCACACTGTTGTCCACTGGGATGGCAAAATGGTCAAGGTCAGTTGATTAAGTTTTCATAGCTATTAATTTAGTAATGAGATTCATGAAGCATAATGTCAATTAAAAAGAGAACTGAATGTGAACAAAAATAGGTTACTTTACAACCATGAAATTGAAATATATGGCATGTGTTTCAGAACTTCCTTGGAACGGCGGAGCACCGCCAAGCAATTCTCATCTCCGGGGCTCCTCATTGCAGAGAAGGAAAGTTGCTGTCAGCCCCAGCTGTTGCTGACGGCACCGGACTGTCGCAGGCGCGGGCAACCATACATGCTCTCGAAGATTGGGGATGTGAGGAGAGCGTCATCGGACTCTGCTTCGACACCACTTCCACCAACACGGGGAGGGTGCAGTTGTCCGGCTGGAAAACATGCTCGGCCGACCGCTACTCCAGCTGGGATGCCGTCATCACGTCCTAGAGCTTATCGTGGGGGCAGTAGCCGTCACCCTGCTCGGAAGGACTACGGCACCAACTGATCCTTTGTTTCAGCAGTTGAAGAGAAGGTTAGTTCATTTTTTGTGCAAGGTAAAGTTAGGACACACATGATATTCCACTAGTTTATAAAACAGCAAGCCAAACCGGAACTTCAGAGTTTTCTCACACAATTTTCTTGTTTATTATTTTTGAAGATGGGACGAGCTCGATTTCTCGACCTACTGCAAGCTGCAGGTCGAGAATCTGGCGGAGAGTACGTGGCTAATAGAACTCCGGGACGCGGCGGTCAGCTTCCTGAGCACAGCTTCTGGTTTCGTCAGAGACGATTACCGGGAAGTGGCAGAGATCACGCTCCTGATACTCGGGACACAACCACGCCGTGGCATTCACCTCATGCGCCCAGGAGCCTACCACCACGCAAGATGGATGGCTAAAGTTAGTATTTTCAAACGAAAATAATCTAGAGATAAGTTTAAATGTTATTCAGAGATAAACATTTCATTATAACGCAAACAAAGTAATTGGTAACAATAAACCTGTCTTACTTACAATGGTGCCTTTTCTGTTTCAGGTAATCTACTACACAAAACTGCTGATGTTCAGTAGGCAGCTGGAGCTCGACGCCGAGCTGGTCAACAAACTGCACAGGATCGTGGTGTTCATCGCTCTTCTGTACGTATCAGCTTGGTTGGCGGCCCCTGTAGCAGCTGATGCGCTGTTGAATGACCTGGTACTATACCAACGTTTTCTGAGGTATAGGGCAGTGGACCGCGAGGTGGCAGAAGCGTCACTGGCAGTGATGAGGCGGCACTTCTGGTATCTGAGGCCTCAGACCGTCATCTTCGCTCTATGCAGCAACAAGGTGGATGGCACTGTGAAGCAACAGATGGCAGAGAAGCTGTCCCACCTCCCTGTACCCAAAGACTTCACATACGAGAACGTCTCAGTCGACGAGATGACGCTACTCCCCGACCTGATCGACGAGTCCTCCTGGTTCTTATTTGCAGGTCTGAAGATGTATGGGTCTTCGTGGCTCACCCTGCCAACTGATAAGTGGGACGAGAACGAGGACTTTTGTCGTCTGAAGGATGTGATCTCTAATCTCCAGGTCACCAATGACGTCGCTGAAAGAGGAGTCCAACTGATACAAGACTATGCGAACACGGTCACAAAGGACGAGGCACAGCTGCAGGATCTTCTGCAAGTGGTGGAAAAGAACCGGAAAGAGCTCGGCGACTTCAAGAAGTCATCACTCGCCACGATGACATAGCACAGAGGGACAACGTTGCAGCCAGTGACGTGTGATAGTGGTCAATACAATGCAAAAGTGATTGTTTAAGTTATTGTTTCTTTCTTCCTTATTTGTCTGCTATTTGCTGATTTTTTTGAAAAGTATAGGTGATCGTGGTTTTTCCCATTATTTGGCACTATACTAGCACATTGGTATTACCTGTATACAGGCACAACTTTTAAACCGTTAGTCGTATGACATTGGAAGGCACACCAAACGACTTCTCTCATCAAGAGGATTCAGAGAACATCCCTACTTAATGATTTATCTTGATTCAGTAAAAAGTTAAAAGTACGCATTTAAAAAAAAACTAGTAATTTCAAGGTCGATGCGAGACCCCTAAATATTGATCAATTTTTGTAAAAATGGTACCAATGTGCTAGTATAGTGCCAAATAATGGGAAAAACTACGATAACCTATACTTTTCAAAAAAAATTGAAAAGTGGGCCACCCTACTGGACAGGCTTCCGTTATATTCATGCCGATGATCGATATGCAATCCAGCGACGAATCGTGCATTTTGTCAACCATGCATTTTGTGTCTCAGCAAGCAAAGCGCTACAACATGTCATCGGTACTAACATTTGATCAACCACTGTACTGGAAGGGAACTGAAATCCAGGAAAGTGTGGATGATGCAAGCCCTTTGAAAGAAATAGTGCTGTGACTTGGTGGTTTCCACACTGCCATGAGTTTCCTTGGATCTATTGGGCATCTCATGACTTCTTCCGGACTGCAGACAATGTTAGAAACTGTCTATGCTGAAAACACGGTGCCCCACATGCTAAGTGGGAAAGCAATATCTCGAGCAGTTCGTGGTCATCTACTAGTTGTAGGTGCCCTTCATGCAATAATGATGTCAGAAATATACGAGTGCCCTATTAAGTTAGAAAATGATGAAGAATACACTCTGTCAGAAGATGTTTTCAATTTTGCTGATAACTTTGATTTAATACAGATCTCAGATTTACTTGATAAATCAATCTCAGGAGAAATAAGTTCGGAAGATGTAGAAAAGGAGGAGGTCTTCAAAAAGATGATTGAGAAACTGGAGAACTACAAATATAGCTTAGATTCCTCGAGAATTGCAAAACTGTGGTTCCAATACATAGAAATGGTCGAAATACTATGCACATTCATAAAAGCCGAAAGAACAGGAAACTTCCTTCTTCATTTACTGGCAGAGTATAGCATGCTACCATTTTTCGCAGCGTCTGAACATTTTGCATATGCTAAGTCAACACGCATCTATCTTCAAAAAATTTTAAATCTAAAAGAGACACATCGAAATGTTTACGCAAAGTTTAGAGAAAGCTATCATGTTGTTCGCAGAAGTAATAGATTTTGGGCTGGACTCTCAACAGATCTGGTTATAGAACAAGTTCTTATAAGGAGTTTGTAAACAACAGGTGGAGTAACTCACGGACGAGGAATGACTGAGGTACAAAGATCAGTTTGGCTACTGTCGACACAGCCTGTGCAGAAATAAACCGTGCGATGCAGGAAGTTACAGATATAACGTATGAAGGTAGTGAGCAGCAAAAAGAAACAAGACAGGCACGACTTGAAAGAGATTTCAAAGATTCATTGAAAATCTTGGCGTACGCTGTGGCAAGAAACCCCTTCGACAACCGAAAGGAACTCATGAGCACTGACACAGGAGAAGTTGCTATTTCAACTGTCAATGTAGACAATGCCAAGGTTATTGGAAGCAACATTCTTGCTTCAATGTCAGGAAAACCAGTTGCAGATTATACGTTCAAAAAGAAAGACGTGGCCATAACAATGAAAGCAAGATCAACTATTAAGATAGATGAAGAAGTTATTCCCGTTGGTCCTCTCTTGTTATTCCAACGTCTAATAACCACTGTCAGAGGTATGGGATCAGCTGTAGACTTGGAGACAGCATTCTCGTATGAGCTGTGCACATTTCCTCCTGCACTAATAGAGACAGACGGTTTGTTAAGGGAAGCAAATAAACCACAGCTAGCAAATTCTATCTGGTCTTCAACTGCGCCTGATGAATCAGATGCTTCACTTCCTGAAGATATTTCATACGTCCTCGATGGAGGATCCTTACTCCACAGAGTACAATGGACAAAAGGAAGAACATACAACGAGATTTGCAAAACTTATGTAGAATACGTCCTCAAGCATTACGGAGAGGGAACAGTCGTTGTATTTGATGGGTATGACGGGAAGCCTTGTACCAAAGATACAACCCACATTCGCAGAACCACAGGCAAGCAGGGCATACCTGTACGTTTAACAGGAGAAATGAAGCTAAATATGAAGAAAGACGTGTTTCTTACTAACCTCGACAACAAGCAGAGATTTCTAGTAATGTTGGCGACTAAAATGAACGAAGAAAACATGAAAGCAATCCAATCATCTGGTGATGCAGACCTTTTGATTGTACAGACAGCAATTGAATCTGCCAGAAGTAAACCAACAGTTGTTATTGCAGAAGATACCGATCTACTCATTCTCCTGCTCCATCATGCTGATGTAGATGGTCACAGAATATTTTTCACATCAGAGCAAAACACTCGATCGAAAGCGAAAACCAAACTGTGGGACATCAAGTACGCTAAGTCGAAATTAGGATTGAAGATTTGCGAAGCAATCTTGCTTATTCACGCCTTACGCCTTACTTGGGTGTGATACAACGTCCAGATTGTTCTCCATTGGTAAAGATGTGGCCCTGCAAAAGTTTAAGAAAGATGAAAGCTTTCAACGCTAAAGCCAAGTTTTCAACAACTCAACATCAACAAGAGAAGAAGTTATTACTGCTGGAGAAAAGTTGTTGCTTATTGTTTATGGCGGAAAAAAAGAAAGCTCGCTTGATAAGCTTCGTGTCACAAGATTCTACCGGAAAGTTGCTGCAAGTATGAAAGTTGTGTCTCCCGAGAGCTTGCTTCCAACATCCGCAGCTGCATCATTCCATTCATTGCGTGTTTACCTCCAAGTGCAAGTTTGGAGAGGACTGGAAGATCTTGATCCAGAAGAATGGGGTTGGACTGTGAAAAGAGGAAAACTGCTACCAGTTTATACCTCGAAAGCTCCAGCACCAGAAAGCTTACTAAAACTTTACAGATGTAACTGCAAGGTAGAGTGTCAGAACGCGAGATGTACGTATTTCAAGAATGGACTGAAATGCTCAGCCTTGTGTGACGAATGCCAAGGCGTTTGTTGCCTGAACTGTCAGCACCCTTTGGACATAGAGAATGCAGAGAACAGTGACGAAAATAATACAGACCCAGATTTTTACTAACTCACCATCACGCATAGGCTATATCAAAATGCCTATCCCTGTGAAATCGTTATGTATTGATTTGAGTTGACATAGCATGCTATTTTTTCTATAAACTAAATTTCAGATCAATATCTCAGTTTATCCAAGAGTTATGTCCAAAAAACGAAATCAAAACAAGTGAACGTCGTTAATATGAAAATATATATTATCTTCGAAACTATGAAGGATAGATTAGTGGTGTTGGCGTTCATTTGAAAGACCTAATCAAAGCCTCTACGATTATGATGTCCAATGGTCAATTTTACTTGAGTACTTGAGCAATGGTCAATAACGCCTACAATCGCGGTCGATACGCACCGCGATGTTCCGTTTTTCGTCTTTCAGCATGAGATGGGAGCACCCCCTATGGACTGAGCAATTTTTTATCAACTAAAAATATTTGCTAACCATCTAGGAAGGATTACTGAAAATTTGAAGAAAAAATATTGATGTTAAAGGTTAGCTGTAGACGAAAAATACAAGATGGTGTCATTTTGACCTACCAACCTGGGGGTGTGAGGGGTTAATGCAAATTCCATTTTTCTGAAAAATTGCCTCACCCAATGGCGGTAAGTTTTTAATATGTTATTTTTTAATTTTGGGGATGTCAAAAACGATGAAACCATTTCTGTTACAATTACTTCCAGGTTGACCAAAAATATAGCCTAGATTGACTGGACTATAATACAACTTTATACACTTAAGTAATAACTTAGTTATACGTTAATATGAACCAGAGGTTCTAGTTAATGTGTATTTTAGTATCAAAACCAATTTTCATACGACAGATTATCTAATAGCTATTAGATTGACAGTGGACTCATACTTTTGCACGGTACTGTGTATATATATATATATATATATATATATATATATATGGGATTAATTTCACAATAAAACACGTGAAATGAATGAATGCTGCAAACCCACAAGGAAAAAGAAAAACGATTCCAAGGCCTTTCGTGTATTCAAAGCTACACCTCGTCAGAATATGAAGATAAAAGGCGAGATGCCCATAAATATATACAACGTACAGGAAAAACAAAACAATTAGCACATACTTAACAAGGGTTAATGAGAGGCAAAAGAAATTTTAACATGATATCGTCAATTTTATACGTCCCCGCACTGTTATTGAAATTGTTTTTAAAATGAATAAATGCACATTCTAGAATATTTCTTTCTATTATATCTCTGTTTTTAACAAGCGCTTTAGAACTATCCCACTTGATGCTATGGTTACAGCTATACATATGGTTAAATAAAGCATTGGAAGTATTAGCTGTTCTACAAGCATATTTATGCTGTTTTACCCTAATATCTAACGTTTTACCGGTTTGGCCTATATATACTGAGTTACATTGTGTACATCCGATCGAATACACGCAACCAACAACATTATCAGGGCTATTCTTTATTATGCGTGAATTAACAGTATTATTATACTTAAAGATTACATTAATGCCAATTGCTTTAAGTACAGTTGGAAGGTATTGAAAATTAACATGGTAAGGTAGGCTAAGGATATTTTTACGCTGAAATTCCTTTACAACTACATTATTATAATACCTATTCTTGGCTTTCTTAAGACAGTTATCTAAAAATGAAATAGGATAACATAATTTAGTACCAATATTCATGATATTGCATAACTCGGAATCTAAAAATTCAGGACTGACAACTCTCAATGCTCGAAGAAACATAGCAGAGAAAATAGAGGATTTAATCGAAGGATGATGGTCAGAATCTAAAAATTTGGAGATGCTCTAATCAGTTCAAATATGAAGTCTACCGTAAGCCAACTAATAATAACTCTTATGTGCATTTTTATTCTGACCATCATCCTCTATTTTCTCTGCTATGTTTCTTCGAGCATTGAGAGTTGTTAGTCCTGAATTTTTAGATTCCGAATTATGCAATATCATGAATATTGGTACTAAATTATGTTATCCTATTTCATTTTTAGATAACTGTCTTAAGAAAGCCAAGAATAGGTATTATAATAATGTAGTTGTAAAGGAATTTCAGCGTAAAAATATCCTTAGCCTACCTTACCATGTTAATTTTCAATACCTTCCAATTGTACTTAAAGCAATTGGCATTAATGTAATCTTTAAGTATAATAATCCTGTACATTGTATATATTTATGGGCATCTCGCCTTTTATCTTCATTCCCTGACGAGGTGTAGCTTTGAATACACGAAAGGCCTTGGAATCGTTTTTCTTTTTCCTTGTGGGTTTGCAGCATATATATATATCGGGTGGTCCGAAAAAAATGACGCATTTTTAAAAATTAATATCTCAGTAACCCCCTTCCTTATCATGACAATTTTTATATGCAAGATACTTTCAAACTTCTTTTTTTGAATGCAAGAAACGGAATTCTGATATCTTTTATAGTTTTCTCGCAATTAACAAAAGTAACAACATGGGTCAAAAAAACGAATATCATGAGAAAGGAAAAATTTAATCAGAAATTTAACTAATTAATTTACAGTAAATGATCGATTGGACCACCACTCTGTTGACACACTAATCTAAGTCTTTTCTTCCACACAAAAATAATACTTCTTACTTCATTAATGCCAATTTCTTGCCAAGATTCAAGTATTTTACTTTTTAATTCTGATTCGGTGAATTTTTCTCGTCGACCTCGGTAAACCTTCTCTTTTAGTAACTCCCAAATTGAGTAGTCCATAGGATTACAATCTGGGCTTTGTGGTGGCCACTCATTTTTCGTTATTAATTTTGGTGTATTGCTAATCAGAAACGACTGTGTGGCGTAGCTTGTATGCGACGGTGCTCCATCTTGTTGAAATATGAAATCATTTTCTTGATACAGGCGACGACAATCCGGCAACAATTTTGTTCTTAAAAGTTCAATGTAATTTGCAGAATTCACCTTTGTCCTTTCAGTTTCAATAAAATGAACATCTGTCTTGCCATTCCAAGAGACCCCTGCAGATATCATAACCTTTTTGGAGAATCTTGACGTTTCATGATACAATCTGTTTATTGAAATGTCACACTTTTTACCACGCCCGTAGACAACATCATTTTGACGGTTTCGCGGAATTTCTAGAGTGAAATCTTTTTCATCCGTGAAGACTATCTTTTTAATATCAACGACAGAGAAATTATCAAGTAACTTTCTGCACCTTGTTTTTCTTTTATCCTTAACAGTATCACTTTTTCTAGAAGATACTATTCTTTTGAAGGCTTTTAGTTTTTGTGCTTTAATTATTCGGTGTACAGAAGTCTTTCCAATATTCAAATGTTTAGCAATTGTTCTTTGTGACAAATGACTTCCTGGTTTATCTTCTTGAGAGCAGATTTTATCGTTGATGTAATCCACATTTTCTGGAACCGAAGCTGTTTTAGGTCTACCGCTTCCTGGTTTTCTGGCAGTACTTCCCGATTCGCGAATCTTCTTTAAGAGTCTTTCCACTGCACGCCTTTTCCACTTTTTGCCGGGAAACTCTTGCAATAACCTTCCAGTCTTCCATCCTTTTTCACAGTAACAATTTTTAATGAGAATACGATCTTCCTCTGACAACATCATTAAGGGTACTGACGAATTGTTAAAAAATAAAAATATCCACAATTTGACTTGTTCATTCCTGTAGAGTTTTGTAATAACTTGCAAAAATATCGCATGATATCGTATAAAAATGATATCGTATAAAAAACGGATATTATATTGCGATTTTTGTTTTTTGACCCATGTTGTTACTTTTGTTAATTGCGAGAAAACTATAAAAGATATCAGAATTCCGTTTCTTGCATTCAAAAAAAGAAGTTTGAAAGTATCTTCCATATAAAAATTGTCATGATAAGGAAGGGGGTTACTGAGATATTAATTTTTAAAAAATGCGTCATTTTTTTCCAATATATATATATATATATATATATATATATATATATATATATATATATATATATATATATATATATATATATATATATATATATATATATATATATGATGTCTGGCTTTTTTTTAAGTATTATTAAAAGGAGATAATGGTGTTTGTATTAGGGATGGAAAATAATCGAAAAGTGTAAAACCGGTTTTCACCGTCGCTATATTCTTAAAGCCGGTTTTTGCCGGTTTTCACCGATGGGATTCTGTATGCTTTTTAGGGAGATAAATGATCAAAATATTAAACAGAAATAAGGTTTTAATTGATTCAATCAAGTGTGTGTAACATTTGAATTAAAAAGTTTATTATCGAACTTGATTTTTGAAATAACACTTGAGAAAACAAAGAGCATTATGTGTCTGATCTGACATTCTTGATCGAATCTTTGTGTCGAATAAACCAGCAGCTGAAAACACTCTCTCGGACTCTACGCTGGTGGCTTTTATTGTAAGCAACGCCTCGTACATTCGATCCAAATTTTCGCTTCTATTCAAAGTAGCTTCAAAATATTTGAATTCATTGTTTACGTCAAAGGTCTCAGAAGAATCTTTCTTGGGTTTCATTTTCAGTTTGTTCATCTCACACATGTACTCGTTCATAAGATGATCGTCATCATTTACTTCACGACCTGAGCTGCATTGTGAATCTTCGAGTTTCGAAGCAATTGATTGGACTTGGTCGTCTGTTTCTGAAATCTGGCAAGCTTCTGGAAAAAGCCTCTTAAATGTACGATCCGCATACTTCTTAAGTGCTTGTCTTGAAGGAAAGAGGAACGGTGCTGATGATTCATTTTTCAAGACCTCGGGATTGTGGAGAAAACTCAGCAAGGCGACAGCTTCTTTTTGTCTTCTCGATGAGTAGCGATCAATGAGACACTGACGTAGCTCAAAAGCTAAAGGATTGTTTTTGCTTTCAAATTTATCCAAAATGAACTTCATGGAGGATTCAGCTTTGAGCAAATTTGCATCTTCGGAACAGAGTCCCTTCAAAACAATTTTCAGTGGTCGAAGCGTGTCAAAGAGGCTCTTTAGAGCATTCTATTCTTCATCTGAAATCGTCTCTGTTGAGCGTATCACTCTGAGGGCCTTTGGAATGCAATTTTTGAGTTTCAAAAATCTTTCTATCATGGCCAAAAGACTGTTTCACCTCGTTCTACAGTCAAGGATAAGCTTCATTTCCTTTCCATTAAATTCATCTTTGACAAAATCCTGCAATCTCTCAGGAGATTCGGGAACATCACCGAAAAAATAGATTCTGATTGATGAAGAAATTTTGGAAGAACAATTACGTCATCTATGTCGGACTCAGAAATTGTATCAGTGCATAAAATTTCACACTCATCTTCGCTTAACTCATGTGCAGGGTGTTCATCTTCTTCGATGGCTTCATCTTCAGGGGTAGGGTCACTTTCCCCTTCAACTGAATTTTCAGCAGTTTTTGAATACAAGATATCCGAAACCGCGAGATGTATAGCATGTGCAATACATTGCTGGTGATCAGGTACTATTTCTCTTCCAAATTTAACCATTACTGAGGCACCGTCGGTGGTGCAACCCACGATATGCTTATCTAGGTCCAAGACAAAGTCTTCCAATCTTTTCCTAACGATTGCAATAGTTTTGGTGCTATCGAGAGAACCATTTATTTTCATGAGACCAAGAGACCAATGTTGATTTTCATCATGAACATTACTATTAATATATCTTTGGTTTTTCAAAGATGTATACTCATCCATAGTTAATGAATAGCGGATTCCTTGTCTCACCTGATTCTTGAAGTAGTTGACCAATTCATGTTTCTTTTTCTCATAAAAACTAAGCACCATTTTTCTGACACCATTATGGGAAGTTGGATGAGGCTCGTCGTATTTTATCTTTCTTAGGCTTTCTTGAATGAATTCACTTTTAGCAATTGATTGGAAACTCAGTGCATCTACACACGCAAGTTTCGAAATTTCCTCTTCGCTGGACTTTTTTTGCACAAACTCTTCCGCTGTTCTTTGTTTCTTCAATGGCTGATTAATTTGGTCGATGTTTATGCCATGAATATTTTTCATGTGGGATGATAAACTTGAAATAGAACCTCCACAACACTTTGAAACTTTGTGACATGTCATACACTCTGCTTCTTCTTTATTCTTACGAGTGAAATGATACCAAGCATTTGATTTCTTTGACATGATTGAGTATTAAATCTTAGAATCTTAACTGATCAATGTGCAATCATCCACATAACATTCAAGACTGAAGCATCAATTATTTACACTTATAAACAAACAAAACACGATACGAAACGATGCAAAACGTAATTATTATGTTTTTAAACGTTTGGAAACGTTTGTTTCATAGAAAATGGACCAAAGTGATCGGAGACTTGCGCAAAAATGTGAAAACCGGTTCTCATCGTCGGTTTCGGTGATGATTAAAAATTTTCTTCACCGGTTAAAAACCAGTTTCTTAAAACCGGGTTCCATCTCTAGTTTGTATGTGTATTTAAAAAAAATTTAAAATTCATTTTTTATTTTTTACTTTTTTGCTGTGTAATTTTTCTCATAAAATCGATTTTCATGTTTTTTCCATGAGAAATGAGTTGAAAAGATCACATTTTTCCGAAGAAGAAGAAGAAGAAAGAGAAGGAGTGAAAATGGGAGGTACCAAAGTAGATTCAAATATATAGAGAAAAGAACTATTTATCGGTTTTCGTTCAACCACTCACGGTATATTCTAGAAGAATGAAGCATGTTATGTCCAAATTTCTAAGGAAATCGTACGAGAAGAAAAAATTTTAGGGTTACATTATTTTTCAACTTCAATATTCTGAAAAAAAAAAAAATAAATAAAAACAATAAAATAAAAAAATTTACAAAACCAAAATTTGACTTTCGATGTTTTTTGAACTTGCAGGTAACCACTAAATATACAGAACTTTCCAACAAAAAATTTACAGGAAAATGTGAAAAAAAATATAAAAATGTTTTGGAAGGAGCATATCATTGGAGTGGAGTATATCACATTTTTTTTTTGGGGGGGGGATCATCTGAAGATCAGGACCCCCAGCCTTCGTTAGTTAGCCTTATGAGGCTAACTAACGAAAATATCACCACTTAACCTAACCAATCGTTAGGTCAACAGTACGCCCTTGACGATTGGTTAGGTTCAGTCGTGATATTTTCGTTAGTTAGCCTTATAAAGGCTAACTACAGCAAAGAAGGCCGGAGTCTATGATCTTCAGGTGATCCTTTTTTTTTTTAATTTCAAGTTGAAATAAAAATATCTGTGAACACATGCTTTATTTAAAATAAAAAATGCTTTACAAGATTTTAAGTATATTGTATTAGACAGTCCGGACCAACTCTCAAGTTACTACCATCAAAAGTGAGGGAAAGGTGTATAAAACAGTGAGGTCATCCTCACCCTCTCACCCTCACCCCAAAAAATTAACTTCAAAGGTTTTTATTCAACTATCATAGATTTAAACTTCGTACAAATACTCGACATATAGCGCAGAAAAATGATGCAAATTTCATGCAAATCGGTTCGTAAGTAAGAAAATTTATCAGCAATACCCTTATCTACCCTCAAAGTTTTGGTTGGTAAATTACATATAAAGAGAGAGTATTATTTTTCATTATTTAATTGGTTAAAACTGAATTTCCGCAAAAATCTTAAAAAAAAAAATATTAAACAGACTCTCAAATTAATACCCACAAATTTACATGTATGTATACACAAAATTATTAAACGAACGATAAATAAAAAATGTCACTATAATCATCAAGCGTGTAAAAAGAATATTGAATGTGGAAATGATTTAGGTGCGTTGACGTTGTTAGTACTAACGAGTTTGAAAGAAGAGCGGTCAATGGGGTGGTCTTTTAAAGGGGTCTCTGCTGATTTTGAAGGTTTGTTAGTAGAGGTCACACACACACACACACACACACACACACACACACACACGAGTCTTAATAATGTTTTACGTATCTCCTGGAGTTATGACAAATGTTTAATTAAGCTCTCGCTGACCTCTGACCTGTTATGACATTAGGATAAGTCATCGTAGTTTATAATCCTTACACTCCCGAGGTGCACAGCATGAAGAAACGTGTCTCTGAACGTCATCAATCATTCTAAATATAAAATGAATCTAAAGTAAAATATTATTCTCTTAGACATATTATAAATACCTCTCTTCTCCCTCTGCCATGTTCTTTTTTCTTCTTATTTTCCGTCCTCCTCCTCCTCCTCCTCCTTATTCAACCTCTTTTCTTTTCCTGGGCTAATCAAAAGTGGATCAAAAGGCCTTTATTAACCTGTAGTTCTGTAGTTTTGTGTCTTTCTTCTTCTTCTTCTTCTTTTTATTCTTATTTCTCTTCTTTTGTCATTCCCTTTCTTTCTGTTTGCCATGGTGACCATCAGGGTAAAGTGAGAAGAGTAAGCGAGGGGAAAAAAGATGCCAGATCTAGGAGGGAGGAAGGTCTTACAAAGTAAAAGGGATACAATACTGCAACGTTGCAATGTTGCAAATGGTTCAGCCACGCCATTGAGCATCAGCTAACTGCAACATTTCCTCACGCCTTGCAGTGCCTCCATACTACAGGAATTCTCTAAACATACTTACAAAATTAATTCTGCAGGACTTCATGAAAGAAGTTAGAGTTCTGCGAATAATTTCTAACGAAAGTCAGGGGGTTCTTTAACTTTTCGGAGCAATTAACATTTTCAGATGAAGCGACATTTCATCTCATCAACAATGTTAATTACTCCCAGTTGTCGCTTTAAGGAAAGTGAAAAATCAAATGAAATTTGACTTCATCAGAAAGACTATTTTATGGTGTCTGCATTTTTCTTCTTACAAAAGTCACAGATCAATCGCACTTTATTTTTTGAGTAGGCAACTAAATAGAGAGAGCTACTGTAGCTAGCAATAATGATGCGGAACGTCCTCCTCAGCTCAAGGCCTTAAATCTTATGAACAACTATGATTTGAATGCTAGGGGAGTTTTTAACTAAAGAGGAGGATAACGTCAGGGGTAACCACTCTCACCCGACCTAACCCCATTAGAGGGGTCATGTGAAGAACACTGTTTATGCCACAACGTTGCAACATTTCCCAAAATTGAAGGCACGAATTAAAACAACACTCTGCCAACTCGCAAAAGCAAATTAAAATAGGGTTTAACGTTGGATCATTCAAGATGGAGGATATGTTGGAGTAAAAAATGTTACTGTGAAGTATCCGAAAGCTTTGATATTTAAGCTTTATTCGTCCTTGGACCATCCTTCCTGCATAAAAAAGTTTACTCTTTTGTTTTAGCTACAATAAGTAAAATTCATTAAATTTTAAAACCCATCAAGGACTTATAACTTAATGGCAGTCAGTTTGAACATTTATATTAGAATAAATACCGGTATGTTATAATGCCTATAGGTCCTGACTTTTGCCCCACCCTGTATATACGTTTTATATATATATATATATATATTTATATATACACGGGCGCCTAGTAACACAAAGGTTAAGGTGGCAGGTTTTGAGCGGTGAGGCACTGGTTTGCTCTTGCCTACTGGCTTCTGGGTTGGGTTGAGCTGGGCGATTGCACTGCCATTGTTTCAGGCTGAAGGTGACCCTTGGAGCACACTCACCACACACATCGTGGGGTAATGAGCTTCTAGGTTCCACCTCTTTTATATATATATATATACAGTATATATATATATATATATATATATATATATATATAGGGTGTTTCATAAATTAAAAGTTTGGAAAAATTTTAATCCACATGGATCCCCTTGTTCCATTTGCTGAGGAGACTGATAAACCGAAGTATTAATTCAATAGTTTAAAGTTTACGGGTCCCCAGTTTGATGCTCTGGCAGATCATAAACGGAAAAAATTAAACAAAAATCTGTCAATGAATTTTTATTCAACAAACGAGTACCATTTCACTACACATTTTCACAAAGATACAAAAAACATAACCACTTCTTGCGAATCATTTGTCCATGAAATCCTTCTTGGTTTTATTCGGGTATTTCGCCCTATGCTGCATCACAGTTTTGAGCAAATACTGCTTCTGCTCTTCGTTCTTCGTCAGAGAACAGTTGAACTCTTTGGTGAGCGCGATGGCTCTTTCGGCCCGATCGTTGACGACAGAGATTTTGCTAACAGTTGCCGCTGCTTGCTTGAAGCCCTCTACTTCAGTCCACTCGGCAACTGGCTTTTTCAAGAATTCTGTGTCCAAGTCGAATGCATGGAAGAAAGCCATCGTCTTTCCTGTCACGAACTCCGCCAGGTGTTTCGAGGCAAGATTCCTGACGTTCTTCCTTGGGGTCGCTTGAGTTCCTTTTTCGATGCGGGCTTACCCAAACTGACGACCATCTGAGCCTTTTCTTCATCTGCCACATCTGCGTCGAAGAACGCCATGGCAATAAGAGTCTCAGAGATGTACCATAGGTGTCGAGACATGGCTTCTTGCGCAGCGTTAACACACGAATATCCCGACATGGCAAAGGCTTCCGCGTCACGCAGAAATTCCAGATCAACTGCGGCAGCCTTGCTTGAGGTTGCAGCACGAGTCCAACCTCGGATGTAGACGAGGGACACGAAGAGACCTACGGCTGTCAGAGCTTCCAACTCGTGACTCGACATCTTGAACTGCTTCTTCAGTAGAATTACTTTCAAGGAGTAGATGGCTGTCGCCATCCATCGAGCGTGATGGTAAGCGCCAGGGGCTCTGAGAGGGGAAATCCACCACTTTTGCTTCTCCCAGGAAGATGAGAACCAACTGTAGCAGTTCCTTGTAGTCATCGCGCTGATGCGACGTGCTCACCATCCCTCTCACCAGCAGGACTGACTTCTCCCTCAGTTCCCTCATAGAGTCATTGACTTGAGCAAAATCGTACGGCCGCACGTCCAACCGGTCGATGAACTTCCATTGTGCCTGAAACCTCTTGAAAACGGGTATATCGGGGCCACTTGAAGGGCCGTATGCACGCTTGAAGACGGAGCTGAGGATGACTTCATAGATGTGATGCCGACAGGGGAAGTACATGAGTTCTCTGCCAAGACCTTTCTCAATCAGGACGCAGGCCCCGATATGAATCCCGGTGTTCGACGCTGTCGTGTCGAAAGACAGTCCCCGCACGCGCTCTTCCATCCTGTGTTCCTTGACCAAATCCAAGCAAACTCGTGCTATCTTCTCGCCGGTTCCGGACGTCACCTTAGGAACGCCGAGCAACTTCTCCTTGCCGTCGCCAGAGACGAGGACGGCGATCCGGTCAACGCTCTCCTTCCATTGCTCATTGTCAGGTAGGAGCTTACCGTCCCAATGCAAGACAAGAGGCTGACCAGGACAAACTTCGTCGGATTGATAACTTTCAGCAGCCACCTTCCTGAGAGCCTTGCGTGTGCGGTACATGGTACTGGCAGAAATAGACAGTTCATCCAAGTCAAAACCTAGTGATTTAGCCGCTGCAGCGTACGACATAGCTGAATCGCGGTACGAAATATTCAGCCGATCGTAGGTAGTCGTCACATCCTGTGAGATCAGATTCCTGCGTCGCTTCTTGGTATTTCCCTTGGAGGAGGATGGAAAAACTTCCACGGTTGGGTCAACGACATCTGAGTCAGTCTCTGACGAAGTTGAAATCACTAAAGCCCCCGTATCTTCTGCAGCTCCTTCTTCCTTCCTGGCCTTCTCCTGTTGTTCCTTAATCTTGTCCAGCCTCTTCCTTTTCCTAATCTCCTTATAGTGAAGCTTCATGTCAACAGGGCCCATGCTGCAGGAATTTGGATCTTCACGCTGCATGTCGAGAAAGTGGATGTCCTCCTGATTCTTCATCATTTCCTTAGCCTGTGAATGAGCAATGTCCATGATCTCCTTCGCTATTGCCTCCTTGAACATCGCCTCCTTCACTCGGAAGGACTCTGCTTTATGTGACTTGTGCTTCACAAGCCGGTCGTATTCCTTGAGAAGGGATTCCATCTTCCTCAAGGCCGAATCTCGACGCATCATGGGGATTCTCGCTCTCTCCCAAAATATGAGACAGGCATCCAGGCACAGGTTCAGGCATTTAGTACGTCCAAATTTTTGCTCCTTTTGGTGGTAAAAGTACTTTTTGAGTACTTGCAACTGAGTTGGAAGGCCACTTGATGTGATGTTCGCATCCGTCTGGCCAATAAGAAACACTTCTGTTTTCTCTGGTAGACACCTGGAAAAGAAAACAAACTAAATAATTCCACAGAAATAATTTCACATCGTAATTAATTTCATTAATTAAATAAAGAAAAGCAGTAACTGGGACTCGAACCAGTGTCATAGCCGTTTGGCGGCATCGCTCAAGTCGGCGTACACAGCACGCTATCCACTACACCATCTAGGGAGTGGATAGCGTGCTGTGTACGCCGACTTGAGCGATGCCGCCAAACGGCTATGACACTGGTTCGAGTCCCAGTTACTGCTTTTCTTTATTTATAAAACTGATACGTGTACACTACGTTCTCTTTGACAATTCATTAATTAAATAAATTTCAATACCGCAGTAAAATTACATTAATTAGTATCATAAATAATTACCAGCTTAGTTGTCCAATATGCAACAGACTAATTAATTTCATGTAATATTAATAATAAATATCACTACCACAGTAAAATGACAGAAATTAAATAATAATAAATTTCAATACCACAGTAAAATGAGAAAATTAGTAGCATATATAATTACCTCCATAGTTGTCCAATAGGCTATACAACACGAACCGCTCAAGTGACGAAGAAAACCGTCTTCACTGCAGGCAGGCGAGAAATGAACTGACAAAAAGTCGTCAAAGTTGGGGACCTCTAAATGCAGCGCGATCTGGTTCAAACTTGCACAAACGTGTTTTCTTGTTCTTTAGAATACGGAGAAACGTGTGGATTAAAACTCCAAGCTCATTTTTATTTTACCCTATAGGTATGAAACACCCTAATATATATATATATATATATATAGAGTATACTGTATGTTAGAGAGAATCTGTGTAACTAGGGATTTCAGGAAAACCCCTAAAATGTTCAGGGATTTTATGTAAAGTAAAGTCGTAATATTTTCGTTAAACCTACGGGAAAATTATTGAATGCCCGATTACGGTATCTGTACGCCTCTGACGATTGGTTAGGTTAAGTCGTGATATTTTCGTTAAAACTAACGAAAATATCACGACTTAAACTTACATCAAGTCCCTAAACATTTTAGGGATTTCATGAACTCCCTAGTTACGCAGATTCTCCCCCCCCCCCAAAAAAAATATATTATAGGAATTCATTATACATCCAAATTATCAGACGACAGACATAAAAAAATAATTTATAAATCGAAACCAAATAATGTTTCCGTTTACAATACAGGGTAAAAAATTCTGGTTTAAAAAAATCCCATATTTTTTCATGCAGGAAGGAGGGACCAAGGGCAAATGCCCGCTAAAACGCCCCCCCCCATAGGAGGAGAAGGGAGCCAAAATCAAGGTTCAAGGTTTTCGAGATGCCTAGACACTCTGCGTTTGAAAAATGGGAGGTTATAGACAGGAGGAAAGATGGATTAAGGGCGAGTGTTCCAGAGTTGTCCGGTTGAGTAGATGAAAGATTGAAAATATAAATTAACTAAATTAGCGTTAGAGAGTTGGACAGAAAAGC
The DNA here is from genome assembly GCA_023014485.1 of Bathynomus jamesi. NCBI lineage: Eukaryota > Metazoa > Arthropoda > Malacostraca > Isopoda > Cirolanidae > Bathynomus > Bathynomus jamesi. The sequence continues at coordinate 824,055 of JAJOZX010000590.1, forward strand.
AATGAGGAAGTGTAGAAAGTCTGGTGCTGCATGCTCTCCTTAAAGGAGGAGGCATGCAGTTAAAGAGTTCAGAAGAGCAATGTCCGTTATAATAGCGATAGTAAAGAGAGAGTGGGGCAACATTGAGGTGAAGAAAGAAAGATTGAAGACAGTCAGTAAGAGGCAGGAAATTGATGAGACGAAAAGCCTTTGATTTCACCAGGTCAAGTACGGCTGCATGGGTTGAGCCACCCCACACATGAGAAGCATACTTCATACAGGAGCGAACAAGACCCCTGGACAGAGATAGCAACTGAGTCGGGGTGAAGAAACTGCGGAGGCGATACAGCACACCTAACGTCTTAGAAGCTGTTTTGGAAGGAAAGGATATGTGATCTTTCCAGGAAAGATCACGAGAAAAGGAAACGCCAAGAATGTGAAGAGAAGAAGAAGGACTGAGTTGTGTGTTGTTGAAAGTAAGGGGATAGTCGTGTGGAAGATTGTGACGAGTAGACAGATGGAAGAACTGAAGTTTTGAGGCATTGAAAGCCACAAGGTTTTCTCTGCCCCAATCAGATATAGCAGAAAGATCAGAGGTCAGGTGCTCCATATCCGTATTACGCGAATCATGGAGTGACTGTTGAGAGTGATGTTTTGGGAAGCGGGTGGAGAAGTGAAGAGTGGAATCATCGGCATAGGAGTGAATAGGACAGGAAGTGCGAATTAAAAGCTCATTAATAAATAGAAGGAAAAGAGTGGGTGACAGGACAGAACCCTGAGGAACACCACTGTTAATAGCTTTAAGAGAAGAACAGTGGCCATCTACAACCGCAGCTATCGATCGGCCAGAAAGGAGATTAGAGATGAAGGAACAGATAGAAGGATAGAAACCGAAAGAGGGCAGTTTGGAAATTAAAGATTTGTGCCAGACTCGATCAAAAGCTTTTGATATATCTAACGCAATAGCAAAAGTTTCACCAAAATCCCGAAAGGAGGATCTGCAGAGCTACAGAAGCTAAGGCTAACAAAGACCCTAAGATCCACTCTAAGGTTAGCCTGAGTGAAAGAAGAGAGTAGGGGTTAAAAGAAGAGAATAAGGGGTTAAGTAAGTAGCAAAACCTATCATTCGTGGGTTAGCATACCTTCAGAAAGAGAGAGAGAAAGACTCACCATCATCATCCACCGGCCACTGCCAACACGTCGGAAAAATAGTCGAAGAAAATAGGAAAGGGGTGAAAGATGAAAAGAAGTAAATAAGAACGCTTACAAACCATGCAAACACAGTCTTAACTCAAACACTGTCATACCATGCAAACTACAGACATACAAGTAAGAAGATAAGAAAAGAACAAAAAAAAAGTATGAAGAGTATAACAAAAAGTGGGTTAGTTCACGCTACGAGCTACATCTAAGTTCGTGTTAGTCTAATTTTTTTTTTAATATAATTTTATTGCTGGGATACCACACGCTGGCATGTCACAAGCTGGCATTAATCGTCAACAGACTCAAACCCCAACCATTACCCCCAGAGCTCCTGTTGCTAATTGTTTTATTATTTTAAACGACGTTAATATTTTTAAAATGCCTATGAAAACGGTTTTCAAACATATTAACGCTGGTAGAGTTAACGACGGAAGCGGGAAGATTATTCCATTTATCAATTACATTAAACGTAAGAAAGTTTTTAGCGATGTTAGTAATGAAACGTCTACCACGTAATTTAAATCCGTTATTACGAGTTTTGCTGTTATCGAAAATGAACAATTTGTCAAAATTTGCGTTATCGATTTTATTAACTATTTTGAAAACTTCAATAAGCTCTTCCCTTAATCTCCTAGTTTCGATTGAATGCAAGTCTAACTCTTTAATACTATCTTCGTAAGACTTGTTGCGTAGTGACGGAATTAGTTTTGTGGCGTGTCACTGAACCCTTTCCAACCTATCAATATCCTCACGCAAATACGGGCACCAAAACTGAACAGCATATTCTAAGTGAGGCCTGACTAGGGACTTGTAAAGGGGCAATATAATATTCTTCGATTTAAATTCGAAATTACGCGCTATGAAGCCTAACATCCTATTAGCTTTTGCGCAAGACTCCAGGCACTGGTTCCTAACTTTTAAATCCTTAGATACGCGTACGCCTAAATCTACTTCCTCGTCAACGCTCGCTAACTGTCAATCATCCATCGTGTACGCGTAATTGTTGTTACGATAACCTATATGTAAAACTTTACATTTGTCTACATTAAATTGCATCTGCCACTTATCTGTCCACTCCATAATCCTATTTACATCGTCTTCGAGCCTTCTCTATCGTCCACGTTAAGAACTTTCCAGCCTATTTTAGTATCGTCCCCCAAAAAGTTATTTTAGTAATTTTGTTAACTTGTCTTGTCGTCCCATGAGCTAGACTTAAATATGAAATGTGCGTTATGTTTTGGGTTACGATTCTCTATCCCAAAAAAGCCCAGCAGTTTACTCATTACTAAGTTTTTTATCAATTTTGAAAAACATAGTAATATATCCGAAAGTGAGGTGACTTTAGCCAAAGGTTGTGTGTATAGTGCTTTTAATACGAGATATGAATCGAATTATCCTTTGAGGTTTGAAAAAGCCCTAAATCACTTAAAAATAACGATTCATTACATATTACTAAGCGGACAAATCTAATTCGATCGTCATCATGGACAAAAACAGTTACATTGAAAAGATAAATACTTTATTGAGTGACCATGACACGTACAAACTCTAAATAGAGACCACTGGAGGATGTTAATAAAATGTTTAACAGAAAATAAGAGAAATATTAAAAAATATAAGCTATCTAAATGGTTAGTTAGCTCATTAAACGCCGTTAGTTGGCTCTATTTCCAAGTCACATATTGTAAATAGCATGGATCTTATTAACAAACTGAAGTTTCCTAATGACCCTAATTTCAAACTGGTAAGTTTTGATGTATGCTCGTTATTCACAAAAGTCCCTATTGATGACCTACTTTCATTTTTTTTAAAAGATAAGATCTGCTGAATATTCTTTCCATGTTCAACACAACACTCTTATTGATTTAATTGAGCTTTACGTCAAAGATTGTAAATTTCAGTTTGAAATAAGTTTTATGCTGTCGTTTGGATTGGCGATGGGAAATCCCCTCTCACCCGTATTGGCTAACTTATACAGGGTGTCCAGAATTAACTATCTATTTCAATGAAATCGGACAAATTTTTTAAAAACACACTTTTATTTATGTTTATCATGTTTAATATGTTAAAAATGTATAAATTTCTAAATTTTTTCATAATTTTATTTTCATAATTTTTTTCATAGTTTTTCATAGTTTTTTATTTTCATTCTCTTTCAGAACCCTATTAATAATGAATACACAAGAACGCTTCTTGTTGTAACATCCCGTATCAAAGGAATGCAATGTAATGAAATCAGAGAAAAATTTACAAGAAGATTCCACAGAACCGGTCCTACAGACAAAGCGATTCGTGAACTTGTGAACAAATTTAAAAGAACTGGATCCGTACACGACGAGGTGGGAAGAGGACGCCCAAGGACAGCACGTAACAGTACCGAACAGGTACAACAATTGTTTGAGGATGAACCAACAACTTCGGTTAGGGAGGCCGGTCGAAGACTCAACATATCCAAGACAACAGTTCATAGAATCTTGCGTTCGACACTGATGAAAAAGGCTTATCACATTCAAGTAAATAAAGTTTTGACTTATGATTTATAAATCTATTTGTTTTTGTATCATAATTTAGTAATAAACACAAAATTATGTCAGTTTTTATTAAATTTGTCCGATTTCATTGAAATAGATAGTTAATTCTGGGACACCCTGTATATGGAATTTTTTGAAAGCAGAATTTTGCGTACGAGTGTTAATTTTAACCTTGTTTGGTACAGGTATATAGATGATATTTTATGTCTTTGGCCTAATAATTTGGATGTTGACTTATTTCTTGGTAGGCTCAACAATTTAGTCCCATCTATTAAGTTCACAGTTGAAAAAGAAAATGATGGAGGCTTATCTTTTCTGGATCTAAAAATTCGGAGATGCTCTAATCAGTTCAAATTTAAAGTTTATCGTAAGCTTACTAATAATAACTCTTATGTGCATTTTTATTGTGACCATCATCCCTCGATTAAATCCTCTATTTTCTCTGCTGTTTCTTAGAGCATTGAGAGTTGTTAGTCCTGAATTTTTAGATTCCGAGTTATGCAATATCATGAATATTGGTACTAAATTATGTTATCCTGTTTCATTTTTAGGTAACTGCCTTAAGAATGCCAAGAATAGGTATTATAATAATGTAACTGTAAAGGAATTTGAGCGTGAAAATATCTTTAGCCTACCTTACCATGTTAATTTTCAATATCTTCCGACTTTACTTAAAGCAATTGGCATCAATGTTGTCTTTAAGTATAATAATACTGTTAAATCACGCCTAATAAAGAATAGCCCGGATAATGTGGTTGGTTGTGTGTATTCGATCGGATGTACAAAATGTAACTCAGTATATATGTGGTATAGGCCAAACAGGTTAAAACGTTAGATATTAGGGTAAAACAGCATAAATATGCATGTAGAACAGCAAATAATTCTAATGCATTGTTTAACCATATGTATAGATGTAATCTTAGCATCAAGTGGGATAGCTCTAAAGCGCCACTTAAAAACAGATATAATTGAAAGAAATATTCTAGAATGTGCATTTATCCATTTTAAAAATAATTTCAATAACAGTGCGGGAATGTATAAGATTGACAATATCCTGTTTAAATTCCTTCTGCCTCTCATTAAGTCTTGTTAATTATGTGCTAATCTTTTTGTTTCCGACCCGCTGTGTATATTTAGGGCATCTCGCCTGCTCCCTTCATTCCCTGACGAGGTGTACTTCTGAATACAGGAAAAGGCCTTGGAATCATTTTTCTTTTTCCTTGTGGGTTTATATCATTCATTGATTTCACGTGTTTAACTGTGAAATTCATCCCATATATATATATACAGTATATAATATATATATACACACACACGTGACTTTATAATTTTTTTGTGTTTTATTTTTGTTCGTCTCGTAAAATATCGGAAAGATTACGTGCACAAATTCACTCAGCGCACTCAAACTGGTTTCCATTTTGCACGCAAAAAATGAACTCTGGGAAAAAGGTGATTTCCAGAAAAATGCTGATTCGTATCGTCGGCTCTCCAGTATTTGGTATTAGAACGAAAAGTTAAAAAATAAATAATCAACGATTATCGTCATTTCGCTGCCATCCACTTATTTAAAATTACTCGGTTGGCAAATAATAGAGTAAAAAATAATTTATTTTTTACCATAAATTTAAACAGAAATTATTTAATCAACTCCCTAATCAGGAATACACACTAAGTTTTCAGCTTTTCTGAATTTTGTTGAATTTTCAGCCTATATTATGTTCTTGTGTATTTTACTAAATGTGCAACGTGTCATTGAACATTAATGAGTTGAAGTGAATTGAATTGAATTGGAAACCGTTTATTATTAATAATAAAATAAATAGTACTTCTACAGTTTACAATGACATAAATAGTTGTGAAGCTGGACTGTTTATTTTATTTAATCTGGCCCTTAAGCTTTTTCAAGAGTTTTATATGTAACTAAAATGTTATTACATGGAATCATTTGTTCAAATAATTAATTTTTATTACTTATTTTTTTTTTATTTTGTCTTTTTTATCTGTTTTGTGTATTTTGAACATCTGAATTATTGATCTTGTTTAATTTTTACATTTGTCTAGTATCTTTACGTATTAAATTATTTAAAAACATTTGCGTAAATTACTCGATTTTTCTGTGAATTAAATGAAGAAACGATATTTTTTTAATTCATTCTAATTTTTATTGTATTAAATAGTTGTTTATAAACATTAATAAACAAATCGTCAGACATAATTAAGTTGTGCACATAAACAGTCATAGACTTATTGTGCCACAGTCGTACTTGGAATGTGTGTGTGTGTGTGTGTGCGCGCGCGCGCGCGCCTATGTAACTCGGTATAAATGAAGTCGAATGTGTGACAATTCATATATGTAGTGGGGTAATTTTGTTTTGTGAGGTAACACTTTAGTAACTCGGAACATTACAAAATTTGTATAAGAATATCTGGAAACATTTTTACTGTCGGAAAAAGGATATGTTGGTTCTGATTAAGTCATTCTTAAATTTAAGTCAGTTATTACTGTTTAACGTAACTTTGGCGTGCGTATGGGATGGAACCGATAAAACAATCACAGAATATCATACACACTTCAAAGAAATGGGGAGTGTCTTGCTAAAGAAATCATCAGGTGAATTACGCACGTCAGATGATGTCGAATCCATAAGACAATCGTTTTGGCGTAGCCCCAAAAAGTCAATTCCACAATGTAGCCGCGAATTAGCTATCCCTAAATCAATAGCTTACAAAGGCCTGCATAACCGGCCTTCGTCTATACGTTTATAACCTCCAACTTGAGCAAAAAGTTAAACCTGACCATCGGCCGAAGCGTATGGGTTTGCTGTTTCAGTATTGCAAAACTTAGATGAAGACCAGAATTGTCTGAATCGCATTCTTTTCACCGATGAGGCAATTTTCCACGCAAGTGGGAAGGTAAATCAATAAAACATGCACGACAGCCTTAATCAAAGTGAATGTGTGGTGTGAGCTAATGCATAACAGTGTTCTAGGTCCTTTCTTCTTCCTAAAGGAAACATCAACAAAACAACAACAACAACCTATGAACGGTACAACCTATCTGGATATGCCTGAAAACTTTGTATTCGTCAAGCTAAAGAAGAATTTGAACATAATCTTTCAAGAGGATGGTACACCACCACATCGCATTAGTAATGTACGTACTGCTCTGAACGACAGATCCTGTAATCTTTGAATCAGGCGAGCAGGCCCATTCGCTTGGCTCCCAAGATCACCGGATTGGACTCCACTCGATTTTTTCTTTAAGAATACGTAAGAGACACTGTTTATTCCGAAAAGGCTGACAATTTGGGATTACTGAAACAGATTACAGTGTCGCTCGAGATGTTAAGACAGGTGTGGGTTGAAATAGAGTATCTATTACAGTAGATGTTTGCAGAGCCACCAACGACGCGTATGTTGCATAAAACTTAAAAGTATTATCCTTTATTTTAAAATATATCGTATTATTTCATCTCTTCTACATAATGAAATATAGCTTGTTAAAATCATGGAAGATTTTTGTTTGATTTAACCAGATTTTGGTCCTTGGCCTCATTATTGGAGCGTTAAATGACTGCCATCTGCAAAGGACAAGTTGTAATGATGAATACTTCAGTTAAAATCTACACGTATTAATAGCTTTAATAAAGGGTAGGAAACAGTATCCAAAACCCAAGTGGAGAAACTGTGTGCAGCAGACACAAATTTACTTATCGTCATTATGCGTTAATTTTCTATACATCCAAGTCACATTTGTTGCAGGCACACTTTAACTTTGCACTCTAAATTGGAGTAGACGTTTCGTTAGACGTTTCATTGTCCCACTTTTGTGAATTTTGAAATGTCTAATGTGTTAGACATTTCACATTAGTTAAAGATTGGTTAGACATTTCAGTAAGTCATTTGGAATGTTGAACTTGTCCTAGTTTTTTAAACATTTAAAAAGACTAATCCGAAGTGTCTAATGGAATGTCTGATAAATTGTCTGACAATGAAATGTCTAATGCATGAAAGTTTAAGGAGTTTAAGTTTAAGAATAAGTTTAAGTTTGCATGAAAAGAATTGCTTCACAACATTACTCTTAAAAATTTTTGGGAGCTATTGAAGAATAGGGACCCCAGCCTTCTTTAGTTAAGCTTATAAGGCTAACTAACGAAAATATCACGACCTAACCTAACCAATCGTTAGGTTAACTGTACGCCCTTGACGATTGGTTAGGTCAGGTCATGATATTTTCGTAGTTAGCCTTATAAAGCTAACTAAAGAAGGCTGGGGTCCCTATTCTTCAATAGCTCCAATTTTTTACTTTCAATTTATATCCATTTCTTCTTGTAACTGATTCCCTATCACTATCAAATAACTTCCTGTAATTTACATTATCAAAGCCATTTATTAGTTTTAAATACTGGAATTAGTTCTTCTCTAAGTCGACGCTTTTCAAGTGAATACATATCTAATTATGCTAATTTTTCCTCAAATATTTTACTTCTTACTTCTGGATTCATTTTGGTTGCTCTAGCCAGAACCATTTCTAATTTATCAGTGTCTTTTCTCAAGTATAGGCTCTTTAACTAATTGAACCTAAGGTAGGCCTACTGTATACCAAAAGGCCTAGGTCTAAGGCTAAGTTCAAGGTCAAAGGCTGGTTCTTAATCTTGAAAAACTTAACTAGCCAAGGTTTAGAGTCTAAACCTTGGCTAGTCAAATTTTTATTTATTTATTTATTGTAATTTATTTATTTATTAATTTTATTTATTTGTCTAGACTTTAGACAAATAAATAATATTAATAAATGCATGAAAGACACTTAGAAGACCGAAGCCTACATGGAATAAAGGAATAAATGCACAAATATAATAATTTTTTCTCCTGTTTTGGAGATAGCTTATAAATATGAATACTAAATAAACTGCGTCACAAATTTAAAATTATTTTTAATCACAATGCGCATACGTTCGCTCAGGCGCAAAGAATAAAAAAACTAGCTTGTTATACAAATGAAGTGTTTAATTTCTACACCTTTATATATTTGAAACATTTAAGCACAATTTTCAGACATTTGAGATGTCGAGTCAACGTTTCATACATATATATATATATATGATGAATAAAACCACGAAGGAAAGGAAACACAAAAAGGTGCTCAAGCGCTTTCGTCTAATGACATCCTCAGGAACACTGAAGTACATAAAAGGTTACGGCCTATATATAGGTTACAGAAAGAAAAAAAAAATAAATAACATACATACACACAAACATACATATATATACTGTATATATACATACATATCTACACACATACATATATATAATATATATATATATATATATATATATATATATATGCAATAAACGGAGAAGTAAAAATAAAAATTAAAAATTAAAGATTAGAGGATTAACCAAGAGGCATACAGATTTGTAAGGAAAAATATCGATTTTTAGCACAAGATCAAATGAATTAAAAATACAAATTTATACTGGAAATCTACCCGGTTTTAACACTTTGCCTTTTAGAGTCAAGATTCGATATATATAAAAATAAAATGAAGATTAAAAGTTAATAAAGTAGCGTACAAGTTTACCAAAGATTTAGCGTCCTACCCTTTTTATCTAAATTTGTTTTGAAGGAATTCAAAACAACAGGATCGAGTTGAAAAAGACCTTTGCTTTTGTTGAAGTTATTTGAAAGTTGGATAATGGCAGACTCAAGAATATTTCTATTGACAATGTTGCTAGAATGAAATAAAACTCAAGCATTATTCCAATCAATATAGTGGGATAACTCTGACAAATGGACAAAAAGAGCACTGGACAACTGTCCTGTTCTAACGGAATATTGATGCTGTTTTATACGTGTGTGCAAATCCTTTCCCGTCTGACCTATGTAAAAGGAATCACATTGTTTACACCCAATTTTATAGATAATGCCTGAATTATTGGTAGGGCTATTTTTTACTATGATATTTTTCACAATATTGTTATATGAAAATACTACATTAATATCCAAAAGTTTAAGTACATTAGCAATGCCTAAAAAGCCCGGGAAAAATGGAAGTACTAAAATATTTTTTGACAAAGTACGAGTGTTATTATTGACACGATAGAAAGTTCGTTTTGCCTTGTTGAGACAAGATTCCATAAACGCAGATGGGTAACACAGATCACTTCCAATACCGTTGATTTTTTCCAATTCGGCATCGATGTATTCCGGACTGGCGATCCTAAGGGCGCGGAGAAACATTGATGAAAAAATGGCCTTCTTAGTGGGGGTGTCATGTCCCGAGTAAAAGTGTACGTAGGACAAATTGTTTGTTGTTTTCCGATAGATACTAAACTTAAAACCTGGGCTTTCCCTATGTACCCGCACATCCAAAAATGGGATTGAATTGTCTTGTTCCACTTCTAAAGTAAACTTAATGGAGGGGACTTGATCATTTAACTGAAGGAGGAAGTTATCCAGGTCACGATTCATGGGCCAGATACACAAAATATCGTCGACATACCGCAACCAAGGGATGCCAACCCCGAGGATTCTCGGAATGTAAATAATTTCAAAAAACTCGATATAAATATTGGAGAGGAGGGGCGACACCCCCACTAAGAAGGCCATTTTTTCATCAATGTTTCTCCGCGCCCTTAGGATCGCCAGTCCGGAATACATCGATGCCGAATTGGAAAAAATCAACGGTATTGGAAGTGATCTGTGTTACCCATCTGCGTTTATGGAATCTTGTCTCAACAAGGCAAAACGAACTTTCTATCGTGTCAATAATAACACTCGTACTTTGTCAAAAAATATTTTAGTACTTCCATTTTTCCCGGGCTTTTTAGGCATTGCTAATGTACTTAAACTTTTGGATATTAATGTAGTATTTTCATATAACAATATTGTGAAAAATATCATAGTAAAAAATAGCCTTACCAATAATTCAGGCATTATCTATAAAATTGGGTGTAAACAATGTGATTCCTTTTACATAGGTCAGACAGGAAAGGATTTGCACACACGTATAAAACAGCATCAATATTCCGTTAGAACAGGACAGTTGTCCAGTGCTCTTTTTGTCCATTTGTCAGAGTTATCCCACTGTATTGATCGGAATAATGCTTCAGTTTTATTTCATTCTAGCAACATTGTCAATAGAAATATTCTTGAGTCTGCCATTATCCAACTTTCAAATAACTTCAACATAAGCAAAGGTCTTTTTCAACTCGATCCTCTTGTTTTGAATCCCTTCAAAACAAATTTAGATAAAAAGGGTAGGACGCTAAATCTTTGGTAAACTTGTACGCTACTTTATTAACTTTTAATCTTCATTTTATTTTTATATATATCGAATCTTGACTCTAAAAGGCAAAGTGTTAAAACCCGGGTAGATTTCCAGTATAAATTTGTATTTTTAATTCATTTGATCTTGTGCTAAAAATCGATATTTTCCTTACAAATCTGTATGCCTCTTGGTTAATCCTCTAATCTTTAATTTTTAATTTTAATTTTTATTTTTACTTCTCCGTTTATTGCATATATTATATATATATATATATATATATATGTATGTGTGTAGATATGTATGTATATATATATATATAATATATATATGTATGTTTGTGTGTATGTATGTTATTTATTTTTTTTTTTCTTTCTGTAACCTATATATAGGCCGTAACCTTTTATGTACTTCAGTGTTCCTGAGGATGTCATTAGACGAAAGCGCTTGAGCACCTTTTTGTGTTTCCTTTCCTTCGTGGTTTTATTCATCATAAATATTTTTCACGTGTTACTTTCGTGAAAAATAATTTTATATATATATATATATCCAAACTTCTAGTACCACTTGGAGTGTGTCGTTTTACGACAAAGTTAAAGTGACTCAGTATGTCGCTTCGTTGCCTCGACAACAAAAAACTTATACCAATAAGATTCTTCCCTCTAACTTGAAGCCGATCTCATCTGACTGCGTGTCTCACGAGCAATTGCATGCCCCTCAATTTCACAAAAGTGGCGAAGTGTTGGGGGCTCCCTTTCATCTTGATGAGTTGGAACTAAAGCCAATTTCTGAAGCAAGGGTAATGACGACGACTTGTACCACTTTTACAGTTTTATTTATAGAAAGCTCTATACACAAGAATGAATAAGAATACAGACATATAACTGAAAACTTAGTTTGTACACTACACTTGTTCTGTAGAGGATTTGACAGACAACTCTCTTCGAGCAATTTCCAGACGACACTGACTTTTTGAATCTGGCATGCGAGACGAAACTCCGTGCCAGAGGAGATTCCATTAGGTGTCACGTTCACGATGGGTTACGGAATTTACAAATTGTAATTAAATAAGGGTGTCAACTAAAAGGCTCTAAATTTTAGGGTTTCTAATTAACTCATTTATCTGAGAGATCTTAACTGAAGGGAGACATTTAGATTTTAGGTGTCGTCATTTTAAAATTATGGATTTGGTAACATGGCAACCTGAGCTCTGGGTAGATAGCTACCAGATATCTCAATCGAAAAAAAAATATATATATATATATACTGGGTGATCCAGATAAATGGGACCCATAAAAAAAAGCCAAATATTCTTAATATTTAATTCCTTTCATAAAAACTATATATCATTCGAAAGAGTAGAGTTACAAGTTTATTATGAAATATTTATTTTTTAAAATGACTCCTTTCAAATGTGCTCCATTAGTTGCCAAGCATTCCAGTGTTCTCGCTTGTAAGTTCTGCATCACTTTTGCAAGAGTGTGCGGTGGTATGGCCTGTATCTCATTTGTGATGGCGGCCTTCAATTCTTGCAAGGTCGTTGGGTTATTTCTGTAGACCCTACTCTTTAAATATCCCCAGAGATAATATCTAAGGGAGAAAAATCCGGAGACCTTGCGGGCCATTCAACGTCTCCAAATCTTGAGATTAACTCGCCTGGAAACGTTTGACGCAAAACTGCCATGCAGTTCCTGTGGTATGGCAGGTAGCTCCGTCTTGTTGGAACCAGTGGTTTTCTAGACAAAGATCTCTTAATTTAGGAATAAGGAAATCGGTCAACATTTTTTCGTATCGATCACCATTTACAGTGACCGTGTTTCCGGTGGAATCCTCGAAAAAGTACGGCCCTATGATCTGAGATGCAGTAAGACCACACCAAACAGTTACACGCTGACTATGCAACGGGATTACTTTCTTAGAAGGTGATTTTGACATCTGAAAATTTGTCTTGAAACATCTTTGAGCTGAAACTACACTTCTTCCATGCTCATAATATTGCTCAGTTATGAAACGCAGCTGTTCCACAGTCCATGCAGTCATCTTGAAGGGTTAGTTTTAACTAGCATTTTTATTTTGTTTTGTATCTTATCTTGTCTTGTATTGTCAAAACCTATACAATCCTGTACAAACTTGTAACTATCCTCTTTCGAATGATGCGTATGATTTTATAAAAGGACTTATACTTTAAGAGTTACAGGGGTTTCTTTTGGGTCCCATTTCTCTGGATCACCCTTTATATATATAAATAAATATAATTACATCATAGGATAGAAAAACAGAATTATATCATTATAGTGGGCCGACCAAATATTGAAAAGTCCTCCAAAAAACTTAACGGCGTTTTTTGTTAATAGCAGGTACTCACCTTAGATAAGTAGTATTGAGGATGCCAAACAAGATGTGGGTGGATGCCACTCTCAATTTTGGGTTTGAAGGTCCCATACAAGGTTACAAAAGTCAAATTCTGAAAAATTCCGAATTTTTGCATTTCAGTGGTGGCTCTATGTAACAACGTGTTTAAAGGTGTATCATTAGCACATAAAGCATATTTTTGTGATTTTATGGATAATAATTGAATGTAACTATGACTCTGGATGTCTTTATTTCCATTAAAACTACATTTAGCATGCTGGGTGAGGTGCGCATGTGCCTACTACTACCATAGTACAAGTAATAGCATACTTTCACATGTTGAATATTTTCAATGCACTGGCTGGCCAGACATTGGTTTGGTATATGCAATTAAAAGAGTGCAGACAGTGCCAGCTGGTAAAATAATAATAATAATACTGCTAAAGGATAGGTATGTTTCGAATTGTTTCAATATATCTGTGGCTACTACATACTGCCATTCCCACTTGTCTTTGCAGATAGGGAGCTCATCAGCAATGGACCCTGTAGCTGTCATCAAGCGCAAGAGGAAACGTCAGGATGTCAGTGAGGATTGTTGCTTCTTCTGCCAAAGCAGCGCTGGTGACCTGCGCACAGCATCAGCAGAAGAAAAAACAAGAACTATGACTGTGGGCGATGAGAGAAAGAACCTGGGAGATACCTACTATCTTGATGTTTTACAAAGACTGGAAAGTCATTCCAAGGATGATTTCAATGCATTGGAACTCAAGTGGCATAAATCATGCTACTCTTTATTCACCTCTGAAGGCAAACTCAAAAGGCTGCGAAGTCAGCAGCAGACCATGGGTGCATCGGCGACCACAAAAAGTGCAGGCTCTCAGGCTTTTCCCCAAAGCGTAGACGTTCAACACCAGTGATTGACTGGACCCTCTGCATGTTTTGCCAAAAGAAGACCACAAAGAAACTGCACAGGGTGGAGACAATGGAGAAGTCAGATGACTTGATCCAGCGTGCCAAACACGACCCTGTCATGAGCATACCGTTGTCAGCGGTGAGTGATGTGATTGCAGTTGAAGGCTGCTATCATCTGGCATGTTTGGTGACATTTGAGAGACGTACTAGAAAACAAGCGGTGTCAGAGGAGCAGCAAGGGCCTGAAAATGAGTGCATGACGAAGCTGTGCAAAGACTTGACAGTAGGCCTGTCTCGTGGTCACGTATACGACATGGGAGACGTCTGGGACAGATACGAGAGTATGTGTAATGACACCGGCATCACCGTGAAATACTCCAGGAGAACAACGTTCTACGAAGATGTTCAAAGGCTGCTTGGATCAAACGCCAGCTATGTACGCCCATTGTCAAGGGGCCCGCTGCTGATTTACCCTGGAGAGAGCTCAGATTTCATCATCTCCAAAGCACTGGCTAAGTCTTGTGAACAAGGTCCTGTCACCTCTGAGTCAGAGTCTACTGAAGATGAAGATGCTGATGTCCGCATGTGTGCCACTAGCAGCATATTCCAAGATATGGTACACGTGGCTCTGAAGGTTCGACAAGATCTTCTTGAAACTCCTGGACACTCCGAGACATGGCAAGGTCTTGATCAGGAACATGTTGATCGCGTCATACCCGACAGTCTGTACCTGTTTCTACGATTGCTCTTTGGGGGAATGGATGCTGTGGATGAGGGAAGTGAAGAGGACCAGAAAGTGAAGCAGAGTGTGTGTAGCATTGCCCAGGACATAGTCTATGCAGTCTCCAACCGACGAAAGTTGACACCAAAGCATGTGGGCTTGGGTCTTACTCTGCACCAAGCCACCCGCTCAGAAGCACTCCTAGATCTGTTCCACGCGGCAAATCACACTATTGGTATCGACACTGTAAGAAGGATAGACACCACCATCGCTCAGAACATCCTGGAGAGGTATGCTGAGAATGGATGTGTCTACATCCCTGACACCATCGTCAAAGAGAGAATGATTCACTGCTTTGTGACAACATAGATGTCTTGGAGTCAACCTTAGACGGGAAGAACACCTTCCACAGCACTCAACTGATGGTATGGCAGAGAGGCCCCCTCCACAGCAGAGTCATGGCCAAAAGGGTGGCAAGCACAAGAGATCGAAATCTATCAAACCTGATGACCTACAGGAGTTCCAAAGGCTGGACCAGGCTACCCTCCCATCTGGCAAGAGGCCATCTCCTCCTGGCTACGACACTGACATAGACGACTTGTCACATGAACCTGAGAGGGACCGGGCACGTGCCAAGGACTTGGCCTGGGTGGTGTCACGCATCCATGATGAAGCGATGTCCGTTCCAAGCTGGGGAGCATTCAATCAATCTGTCAGCACTGCGGATCCACCAGTAACGACCGCCGGGATGTTGCCAATCCTGCAGGCACCAGCAGATGACAATGACACCATGACCACCGTCATCAATCGCTTCATGGCCATTTCTGAGTATGTCAGCCAGAAGTACACCATCATCACTGCTGATCAGCCTCTGTACAGCAGGGGTAAGGAACTAGTCTGGGCAAACTCGAAATTTGCCAACGTGGTCTTGCTCATGGGAGGCCTCCATATCTGCTTCAACTTTCTGAAAGCCATTGGTCAACACATGGAAAGTGTGGGACTTGATGACTTATGGACAGAGGCAGGTGTGTACGCGGCTAACACCACTGAGACAATGCTGGACGGCAAGGCCTACTACCGAGCTGTGAGAGGTCACCAGCTGACGTATGAGGCACTGTGGCGCATCAAGTGGCAGATGTTTGAGTCATGGCTGGCTGCAACTGGCAACGGAGATGAGAACGTCAAACAGCTTGCCCTCAATGTTGCTTCGCTTTTCAAAGACAGAGCTGACATAGATGAGATGCGCGATGCTGTTGACAACTTCTCAGACGTTTTGGCAGATGAGAAATTCCACAGTCTCATGGAGGAATTCAATGACCAGCACTCTGAAAATCCCAACTTCATGCTGTGGTCATCCTACATGGAAATGGTAGAGATCCTACTGGCCTTCATCAGAGCTCAGAGAGATGGCATGTGGAGTCTCCACATAGAAGCCTTTGCTGCAATGCTGCCTTGGCTAACTATCTATGACCACACAAACTATGCACGTTGGGGGCCGGTCTACTTGGCTGATATGAGAGGTCTTGAGAAGTCAGCACCAGAAGTTCATGCAGAGTTCTGTAATGGGAACTTTGTCGTCAAGAGGACGGCGAAGCGCTTCAACCAAGTTCCAGCTGATCAGGCAACCGAATGGATAAATCGTACATGCAAGATGCACAATGGTATCATCGGCATCACAAAGAATGACCAAGCAAGCAAGAGACAGGTTCTGCATCACATGGTCAGAGCGGTCACGCATCTCTCAAGACACAAGATGCCTCTTCAATCTTCAAGATGATGATGGGGAAGCCACCTTCACTCGGGTTGACAGTCTGCCTTCTCGCACTAGGCGTGACGCTCATGATGTCATGAAGCTAGTTCAGCAGTTGAAGCAGTTTGACGTCTTCAGAGTTCACGTGAGTGAAGCAGGAGATACAGATGCCGCCACTAACATCCCACTTGTTTCACTGGCAACCAAAGACACTGCACCCACAGATGTTGTGGAGAACCTGCTGACAGCTCAGGATCGAGGAAAGCAGCATGTAATCGGCTTCATGAAGGAGAGACTGATTGAACAGATAGTAGGCTTCCATGAAACGATGAAGAAACATCGGTCGAAAACCTTCGCTGATGTGTACAAAGCTACAGTTTCCACCAAGCAGAACATGCAGAAGACCATCAAAGCTGACAGAAAGCTACTACAGCGGCTCCTGAATGCCGCGACCGCAGGTCGCATGGTGGAGATGGTCAACGTCTTGAAGCATGAACTGTCCCCAGTCCCATTTAGTCTGGCGAAGGCAGGAGGAGAGATGAATTCGACATCGAAGTCTGAGCTGATGAACATCCTGATGGCTCAGCAGACCATAAGCTCAGAGGTTCCAACCTCTGATCTGAAGACCTGTGTGATGATAGATGGCCATGCACTCATCCAAGCTCTTGGCAAGCCTGGCGGCTGTCGGACATTCGGCGACTATGCTGAAGTGTTCTTCAAGGCCGTGACGAGTTATTTCAATGAACACAACAAGAGTTGATGTCATCTTTGATCGGTACGCAGGGGAAGGATCGATCAAAGCAGTTACCAGGACAAAGCGTGCAAGCAAGAAGAAACCGATTCGGAAAGTCATTGATGGCCCACAAGTTCCACTGCCTGAAGTGTGGAAAAACTTCATGGCCCTGGATACAAACAAGGCTGACCTAGCCTTGTTTCTGTCTAACGTCATCACTGAGAAGGGCAGAGATCTTCAAGAAAGATGTCAGCTGGTGACAGGGGTGGCTTCTCTGAAGCCACTGAAGTACGGTCAACCAGGCGACATGACGTTCCACTGCATAGCAACCATGAAGAGGCGGACACCAGGCTCATCCTTCACTCATGTGATGCAGCGTCCCAGGGCTATGAACGAATACTGGTAGTGTGCAGAGATACTGATGTAATGGTGCTGCTGATTCACTTCGTTTGCACCAAGGTCGCTGAAGTGTGGATGCTGTGCGGAACGGCCAAGAACCGAAAATGCTACCCCGTGCACGATGTATTCAAGAGTTTGTCGCCCCAGTCAGGGACAACCTGGTCAGCTTCCACGCTTTGACCGGGTGTGACACAGTCTCGTCCTTCAGTGGTCATGGAAAAAAGAAGTGTTGGAAGGTGTTCAGTGACCACCCACTCCTGCTGCACGCCATTGGTCGAGATGGGGATATCGCAGATGTTGAGAAGTTTGTGTGTCATTTGTATGGCACCCCGGAACAACACACAGTTGATGACGCCAGAGTTCACCTTTTTGGGAAGGCCAAGAAGACTCTGGAAATGCTCCCACCGACAAAGGATGCCCTGGAGCTCCACGCCAAGCGGGCAAACTATCAGGCCAAAATATGGCTCCAGGCTGACAAAGAGCACGTAGATGTTGAAGATCCGGTGGACACTTCAGCCTGGAAGTTGGAAGATGGGAGCCTCCTACCAGTGTGGACAAGACTTCCTCCAATCCCTGAAGCCTGCCTGGAGCTTGTTGCTTGTGGTTGCAAGAAAAAGTGCAAGACAGCTAGATGCAACTGCTTCAGGAAAAGGATGAAGTGTACGACAGCTTGTGGTTGTGACGACAGCGGTTGCTGTAACCCAGCTGGACAGTAGATCTATGTCTCTCTTCCGGGCTGAAATCGAGAGAAGCTGGAATGTGCTGTAAGGAACTAATAACTCTGTTCTTAAGTGATTGCAATCCACACAATTGTGACTGTCAGTGCAGCATTTCGGTGCTGTTCATCAAGAAACGTGAACTTGTAGATGTTACTAGTGTGTAAACTGTATAGTTATGGGGCTATATTTACTGCTTTGTGATTTAGTTGTGATAATTCTGTTACTGTGAGTACTTAATTCATGCCATCAAACTTATTAGGCACTAATCTACAGATTTACAGAAGCTAAGGCTAACAAAGACCCTAAGATCCACTCTAAGGTTATCCCGAGAGAAAGGAAAGAGTAGGGGGTTAAGAGAAGAGAAGAGAACAAGGGGTTAAGTAAGGAGGAACACCTATCACTCGTGGGTTAACATTCATTCAGAAAAAGAGAAAAAAGACTCACCATTATCATCCGCCGGCCACTGCCGACAAGTCAGAAAAATAGTCGGAGAGAATAGGAGAGGGGTGAAACATGAAAAGAAGTAAAATAAGAACGCTTACAAACCATGCAAACACAGTCTTAACTCACAGTCATACCAGGCAAACTACAAACATGCAAGAAAGAGAGTTACAGACATGCAAAGTAAGGAGAGGATAAGAAAAAAAAAAGTAGGTAAAGTTAAACAAAAAGTGGGTTAGTTTACTCTACCAGCTACATCTACGTTCATGTTAGTCTAATTTTTTTTTTTTTTTTTTTTTGCTGGCATCACACGCTGGCATGTCACAAGCTGGCATTAATCGTCAACAGACTCATCCTCGACCACCACCCACAGAGCTCCTGTGACTAATTGTTTTCTTATTTTAAACAACGTTAATATTTTTAAAATGGCTATCTAAACGGTTCTTAAACATATTAACGCTGATAGAATGAACGACTGACGCCGGAAGATTATTCCATTTATCAATTACTTTAAACGTAAAGACGTTTTTAGCGATATTAGTAATGAAACGTCTGCCACGCAACTTAAATCCGTTATTACGAGTATTACTATTATCGAAAGTGAACAATTTGTCAAAATTTACATTATCGATGTTATTAACGATTTTGAAAACTTCAATAAGCTCCCCCCTTAATCTCCTAGTTTCAAGTGAATACAGGTCTAATTCTTTAATCCTATCTTCATAAGGCTTGTTGCGCAATGACGGAATTAGTTTCGTGGCACGACGTTGAACCCTTTCTAACCTATCAATATCCTCAGGCAAGTACGGGCACCAAAACTGAACTGCATATTCTAAATGAGGCCTGACTAGGGACTTGTAAAGGGGCAATATAATATCCTTCGATTTAAATTTGAAATTACGCGCTATGAAGCCTAACATCCTATTAGCTTTTGCGCAAGACTCCAGGCACTGGTTCCTAACCTTTAAATCCTTAGATACGCGTACGCCTAAATCTACTCCCTCGTCAACGCTCGCTAACTCCCTATCATCCATCGTGTACGTGTAATTATTGTTGCGAGAACCTATATGCAAAACTTTACATTTGTCTACGTTAAATTGCATCTGCCACTTATCTGTCCACTCCATAATCCTATTTACATCGTCTTGGAGCCTATTGTTAAAATAAACTGTTTTGACAAACAGACTTGCTCAATGTTTTTTTTCGCCAATTAAAATAAAAAATCACAAATTTTTAGCACAATTTCGGTCGTGATTAACTTGAATTTGACCTCGAGTTGGTAATTCGGATGGAATAAGCGTGTCATCATACTTCTTTATCACTAAGTGTGACAAAATGAAACATTTGGTCAAACCAATTGGTTCAGAATATTTTTTTAAAAATTAAAATTAGAAAATATAATTTTATGCTAACTAACGAAAATATCACGACTTAACCTAACCAATCGTCAAGGGCGTACAGTTGACCTAACGATTGGTTAGGTTAAGTCGTGATATTTTCGTTAGTTAGCCTTATAAGGCTAACTAACAAAGGCTGGGGGCCGTGAACTTCAAGTGATCCAAACCTTTTCCACATTTATAAGTACAATTACTGCTTAATTAACTTATTTATTCTTATTATATACTGTACTTGATCACACAGAAAAAAGACTTCCCGCAACGTTCTTTAAATAGAAATATTACCTCCTATTTTCTCAGATCATAGCCTCTATCTATAGAAGTTATGTATCATTAAAAGGAGTTATTATATCATCTGCCAAGAAGCTTTGATACCCAAAAGAAAGAAAAACTTCACCTGGAATGCATCCCTCAAAAAGAACTTATTTCATCTAAATTAAGAAAATTTCATTTAGAGTAATTTTTTTAATTATTATTATTATTATTATTATTATTATTATTATTGTAATTCGATTTATTTATAAGATATACGAGTGCCAAAAATGGCAAGCACTTTGCGGATTTGCGGTTGCGGAAGGTAAGGTTTGAGTTTGCGGATTTGCGATTGCGGAAGTGATTTTGAGTTTGCGGTGCCCAGCTCTGCATTTAATGCATTGTAACTAAAGTAAGAAATAAAAATTTACTCAAAACATATATATATATATATATATATATATTATTTATATATATATATATATATATATATATATATATTATTTATATATATATATTATATATATATATATATATATATATATATATATCGTAAAGACGACGCTTGTATAGGAGATATTCCGCGCAAGACGGAGGTGCCCCCTTGGGGCATTGGTTTCTGCGAGTATGTAGAAGAATTACGGCATTTGGAAGAGTGGAGTCCATGGTGTAATGGTATCGCGTCTGACCGGCAATCGGAAGATCCCGGGTTCGATTCCAGGTGGTACTTCATTTCATCATTTTTTCATTTGTTCCGTTTTCTCTCTCTCGTCTTGCGCGGAATATCTCCTATACAAGCGTCGTTCTTTACGTTATTTATACTGCGTGTTCTTTGCAGTTGTATATATATATATATATATATATATATACCTTTCAACCTTTCAACCTTCAATGTTGCGTGTGATGATTCCTCATTTCACGAAGGTCAAGCTTGTCGCCCCTCTTCTCCTATATATGTACACACACACGAGGATATAATTTATAATTTATTGGTTAATTTATAATTTATAATTTATAATTTTCCAAATTCCGCAAATGAGGCGGGATGATGCAGAGGGGTCGACCGCAGTTCGATCCTGAACCGTCGTTCGAACTTACATAAAGTAAGTAAGTGTATATATATATATACAGAGCGTCCCAAAAAAATGTATACACACTTTAAATAATTATAAAGGCAGTGTTTATTAAAATACATTTCATTTTCAAAATGTAATAGAATCTACAGACATTATTTAATTGTTTTGCCAACGCCTGTTTTCAAACTGACGTCCGTTCTGGTCCAGGCACTGCTGATAACGCGAAGCAATGGAATCGCAAACATCACGAAACATTTCGTTTGGTATTTGTGTGCATTCTCGTTCAATGGCTGCTCTCAATTCAGCGACTGTTGCAGGTTTTATAGCGTAGACTTTGTCTTTTAAGTATCCCCATAAAGAAAAGTCTAGTGGTGTGAGGTCTGGTGAACGCGGAGGGTATTCTACGAAACCCCTTCGTCCAATCCACATCCACATCGTGCCAAGTACCACTCGCAATACTCCACTCTTCGGTCCGGATCATCTTCATTAATAGCATGGACTAATCTTGGAATGTAACTTTTCCATTGACAGCGCTTCAAAATGCGTTGGACAGACGATTCTGAAAGTCCTACCTCACGACTCGCTTGCCGCACAGATTTTCTTGGACTTTGGTGATACGTTTCCAGTACTCTTTCTTGCTTTGTGGGGCTTGTCGATGTCCGTGGTCTTCCGGAACGCTTCTTGTGGACATTCTGAACAGTTCCATCGGCTTCAAACTTATCTCTAATTCGAGTGATGGTAAGTCGCGTTGGTGGATCTGTTTGAAACTCCCTCCTAAACTGTCTTTGCACTTCAACTGCGTTTTCACACGTCCAGTAGCATTTTAGAATGAATTTCCTTTGTTCAAAGCTTAGTCTGACTGCCATTATTAATTCTAATGGGTTTAACTTGGAAAGAAAGAAACATCAATTGAGCTATCACCTGTTAAAGTGTGTATACATTTTTTTGGGACGCCCTGTATTATTAGGGAGTAGTATAGCCGCAAAATGTGAGACAGAAATGGATCAATTTGAAAATTTCCCCCCCTCACCGTCCTTCATGAGGATCCTCCACCGTCCTTCATGGGGGTCCTCCACCGTCCTTCATGGCGGTCCTCCACTGTCCTTCATGACGGTCCCTCCTTTATGAGGTGTCTTTCATGGTCAAAAAAAAAAAAAAAAAAAGGGGGAAAAAAAAGGGGAAAAAAAAAGAGGATCGTCTTCACAAAAAAAAAAAAAATCGTTTTCACCTTCATTCAAAATAAAATTTTAAAACCAAATTTAAAAAAAGTAATTTAAAACATTAAATTAAAAAAATTAAATTTTAAAAAGGATTCTTCTTCACCTTCCTTCAAAAGAGAAAAAAATTTAAGAAAGGATTCATCTTCGCCTTCCTCCAAGAGCTTCATCATAACCTTCTTTCACGAGAAAACTCTTCCTGTGGGGTTCTTTCAAGGTTTTTCGAAACAGACAAACAAATATTCGAGTACTTTTTGTTCAATCGTATTCGTTCCCCCCGATAGTTCCAATACCATATTATCTTCTCAAGTGTCTTATCGTTTTCGTAATTGCATACATCACAAATTAGAAACTCAGACTAAACATGTTTTAAATCAATAACATTTTCTTTGATTAATATTTGCATTATATGAAGTTAATTGAAAAAGTTGAATAATTTAAATTAAAACATTTTATTTTCAATTATAGGGGTAACTTTTGCTTATCCAAATTAAATTTCATTTTTCTACATTAATATGAAATGAAACGAACTGAAAAGGGCTTATAGGCAGACTATACCCTATGATAAAATTATTAAGCTACAATATGTAGTTTAGCCATCATAATTATTAATATTTATCCTCAATCACCATCTTAAACAGTATTATTTGACTATATATATATATATATATATATATATATATATATATATATATGGGAATGAACTCAGAAGAGTTCCTTGTTCCATGCACGATCTGTGTGTATCATACATATATGAGGTGTAACTTTGAATTTTGAATACACGAAAGGCCTTGGAATCGTTTTTCTTTTTCGTGGTGGGTTTGCAGCATATATATAATATATATATATATATATATATATATATAAATAAATAAATTTCAAAATTTAGCACGTGAAACGAGTGGATGTTGCAGATATATATATATATATACCGTAAATATATACGGTATATTTGATAAGTTTACTGATTCAATGTAAAATAGCTGCATATTTCTTTCTTAAGTACATTCATTATATTCGGCATCTCAGTTCACATTCTTGGCAGATTTTCCATGCTAGTTTAATTAATAGTATTCAATTAATACGTATGTAATTTTTCTAGTAATTTAACTGTAACGAGAAGTAGTTAATTATTATTGTTACCAACTTTTGGTTATAAACTACACAGGTCTGCGAATGAGAAATTTGTAAGAGCAGTTTTCTTACTATTAGTTGATTTTATATAAATCAATTATTCTGATTTCGAATAAGGCAAACACGAATTTCATTGCACGTGAATTTAAAACAAGCGTATTTATGATGCAGATTGTGTAGACGAAAACACGAAGTATAATATCTCTATAAGCAGCGGTGTAGTGCTGTGGGAACGCGTGGGAAACGGCGTTCCCTTACGTTTTTGGTAGACGGAACGGCGTTCCCTCACTATTTCAAATAAATCCGAACTTACAAATCTCTAACGTCATGAAATTTTAATTCCCACCCCTAGAAGAAATATGAGAAAGAATCATTAACTGTTTCATTTCTTTTAGCTTCGACTGAGGCAATGCTAGCCTATAAAGATCTGGTGATACAGTCACCACGGCGTACCAGTTGTTAACTTTTTTTTTTTTTTAGTTAATCATTCCAGTTGTTAGCTATTTTTATTGATCGTACTGGATGTCGTATATCTAATGACACTGGAAATACTGCATCTTCAACGTTGGAATATATCCTAATATCCAGTGCATATGACCTCAAAATATCCCTGAAATTGGTCAGATTTCAAAAGATTTCCGGGGGAGCTTACAGTGCCCCCAGACCCCCAGCTGTATGGGCTCGCCGCGCTCGCCATTGTCCGCCCCGCATCTGAGTAACACTTTCAAAATGTGTTCCCTCACTTCTTTATTTAGCACTACATCACTGTCTATAAGTACACGATTATTTTAAAATTATTGAAATATGCAAGATCGAAAATTGATCAAATCATCATTCTCATTTATAATAGTGTTACACTAAATTCTGCTAAAGCCGTTTTCTATGCACATTACAATACAGAAAACGGTATTTTGGCTAATGAGATGGATAGCAGCAAAATAAATATATTTGCTTAGGATCATTCTATAATTTTAAAATATACTTGTAAGCGGTAGTTTCACTGGATAATATTAATTTCTTTTCATTAGATTACTAATACCGGTTTTCAGCAACTTTCCGGAATTATACAAACCGATAGGAATTGTGAAATTCCCATGACGTTATATTACATTATAATACGCTATAATACGTTTCAAAACGTCTGGAATATGAGTTGCTGGATATATATATTTGTACATTGAAGGAAGAGCCCTTAATTTATCGTTGCAAAGATACATGATTGCATGTATAAAAAGCATTCGTTTTCTCATTAACAAACCCCGAGTTCTGTTGGTAACATTAAACAAATTGCATAATGAAATACACACCGAATTGAAATTATGGCGAAATACGGCAACTATCTATGCATTTGCAACACAGCGAGATGCAACTATTTACGTCCATACTCTAGTCGAAATCATAGCTCTTCATGCAATCTTTGCAGCGGAAAGTCTGTTAACACTTCACCTGCTTTAGCAGCTTGTAAGTATTTTAAACTTTTTAGCATGTTAAATGTGAAGCATTATTTTTAAGGATAGGCTTTGAGTGAAATTCATTCTAGATGTTCGACTCCTTTCGGTTCACGAATAAAAAAAAAATATATATTAATTATATATATATATATATATATATATATATTATGTTGCATTTATCAGTTATCTACAAAATATCGATCTATGTTTAGACTAATAATTTGTTATTACATAATACTACGATACCGTGATGCACAAAAATTTCTAGTTTCTCGTCAACAAAGAGTCCTCCGGAGTTTAGAAACTGATTCAATTTAGAGAAATTAAAAACTTGTAATGTTCTAACCACAACACATTGAATGTTAATTTGGGACTATTTACAATAAGCCGTCTTAATTTCGCATCTATCGTTTTAAATAAGCCGCAGGTATTTTCTGCAGCTAAATTATTACGGTTTCAACCTCCAGAACCTATGATAGGTTTGCAAAAATAGAAATCTGATCAATCTGTATGTTCGTGACAATGTAATTTAAAGAATATTAGCTAGAATTTGCAAGTTAACTGTATAAAGCAATAAAATAAATTTTATATTATGAAAATTTCTGCATGATACTCAACCATTTTTTTAAAATCTATATACAGTATATAACCAGTCGTAGCTGAGAGAACGAGACATGATGAGCAATGTGGGCATACGTTTAGAGCATTTTAATTTTCGTCACTAATACTGAAAAGCTAAAAATAAGAAATGTAAATGAAAATGAAAAGGCTTATTGGCAGACTATAGACCATATGACAAATATTATTAATACAATGACAGTTCATATACTAAGGATAGAAATATATACAGTTGATTAGAAATAATACTGTAATGTCGAAGTTAAGTGGAGCTACAGACAGACGTTTTCGTACCAAGAAGTCCATAGCTTAGACTCACTTAGAGGATAAATGGCAGGACTCATGGAGAGCTTGGATAATGGGGTGGTGATTCTTTGCAATAGACTGTAGTCTTGTTACCTGCGGGAAGCTCGGGACATTACGAGTAGCAAACATTTGCGAAGCTGAGCATCTCGGGGTTAATTTATGTTGATTTCATGTCAATATCAGCATGCTTCACAGCCCTTTCAGTTATTGTGACCTTAGATCGTACCAGAACTATGGTCTTGACAAAGCACAATGTGTTAAATTTAAATATTGATTTATTGTTATTATTACATATATATGTACACGTGTTAAGAGTATTTTAATTAAATATAATGATTTCAATTCCCTTCGTAATAAAAACATCTGACAACTCTACCCCAATCTTGCTATATATTTCTCTCAGTAATTGTTTTCAGGTTAGTTGTTAAGTTTAACTTTCTTTTAACGACTATTAGTTGCTACTAATCTTCGTCTTCTTCTTATTATTATATATATATATATATATATATATATATATATACATATCCAAATAAGTAGGTTCTGGTAAAAAAACTTTCTTAATAGAAGCAATTAAAGAAAACGGGATGTTGAGTTTGTGGGAGTTGGTATTTTTAAATAGATTCAGTGGGAAATAGGTACTGAAAGTTGAGAGATTTTTCATTAAGAACCTTTCTAGTTGTAGTCATTGTTATCGCCTATTCACATTACTTTAATTATCATTTCTCTAATTTATCGACTGTTCACAATTCCTCATAATTGTCATAATAAACGTATTTGTTTTCACTTTTCATTTACATCAATCACACAGAATGTACATGTTTATTGGTCACTAGCTGTACCAAACATGTCTTTACAAACTGAGGCGTACCGTTATACAACGTTTAAATGCAGATCTCGTATAAAAAACATCATTTTCTGTGCAAATGGCACAAAAATACTTTCAATCCTAATATATGTACGTATAGTATGCAACATACGCTTCTCCAACTGTATTAAAAACGTAAAACTGAAAGTTGTATCATCACGCGATCTTCGATTCTGCAATGACGTAAGTGAGCCTTAACATTTAATTTAAAATTATTTAACAGATCATTCGAGTGAACTGTACATCGATCTCATTATAACTTCTGACTCATAATAACCCGCTATGCATATTTACACGAGTCGAATTTAAATATATATATATATATATATATATATATATATATATAAAATAAGGAGTTTGTATGTGGCATTCCAAAAGAAGACAGGAAGTGTCTGAACCCTGTTTCTCCATCACTGTCCTCCTCACCTGGCCTTTTTACATGTCTCGTCTACCTGTGAGCAGTCTAGCATACTCTCAAACACGCGCTTCTCACTATATTCCTTACTACACATGCATGCATCTTACACACACAGTCTTTTCAAAAAGGTGTAATTCCAGTAGCCTCGGAGATTCGCGATTGGCCCCTCCTTCCTGCCTGCATTGTATATATTACCAAGCAAGTCTCTCTACAGTTTACAGGTTTCCTCATTGTCTAAAATTTATAAAGTTCTCCCTTATTGCTTGCTTTCCTTATTGCACCGGACATCACAGCCGATTTTTAATTGATATTTAAGTATTATGTTGAGCAACATAGCTAGATAACCACAGCCACAGCCTAGTTTCTTAGCATAATCATGAAACAAGATTTATATATATAGATATATATATATATATATAATATATATATATATATATATATAATATATATATATATATATATATACGGCAAAAGTAGTTTGAAGATTTATTTCATCTCACGACTGACTATAATTATACACTTTAGATGAGTTTGCAAATTGCATATATTTAGACAAAAAGTATTAGGTCTTACGCCAATTTCATGTCAATATCAGCATGCTTCACTGCCCTTTCAGTCATTGTGACCTTAGATCATACCAGAACTATGGTCTTGACAAAGCACAATGTGTTAAATTTACCAAACAAGGATAACCTATGTTCAGGACTCTGGACGTTTCCATAGTCAACATCAACTAAACCTATTTGCTCGTACCTTTCTTTATGTACATGCAATAGCATCAATTGGTTAAGCTTTCTCTGAGTCGTGTCTGAACTCAGATAAGTTTTAATACGCACGATATTACTAAACGAGGGTTCACCACACGTAATGGTGCCAGGCATCACTATAATTAACTTTGCTTACGTAATCACAGAGGAGAAAAGAAATTACTGGTCAGGTGTCAGTGATTGCACGTGTGTAACTACATTACGTAGGATTAACTGCTCAAGGGAATCGTGAACACAAAGTTCATACTGAAGGTTCTTAGATGTGTATGTAGTCTTGCAGGAAGGAAGTCTGAGTCCTAGAATGAAGTTACACTCTCTAATTATGCTGTGGATGTCTATTCTTTGCATCCTCGAGAAACAAATCTTTACACTGGACATACATTTTGTACTCTACTTCGTCAAAACCCTCGGTTATAGGTATTATAATGAGGTCCAGAGCTTCATAATGTGTCTTTCTGTAAAGATCTTCAGATGCGTAGCTACCTTCCGGTGGAACACATTCCTCTTCTAGCCTAGCTGGAACTCTTCTAAATCGAGGCTGTGAGGGTACATCTACCTGACAGGAACCTAGTGGCTGTACTTTCTTTCAGAAAACACTAGCC
The DNA here is from genome assembly GCA_023014485.1 of Bathynomus jamesi. Classification (NCBI taxonomy): domain Eukaryota; kingdom Metazoa; phylum Arthropoda; class Malacostraca; order Isopoda; family Cirolanidae; genus Bathynomus; species Bathynomus jamesi. Next base: position 853,166 of record JAJOZX010000590.1, read on the forward strand.
CCTTCATCATTGCGCATATTTCAGAGTTTTATCAGGCATACCATCATTAGCTCATATATATATATATATATATATATATATATATATATATATATATACAGAGAGAGAGAGCGAGAGAGAGATTTAGGGGTTGCAAGGACTGATGATACGACATTTGAATCAAAATAAGATAGCAGTAATCAGAGTAAAGAGAATAATGGGGCAGATATTGAGAGCCTTTAAGCGAAAGGATAGGAATATAATGATTCCTATACTGAAAACCCTGATCATACCCAAATTGGAATACTGCTCGGTTCTAACATCCTCATATAAAAAAGAGGACATTAGGCAGCTGTAAGGGATTCAGAGAAGCTTTCCACCCAAGATCAAGGGGTGCAAAGAACTAAATTATTGGGGAAGATTATGAGAGCTAGTCCTATTTTCACTGGAAAGGAGAAGAGAGAGATACACCATTATTTACACTTGGAAAATAATGAAGAAACTTGTCCCTAATCTTACTCTGAGCACTGTAACTATCCAAACAACGTGGAAAGTAGAACAGGAAGACTGTGTCGTGTTCCCAAATTAAAGAGGACCAAAACTGTTCAATCAACAGCCCAAAGACCCAAGGAGCATGAAGGGAGTTGCTGCGGACATCTTCAAAAGATGACTAGACCCCTGGCTCAGAACAATCCCCGATGAACCGTGGCGTACCTGGCTATGTGAGGTGGAAAGTGCAAGAAAGCACTCGCCCCTCCACCAAGACAGACCTTGAAGGGGGCACCAGCCTGACCTTCGTGTGAAGAGAGAACGACGCGCGGATCCGTAACGATGAAGGGGCTAGTGTTTTCGGAAAGAAAGTACAGCCACTAGGTTCCTGTCAGGTAGATGTACCCTTACAGCCTCGATTTAGAAGAGTTCCAGCTAGGCTAGAAGAGGAATGTGTTCCACCGGAAGGTAGCTACGCATCTGAAGATCTTTACAGAAAGACACATTATGAAGCTCTGGACCTCATTATAATACCTATAACCGAGGGTTTTGACGAAGTAGAGTACAAAATGTATGTCCAGTGTAAAGATTTGTTTCTCGAGGATGCAAAGAATAGACATCCACAGCATAATTAGAGAGTGTAACTTCATTCTAGGACTCAGACTTCCTTCCTGCAAGACTACATACACATCTAAGAACCTTCAGTATGAACTTTGTGTTCACGATTCCCTTGAGCAGTTAATCCTACGTAATGTAGTTACACACGTGCAATCACTGACACCTGACCAGTAATTTCTTTTCTCCTCTGTGATTACGTAAGCAAAGTTAATTATAGTGATGCCTGGCACCATTACGTGTGGTGAACCCTCGTTTAGTAATATCGTGCGTATTAAAACTTATCTGAGTTCAGACACGACTCAGAGAAAGCTTAACCAATTGATGCTATTGCATGTACATAAAGAAAGGTACGAGCAAATAGGTTTAGTTGATGTTGACTATGGAAACGTCCAGAGTCCTGAACATAGGTTATCCTTGTTTGGTAAATTTAACACATTGTGCTTTGTCAAGACCATAGTTCTGGTATGATCTAAGGTCACAATGACTGAAAGGGCAGTGAAGCATGCTGATATTGACATGAAATTGGCGTAAGACCTAATACTTTTTGTCTAAATATATGCAATTTGCAAACTCATCTAAAGTGTATAATTATAGTCAGTCGTGAGATGAAATAAATCTTCAAACTACTTTTGCCGTATATATATATATATATATATATATATATATATATATATATAATATATATATATATATAAATCTTGTTTCATGATTATGCTAAGAAACTAGGCTGTGGCTGTGGTTATCTAGCTATGTTGCTCAACATAATACTTAAATATCAATTAAAAATCGGCTGTGATGTCCGGTGCAATAAGGAAAGCAAGCAATAAGGGAGAACTTTATAAATTTTAGACAATGAGGAAACCTGTAAACTGTAGAGAGACTTGCTTGGTAATATATACAATGCAGGCAGGAAGGAGGGGCCAATCGCGAATCTCCGAGGCTACTGGAATTACACCTTTTTGAAAAGACTGTGTAGTGTGTAAGATGCATGCATGTGTAGTAAGGAATATAGTGAGAAGCGCGTGTTTGAGAGTATGCTAGACTGCTCACAGGTAGACGAGACATGTAAAAAGGCCAGGTGAGGAGGACAGTGATGGGAGAAACAGGGTTCAGACACTTCCTGTCTTCTTTTGGAATGCCACATACAAACTCCTTATTTATATATATATATATATATATATATATATATATATATATATATATATTTAAATTCGACTCGTGTAAATATGCATAGCGGGTTATTATGAGTCAGAAGTTATAATGAGATCGATGTACAGTTCACTCGAATGATCTGTTAAATAATTTTAAATTAAATGTTAAGGCTCACTTACGTCATTGCAGAATCGAAGATCGCGTGATGATACAACTTTCAGTTTTACGTTTTTAATACAGTTGGAGAAGCGTATGTTGCATACTATACGTACATATATTAGGATTGAAAGTATTTTTGTGCCATTTGCACAGAAAATGATGTTTTTTATACGAGATCTGCATTTAAACGTTGTATAACGGTACGCCTCAGTTTGTAAAGACATGTTTGGTACAGCTAGTGACAAAAACAATAAACATGTACATTCTGTGTGATTGATGTAAATGAAAAGTGAAAACAAATACGTTTATTATGACAATTATGAGGAATTGTGAACAGTCGATAAATTAGAGAAATGATAATTAAAGTAATGTGAATAGGCGATAACAATGACTACAACTAGAAAGGTTCTTAATGAAAAATCTCTCAACTTTCAGTACCTATTTCCCACTGAATCTATTTAAAAATACCAACTCCCACAAACTCAACATCCCGTTTTCTTTAATTGCTTCTATTAAGAAAGTTTTTTTACCAGAACCTACTTATTTGGATATGTATTTATATATATATATATATATATATATGATAATAATAATAAGAAGAAGACGAAGATTAGTAGCAACTAATAGTCGTTAAAAGAAAGTTAAACTTAACAACTAACCTGAAAACAATTACTGAGAGAAATATATAGCAAGATTGGGGTAGAGTTGTCAGATGTTTTTATTACGAAGGGAATTGAAATCATTATATTTAATTAAAATACTCTTAACACGTGTACATATATATGTAATAATAACAATAAATCAATATTTAAATTTAACACATTGTGCTTTGTCAAGACCATAGTTCTGGTACGATCTAAGGTCACAATAACTGAAAGGGCTGTGAAGCATGCTGATATTGACATGAAATCAACATAAATTAACCCCGAGATGCTCAGCTTCGCAAATGTTTGCTACTCGTAATGTCCCGAGCTTCCCGCAGGTAACAAGACTACAGTCTATTGCAAAGAATCACCACCCATTATCCAAGCTCTCCATGAGTCCTGCCATTTATCCTCTAAGTGAGTCTAAGCTATGGACTTCTTGGTACGAAAACGTCTGTCTGTAGCTCCACTTAACTTCGACATTACAGTATTATTTCTAATCAACTGTATATATTTCTATCCTTAGTATATGAACTGTCATTGTATTAATAATATTTGTCATATGGTCTATAGTCTGCCAATAAGCCTTTTCATTTTCATTTACATTTCTTATTTTAGCTTTTCAGTATTAGTGACGAAAATTAAAAATGCTCTAAACGTATGCCCACATTGCTCATCATGTCTCGTTCTCTCAGCTACGACTGGTTATATACTGTATATAGATTTTAAAAAATGGTTGAGTATCATGCAGAAATTTTCATAATATAAAATTTATTTTATTGCTTTATACAGTTAACTTGCAAATTCTTAGCTAATATTCTTTAAATTACATTGTCACGAACATACAGATTGATCAGATTTCTATTTTTGCAAACCTATCATAGGTTCTGGAGGTTGAAACCGTAATAATTTAGCTGCAGAAAATACCTGCGGCTTATTTAAAACGATAGATGCGAAATTAAGACGGCTTATTGTAAATAGTCCCAAATTAACATTCAATGTGTTGTGGTTAGAACATTACAAGTTTTTAATTTCTCTAAATTGAATCAGTTTCTAAACTCCGGAGGACTCTTTGTTGACGAGAAACTAGAAATTTTTGTGCATCACGGTATCGTAGTATTATGTAATAACCAAATTATTAGTCTAAACATAGATCGATATTTTGTAGATAACTGATAAATGCAACATAATATATATATATATATATATATATATATTATTTTTTTTTATTCGTGAACCGAAAGGAGTCGAACATCTAGAATGAATTTCACTCAAAGCCTATCCTTAAAAATAATGCTTCACATTTAACATGCTAAAAAGTTTAAAATACTTACAAGCTGCTAAAGCAGGTGAAGTGTTAACAGACTTTACGCTGCAAAGATTGCATGAAGAGCTATGATTTCGACTAGAGTATGGACGTAAATAGTTGCATCTCGCTGTGTTGCAAATGCATAGATAGTTGCCGTATTTCGCCATAATTTCAATTCGGTGTGTATTTCATTATGCAATTTGTTTAATGTTACCAACAGAACTCGGGGTTTGTTAATGAGAAAAACGAATGCTTTTTATACATGCAATCATGTATCTTTGCAACGATAAATTAAGGGCTCTTCCTTCAATGTACAAATATATATCCAGCAACTCATATTCCAGACGTTTTGAAACGTATTATAGCGTATTATAATGTAATATAACGTCATGGGAATTTCACAATTCCTATCGGTTTGTATAATTCCGGAAAGTTGCTGAAAACGGTATTAGTAATCTAATGAAAAGAAATTAATATTATCCAGTGAAACTAACCGCTTACAAGTAGTATTTTAAAATTATAGAATGATCCTAAGCAAATATATTTATTTTGCTGCTATCCATCTCATTAGCCAAAATACCGTTTTCTGTATTGTAATGTGCATAGAAAACGGCTTTAGCAGAATTTAGTGTAACACTATTATAAATGAGAATGATGAATTGATCAATTTTCGATCTTGCATATTTCAATAATTTTAAAATAATCGTGTACTTATAGACCGTTGTGTAGTGCTAAATAAAGAAGTGAGGGAACGCATTTTGAAAGTGTTACTCAGATGCGGGGCGGACAATGGCGAGCGCGGCGAGCCCATACAGCTGGGGGTCTGGGGGCACTGTAAGCTCCCCGGGAAATCTTTTGAAATCTGACCAATTTCAGGGATATTTTGAGGTCATATGCACTGGATATTAGGATATATTCCAAGGTTGAAGATGCAGTATTTCCAGTGTCAGTAGATATACGACATCCAGTACGATCAATAAAAATAGCTAACAACTGGAATGATTAACTAAAAAAAAAAGTTAACAACTGGTACGCCGTGGTGACTGTATCACCAGATCTTTATAGGCTAGCATTGCCTCAGTCGAAGCTAAAAGAAATGAAACAGTTAATGATTCTTTCTCATATTTCTTCTAGGGGTGGGAATTAAAATTTCATGACGTTAGAGATTTGTAAGTTCGGATTTATTTGAAATAGTGAGGGAACGCCGTTCCGTCTACCAAAAAACGTAAGGGAACGCCGTTCCCACGCGTTCCCACAGCACTACACCGCTGCTTATAGAGATATTATACTTCGTGTTTTCGTCTACACAATCTGCATCATAAATACGCTTGTTTTAAATTCACGTGCAATGAAATTCGTGTTTGCCTTATTCGAAATCAGAATAATTGATTTATATAAAATCAACTAATAGTAAGAAAACTGCTCTTACAAATTTCTCATTCGCAGACCTGTGTAGTTTATAACCAAAAGTTGGTAACAATAATAATTAACTACTTCTCGTTACAGTTAAATTACTAGAAAAATTACATACGTATTAATTGAATACTATTAATTAACTAGCATGGAAAATCTGCCAAGAATGTGAACTGAGATGCCGAATATAATGAATGTACTTAAGAAAGAAATATGCAGCTATTTTACATTGAATCAGTAAACTTATCAAATATACCGTATATATTTACGGTATATATATATATATATATATATATATATATATATATATATATATCTGCAACATCCACTCGTTTCACGTGCTAAATTGTGAAATTTATTATATTATATATATATATATATATATATATGCTGCAAACCCACAAGGAAAAAGAAAAACGATTCCAAGGCCTTTCGTGTATTCAAAGCTACACCTCTTATATATATGATACACACAGTTCGTGCATGGAACAAGGAACTCTTCTGAGTTCATTCCCATATATATATACAGGTGCCCGCGAAAAGTATCCGATCACTCAAGAAAAATACAATATTTCCCTTGATATTCAGAGACACGTAATTCACTTTCTATTTGTTCTAGCGAATCTGGTAACTTTGAGGTTGCTCGCTGATATGAGAGCTATCCAAACGCATCCTCAAATTAGTGTTTTGGTTAGCCTTCGTTGCGGGTGGCTGTGTTCAAATTTGTCAGATTCACTGTTTGTGTTAAATTCTTGATATTTTTTTTTTTTTTTTACAGAAAGTGGTGTAAATAAAAATTTATATATAATGTGTGCTAAAAAAAACAACTTAAGAGTGATGTCGAGGTGCTATTGTTGCTTTGCATGCATGTGGGAAATCACAGAGACAGATAGCTAAGGAATTAAACATATCCCAAAGTACCGTAATTTATGGGTTTCACGGGCTAAGAACAATGGTGGCCTAACACGCCAGTCCCTAAAAAACGATCTGGCAGACCGAGAAAAACAAAATTCGCGAACAGACAAACTTATGAAACGTTTAGTATTGAAAAACCCAACAATAACTGCGAAAGAAATAAAAATTTAATATGAATAATTTGTATCTGGTGTTTCTGAACGAACTATCCAGGAGCGGCTCAAAAAGAACTCGGATTACCATCTCGCCATGTGCTAAGAAACGTTCATTAATGAAAAAATGCGTAAAAAAACGTGTCGCATTTTGTAAAAAATACATTCATGGACTGTTGATGATGGAAGAAGGTTTTATTTAGCGATGAGTCGACTTTTTGACATCAGAAGTTGTCCAAAAAAGGTTCGCCGGCCTATTGGCTCAAATAGGATGGACCCTAAATACACCCTAAAGACAATGAAACACCCTCTCAAGTGTGATGGTTGGGGTTGTTTCGGTTACTATGGGCGTGGAAACTTATATTTTCTTCCGAAGAACACAACTATGAAGGTGCACGGTATTTAGCAATGCTACAGGATAAACTTCCAATGGCAATGCAATCCAAGGACAAAAACATACATGCATGATGGGTGCACCATGTCACAGGGCCAAAATAGTGACAAAATGGATACTGACAATAAAGTTGATATTTGGATTGCCTGGTAATAGTCCAGATCTCAATCCGATAGAAAATCTGTGCTAATAATAAAAATAAGGTGAATGCCACGACACTGGCTCAGTCGAAAAATTACAAGAGGCATCAAAAAGGTATGGTGCAAGGAAATATCAGTGGAAGTTTTTCAAAACTGATTAAATCCATGCCAAAACGTCTAGAACAAGTCATCCAAACCAAAGGACAGATGACAAAATACTAATATAAGGTTAGTATACATTTAAACATTGTTTTTTTTATGTAAAAATACAAATTTCAAGGGTGATCGGATACTTTTCGCGGCACTGTATATATATATAGTATATATATATAGTCAAATAATACTGTTTAAGATGGGATTGAGGATAAATATTAATAATTATGATGGCTAAACTACATATTGTAGCTTAATAATTTATCACATGGGTATAGTCTGCCTATAAGCCCTTTTCAGTTCGTTCATTTCATATTAATGTAGAAAAATGAAATTTAATTTGGATCAGCAAAAGTTACCCCTATAATTGAAAATAAAATGTTTTAATTTAAATTATTCAAACTTTTTTCAATTAACTTCATATAATGCAAATATTAATCAAAGAAAATGTATTGATTTAAAACATGTTTAGTCTGAGTTTCTAATTTGTGATGTATGCAATTACGAAAACGAAATACACTTGAAGATAATATGGATTGGAGCTATCGGGGGGAACGAATACGATTGAACAAAAAGTACTCGAATATTTGTTTGTCTGTTTCGAAAAACCTTGAAAGAACCCACAGGAAGAGTTTCTCGTGAAAGAAGGTTTATGATGAAGCTCTTGGAGGAAGGCGACGAAGATGAATCCTTTCTTAAATTTTTTTCTCTTTGAAGGAAGGTGAAGAAGAATCCTTTTAAAATTTAATTTTTTTAAATTTAATGTTTTAAATTTACTTTTTTTAAATTTGTTTTAAATTTTATTTTTGAATGAAGGTGAAAACGATTTTTTTTTTTTTTTTTGTGAAGACGAATCCTCTTTTTTTTTCCCTTTTTTTTCCCCTTTTTTTTTTTTTTTTTGAAGGACCATGAAAGACACCTCATAAAGGAGGGACCGTCATGAAGGACAGTGGGGACCGCCATGAAGGACGGTGGAGGACCGCCATGAAGGACGGTGGAGGATCCTCATGAAGGACGGTGAGGGGGGGAAAATTTTCAAATTGATCCATTTCTGTCTCACATTTTGCGGCTATACTACTTAGGGCTTGCATATTTATTTTATTTTCATTTATTCAGCCCAGTTAATAGTTTCGATAAAAAATAGCAAGCAGCAGTTAAAGTCAAGTCTGTGAAGCATAAAATGCAAAGTTTCAACAGTACAAACATGGACTCTTTTTCGAGAACTTTCTTCAAATTTGGGAGAATTCTGTACAGCAAGTTATTTAAAGTACAGGATAACTGTAAAGTGTGGCACAACTGCAGTAGAGAAGAGATTGTTAGTACTTACGAAGAGCTTTCAGCGACCATAGTATTGTAACACTCCTAAAACGATTCCTCACAGTCAAGCTCCGAAGATATTTACGGCAAAAAGTCAGCACAAAACAGAGTAAAGGAAGAAAAAGTCGAGGAGATAGAAAGAAAATATTGGTGCACAAGAATAAGAAATTTAGACTATTTTATTATTATTATTATTATTATTATATTTATTATTATTATTCATTTGTAACATGCTATGACATACGATTTAATGGTAGCCGTAAAACAAATGGAAGAATTTTTTTATGCTAAACACAGAATTTATAATTAAAGAATGCACGAATTTAATTATTTATAACCTTTCCAGTCATAGCGGTATCTTTTCAGATTGATTTAGAAAGGAATAGAGTATGCCTTAATTTTAAATCAGGTGATAAATATTCCCCCTCAAACGACAAAAAACGTCAGTAGTCATCCTACTTGATCTGGTTAAAGCCTTTGACACAGTACCTCATAACATACTCTTAAAAAAACAGAACATTAAGGCCTTCATGATGGTTCTGCTCGCAGAACCCAATTTATAGTACGTGACTCTCATACTTCATAGTCAAGATCAATATCCCACTGAGTGCCTAAAGGGAGCATTCTGGCACATGTCCTGTTCCTTCTTGATATAAATGACTTCCACCGATCTTTGACTATCTCGTCCTATTACCAGTTGGGTTTAAGCAGATGACACGGCAATCATTTAATTCTAAGAAGGCTTTCTTGCCACTCCAAATAACTTGCAACAATGCATTAACTGCAAAAAGTTTACTTATGGCTAAACGCCAACAAACTATCTTTAAATAATAATAATGAAAAAATGTTTATATAGTTATCACAAAAAAGAAAACGATGACCCCCCCCCCCTTAAACCTAAATTCAGCCCCTATAAAACGAGTGCAGTGTGTCTATATACAATAAGTGAACAACGGGCATTCTAAGAACCGTATGATAGTCGCAATGGCAAAATATACTACAGTACTATCTCTTCTATATATGTGACCAACAGGTACTTGGCAGTATAATAAGGTCAACCAATCAGATGTTAGACATTAATTAAAACGTAATAATGTGGCAGACAGGGCCATTTATGTTGACCAAAGGCATTAAAGAGTTAGTTAAGACTGAGTAAGAGCTGGGTAAGGTTAACATAGGTTAGTAAGTTTATCTTTGGTTATTTGGATTAGGTTATAGGGCATTTTATGTTATGGAAGTAAAGAGATGTAATTAGAGTTTACTTACTCTCAGGCAAAATACGGTGAAAGCTCTAACAGAAGAAATGTAATAATATAAATAAGCCAATAAGGTCTGTGGTGCTTGTGTGTCATCACTAAAGAGGAACCAACTTAAAAAAATACGAGAGTGCAATGTCACTTCCTTAAGAAATCGATGTAATCTTAGATGTGACTCAGAAGTTGAAGCCGGTGTGGTAAAAAATGTAATAATGGGGTTGTTTAACCTCCGTCACAACATCTAAGGTCGGGGACCTAGAGCTTTACGTGAATCGGGTCGCTACATAGTCTAGACGCAAAGAACAGTGGTCTCTCATCCAACAACTCTCTAACCCAATGTCGCTTAACTTTGCTGATCAACGGGAAGCGGTGTTACGACATTGGCTACAACCGCAATAGTAAAATATGAATACTACACTAATTTCCTACTATTTTATACAGGGTGTACATAAAGTCAGGATCTATTTTTGTGAAATAATTATTTTTTCTATTTTTCTTTTCAGAAGCCCTTAGAATGAATACAGAAGAGCGTGTGGCAATAGTAATTTGGCGAATCGAGGGAAAGAAATACAATGACATCAGAGAGAAGTTTAGAAGGAGATTTCATAAGCCGGGGCCAATAGACAAGACAATACGAAAATTGGTGAACAAATTTAAACGAACGGGATCTGTAAATGATGAAGCAAGATCAGGACGACCGTGTATGTCAGATCTTACCGTGAATGCAGTGCACGGAATTATCACTGAGGAGCCACGTACGTCCATTCGTGCTGCATCACACAGACTCGGCCTCCCGACGTCATCTGTGCACAAAATTCTGAAAGTTAATTTGCAGAAGAAAAGCTATCATTTGCAGGTTTTACATGATTTACATGAGGAAGATTTCCCTCGACGAAGTGCTGTGTGTGCTGATCTCGTAGAACAAATCTGGAGTGATAATTTAATGGACAACATTCTCTTTAGTGATGAAGCCACTTTCCATACGTGTGGAAAAGTAAATCGCTATAACTGTCGAATTTGGGCAAATGAAAGACCGAATGATTTCGTCCAAAATTGGGAAAGAGACTCACCTAAAGTTAATGTCTGGATGGGTTTAACAAAATCTAAGGTTTATGGTCCTTTTTTCTTTGCTGAAGCTACAGTTACGGGGCTTATTTATCTGGACATGTTGCAGCAATTCCTTCAACCTCAGCTGATTGGGGATAGGATTGTTAGTACCGTCGTCTATCAACATGATGGTGCTCCTTGTCACTATGCCAAAATTGTTAAGGATTATCTAAATGGACGTTTTCCAAATCGCTGGATCGGACGCGGAAGCAACAGACCTTGGCCAGCGAGATCACCAAATTTAACCCCTTTAGATTTCTTTGCATGGGGCCTTATCAAATCGCACGTCTATCAGACGAAGATTACGAGTCTTGAAAACTTACGTACACGTATACGAACTGCTGCAGATAACATAACCCCGCAAATGCTGCAGAATGTGTTTAGAAATGCTGCGGAACGATTTGAGCTGTGCAGGGATACTGATGGGCGTCACGTCGAACCCTACTCTTAATTATTTAATAAATGTTACCACTTTATCATTTTATGATTGAATTCCATATAATTTCCAAGTGCTTCACAAAATAGATCCTGACTTTATGTACACCCTGTACTGGGCTATAATGTTGTCTATATTTCCAATGCTATTAAATTTCAAGTGCAGGAAAGTTGATGAATAAGAGAATTGAATGAATATGTTATTATTTTACTACCTATTAAAAAATTTAGCCGATGTCGATTCCATGAAAAACTGCCGATACCGATGCCGATTCTTTGCCTATATTTAAAAAAATCAATTCCCTTCATAAATTTTACTAATCTAATGTGGAAATTTAAAATTTCCATATTTTCACATTTCAAATTTGTTTAAATGCTTTTCCTTAACTCACTCCACAATATACAACACCAGAATTTGTTACTCATTTATCGTAGGTACAATGATATGAAAAAGTTTTATTACTCACTGAAATGAATAAATAATTTTATTTTAGTTTCGAAAATTGAATAGCAATATTTCAAGTAATTGGTTTTCTTTATGTTGAACGTATTTTCTTTCTTCAACAATGTCAACAACAACAAAATTTTTCATTAAAATTTCAACTCCCTGGTGGCCAATTTGAATTAAAAAAATGGATATATAATTTAGGTTTATAAAATTATAAAAATACTTAAAATAAACTGAACATAATAAGATAGTTTAATATATAAATTATAAAGTACAACGTAATATAGAATTATTGGATCTTTTCCGTTTGGTGCCCTCCACTAGAATTAAAATTAATTATTACCATGATGTGTACTTTTTTACACTGATTTCAAAAATATAATTTTTTTCCGATAAATGAATAATACAAACGTTACAGTCCTTTAACGTTTAAATGTACATTTAATTTGTCTATTCTTCAAAAATCTGACTATACAGTAATTTGATTTGAAAATTGAACATAGGCTATAGACCATCTTATTATTAGTTCGCGCAAAGACCTAGGCTATATACATTCTTGACACTTTTAAAGCATAAAAGGAACAGAATGGAAGACTGGAATATTACAAAAATAATTACAAACTAACGAAAATATCACAACTTAACTTAACCAATCGTCAAAGGCGTACAGTTGACCTAACCGGGCATTCAATTAACCTAACTGGGCATTCAGTTAACCTAACCAGTTGGTCAATTTTAATGTTAATATATCTTTGGTAACCTTTGGTTAGCTTCCGCCCGAATTGTTCATTCTGACGAAGGTCAAGCTTTTCACTCCACCTTAGACGTACAGTTTAACGTGGAATCCGAACCACGCCCCACCAGCAGCCCAGCGTCTATGGCACCCATTTATATTGTGTGGAAGGATGAACAGCTAGGTTTTGCTGCGCGCCGGCTGCCGTCAGCGGGTCTCGATCCTGGGGCCGATGGATTCGTAGTCAGCGACGATAACCACTACACCACCGAGGCGCATACTACACCACGGAGGCGCATATATATATATATATATATATATATATCATGTAATCTATTTTGCATTTTTATTACCCTATTAAGCAAAATGTTCGCATTTCTCCAAAAAATAATGCTATTTTCGTATTTAGAGGGTCCAAATGCACTACTGGTGCTATTTTCAAAAGAATCTGGTGGTGGGCTCCAAACGAAAAAGACCCGAATTATTATTAATATGGGTTGGAGATTACAAAAGTTTATAATATTTAGAACTTAGCTGGTTACAGAAAATGTAAATTTATGGGCAACTTAATTAACTTATTGAGCTTCTCCTTTTACTTGAATATAAAATATCTTTCGTCTGTTCAATTTTCTATAAATATAGATTTTGTTTTGTAATGAAAATTTTAAAATTTTAAAGAATCGGTGAGAGAACTTGCTAAATTTGGCCGATGCCGATGCCCCCAAAAATGTCCGATGCTGCCAATGCCGATTAATTGGTACACCACTAATTTTTACTGGAGACATTTTCGACGCTTATAAAGAGTTTGGAAGGGACTAGTTCGCTTATCAAATGTTAGAAATTAGAAAACAGTATTACATATTTTTTTAAATAAAAATGAGAGCCATAATTAATTATATAAAACTTACGAACATGAATTCGTAAACATGATAGTTCCCAAATATATATGTTAGGATGGTCCTTTAAAACGAAAGTTGGAAATTTTATGTTCTCGCCCCGTAAATCTGCCCGAATATTAGGAAAAACAGTTCCTGTGAAATATTATTGTAATTGATGAATATTTAGAGGTCGACCAGGGACTGTGAAGTTTCACTATGTGCCCGGCCAGTAGTATAGCCGCAAAAGGGGAGAGTGCAACAATGTTGCAAGTTATTATGTAATGTTGCAAAGGGGGGGTGGGGGGTTGTTGCGAAGGGGGGAGGGGGGTGGGGTTGCAAAAAAAAGAAAAAAGAAAAAAAAAAAGAAAAAATACCCCAAAGGGGGGATGCTGCAGGTGCAACAAGGAAAACTTGGAGGCGGCGTTATCCCCCAAGAGAAAGAAGGAGGAGAGAAAGGAGGAGGAGAGGTGTTCACCTGGCAGGAGCCAAGTGCATATTAAGACTTCAGCCGAGTAGGCGTTGTTTTTATAGGCTCCTAATCAGCCAGTTGGCTGTAAATGGCTTGAGTTGCCAGATAGCGCCATGTATTCCTTTAATTCTAATCGAAGACTGAGTTGCCAGATACCATTGTATACATTATTATAGACTCCTAATCAGCCAGTTGGCTGTAAATGGCTTGAGTTGTCAGATAGTGCCATGTATTCATTTAATTCTAATCGAAGACTGAGTTGCCAGATACCATTGTATACATTATTATAGACGCCTAATCAGCCAGTTGGCTGTAAATGGCTTGAGTTGCCAGATACCGCAATACCATTGTATACATTATTATATTTCTTAAAAGAATACCGGTAGTAGGTTTAGAAGGCGTAACAATTAAGTAAAACAACATTGCATCATTCTGTTTTATTATAAATATATAGAAAATAAATATACATTTCAATTGAGGAATATGCATATAACAGTACAGGAAATATATACACACAATTATGGAGATATATATAAAATAAAATATACATTTCAAATAGAAATAAATATATATTTCACTTTTTTTCAAAATACTAAACTCGGTCTTAATCGAGTATATAAAATAAATATACATTTCAAATAGAAATAAATATACATTTCAATAGAAATATGTATATAATCGTACAGCGGAAATATCACGCAAAATTTTATAAATACATTTCACTTTTTTTTTCAAATACTAAACTCGGTCTTAATCGAGTTTACAATTACATCATTATTGCTCTGCATTACGCAGTATATGCGGCTTAATAATATTTCACCGCTTAAAGTATAGGGAAACCTGTATTCGATATGAAGGGCTTTCATATCGTTCAGTACTATTTTGTTCCCACTTTACAACCGGTTGGTAAGTCATCTTTAAATACGTCTAGAATACAATAAAAAGCACGCACAAAGAGTTCATCGTTAGCTACATTATTAAACACAAGTTTATAAACACGCTTTTCCAATCGAGGGTTTATTTCTACCGACTCGAGCTTTTCAATCGTGAACTCACTCAACATAGCGGCAATTGAAATAATCTTCTAAATCGTTACGACAACTGCGCGTTATATAAAGAAATAGTTCTTCAGGGTGAACGGTGTAGGTGAGCTCAGCCTTGTACCGATCAATTGCTTTGTACCAAAGTTCATGGTATTTCAAAGAGTCTAAACTTTTTAAATAAACGTCCAGCTCTAGACCATTCTCACCAGCCCTACACTCGGTAAACCCATCGAGCAGAGCGGTGTATGCGTATTCAAGTACTGTATCAAAATAAAGCATGTCCGTAACACGCGCGTCTAATATAGGTTTCAGTTTACGGAATCCGACGATTTCAAACTTCTGTCGAGGATGAAACGGTTTCGCGTAGGAATAAGAGCGTTATTATCAGAAGCATTCTTCCACATCAACCGTATATCAATGCACGGCCGATCGTTATTTATACACAACGTACATACAACGGCGTATGAGGGTGCGTCACTAATCTGCTCTCTTCTTGTACCTACGTTAGCAGGTATTTTATAACGATCTTCACTCCACTTCTCAACTATCACAAAGATTCTATTCATCTCCTCGATACTTAAATAACCCGTTTGTTTGTCGGTCTACATTCCGTTTCCAGTACATAGCTAATGGTACCGGAATTACGCGCTGAACACGCGCAACGATTTCGTCACGGACACATCGTACGAGGCGTTGAGAATGCCGCTCAAAGGAAGTTCCATCGTATTCGAGGAGCGCACGTCCACTCGGTTCAAGCTCTGAGATAACTATGAGCCTGTGAGGCACGCAGGTAGGCAGGAATGGTTCGACGGGCGGCTGACCGATGATACGTGAATGGGCTTGTTCGTATGACCGCGAGTCGAATTGTTGTACATATTTCGGTACAAGAATTAATTTCATCACTACCAGCCTACGCACCAGAGAGTTTGGATAAGAACTAGGAACATTTTATGTTTTACTAAACATCTCCACACTCCGGCGCACTATTTGAGAGGAAACATATGTTCATTTTCCTTTCTGCCCATCAAAACGATACTCGTCTCTAAACTCTGTTAAAAATTCACGCAGGGCACTAGCCACAACCTCACTACGAACCTCATCATGATATACGTTAATATAGTGATAAAAATACTTAAGATTGTCCATGATCACGAGATTCACATTTTCAGTCGTAGGGTATGAGTAATCGACATGGTGTAGCATGACGTAATACCGCTTGTCACACCACCCATCAGCAAGACTCATTATCCAAACCTGCTGCTTCTCTTCTGCACGCGTTGTTTCTTTTACTTCACGGTGTATGTGAGACTTTATAAAGTTTAGCTCTGCAGTATACTTCAGCACATCGTCCTGTGCAACGAAAGCCTTCAACGGTCTCACCAGAACATCCGTAGAGTATTTGTACATCTTGGAACTTCGCACATCCAATGTGTTTTTAAAAGAGGCATAGGAGGGATGAATAGGAAGTTTTTTTCGGTATCCACCACATCCTGGCACTTTACTGAATACCATTTCGTAAACGTTGTGCAGCAATATTAAAGGTACCATTTGAATACACGTCTGATCTGAATACACGTCTGATCTCTCGGGTTTACTGCGGTCGACTGACCACGCAGGGACTCCCAGATAGTAGCATGACTCACGGTCTTACAGTGGGAGGAGCTTAGAACTTTCACCTGCACACACACACACACACACACACACACACACACAAAGGAGAAAGTGAAACGCTATTTGAAACATGATTTATTTAACAAACGAGATATTCAAGTTATATATTTTACAAATACGATTTAATAAACGAGATATTCAAGTTATATATATATATTTACAAATACGTGTAATAATCAATAGATACGATTATATACAAGACGTGTGAGTTAGAAGCATCATTGGTATCCAAAGGGTACGGTATCATAGGTACCAGGTAACTGGTAACGTTTCCTATAGGTGTTACGGCACACCTTCGTACCCCTAAGTTTCTTCACGCCCCCCAGCTTCTGCGCCCGAAAATTGTGGGTGCCTACAATTAGTTGGGGAGGTTGTTCATCATCGTCCAAACATACTAGATCCTTCAACGACTCAAAGTTAACAACCTCCCGATTCGCATGGTTGAGCGTAATACCCTTTGCCTTCACGATATATTTCATTTCCTCCCCCCCCTGACCCGTACCCCATAAGTCTTAGGTCCTGTTGAGGCAAAAGAGTCGGCGTATGCGTTGTCCCCATACTCATCCTTGATCTCATCAGTGAGCTCGCCGAGGAACTCCCCAATAGTGGGCATGTATTCACCCTCCCTCTCTGTGAATATCACGCTATCTGTATCGGCATACAATACTCTCCGCCCAAGAGAATGCAATAGACCCCAAAGTTTTATACGGGCGTAGGCTGTTGTGAAGCTGGCCACAGGTATGTTTGTAACCCTTGAGGTATCTGTGGCAAATTCAGTGTTGTTGTACTTTATTACGTAAGTATTACCTACATTTACGATCTCCATGACCTCTTTATCGGGGGCATTGGCATAATCCCAGACATCGCTATAACTTTGTGCCAAATGAATGCTCCCTCTGCCGGTATTCTGCGCAAATTTTCCCCATAGACTGTTTAGACACAACTTTGCACTAAAGCGCTTGCCAGGATTCTTTACAATTTGGACACGATCAAGTTGTATACCTTCGCGGTCGCGGTAACGTTGAATATAGGCAGACTTTTCATCTTCGGTATCAACTCCTCGCGGATACCCTGATGCCTCAACCTTATCCTTCAAAAAGGTGTTTATATATGGTGTGAAAAGGTTGGGTAGCTTCTGAAACCTCCACACCTCATGTATCTTCAGTATTCTATAACCATGTCGTACGGCTAGGGCCAACTCAGGACTTGTATATACGCCTCTGATCTTACGCTGGTGAGGTATATGGTTACATTCGCCGTTATCCTCTTCCGCGCACTTCACGCACAGGGGAAACATGAGCTTGTCGTCGATAACGACAGGTAAGATCGGCATCCATAAATTGCGTGGGGGGAGTACGTCTACGAAAGAGAGCCAAAGTAACGATCATTCAAATTTTTTGAAAATTCATTGATGGAGGGTAGGCTAGGTCCCACCAGTTTCTCAGGAGCGCCCACGGGGTACGGATTGCTCTTCATCACGTATGGGTATAAAGAACAGAAATCGTAGAAATGGAGCTTCACGCCGTCCGTAGGTGGCAAGTATATTCTGAAAGGATTTGTACGTCCTCCACACAAGCTATCACCACATTTGAGAGGATCCAGCACCATTGAACGCTTGATCGTTTTTATTTCCTCACGGTACACCTCGTCTGTCTCCATCCGTGCATCAAATTCATGCTCCCACAAGACTTTGTGAGTGAACTGTGATCCTATAAGTTGATCGCGGGTGCGGGTCGATGCAAGACAGTCGGCAGGAGACCTACCGTGAATATCTCCGGTGATTCCGCACTCAGGACGGGGGCATCTATGCCACCAGCAACCATTAAAGGAGTACACAGTCTTCACACCAGTGACACGGTTTTCACTTAACCCATCAACCCAAAAAACACGTCCATTAATCTTAATGGGTACTTCACCCGTGTTGCGGGCGTGCTTTATGTATACACCTGTCTGTTGCTGTAGGTGTATGAGCCAGTAAATAGCCTTGTGCCCGTAACTGCGGGGATTGTTTCGGTGAATAATGGCTAAGGTGTCTTTCGGCATGAAGTTATTCTTGAACACCGTAAAACATAATGATGCGATGGTGGTTGCGACTTGCAGTGGATCGCATTTGAAACGGGCTATGTACATCCTTCTAAAGGCCTGGGAACATACTCTAAGCACGCGCACATCATTCACGCAATAACGCTCACATTCATCAGCTATATTATAAGGGTTACTTTCATTAAAACTGTCGTAGTATCGATCAAAGTCTTCACGTTCATCCATACAGTCAAAATAATGTTTGGGGGGTGGTGGGCCTACGTAGTTTAAAGTCTCGCTGGTGAGGAAAGTATAAGGGAAGTATCCTTTGGAAACTTCAGCTGCTACTCCCATCACCTTGGGTAGCTTTGCTAATTTACAAGGTGTGAATAATAAAGTATCTTTAAATTGTACATTGCCTCTTATCTGCATCTGTATTAATTTGTTGCCTCTTTTCAATGGATCACCTGTAAATATCTCAGAGGATTCGTGTTCAAGCAACTCCTTATAAAGGAACTGCGTGTCAAACTTTGCCCCGTTATGGGCGAGAATATACAGTCATTTTTTTGAACTTGTCGGCTAACTTGACAATATAGGACACAAATAGTTTCACAGGACTATCGCTGACATTCGTTTTAAAAACGTTTGTCCGTTTACCACATTTGGGGCACTCGTCACATTCGATATCCATACACTCATCGCAGATAGTCTGGCTCACAAGTAAATGTGGAATTACCTCTTTGGTTTCAGCGTTCGTATATGTTTCTATATCGTAGTATACAGTTATACAAGGGTTATTTTTAGGCTTAGCATCTTTCATATAACACACATGCTTTACTCCATCCGCCTTATATTCCTCCTGGCATGTAGGTCAGTGAATTACGTCACACTTGTGCTTAAATTTTCCCCAATTATCCATTGTGTGAAACATACCACATTCACAGATTCTCATTTTCCTGCACGTGCCAATTGATTTATGGAAATCAAAACAGCTATTATTGAAAAATGTGCGTCTACACACATCACAGTCTCTCTTCTCAGCTTCAACTACACGGCATTCACATTTGGTGCTTTTACACTGCTCACATACCATGTGACATTCTTTACAATGTCTCACTATATCATCCGCAAACTCGAGGGACCCCTTACACAAATCATGATGTCTCCCATATTTTCGACTTTTGTCATAACTCGCGTAAAGCCACCTTATATTACGGATGGGGAGATACGTTGTCCCTGACAATCCTAAAATAAGTAGGGGTCTTGTACGATCTCTCACACAGCTTTTAAAAACATACACAGTCCTACGACGATCATCCAACCCAAACACAACTATGCGGACATTCATTTCCTGTTCTACCCTTCTCAGCTCTTCAGGACCCATATTACAGTCAAATTCAAGTTCACAGTCTACAGCTAGTTTACGGGCACGCTCCACGATTGTAGGCAACTAAATTTTTTGAGTTCGTGTATTTTTTAGTAAACATACGTGCTAAGAGTACTGCTATAAAGCCGCAACCACGATCGACGTTTATATGCCGTCTATAAATAGCTTGAGAATTGAGGTTAAGAGTATACGGTATGGCACTATGGCCCGCAACACGGAATACACGGTCAATATTTACCGTGAAGTTGTCCATATTGAAGGCTATACTACTTTGGGCGGCTTGCATTATACGTCCTAATATATATTCTACATCTTCAGCCGCCAAACGTCTAAATGGCACTATCACCCAATAATCGTCTACATCACGGTCATCTGACCCGAATCCAAAGGACAGACTCGTCCTGACTTCACGCTCGTCGCGATTCTGAAGAGCAAACACTATAATACGCTCTACAACCCGGCGTAGTCCGCGCTCAATACCATTGCTATACATGACTCTAGGGTCGACCCTGACTCTATACCGATTTCTAGTCAAGGCTGGGGTGGGGGCTGCGGAGCGCACCAATTCGAGCGTTATATCTTCCTCAACAGAACGGGGGGCGGCGGATGAATTAGGGGGTATATTAGCGGAAGGTGCTGCTGATGGGGGGCCTGTTGCGTAGGAGGTTGATGGTTGGGGCTCTATTATTGTAGACTTAACAGAACGGGGGCGGCGGATGAATAAGGGGATATATTAGCGGGAGATGCTACTGGGGGGGTTGTTGCGTAAGAGGTTGAGGGTTGGGGATCTATTACTGGTGCAACAGGCGCGTATTTCGGTCGCTTTATACCTGACGTGGGTATCTCATACCTCCGCTTTGGACGTGTTACCGGTATCGCTGGTGAGGGTTCGTTGGCAGGGGAGGAGATCACAACTACACTGTTGTCGAGGTCATCCGTAATGATGGGCTGCTCTACCTCATCGTCATTCACGGTTCTGTGGGAGAAGAAATATATGGAACAGCACTCAAAATTTGTAATATTTTGTAAATGACCCACTTAGGAGTGTGACGTGTTAGAAATGGACTCTGTAGAAAAATTCAGATTCACGAGTCCATCCACATGTATTATATCTGGACCTACAGGATGTGGTAAAACTGTATTTATGCTTAAAATCATTAAAGAAAAGGGAGAGATGTTCTCGAAATTTGTGCATAAAGTTATATGGTGCTATTCGACGTATCAATCAGTGTTCAACGAGTACCAAGATGATATTTTGTTCCACAAAGGCGTATATGACGTTAATTCGTTAAAGGGAAATGAACATACAATCATTGTAATTGACGATCTCATGTTGGAGATGGATAAAACGTTTGCCGAGACATTTACAGTATTCTCCCACCATCTTAACATAAGCGTGTTCTTCATCAACCAGAATCTATTTTTCAAAAATAGATACATGCGCGATGTGTCGTTAAATACGCAATATCTAGTCTTATTCGCGCAACGTAGAGATGTATCACAAATTGAGGTATTAGCCAATCAAATGTTCCCGAATC
This sequence comes from Bathynomus jamesi, assembly GCA_023014485.1. Lineage (NCBI taxonomy): Eukaryota > Metazoa > Arthropoda > Malacostraca > Isopoda > Cirolanidae > Bathynomus > Bathynomus jamesi. The sequence goes on from JAJOZX010000590.1 coordinate 874,987, forward strand.
AGCGTAATGAGTTTTTGGAAGTTTATAAAGAAGCTACAAGCACGCGTTACGGATATTTGCTTTGCGACCTTCATCCGCGAAACACGTTTAGAGTGCTTCTGCGAACGAATATATTTCCAAACGAGCCTGAAACGGTGTATATTCCAGAATGACAAAGAGACTAAAGAAATACCGTGAATTAATAAAAATCTATCATCGACTGCCCCGGGCATTGCAGCAGATGTTTATTAAAAATATCGATGCCGACTTTTTAAAATGCATCTGTGAAATCTGTCTTAACGTTATAAATTGCAATGTATCATGAAAACACCAGAAGGCTCGCCTACGCCGCTACAAGAACATAATACGTGCACTCGCTAGTAAAAGCCAAACTGTAGGGAAGAAAAACGAATTATTGTACAAACAGGAGGGTCATTTCTCCCCTCTTATTTTCAGTTTTAGGTCCTTTAATGACTAGATTAATATAATGAAGAAAGTGGTAGTGATTCCCCACGAGGTGTACGCTTCACTGCAAAGGAATCCAGACACGTATCTAGATCCCCGTAAAAGCAGACTTAAAAGAATGGAAAGCGAATTGTTAGCCCTATTAAACAGTGAAAAAACACCTGATGAGAAAAGAATCTTATACCAAGAAGCTCTGCAGAAATTTCTTCACGAGTACGAAAATTATAAGAGCCCTACAGAGATTCCTGTGGTTATTAGGCACACACGGGGGACGATGGACATGGCGACATAGGATCTGTGCCCGACGACACAGCTGACCAACCAAAAAGATTAGCCACACAACATATCGAACATGTATTAAAAATACCCCCACACTTACATTGAGGAGTAAAGGCTTAAGTCTTTATAATCTATTGAATGAGGATCCCGCCATACAATGGACCGATACAGGGGAGATCATTGTGGAAGGATCAAAGGTACAGGGATCGAATATCGTAGACATTGTCCATGATCTGGTGAGAAAGTGGATAGGCATCACCATCAGGATGGAAGCATATTAAAGCAAGACTACAACAAATAAATGTCCCTAAAACGTTGATAGGAAATCTGAACAGGTTAAAAGACTTGGAACATGCAACGCCTGTGACACAATTGAAGGCGCCGTCACCCCCGGCGGTAACACCTTTGAAGAGGAGCAAGAAGAGGTTAAACCAACCCTACCCACGTGCCTCTAAAATACGCAAATGGCTAACGTATTAACTAAACGCTATTATGACATTTCTACCCGATCCTCTTACGGCGGCGTAGATAGACTGTACAGAAGTGTTTACGGAGTAGGAAAAAAAGATGTTGAAAGATTTTTGAGGGAGCAGGACGCTTATACGCTTCATAAGCCTGTGAGAAAAAGGTTTAAAACAGCCAAGACAACGGCTTCCTCGATTGATTCTATTTGGCAAGCAGATTTAACAGACATGCAAAGATATTCTGTGTATAACGATGGTTACCTCTACATTCTATTCATAATAGACGTATTCTCTAGATATCTGTGGCTAGTTCCTCTGAAAAATAAATCACCTGAAACAGTTGCTAAAGCCACCAAAACGCTAATATTAAAAGATTAAAAGAAAACAGGGTTCCTGGCTATTTTTGTACGGATATGGGGAAGGAATTTATAGGCCGTGCTTTTCAGAACATGTTGACAGAGTTTAATATCAGCTATTACACAACCAATTCTATACATAAGGCTTCTTTAGCTGAAAGAGTTCAGCGCACCATAAAGGAACACATGCACCGTTATTTTACACATAAAAACACATACAGATTTCTAGACATTCTGGAATCATTGGCATCATCCTACAACCGCTCACACCATCGCACGATTGGGACATCACCTAACGAAGTTTTAGAAAGAGGTACGCTCCTGAGAAGAGATGGATCACCACCACCACCACACTCTGCGCGCTTCAAAATCAATGATTATGTAAGGCTGTCGCGTTCGCGGGATAAATTCGCAAAGGGTTTTGAGCAAGGATGGACACGCGAGATTTTTAAAGTTAGGGCTGTGAGACCTAAAGGTGAGATAATGATGTATTACATTGAAGATTTGAATGGGGAAGAAATCTCAGGAGGCTTTTACCGCGAGGAATTGCAGAAAGTTGCGTTTAATTTAGAAGAAAATATGTGTTTAAAATTGAGAAAATTTTAGGAAGCAAAGGTTCAAGAAGGAGAAAAATGTACCTGGTGAAATGGCTAGGGTACCCAGAAAGCTTCAACACCTATATAAAAGCTGATGCAATAACGAAGCTTAAATAGTATGCAACATGGCTCCTAACCATTTCTACGTCACACTCCCGTCCTCCTCGTCCCTGTCTGTACACCCTAACAACACACTAGCCAACTTTGTAACAGAACTCCATGGGCACATTGAATTGGGTCGTGATTCGTATGAGGTGGGATATGCGAAATTCAGCTGGACACCGTCTTTTTAAATATTGAACATAAAGAAACCGTTTTTTTACGATTCTTAGAGACATTGACGAGTTGAAAAAGCTGGGGTAGCTATGGATGAAACTATGCGTATCGCTCGGACTAAGATTGCACGGTATTACAGTACAGAAGTAAGACTAGGGCCGGGTCAATATGGTTCGGCCGAGGATGTTGTGAGAGGCTTAAACGTAAGTTTAAGAAACTCAAACCTTACGAATGATTTAGTATACGAAGTCGTAAACAACCCTGCACATACACTAATCCTAAAATCAAAGACTAACAGACGTATTAAAGACCATAGAAAGTTCCAAATTCTAGCCAATGGCCGATATAGCGCAGCCTTCCAAAGAGACACATTTCACGAGACACAGCATGACTTGTCCAGATTAATGTATCAATTGAAGATGGAGAAATTGGCTGAAAGGTCCCCAGACATGTGCTATACAGTATTTACAGTAATATAGTGGAGCACCAGTTTGTTGGGGATACCCAGGCACGCCTGCTGCGCATTGCTCACATCCCCAACCATAGAGGAAGGAGTTTGAGTATTACATATGACAGACCCTATTATGTGAATGTCGCACCTAATTTAATAACCAATATCACAATATATATAAGAACGATTGAGGGTGAAAACTTCCCATTCGGTAACGGGAGCTTAACAGTGAAGCTACACTTTCAACGCACTGAGTTATAATGGATAGAAAGCCTTTCACCGTCTATCGAGGGATGCGATACCAGCGCGGTAGTGGACTTGGGTCCATTTTTTCATCGATACTACGTACGGCTGTTCCTTTGCTGAAGAGGGGTGCCAGATACCTTGGAAGGAAAGCGCTACAATCAGGCCTTAACACTGCAGAAGACATATTGGCCGGGGCTAAACCTAAAGAAGCTCTAAAAAACATTTAAAGCGTACACGGGACGAAATCATCAAAGATGCAAAGAGAAAAATGCGTGGTGGCGGGAAGAAGAAGAGGGCTCCCCGGAAGAAGAAGGGGTCACGTGGTATTAAACGTAAAAGGCTATCAAAAAAGAAGTGCTGTAAGCGAATGAACCTATGGTTGACCACTTTTTTGACTGATATAAGCTAAGGACATTGATCTCATGAGTCATAGTTTGTTTACCACTTGTCGAGAGAGGAGTCACTATTTCGCCATGGCACGCTTCATCCACCCATGTAGTTCACAATGCTGTAAATCGGAGCTGTCCTTTTTTGAGCTACCTCCAACCCAAGTTTCTATTGAGCACAGTGACTTTATTACAATTAACCCTTTAAACACAATTAGTTCCCCGAGTGCACCTATAGAATTCGTGATACCCAGCTCAGGCCCTTACTTTTTTGATCCAAGCTGTGTGCACATGTACGCTAAGCTACGTATAGCCCATTCTGATGGAACGGTCTGCGATGACAAATATGCTGTATACCCTGAAACAAACTTTCTGCACTCCATATTCAACCAGTGTGACGTATATTTAAATCAGACCAACATATCGGCAGGCACGGGGTACTATCATCTACGAGCCTATCTGGAAAATGTCCTCAACTTTTCCAAAGAAGCGAAGGCTACCTTTTTAAGTGCGGAGGGATATTATCAAACTAAAGATGAAAATAGTAAAGGACAAATTTAAAAATTCTAAAAAGAAAATATACGAGTGTTTTGGACGGTTGCACACAGATTTCACTTTCCATGAGAAGTTGCTTGTGAACGGGGTGGATATGAAAATAAAGCTCACCCGCACGAGTCCTGAGATCTGCTTAAATCTGGCTGCGGATCAAGAAGAGGGTGCAAAGCCCGTTGTGGTTCACATTATGGACACATACCTCCGCGTACGGCGAGTGAAATTAAGTTCACCAAAACAACTAGAAATTGAGAAAAAATTTACTAAACGCTACAGTGAAATATCCTATTAACAGAGTGCAGATCAACTATATACGGTTCCTGCAGGGTTGGCATCGAAGCAGATAGAAAACATTGCCCTGGGAAATCTTCCTAAAAGGATATTAATCGGCATGCAGGACCACGCTTCGGTGAATGGAAAATATAAAAGAGTGCCTTTAAATTCGAGAATTTCGGACTTAAAAATATAACTCTATACGTTAATGGCACTGCTTTGGGTGGAACAATGGGTACGGACTATTCATCAGACGCTGTGTTACCGCTTTGTGCCAGAGCCTATAGTAATCTGACCCATATTGCAGGTGATTGTGATGAGCTTGGTAATGGGGTAACGCAGGAAGAATTCATTGATCAATTTAACCTTTACCGTTTGACATTACACCTGACTTATCTGCTAGCGTAAATACCCATTTACCCCACAGCAGAGCGGAAACATCTCAGTGCGGCTGGAATTCGCCAAGCCTATAGACGCTCCTATTAGTGTACTAGTATATCTCGAATCGCAAGCCCTAATAGAAGTATATAGATTTAGGAGCGTTATCACTGACTTTTAAAATGGATGGTAATACACTTCAGAAAGTAATGGAGCGAGTCACACGTTCCAAATTTATCGGCGTGTTTTGCGAAGAATGAAACATTGTGTTTGCCAAGTACGCGAAATGCGGTAGTCTTATTGTGAACACAGACATCATCGGTAATGAAGGGAATTCACTGGATCGCTGTCTATTTTAAAAATAACAGCGCCTGTACTATTTTGATTCACTCGGTACTCAACCCTGGAGTGACCTTATTATTGTAAAATTTCTCCTCAGTTACATATTCCTGAAGTTTGTATGGACCCCATTTCGCATGCAAGGATATTTTACTAATGTTTGCGGAATGTACTGCGTCTCATTTCTCATGCATATGTCAAATGATAAAGAATTATAAATTTTTTAAATTTATTTGACCCGTGTCACACTCGCGCGAAACGATGAAATGGTATGCAGACAGATAAAAACCGTTTCCAATTGTACGTACTCGTTGTATATTATAATGTTTTTGTTCGTATATTTGTAACGATATATTCTGTAGTTGTTTATTGTACTGATTTCTTTCATTTAATAAATTTATGAAAATATATTGTGTCTTCTTATCCCAAAAAGATCGAAAAACACTTACATTATTTCGGTGTGACATTGTTGACTGATCAGTATATCCTCCCTATTCCGAGATTCTTCAAAAGATTGTATAACACGTGTCAAATCCTCATCGGACCTTAAAGGAATAATGTTCATTCTTTTAAAACATATACAGAGTATACAGACAGATCCCCATTATGTGAAGATATCTTTGGTTCGAGGAATAACATTGAATGCCATAAAAATTTCGATTTTAGCATAATGGGGTAACAAAATAACATTGATTGGCATAAAAAAAATTTGGCGAGTATCTATTTGACGAGATACTACACCCCATCCAGATATATATATAAAAACGAATTATAGACACTTACATTTCTATGGTAGTCCCCTGCGTCGGGTTGTAAGGAGCGTCACTGCAAATATCTTCAAAGGTTTGCGTTGAAAATAATTCGCCACGGTCAATCGCATTGAAAAGACTAATTGCGGTTAATGCTGCAGTATCACGTTCTTCATACAATTCCGGGGAGACGTACAGGTCCATGGTGGAGGATGTGTGACATTGTTGACTGTTCAGTATATCCCCCGTATTCCGAGATTCTTCAAAAGATTGTATAACACGTGTCAAATCCTCATCGGACCTTAAAGGAATAATGTTCATTCTTTTAAAACATATACAGAGTATACAGACAGATACCCATTATGTGAAGATATCTTTGGTTCGAGGAATAACATTGAATGCCATAAAAATTTCGATTTTAGCATAATGGGGTAAGAAAATAACATTGATTGACAAATTTTTTTTGGCGAGTATCTATTTGACGAGATACTACACCCCATCCATATATATATATAAATTCTAATTATAGACACTTACATTTCTATGGCAGTCCTTTGCGTCGGATTGTAAGGAGCGTCACTGCAAATATCTTCTACGGTTTGCGTTGAAAATAAATCATCACGGTCAATCGCGTTAAAAAGATTAATTGCGGTTAATGCTGCAGTATCACGTTCTTCATACAAGTCTGGGGAGACGTACAGGTCCATGGTGGAGGGAATGATTAATCACTGACGCGAAAATAGCTACTGTTACTCCCAACTGAAAAATATCCCCTTTTATATGCACAATCGCCAAGCTCCGCCCAAAAGACCAGATGTTCGTAGTGATTGGCTGCCGATGTAGCTGGGTGGAGCTATGACGTGTACCAATCCGCTATAACGGGACCGGATGAGTAAAATATATATAAAATCGTGTTTCTTGAATTATAGGCACTTACATTTCTATGGTAGTCCCTTATATTATATTTTTACTTACAAGTATTGTTTTCTTGTGTTAACATAATTGTTAACTTATTTTATAATAAAGATTCGATTTGGATTTCCTTTCTCACTAGAAACAAACTCTGCCAGAAGACTCACCCTGACTGATATAACATAATATGGGTATGGTTTTCGATTTGGATTTCCTTTCTCACTAGAAACAAACTCTGCCATTTTAAGGGTGATATACTACTGCAGCACTATAAATGTTATAGTTTAAATGAAGAGGCTAACCTTCTTATTTACATCTTCGTATTTGCGTCTTGGCAACTAAGATTTTATTTAGTTCGTTGTTCATTCGAACAATTATAACGTCGAATAATTGCTGCTTCGAACAACTGTTTTTCGAACTATGGTTTTCGAACAATTGTGCTCGAACAATTGTGTTCGAACACAATGGCAAAAGATACAAGCATATCCCGTTATTTGAACAAAACTCTCTCTCTCTCTCTCTCTCTCTCTCTCTCTCTCTCTACTGTATATATATATATATATACATATATATATATATATATATATATATAAATAATTGTGGGCATATCTAAGAAATGGAGTCGAGAGAGGTTTTGTTCAAGCTGTCTAGGAGAAAGGAAGGTCATTATGGTCAATCGAGTTGGGCAGATTCTCGGAATTCCTTTCCTCTAGCGGATTGTATTTTGGATAATTTCAACTTTTAATTGAATTGTTTCGTAAATTTTCATATTGTTTCAATTTTTTTCGCATGGAATGAGACTCGTGTGTTTCATAAATTTTCATCTCGATACAACTTAGATATTATATATATATATATATATATATATATATATACGGGTTTGGGGAATGACGATCGTCTGTTTTGAATTGTTTCATAAATTTTCATTTCCGTTCGTTTTTCCCCACTGATATTCGTTTTTTTTTTGTTTCACTACAGATTTGTTTGTGGGTACTTCTTTTATTTATTTCTTGTAGTACTTGTGTTACCTTATTTCTATACAATAATGTCTTGAAGTGCTATTTTTGTACGGATATGGGGAAGGAAATTATAAGCCGTGCTATTCAGAACATTCGAAAAGTTTAACTAAGTTTAATGAAGTTCAAGTTAATGTTATATTTGATTCTAATCGTTAAACACTATATACATCTATTGTAAAACCCTATATACATCTATACATCTATAGTGAAACACTATATATATATATATAGCTATTTTTGTACGGATATGGGGAAGGAATTTATACGCCGTGCTTTTTAGAACATGTTGAAAGAGTTTAATATCAGCTGTTACTCAACCAATTCTATACATAAGGCTTCTTTAGCTGAAAGAGTTCAGATATATATATATTATATATATATATATGTATCATAAGCTGTTTAAAACACTGTATATATATAATTATAGTAAACTTATGTTGAAATAAACTAGTTAACCATAAAATTAATTATTTTCTATTATGAAGTTTTCTATGTTGAATTATGTGTGGTAAACTATGTTATTTGTTTCGAAAAGTTTAGCTTCAAGTTTAATGAAGTTCAAGTTAATGTTAAATTTGCTTCTAAGCGTTAAACTAAAATTAAATGTTATAATATGAAAATAATAATATATTATATATATATATATATATATATATACCTAGCATAAGATGTTTAAAAGAATGTATAATATATATATATATAAGCATACTAATATATATCTAGCAAGAGCAATCCGATCATTGCAAAAAAACTGGAAAGGTATGCAATTAATAAAGATTGAGTGTGTAAAAATTATTTATTTAATATACAGAATTTAATTGGATTCAATTGTGGTACACAATGGATGATTAATATATGGATTTCTGGGACACATGGCGCTATCTGGCAACTGAACACATTGCGCTATCTGGCAACTCAGCCAGAATAGAGGCTTATAAAAGACCGAGAAGCTGATGAAAGAATCATTCAAGCTCGGCTCCCAGCCGAGCAAGGACCTCTGGTCCTTCTCTTTCAGGCCCTTTGGTAAAACCCCTTAGAGGCCTCTTAGGTTAGGAAAACGAAAATAACTTGGGGAGAACTCCTCTCTCTCCTTCAGGTGTCTCTCTCTCTCTCCTTCAGGCGTCTCTCTCTCTCTCCTTCAGGTGTCTCTCTCTCCTTCAGGTGTACCCCTCCCCCCTTGACTCAGTCAACTGGTTGATTCAGCCAACTGGCTGATTCTGGCTGATTAGGAGCCTATAAAACAACGCCTACTCGGCTGAAGTCTTAATATGCACTTGGCTCCTGCCAGGTGAACACCTCTTCTCCTTTCTCTCCTCCTTTCTCTCTGGCCCTTTGGGGGGAATAGCTTGGGGGAGGCCCCCAAGTTGCATGCCCCTTGCAACCTAGGTTGGCAACAAAGGGCCCTTTGGGGTATTTTTTTTCTTTTTTCTTTTTTTGTTCTTTTTTTTGCAACCCTCACCCCCTTTGCAACCCCACCCCTTTGCAACAACCCCCACCCCCCTTTGCAACAACACCCACCCCTTGCAATATTGCAACATTACGTCATCACTTGCAACATTCTTGCACTCTCCCCTTTTGCGGCTATACTACTCGGCCCAAGTTGCCCTCAGAGCATTTATTACCAAATTGCAATAATATACTTTTTTGTTTGTTTTTCAGCAATTATTGTATACATAAAATATATATATATATATATATATATATATATATATATATATATATATATCGTTAACCTCGTTGCTGATCCGTGCGTTGGTCTAGTAGAATGGGCGAAAAAGGTTAGAGTGCAGTGCAATTACAAATGTTCATCAATGTTGCAAAGAGAGAGAGAGGAATGTTGCAAGAGGTTATGCAGCAAGTGGAGGGGTCTTGCACAAGTCAATGCTGCAAAGGGGGGTTATCCCCCAAGCTGAAATGAAGGGGGAACTCCCCCACCAAGCTGGGAGTCCACTAACCTCTTTGGGGGAGAAGTTGGGACGGCCTCACTCCCCAAAGGAGCATACCTAACCTAAGAGAAAGAGAGGAGGAAGAGAGAGAGGAAGAGAGCATCCAGCTTCTGCGAGAGGCAGAAGCTCAATGAGAGATCATGGTAGCAACACTTGACTTAGAACTCGAAATTCGCCAGTTGGATTAGAAGGCTTAATCTGGCTTAGAAGGCGTAAATGGTTTGTTCAGGTGTACATTATTAGGGTTGAGTTGCCAGATTGTGCTATTTATTTAATTAAAGCATATATTCTTCACAGTTGGCTTAGAAATCCGTCAGTTGGCTTAATCCGCCACTTGGCTTAACCCGCCAGTTGATTTAGAAGACCTAGAATGCAGGTGTATGTGTATATATTAATTAACTTTTCAGCTGCCAGATTGCGCTATTCAGATATTCTTGACAGTTGGCTTAGAAATCCGTCAGTCGGTTTAGATTGCGTAACCAGGCACTTAGTATACATATAATTAAATAATAATATCGTTTATATATACAACCAAAAGAATTAAATAAAACACCATTACATTATTCTGTTTATTTAGACGAATTATTGGATTTAATTTCACGAAATATATAGAAAATAAATACACAATCCTATACAAACAAGGAATATATGCAATAAAAATTGATAATAGTCTAATATAAGAAATACGAACGATCGAGTATGTACATATATATATATATATATATATATATATATATATATATATATATATATATATATATATAATCAAAAATTAAAATAACAAAAATAATTAATACAAAACGATGGATTATAATCATCAATATATTAGTACAGGAAAAAATATATACACACACACAAATATATTAAATAAATAAATATATTGAAAATAAATCAAAATACTTTGTTCTACCGCGCTTAACTAAAACACTAAACTCGCACGTAATCGAGTCTACAGTCACATCATTATTGCTTTGCACTACGCAGTAAATACAATTTAACATTATTTCACCGTTCAAGGTGTGCGGGCGACTATACTCGATGTAAATGGCCTTCATATCGTTCACTACTATTTTTGTGCCCACTTTAGATTCGGTTAGCAAGTTATCTTTAAACACGGCTAGAATACATTCAAAAGCACGCACAAAGAGGGTATCGTTATGCACCACATCATCATTAAATACAAGTTTATAAACACTCCTTTCCAATCGAGGGTTTTTTTCTTACCGAGCGGAGCTTTTCAATCGTGAACTCTTCCTCAACGCATAGCGACAATTGAAATAATCTTCTAAGTCATAACGACGGCTGCCCATTATAAGAGGTACAATTCTTCAGGGTGAACGGTGTAGGCGAGTTCTGCCCTGTACCGCTCAAGTCCTTTGTACCAAAGTTCATGATATTTCGAAGAGTCTAAACCTTTTAAATAAGCATCCAGCTCTAGACCATTCTCGCCTTGTTCATTCTTACATTCGATAAACCCGTCGAGCAGAGCGGCGTATGCGTATTCAAGAACCGTGTCAAAATAAATCATATCCGTAACACGAGCGTCTAATATAGGCCTCAGCTTGCGGAATCCGACGATTTCAAACATTCTGTCGATGATGAATCGGTTTCGCGTAGGGACAAGAACGTTATTATCAGATGCATTCTTCCACATCAGTCGTATATCAATGCATGGCTGATCGGTACTTATACATAGCGTACAAACAATGGCATATGAGGGGCATCACTAATCTGTTCTCTTCGTGTACCTACACCTGCAGATATTTTATAATGGTTCTCACCCCACTTCTCAACTATCACAAAGACTCTATTCATCTCCTCAGCACTTAAATAAATAACATTACGTTTACCAGAGTTTGCTTGTCTACATGTCGTTTCAAGTACATAGTTAATGGCACTGGTTTCACGCCTGAACACGCGCAATGACTTCGTCACGGACACATCGTACGCAGCATTGAGAATGCTGCTCAAAGGAAGCTCCATAGTTTTCTATTGTGAGAGTGCACGTCCAGTCGGTTCAAGCTCTGAGATGACTATGAGCCACGGGTGGACGGGTAGGATCGATGGGGAAGCGAGTCACACCATTAGCTGTTGAATCGTGTGCAGATTTGTTATATCATGAATCACCAAATACTAGACGTTCTCCACACATTAACAATCCGGTGCACTATTTGAGAGAAACATGTGACCGTATTTATCCTTTTTGTTTAACAATCGATGCTCGTCTCTAAACTCTATTAAAAACTCACATAGGCCTTTAGCCACAACCTCACTGCGAACCTCCTCATGATATATATGAATGTAGTGGTAAAAGTACTTTAGCTTGTCCATGATGACAAGGTTTACATTCTCAGCCGCAGGGTATGCGTTCTCGGTATGATGCAGCATGACATAATACCGCCTGTCAACCACTCATCAACAGAACTCATTACCCATATCCATTGCTTCTCTTCTGCACGCGTTGTTTCTTTCACCTCACGGTATATGTACGCTTTTATACAGTTTAACCCTACAACGTAGTCCATTATATCGTTTGTGCCGCGAAATCCGGCAATGCTCTCGCCAGAATATCCATAGAGTATTTGAACATCCATCTTGTTCCTTCGCGCGATTCACTGTAGCCTTAAAAGTCTCAAAGGAGGTGGTGGAGAGTAGGTCGTCTTTCAGTATTCACCACATCTTCCGACTTCACCGAAAACCACTTCATAAACGTCGAACACGCAATATCAAAAGTACTCATCTCTATTTTTCGTCTACGTGAGAAAATACACGTCTGAGCTCCAGGGCTTGCAGTGGTCAACTGAGCACGCCGAGGTAGAGATATGCCCAGGTAGTAGCAGGAGTCACATGACCGAGCTCACAGTGGGCGACGCTTAGGATTGTACATATGCACGCACACAAAGGAGAAAATGAAACCCCAATTGAAACAAATATACGTAATAAATAAGCATATCGTTAACAATACACACACACACACATACACATATATATATCACATATATATATATATATATATATATATATATATATATATATATATAGTCATGCGGTTTGCTTCTACAAAGCTTCAATTTAATATTTAGGAGAAATCCAATGACAAGGAGGAATGTAAATGCCATGAAAAGTCTTCTTTAATGCGCAACGTTTCGAGCAATACGCTCATCATCAGGCTAGATAATAACAATATGAAATTAGAATCAATAAATAAATGTGAACAAGACAAAATAATTTCCATAAAACCTATTCAGTAAAAGCAAATTTTAAAAAGACTAAAAGAAGAGGGTTAAATTCAAAGTTATAAAAATTTACATATAAAATTAACCAGAAATTTAAAAAGCTATTTTTAAATTACATATAGTAAATTTGAAATTAGTACACTGGAATAATTAACACTAATACAATGGAATAATTAACACTACGAACCTTTCAATGCTGGTTCCGAGGCACGAGTAATTTAAAACAAAACAAAACAGGAAACAAGCTATGGGTTGGGCGGTTGGAGTTATAAGTTAGGGGAGGGGGGATTATAAAAAATAGGGGGGGGGGATGGGGAGTTGGGGAGGGGGGGTTTATAAAAAATTTAGAGGGACAGCTGAGGAATCCACGTTTAGAGAAGGGGTCAATGTTTTAATATAAAGAGATTCCAAAATTCTAAGTGAGTTAGGACAAGAATTACAACCGAGAATTTTAAAATTATCTAAAGTGACATCAGTTTTACATTTTATACTGTGTTCCCGAATACTGGAGGCTTCTTTTTTATTTAAAATTTTACCTGTTCGGCAACTTATTCCCATATGCGAATAAAATCTAGTCCTGAGGGAGCGCACGGTGCTGCCAATGTAAGTACCAAGGAGACACCTTGGGCAGGTAAATAAATATACAACACCGCTACGCAACGAATCAGGAGTTCGATCCTTCGCTGAGAAAAAGCTACCTAAAGACATTTTGTTAATAAATATAATGCGAAAATCAGTATGATAAAAAAATTTTCTTAACAACTTTGTAAATTTAAGTTTAAATTCTTTATTCATGGGACCCATTTCAGGTACCAGGAAATATTTTATATCTTTAGGCACTGAAATACAGGAAAGTTGAGGGCTATAAACATTATTTAAGAAAGATCTTATTAGTTTATCTACATATTGAACAGGAAAACTATTATTGGTAAAATATGATCTTAAATTATTAAATTCATCGTTTAGTAAGTAAAAAAAACTAGAGGTCAAATTATATCCTCTGAACAAGAGAGTTTTAATACACGACATCTTATAGTTAAAATCAGTAAAACTAAAGAAATTCATGCCCAAACCAGTAAAAGTGGGTTTCCTGTAAACTGATTTAGTAATAGAATCACCTTTTTTCGAAATTAAAAGATCTAAAAAGGGAAGGGAGCCATTTTTCTCAGTTTCCATTGTATAAGTTATATTGGGGTGCAGAGAATTTAAGAAGTTAAAAAATTGTTGCGCTTGTACAGCATTATCAAAAACAGCTATCAAGTCATCAACGAAGCGTCGATAGAAAATTGGTTTACAATGGGTGGGAGATTGTCTAAAAATTACACTTTCTAAATGAGTCATAAAAAAATCAGCTGATAGAGGTCCGACGGGTGATCCCATCCCAACACCATCAATTTGTTAGTAAACCTTATTATTGAAAGTAAAATAACATTGCTTAAAAACCAATTCTAAAAGTTCCTTAAAATAAGACCATGAAAAACCATGAAAACTATCATCAGAGCTAAAAACCCTATCTAAAATAATGGCAATAGTTTCTGATACAGGTACATTCGTGAAAAGCGACTTTACATCAAAACTGACAAAAAACTTTTTTGAATCGAAATTCTTACTAAGAAGATCTTTTTGAAATTCATAAGAGTTATTTATAGTATAAGCATTTTTCGCAAAAGGTGACAGGAGACGAACAACAAATTTTGACAATTGAAAGGTAGGTAAGTTATACGAAGCTAAAATAGGACGGAGAGGTGTTCCAACTTTATGGATTTTAGGCAAACAGTATAATTGAGCAAGATCAGAACCAGATACGAACAACTGAGAGTAAGTATCATTTTTTATTATCTTTAAAGACTTTAATCGTGACAAAAATCTATTAACTTGGTCTTCCAACCTTAAAATGACTTTATTGACGGGTTCAAGAATTTGTTTGAATTTGCTAACATCACTTAGGATTTCATTAGTTTTATTTATGTAATCAGATTTATTCAAAATAACAACTCCGTTGCCCTTGTCCGGTCTAGTCACAACAATCTCCTGGTTCTTTGCCAAATTCTTAATAACCTGCAAGTCACTCTTCTTAAATATGAAAGATTTAAATTTAAGGTTTCTAAGTTTGTGAAAAAATTCATGAGTTAAATTAGCAAACTGACATTTAAAATTATTGAAATCACCGACATGGGGAACATTTTTCAAGCCATTAAAAAAATGTTCAAAGTAAAGAAAAAACGAAGGCTTATATATTTGAAATAACGGAAGCTTAAATTGCAAGCCAAGTGAGAGTAAAAACCTTTCCCGAGGGGATAGGGTGTAACTAGAAAAATTCGAAATTACTTTATCAGAATTGAAAAAATTAGGTGAATTCAGGCCCAGGGCCTTTAACTTACGTTCATGAGTTTCAGAAATGGTAGAATGAAACTTTTCAAGTTCACGTTGTACAAGAGAAATTATTAATAAATAATCCAACAACGAAAGGGTATTTTTAAGGGTAATTATATGATGCTCAAGCGACTTATTATGCGAGTCTGAAATTTTGATTTTATAATTAATTTCATTATTTAATAAATATTCCAGGGAAGATTGATAAAATTCAGAGTCATATAGATTGTCACGATAAAGTTTGAAGTAAACGAATTTCGGGAAAACATGGCGATAAGCCCTAAGGCCATCTTGTCCATACCTTGAGTATATATAGTCATGCGGTTTGCTTCTACAAAGCTTCAATTTAATATTTAGGAGAAATCCAATGACAAGGAGGAATGTAAATGCCATGAAAAGTCTTCTTTAATGCGCAACGTTTCGAGCAATACGCTCATCATCAGGCTAGATAATAACAATATGAAATTAGAATCAATAAATAAATGTGAACAAGACAAAATAATTTCCATAAAACCTATTCAGTAAAAGCAAATTTTAAAAAGACTAAAAGAAGAGGGTTAAATTCAAAGTTATAAAAATTTACATATAAAATTAACCAGAAATTTAAAAAGCTATTTTTAAATTACATATAGTAAATTTGAAATTAGTACACTGGAATAATTAACACTATATATATATTATATATTTTTTTTTTTAAAGTTCGGGAAGAACCGATTCGCCTCTATTTAAAAGGGCATATCTCAGCGGAAAAACAAAGAAAAAGTGAGAGGAAAGACAGAGGAAAAAGAAAGGGTGGAGGGGACAGTCGAAGTGGAAAAAGACCAAGGATGAGAAAGACTGCAGGGTCGAGCCCCATCATCCTTGGGTGCTAGGGCCGGGAGGGCGCACGTGAAACCTCCAGGAACAAGCACGTACAAACGAGCACAAAGAGCACTCAAAAGCACGAGCTTAGAACCCCCTTGCGGGGCTATATATATATATATAAACAAAGATTAAGTTATCCAAAGGTTACGGTATCATAGGTACCAAGCACCTATAGGTTTTACGGCATACCTTCGTAACCCTAAGTTCCTTCACACACCCCAGTTTCTGCGCCTGAAAATTGTGGGTCCCCAAAGTCAGTTGGGCTGGATGGTTGCACTCATCTTCCAAGCACACAATATCCTTTAACGAGTCAAAGTTAACGACTCGTCGGTTCGCATGGTTAAGCGTGATACCCTAAGCCTTCAAGATATATCCTCCCCCACCCTCACTCGTACCCCATAAGTTTTTGGCCCTTTTGATACAAATGAGTCAGCGTTTGCACCATCACCATACTCATCTTTGATCTCGTCAGTTAACTCTCCGAGGAATTCCCCAATAGGAGGCATTTATTCGCCCTCCCTCTCTGTGAATATCACGCTAACTGTGTCAGCGTACAGCACCCTCCGCCCAAGAGAGTGAAGTAGTCCCCAAAGCTTGATGCGGCGTAGGCCGTTGTGAGGCTGGCTACAGGTGTTTGTAACTCGTGAGATATCTGTGGCCAGTTCGGTGATGTTGTACTTTATTATGTAAGTATTAGGTCATCCCATAAGTAATGCGGCATTTTTAAATTTTTTTTTTCCCATTTTTATCATTATTTTACGGATGACCTAATATTACCTACATTCATGATCTCCATAACTTCTTTATCGGGAGCGTTGGCATAATCCCAGACTTCACTATAACTTTGTGCCAAATGAACGTTCCCTTTGCCAGTATTCTGTGCAAATTTTTCCCAAAGACTGTTTAGACACAACTTTGCACTAAAGCGCTTGCCAGGATTCTTAACAACTTGGGAACAGTCAAGCTGTATACCTTCACGGGCACGGTAACGCTGAATATAAGCCGTTTTTTCATCTTCGGTATCAACTCTTCGCGCATACCCGATGCTTCTACCTTATCCTTAAAAAAGTGTTTATATATGGCGTGAAAAGGTTGGGTAGCTTCTGAAACTTCCACACCTCATGTATCTTCAATATTTTGTATCCATGACGAACGGCTAGATCCAGCTCAGGGCTTGTATATACACCTCTGATCTTACGCTGATTGGTTGTATGTTTACAATCCCCGTTGTTCCCCTCTGCGCACTTCACGCACAGGGGAAACATGAGCTTGTGATAAAAAACGACGGGTAAGATCGGTATCCATAAATCGCGATGGGGGAGCACGTCTACGAAAGAGAGCCCAAAATAGCGCTCACTCAAGCTAACTGAGAACCCTTCGATTGTAGGCATGGCGGGGCCCACCAGTTTTTCAGGTGCACCTACGGGATACGGATTGTTCTTCATCACGTAGGAATATAAAGAACAGAAGTCATAGTAATGGAGTTTCACGCCCTCCGTAGGTGGAAAGTATAGCTTGAATGGGTTTGTACTCCCTCCGAACAAGCTGTCGCCGCATTTGAGAGGATCCAACACCATTGAACGCTTCATGGCCCTTATTTCTTCACGGTACTGGCCATCTGTTTCCATCCGTGCTTCATACTCATGCTCCCACAAGATCTTGTGAGTGAACTGGGAGCCTACAGTATAAGCTGATCGCGGGTGTGGGTTCATGCAAGACTGTCGGCAGGAGATCTACCGTGGATATCACCTACGATTCTACACTCAGGACGTAGGCATCCATGTCACCAGCAACCGTTAAAGGAGTAAACAGTCTTCTCACCAGTGGTACGGTCTTCGCTTAGACCATCCACCCCAAAAACACGACCATTGATCTTAATGGGTTCTTCTCCCGTGTTGCGGGCATGCTTTATGTATACACCTGTCTGTTGCTGTATGTGTATGAGCCAGTAAATAGCCTTGTGCTCATAACTGGGATTGTTTCTGTGAATGACGGCTAAGGTGTCTTTAGGCATGAAGTTATTCTTGAACACCGTAAAACATAATGAGGCGATCGTGATTGCAACCTGCAGCGGATCGCATTTGAAACGGGCTATGTACATCCTTCTAAAGGTTTGGAAACATACTCTAAGCACCGCATATCATTCACGCAATAACGCTCACATTCATCTGCTATATTTTAAGGAATATCTTCATTAAAACTGTTGTAGTATCGGTCAAAATCTTCGCGCTCATCTGTACTCATACATTCAGAGTTAAAGTAATGTTTGGGTGGAGGTAGTCCTACGTAATTTAAAGTATCGCTAGTGAAGAAAGTGTAAGGGGAATACCCTTTTGAAACTTCGGCTGCTACGCCCATTATCTTGGGTAGCTTGGCTAATTTACAAGGTGTGAATAATAAAGTGTCTTTAAACTGTACATTACCTCTTATTTGCATCTGTATTAGTTTGTTACCTCTTTTCAAGGGATCACCTGTAAATATATCAGATGACTCGTGTTCAAGCAACTCCTTATAAAGGAACTGTGTCAAATTTTGCTCAGTTATGGGCAAGAATATACAGTCATTTTTTTGAAGTTGTCCGCTAACTTGACAATAGAGGATACAAAGAGTTTCACAGGGCTGTCGTGTGCAATCGTTTGAAAAACGTTTGTCCGTTTACCACATTTTTGACACCTATCACACTCGATCTGCATGTACTCATCACAGATAATCTGGCTTACAAGTACATGTGGAATAACATCTTCGGTTTCAGATTTCGTGTATGTTTCTAGATCGTAGTACAAGGTTATACAAGGGCTATTTTTAGGCTTAGCATCTTTTATATAACATACATGCTTTATTCCAGCCGCCTTATATTTCTTATGACATGTAGAACAGTGAATTTCATCAGATTTATGCTTGAAATTCCCCCACTTATCCATCATGTGAAACATACCGCACTTACAAATCCTCATTTTCCTGCAAGTTCCAATTGATTTATGGAGCTCGAAGCATTTATTATTGAAAAATGCACGTCTACACACATTACATTCCCTCTTCTCAGCTTCACCTACATGACTTTCACATTTGGGGCTTTTACACTGCTCACATACCATGTAGCATTCCTTACAATGCTTCACTATATCATCCGCAAACTCGAGACATCCCTTACACAAATCATGATGCCTTCCATATTTTCGATTTTTATCATAACTAGCGTAGAGAGTCCTTATATTACGGATGGGAGATACGATGTTCCTGACAATCCTAAAATAAGTAGAGGTCTTGTACGAACTCTCATACAGCTTTTAAAGACACAAACACAGTCCTACGACGATCATCCATTCTAAATACAACTATACGAACATTCATTTCCTGCTCGACCCTTCTCAGCTCTTCAGGACCCATATTACATTCAAACTCAAGCTTACAATCTGAAGCCAGTTTACGGGCACGCTGCACAACCGTAGGCAGCCAGATATTATACGCGATTGTATTTAGCACAGTGAACATATGAGCTAAGACTATTGCTATAAAGCCGCAACCACGATCGACGTTTAAATGCTTTCTGTAAATAGATTGAGAATTGAAATTAAGAGTATAAGGTGTAGCACTATGACCCCAAACACGGAATACTCTGTCAATGTCTATCATGAAGTTGTTCATATTGAAGGCTGTACTACTTTGAGAGACCTGCATTATACGACTCAAAATATATTCTATGTCAACAGTTGCCAAGCGTCTGAATGGTATTACTACCCAAAAATCATCTACATCCGCATCATCTGATCCGAAACTGACGGACAACCTCGTCCGGACTTCACGTTCCTCTGCAAGGCTTCCACGTCATGTACATCGCTGATTTTTCTGCTGATCTTTGTATCGTCTGTAAAGGATGTTACTATACTATTGCTGTTTACTCCACTGTCCATGTCTGTTAGCATGATAGTGAACAGGAATGGGGCCAGTACTGTACCTTGTGGTATTGAGCTGCGTACTTCTGATTCTGCTGATGATATACCTTGAATTTTGACGACCTGTAGACGTTCTCTGACGATGTTATAGATCCATTTTCCCACTTTGCCTGTTTTTCCCATATATTTCATTTTATGTGCTATTATACCGTAATCACATTTGTCCAAAGTTTTAGCAAAATCCATATATATGACATCTTAGTTTTCATTGCCTTCCAGTGCATCTTGGATATTGTTGTAGTGTTCTATTGGTTGTGAAGGGGCATGATCTACCTGATCGGAATCCTTGCTGATTTTCGTTGAATCTTTTCAGTGTCTCCAAGAAATCGTAAATTTTCTCTCTAACTACTTTTTCAAATACTTTGGTGAGGTGGGACGTGAATGGCACTGGTCTATAGTTCTTTGCTTGAAATCTATCCCCTCCTTTATATATAGGCACAATGTTTGCTCTTTTCAAGATGCTTGGTATTTCCCCAGTGTCTAGGGATCTTCTCCATATCCAGTATAAAGGTGTAGCTATTTCATTTTTACAGTTTTTAATCAATAATGCGTTCCATTTGTCCGGACCTACAGCTGAATGTGGGTTAATTTCTCCTATAGCTTTCGCTACATCTTTTGGGGTAAAATCAAAGTCTGTTATATACTCTCCTTGCAATTTCTCTTCAAATAATGCATCTACGTCAGGTTTCGCTTTGTCACTTTTTAGGGTACTGAAAACTGATTCCTACTGGGCTCTCAATGTTTCAGATATTTCTTTGGATCGTCGGTTAGTTCATTATTTCTCTACCTTAAGGGCCCAATAGCGGCGGGCGTTTTTTCCTTTTCACATAACTATAGACGTATTTTAGATTTTCCTTTATTGCTTCTACCGCCTTTTCCTCTTCCCTCTCTGTGTGATCCTTAATCAGGGTTTGTATTTCCGTATCGATAACCTCCAGTTTTTCTTGTATTGCTTTCCAGGCATTATCTCCGCAGTTGGATAACTTCGCCTCCACTCTCTTTTGCGGAATATTATTCTCTTTTGCCTCTCTAGCCAGCTCCTCTTTCCTTTTGGCTGCGATTTCGGAGCATATTTTTCTAAAATTCTCGGTCTTTTCTTCCAAGGTTGTTAGCATTTCTTCAGTGGTTTTATTCTCTAAAACTGTTCTGTACTCTATTTGGGCCATGTGCGATCTGATTGCTTCCCAATTTATAGTCTTGTAGTTTAAGTTAAAAGCCCCAAATTTGCTTCTTTCCTCAATATGTGTATTGTCTTTTAATGTTGTCGTCATATTTGTTGATATTTCGATTAAGTTAAGGTCTGAGATAATGGTTGGGGTTATTTTTATATCAGCAATCAAGTTCGTGTTATTCGTGACTACCAGATCTAGGCAGTTATTTTTTTCTGGTATTTTCTGTTATCTCTCTTGTCAGCATAACCTCATTTGTGAGAGCCATCAACCTTTTTGCTTGTTCCTGGTCTTCTCTTGTGCTCTCCTTGTCCTGGTATATATATATATATATATTCCTATCCATCTTTTTGTATTTTATAAATGGAAAGTTAAAGTCTCCGCACATCATTATATTGGGGGATGGAGGGTTTATGGCCTTTACGTCTCGTTGTTCTATCCGCTCTTAGTAAGTTGAAACCCTCCATAGTTATCCTTTCCTTATCAATACAATGTTCGCAGTTTTCACAATTTCCTTGGCAATCCTTAAGATGAGTTTCTGTGAGGCATGCGATGTTCGCACTTGTTTCATCCATAAATCTTTTCACGTACGAAACTTTGTTGAGTAATTGATTTGGTCTTATTCCTTGAATATTAGCCAGGACAATATTTATGTTCTTTGTTTTGCGTTACCTCTTGTGCATTTCCAGTTCGTTTTCCTTCGGTATCGCGTGTTTAATAACCCTGTGATCCTCCGAGAGAGATCCGTTTCCGCCTACCTGTTCTGTTAGCTTCTTGCCCGGAAACGGCTTGGCTCGGGGGTTTCCAGCTGTGTGAATGCATGGTTGGATGACATTTAGCAGCCGTATCGTGTCTGCGATGTTGAAAGTTTTTTTTTTTCGCTTATTGTGTTCCTATTGTTATTCATATTCTTATTATATATATTCCTATTGTTGTTATATATATATATATATATATATATATATATACAAAATAACCATAATATTAATGTATTGTGAAGGAAGTTTTAATTAATTGAACAGAATAACATCGTTGGAAACTTTCAACGGTAACATTATGTTGTATTTGGTTGATTTATTATAATAATCACGAGTAGTATGTCGGGTTTCTCCTTATATGCAGCTTTCTTCATCCCGTGAAATCCCAGGAATTCCCGGAAAAATGAAGCCAATTCCCGGGATCCCTGGAAATCCAGGAAATGGTTGTATATTTAAGAGAACGGTAATTTTTTTTATTGTTCAGTGATAAAATACCCTTTTAGAATTGGGATAACCAATTACTTATGACTAGATGACCACTTTTGCATTGTAATACTTGAATTGAGTTTACCAATCACTGGTAGCTATTTATTATTTATTAAACATAATATTTATCATGCTATTCATCTGCAGGGGACAAACAAAAGGCTAAAATATTATATTCCTTTAATTATAATTAAGTGCATTTGCAAATAAAAAAAGAAAAGAAAGAAACTTCATTCAAAAAAATAATTTATACCTTTTATCTCAACATATTTTATCTTAAAATATTTAGCCAATACAAAAAAATAAAATAAAATAAACTTCATTAGAAAAAATAATTTCATCCTTTTATCTTAAATATTTTATCTTAAAATATTTATCTTAAAATATTTAAAGAGTCAATCAACATTTTTAAAATAGCTTCTTAAAAAACATAAACAATCGATACTTCTATCACTAAGACGAGTTCTCAACTTGGTGATAAATAAACCTGCTGCAGAAAAGGCTCTTTCTGATTCAACAGCGGTTGGCGGAATGGTTTTCAGTGCATCAAGTAAATTCATGATGTTTGAAGTTCTGTTCCCTATTGTCTCGAATAACCAGTTCTTGCTTCAAATGCTTGCTTAAACTCTGAACAAGATGAGTTGCCTGCGATCGCTAGATAATATACTGAGACTCGGTTCCTTGTACAGGGTGTCCCAGAATTAACTATCTATTTCAATGAAATCGGACAAATTTTTTAAAAACACTTTTATTTATGTTTATCATGTTTAATATGTGTTAAAAATGTATAAATTTCTAAATTTTTTTCATAATTTTATTTTCATAATTTTTTCATAGTTTTTCATAGTTTTATTTTCATTCTCTTTCAGAACCCTATTAATAATGAATACACAAGAACGCATCTTTGTTGTAACATCCCGTATCAAAGCCTTTTTCATCAGTGTCGAACGCAAGATTCTATGAACTGTTGTCTTGGATATGTTGAGTCTTCGACCGGCCTCCCTAACCGAAGTTGTTGGTTCATCCTCAAACAATTGTCGTACCTGTTCGGTACTGTTACGTGCTGTCCTTGGGCGTCCTCTTCCCACCTCGTCGTGTACGGATCCAGTTCTTTTAAATTTGTTCACAAGTTCACGAATCGCTTTGTCTGTAGGACCGGTTCTGTGGAATCTTCTTGTAAATTTTTCTCTGATTTCATTACATTGCATTCCCTTGATACGGGATGTTACAACAAAGATGCGTTCTTGTGTATTCATTATTAATATGGTTCTGAAAGAGAATGAAAATAAAACTATGAAAAAGTATGAAAAAATTATGAAAATAAAATTATGAAATTTTTTTAGAAATTTATATATTTTTAACACATATTAAACATGATAAACATAAATAAAAGTGTGTTTTTAAAAAATTTGTCCGATTTCATTGAAATAGATAGTTAATTCTGGGACACCCTGTATTATACGCAGCGCTAGCGACATTCCCTCGGCCAGTTTTTGGAATACGGGCCCACTTTTAGATTGCTCTAAGTTGCTAATGCTAGTAGGTTTAAGAAAGCAGAAAAGTAGAATAAAATGTGGTAAATATTATGCAGTTTTCTTTAATTCTACCCAAGAGCCTTCTTATAACAAAAGAAAAAAAATATGATAAATCAATAAAAAATAAATATCATTTTAAAATTCCGGGATTTCCCGGGATTTTCAAATCCAATAAAAACAGCCGGGATCCCGGGAAAGAAACCCTAGTAGTATGCCCGCAAAATTTACAGTGCAAATCAATTGCAATGCAAGGTGGTCAATGTTGCAAGGGGAGTAGTGGAGAGGGTATGCAACAAGGGGGGGGTTATCTCCCAAGTTGCATGAAGGGGGGGAGAGGGGGTTTGAAGGGAGGCACGGGAGAATGACCTCCCACCAAAGGGGCAACCTAACCTAACCTAAGAAGGTAACCTAAGATAGGGGAGGAGGAGGAGGAGGAGGAGATGTTCTCGCTGGCATGTCTCGTCGCATACTGAAATTGTTGACAGCCTCAGTTGGCTTAGAAAGTGTAATCAGCCAGCTGTCTTAGAAGGCTTCATTGGCTTGTATAGAAGGAGTGTATACGTATATTTATATATATTAAATGGAAGGAGAGACTTCCGGTTGGCTTAGAAGATTTAGAAGGCTTTTAGAAGGAGTGTATACATATATATATATATATATATATTAATAACTTCTGTAGTGCAAGAATAATTGCCAGACAGCGCTATTTATTTAATTTGTCCCTTGTGTACACACACACACATATATATATATATATATATATATATATATATATATATATATATATATATATATATATATATATATATTAAAGGAGAGGAGAAAGTGCAAGAATAATTGACTCAGAATAATTCGGGGCTATTTATTTAATGTGTACCTTGTGTATACGTATATATTAAAGGAGAGAGGAGATGGTCTCACTGGCGTGGTTCATAACACAATGAAGAGTCACCCCACCCTGGAGAGATTGCAAGAGTAATTGGCAGACATCGCTATTTATTTAATTTTTCCCTTGCGTGTGTATATACAGTATATGTGTATATATATATATATGTATATATATATATATATATATATATATATATATATATATATATATATATATATATATATTAGGGTCATGACATTTTTATAACCGCATGTTCCTGTATCAAAGTCGATGAACGTTTGCCCCCTGACAATGAAAATAACAGTTATTTCGATATATTTGAAAAAACTTCACCCCAAAATAAAAAATAAAAAATTAATAAAATAATAAATAGAAATTTGCATGTTTATTTCACAATTATTATACATAAACATATATTATATTATACAACATTATACCTATACAATACATATTAATTATACAAATACAATATTATACATTTACTCTATTATTGTTTTAATTGTTTTACTTATTGCTTAAAATAAACCTGTGATTAAGGTTGTCTTTATTTTACAGTTTACGTAAAGTTCTTGCATCACCTTAATGGCACGTTCCGCACATTGGTTGCTCCTTGGTATAGCTATTGCAGATGGGTCTCTGTTCCAGTGATTTTCCAGAGTATTTAGTGCTTTTCGGTATTGTTGCAAGATATTGGACAATTTATGATAATCATCTTTCTTATACATCTGATTGCTGAACCAATAGTCTGCCCAGTCGTAGGAAATAAATCTGCAAATCTTATGCAGAGATTCTCTTCGTGTTGGTAGAAGTATATAGGTTAGGATTGCTAATATTGCTCTTGAATTCCATCTGGCGTTGCTGATGTTTGGTATTTTTCGAAAATGTACCTTTGGAAATCTGCCATTTTCTTCAAGAAACCGAAAAACACGTGTTAGATGAAACAGAAACTTCATGTCATCACGCCATCCTGAACTTTCACAAATCTCTTCCTCGCCATTTTCAAAATTTGCTTTAAGTTCGTCATATTTCTTCATGATGTCTGAAACGAAAGGGTAATCAATGTTTGGTGATGTTTTATTACCTCCAAGTTCGTCATCCATCACCACACGAAGTTTTCGGTCCAGTACGTGATGCTGGCAGCCAATGAATTGTGGCTTATCAAGCCCCTTTTCTGCAAACAATCTTTGTAGTCTGACTATAACTCCATTCAATTTTCCTGTATTGACACTTGTTGTATCTGCTACCATCATTTTTATGCTGCTCCATAAGTTATGCTCATCCAGAAGAGCCCGTATTCCATCAGAGATAGTTTCAGCTTTGCCATTTGCCAAACACAACACACCTAACTTGACTTCTCTGTTTTCATTTTTCAGAACAACCACCTGATATTCCTTAGCATCAATATGTTTACCATCAAAATGCAATGACCAATCTTCTAGTTGCAGCGTTTCTTTCATTTCTTCTTTCAGTCGAACTGCTTCTCTGAACGTTGATTTGTAAATACCTGATTGAGATGGTGTTGGTATATTGATTCCTTCATTTGACAGCTGTTTGCAGACTTTTGCAGCTTTGCTTGTTGATAATTTTGAAGATATTACTAAATTGGTTGCAATTGCAGTTTTGCTATAATGTCTACGCATTGGCTTTCTTGCAGAAGATTCACAGTCATCTTCATGGTCACTAGGTTCTGTTTCACTCGTTATTGCATCACTATCTAACACATCGATGGACTTGATGGCAGAAGAATTGGACGCCACGCAAGTACTGGAGGTTTTCCTTATTCGTTTTGATGGATGGATAGTTTCTTTGCCTGCTAGTTTCTCAGTCACATATCCCACTTCACCTTTGTTCTCCTTTTGCAGATCGTAAAACTTTTTGTCCTCACTGCATAGCCATTGTCCATCTAATTTTGTGATATCAAATAGTTCATCCAGTATTGAATACTTGCCACGCCGTACACATTCATCATATGTCTTCAAGACTTTCTCGATCTTGCTTTGAACAACTTGATTAGACACATGTGGGAAATTAAATTTATCCCATAATTGAATGACTTCATTACAAATCACCTTTGCCCGGTCTTTTCTACTTTTTACATTGTTGCCTAGAAACAGGTATCTTCCAGCAATATGTATTTGGAGAGGCAAGCGGCTTCGTTCGAAAAGAGGTGACATTTCTGATGAGACGTTTCTTCTTTTGTGTGAGTTCTGAAACTGCACCAGATTCTTCGTCCAAGTTTCTTTGCCCTTTTCGCATTCAATAGCACTTCTCTTATGCGACATTGTAAGATAGATAACCTGAGATAAATAAATTCACTTGGAACAAGTACTTTCCGTTAATGATAAATTGTACGTGATATGTGTTCTGTTCACCAGCACTGTCTGAGGAGCGAATGCGCGAGACCCTCATCCGGCAACACTTATATAGAGGCCAGAGAGGGCGTGGCTTAAGGCAGACACGTGTATTTCTGGAATATTCCGGAATATTCAAGAAAATACTAGGTAACCAATCTAGAATGGTGCAATGCAGCTGTCTCGAATATACTAATAACTATATTTGCTTTCGGGGTGACACTTTTTTTTAATTCTGAAGAATTAGGCCCTTTTTTATTGTTTTCAAGCAAAAGTTCATCGATTTATGATACAGGAAACAATATTTATGACAAAAAATTAAAAAGTCATAACCCTAATATATATATATATATCAATGGCGTGCGGTGGGTACGACTCCAGGGTAAGTGGTAATGCGCGCGAGCACACGCACTATATGTACATATTATATGATTATAGTAATCATAGTAGCTAATGATAAACTTTATAACTGGCTAGTGGGTATCTGCTGTAAACTATTCTAAAAAATACGGTACTGTCTTTAATATCTTTAATAAAATTTTTATTATGGTAGACGGGGCTTACATAGCTTACCGTGAATGCACGCCACTGATATATATATATATATATATATATATATATATATATATATACAGGGTGTCCGAGAATTATCTGTACAATTTTTGGCTGTTATTAAAGTCAACCATGAAGTGTAGAATTCCAGTGTTGTCCCATTTTACAAAGAATCTCATTAAGTTTTTTTGATACCAAGTTGTGACAAGTTTTTTAGAATTCCAGTGTGTCCGAACATTATCTGTACAATTTCATCTTTTAATAAAATTCTTGATAACACGTAAAATTCTTAAACAAGATTATTTAGAATCTGTATTTTCAAAAGTTTCTTTTATTAAAGTAACGTTGTTACAAACATTCGATATGTGCACCATTAGTGATTCGCAAAACATCCAATCGATACTCCAAATGTTGCCATGTACGATGCAGCATATCCACATCAATTCGCTCAATAGCAGCTGTGATTCTTGCTTTTAAATCATCAATGTCTGTCACCCGCGTACATTTCTAAAAAACTTGTCAAAACGTGGTATCAGAAAAAACTTAATGAGATTCTCTGTAAAATGGGACAACACTGGAATTTCTACACTTCATGGTTGACTTTTAATAACAGCCAAAAATTGTACAGATAATTCTCGGACACCCGGTATATATATATATATATATATATATATGGAGAGAGGAGATGTTCTCAATGGTGTAGCTCATAACACAATGAAGAGTCACCCCAGACACCCTGGTCGGCTTTAGCATCACAATCATTCGGCTTAGAAGGCATAATCAGCCAGTTGGCTTAATCGGCTTAGAAGGAGTGTATACATATATATATATATATATATATATATATATATATATATATATATTATAATATAGTAAAGGACAAGAGAGAGAGTGCAAAAAAGGTATAATTAACTTAGAATAATTCTGCGCTATTTATTTAAATTGTCCCTTGTGTATGAGAGAGAGAGTTACAAGGAGTTACAAGGAAAGAAGTACCTCAAAAGGCCTTGCGGCCCACACCGAGGAGGTACCAATGGCAACGGGTGCCAGGGAAAATTTTCTATACACTCAAATAGTGTGCAAGATTTGGTCTAACCTTTTCTTGAACTGATCCACAGAGGAACTGTTCACAACTTCTGAAGGTAACCTGTTCCACGTGTCACAGATCTTATACGTAAAGTAATTCCCACACACACACGTCCTAAACCGTTTCAAATCCAACTTCCAACCATTGTTGCGAGTTGGGTTATCATTTAAACTAAACATGCTTCTAAAATCGACATCGTTGAACCCGCGTAAGAGCTTGAAAACTTCGATCAGTTGACCGCGTAGCCTCCGAGTTTCCAGCGAAAACAAGTTCAGGGCGCGTAACCGTCGATTGTAGCCCATATGCCTAACGGAAGGGATTAACTTTATGGCCCTCGCCTGCACTCGCTCCAGCCTCTCAATATCTTTCCTGAGGGTGGGCGACCAGAACTGCACTGCTCACTCCAGGTGCGGCCGAACCAAGGAATTGTACAGAGAGAGCACAATCTCCTTGTTCCGAAACTGAAATTGCCTCCTGATATAACCCAACAGCTTCTGGGCTTTCTTTTCCACCTCTACGCACGGTTTCGTAAACTTAAGGTCGCTGCTAATTAGCACACCCAAGTCCTTTTCCAATTCAGTCGCCTCGATATTACTCCCCAACATCGAGTAGTCCGACTTGGGATTGGCATAGCCAATGTGCATCACTTTGCATTTACCCAAGTTAAACGGCATTTGCCATTTTTAGGGCCACTCTCCTATCCTACCTAGGTCCGCACGCAGTTGCTCGATCGCTTCGGGCGTCCCAACATTGGCCCCAAGCTTGGTGTCATCAGCGAATTTGGCGATCCGACTGACGATGCCACCGTCTATATCATTTATGTAAATGATAAACAACAGTGGCCCCAAAACGGAACCCTGAGGAGCCCCACTAGTGACCGAGGCCCAACCCAAACTGGCCCCTTTAATTACAACCCTCTGCCGCCTATTCTTCAGCCAGTTTTCAATCCACCTACCTATTTCCCCACCGATACCCAGCGCGCGCACTTTCGCCATTAGCCGGCGGTGAGGTACCTTATCAAAGGCTTTCTGAAAGTCGAGATAAAGTATATCAATCGCCTTACTCTTATCATACTCACCCAACATGACGTGGAAAAACTCGAGCAAGTTGGTGAGACACGACCTATGCCGTCTAAACCCATGTTGGGAGTCCCCAAGCAGCTTGTAGGAATCCAAATGGTCAACGATCCTATCGGTTATTATCCCCTCTAATAATTTACCTACAACTGAAGTGAGACTAATGGGACGATAGTTCCCTGGACTTTCGTGATCCCCTTTCTTAAATATAGGGGTCACGTTAGCTTCCCTCCAGTCACCAGGCACCTGGCCCCTCTCCAACGATTTGTTGAAGAATGTAGCCAGGTGGGGAGCCACCTGGTCGCGCACCTCCCGCAACACTCTGGGGAGAAACTGGTCTGGCCCAGGAGCCTTAAAAGCGCTCAGTTTGTCTATTCTATCGGCAACGACTGTCGCGGTACATCGAACACTATCCAGGCCAGCACCTTCGTGCCTCACGCCTAGCTCGGGGATAATGCGAGTGTCCTCCCTGGTGAACACTCCCGCAAAGTACCCGTAGTTCTTCGTTACGTTTCGCTAGTCTAACCTTCGCCTTCACTTCCCTACACAGGCGGACATAAGCTTCAGTGTTCTCATGGGAACGATTGGCCTTCGCCCTCCTATACGCTACTTTCCTATTTCGGATAGCCGAAGCGATGTCACGATTGAACCACTTAGGCTGCGTTGAAGCAGGGGTGACCGGTTTTGAGGGTATGGCAGCAGACTGCAGCACCATAAACTCGTCCCGGAATGCACTCCACACTCGCTCAACATCGCCGCCGCCCTCTAACCCCATCCCACCTACGCTCTCCCTGAGGCTAACAAAGTCCGCCCGCCGGAGGTCGATCTTACTGCCTCTCGAGTTACTACGCTTCACCCGAGGGACGCCACGGAACCTAATCAGACCGTGATCACTTCCGCCCAACGGTGAGGCCAGTGACGAGGTTGTCTTCGGTCGTGAATACTAAGTCTAGAACGCTTTCTCCTCGTGTAGGCTCATTGACCCACTGAGTGAGGAAGTTCTCATCAGCAAAGTCAACTAGCCTCCTCCCTTCAGCATCAGCAGTCCTGTCTTCCCACTTTATGCCGCGACAGTTGAAGTCTCCTAAAACTACACACTCCCTATCCCCTAGCAGGCTACTGAGTTCGGTGTACAGGGCTGTATCCTCCTCGAGGAGGAGATGCGGAGGTCTGTACACCAAGATTAACCTATAGCTCGTCCCTCTCACATTCAGATCGACGCCAAGCAGCTCCCGTTCCGACCGGAACTGGCAGTCAACCGGACTCAACGTGTCCCTGACGTATATTAGTACCTCACCTCCCTCCCCACGGGTGCGGTCTTTGCGAAACATTCTATACCCGGGAATTTCGAACTCCCCAACGTAGTCCCTACGATCAGTATGAATCCAGGACTCGGTGATAGCAACGATATACTGGTATTCTGATGCTAAGAGCGCCCGTAGCTCGCAAAACTTGTTCCTAATCGACCTAGCATTAAAGAGCATTGCACGGAGGGAGCCTTCCCTATTCAGACCGCCCCCTAGCACGACCCGTTTCCCGAACAGCCAGGGCTGTCGGGAGTTGAAGAGCCCCTCACTAACGAGGGGGCAACTTCCGCAGGAGCCTGAACCCCCTCCAACGTACGAGGAGGGTCACCCACCTGTACCTGGACGCACCCTTCAGTTGAAGGTACGTCCGCCACCGGCTCATCATCATCTCTCCCCGGTAGGGCCCCATCATCTCTCCCCGGACTCGACCTCACCATTCTGTATAGGTGCCGGTAGAGCAGCGCGCCTAGCACGCCTTTACCCTTGTTATTGAGGTGGACACCATCCCTCTGGTATAGGTCCCACCTACCTGAAAATGCGTCGAAGGGGTCAATAAACCTCACGCCCAGCGGGACGCACAAGTCTTGCACCTTCTCGTTGATGCCAATGACCTTACTGAGTGCGTGGTCACTGGCATTCATTCGCGGTAAAATACCCATTAACATTCCCCTGTCTGTCTTCAGTTTTAGATCATCCGCAAGAGAAATGATCTCGGTGATGATCCCCTCTGAAAGACCTACCCTACCGCCTTTGAGGAACAGGTCGTTGCCACCAGCGTGGACAACGATCGCAGTCCTCCGACTAGCCACGCGCACCTTCTCTACCTCCCTTAACTGCGCCGTTCCCCGCCCAGGTAAGCACGTTACCTTCCTCCCATCCCGGTTTGCAGAAGCAAAGTACTTCTCCTGACCCCTGATCTGCGAGTCCCCAATCAAAATGGTGTCTTCCTCCTTCGAGCACAGGAGACTAAAGGGGTTAGAGGTCCTGACAGGGGCAACTGGGGTCTCAGGCTTCGGCTTCGCAGCCTTCTTACCCGAGACTTTTCGAAACCCGTCGCCACCCATACACGCAGTTACACCACCCGACCCACCCCGACCGGTAGCTACATCCTTCGGTTTCTTTGGGCCATCAGTAGGCCTCTTCCCACCCTTTTTCTTCATCGGCCCCTTCCCGCCCTTCTCTATCGACCCCTTCCCACCGTTCTCTATCAGCCCCTTCTTTGCGCCCCCCACCTTACGCCGTGGTTCCAAGCATTCCACGTGGGTCGCTGGCGATTCCTGACACTGATTTAGGACCCTGGCCCCCGGTTGCACCTCTACCGTTTCTCCGCGGTCCCGAGATCTGTCCATTCCATCGCTGGACCGCCTTTCCACGGCAGCTATCCTATCCTGAATGAGCCCCGGGTTAGGCGGCGGCGCAGCCTCGTCAGTGACCGCCGCACCTCCAACAGCCGGTCTGGACGACTCGAGCCGCCGGACCCTCTCCTCTAGTTTCTCGTAAAACCGCATGAGTTCGCAAAAGCGGCACATGCTGGAGTGGTTGATCTTCGCGAAGCAGGCTTCTTTGAAGTTCGTCACCCACTGGTTTACTTCACACCTCGCACATTCAGCCTTCAGAGAGAGAGAGAGAAAGAGAGAGAGAGAGAGAGGAGAGAGAGAGAGAGAGAGAGAGAGAGAGAGAGAGAGATTCTCACTGGCGTGGCTCATAACACAATGAAGAGTCACCTCAGCCAGGAGAGAGTGCAAGAATAATTGCCAGACAGCGCTATTTATTTAATTTGTGCCTTCAGTGTATATATATATATATATATATATATTAATGTGCAATAATGTAGCGCCACCCAGTGGCTTAGAATACATATATATATATTTATTTATCCAAATTAAATCACACAGGCATCGTTTACATATTCCCATCAGAGCAGTTATTTCAAATAATATTGTTTACATATTCCCATCACCATCAACGCAGTTATTTCAGAAGAATGACTCAGCAAACCACACACAAACATTTCGTATATAACTTAATACTCTTGTACTTCGTCAATTACTTCACCATTCATTTTAAACCTTATATCAGCAGGCTGAGTACAGCTTTTAGGATGAAATTGCATAAACTTAGTTTTTGTAACATTAAAAAGAATATCATGTTTCTGCGAATACACTTCGCAGACATTTAGTAGCCGATCCAGACCTTTAACAGAGGGACTTATTAACACCATGTCATCGGCATAAACTAAGTTATTTATCCTTGTGTTATCTATACAGCATCCTACTGTTGCCTCATTAAGTGAAGCAATTAATCCGTCAATATACACATTAAACAGCATAGGGGAGAGCAAGGAGCCTTGTCTCACCCCGCAAGAGGAGCCAAAAACACTCGGATAGTACATTGCCCCACCTAACAGTGAAAGATTGGTGGGAATACCAAAATTTCAATAAATTTAATATGTACATGGGAACCTTCCTGTCTTCTAGTTTTGCAAATAAAATATTGTGGTTCACCCTATCATATGCCTTACTTATATCAAGGAAACAGCTATAAATGGTTGAATTACTGTCAATGTATTTAGATATTGTTTCTTTAAGTACATAGATACACAGATCAGTTGAGTGGGACTTTTTAAAGCCAAACTGATTAGATGTCCATAGGAAATCATATAATCGGAGTAACAAGAGTTTTTCTAGTAGTTTCGAGAAGCAGGAAGCGACAGCAATAGGCCTGTAATTATTGCTGGACAGAATGTCTCCATACTTATTTTTGACCAGGGGCAAGATATATACCCTCATGAACTCTGCAGGGATATAGCTATGAGCAAGCATGGCTGATAGGAGCAATGATATATGCAGACATACTACGTCATTTGCATATTTTAAGTGCTCACTCGATAAGTCATCCACCCCTGACGCAGAACCAGTCTTTAACTCTTTAATTAACCTCTTTACTTCAGAAAATTATATCAAAATATTTTCCCTTGTTCCTCCCACAATCGTTTCGCTGCAATCTATCTTAAGATTATCCCTACTCACACTATTAAGAATGTTAGAGTAGTGGTTTTTCCACAGCTTTGCAATTTCATCCTCCCCCGACACCCCATCGATTGTCGGAGGGAGGACATTTTTGACACCCGTTTGATTCTTAACAAATTTCCAAAATTTGTTATTATCGTTATTTATGCGAGCTTCACAGGATTTTGATGCTCGAATAGACTCTTCTTCCTGTTTACATCGCCTTATGGCCGCCTTATACTGACCCCGACTTCTACACATATTTATGTATACTGGTCCTAATCTGGGTCTACCATGAAAGCACCACAAATCATAGGCGTCTTTCGATTCCCTCTTCAGGGGGGCAATAAAATCATTCCATCCAGGAATAGCCTTAGTATGATAGTTGTAAGATTTAATGAAGGGGCTTCCTGCTTCTCTTAACAGGGATATTATCTTACTATAATACCTATCTATGAGTTTACAGTGAGACTCATTTGAGCAAGGATTATTACAGGCAAGGTGCAAAATTTCTAAATTATTAAAGAGGTGACATGTTCTGTCTTTGTATTCTATTATCTGTTGCATATTAACATTGGACCAATCGACGCGATTATTCTTACCTATTGAGTTCTTGTTAAGTCGTGTTGCGAATAAATTGGTAACGTTAATTAATATTTCTAATGGTGTATGATCAGAAAGAAGGAAATCATGCAAAATATGAACTCTAACAATTCGATCCTTTAGATTATTATTACTAGTGAGACAATGATCAATCCACCTGGTGGTAACACTCATATCGCTAACGTATGTAAAATTACTACTGGTTACCCCTAATACATCTACATCACTTATACTTAAATTGGCCGACTCGCACATGTTACCCAATTCTACAAAGAATTCCGAGTTCACATGTGCGTTAAAGTCCCCCATTATTATACAGTGAGAATATTTGGGGTTATTTGATAATGACTTAATTTTATACAGCAAATCAATGTATTCATCTAGATTACTGCCGTTGTTGTATGGTAAATATTTAACATGGAGGCAACTATTTAACATATATTTATTGTAAAATATATATGAAATAAATATATAGTCAAAAGAAACTAAATCCACTAGAGGCGAGGAACGCGGCCACCTCCCATATCTATCCATTTTAGCGTAAACAATATCGTATTTCATCGAGCAAATATGCCACAGTAGATAAATGGAACATTTATGCTCTCTTTCGAAAGTTCGCATATTTCGTCCAAAAGCGCCCTGTATAATAAAACGATAAGGAAACATTTGGACAAGGCCTTATTGGAACAATAAAATAATTATATTTCTTCAGTTATCTTTTAGTATATCGAACGAAATCAGATTATAATAACATTTCACGAACAGCTGTGCGTTAAACTATCTCCAAAACTGTGACAACGCGTCTTAATATAACACCGTGCCAAACGATATGTGTGTATACCGAGATATTAAGCACAGACAGCTGTGTACCAATCTAGCACCGATCGAGCCTGAACCATTTTAAGTACTCTGCGAATTAACACTCTAGTGTAAAAACACACACGCGAGATGATACGGTAACCAAATGATTGTAACCAAACCCTCTCGCGAAATCACGCTGTACTGGAAAATATCGATTTTCAGGTACCGCACGAGAAGCATATCTCGCTGTCAAATCTTTTTTTTTCCTTTTTAACTAGGAATGAAATAC
The DNA here is from genome assembly GCA_023014485.1 of Bathynomus jamesi. Taxonomy (NCBI): domain Eukaryota; kingdom Metazoa; phylum Arthropoda; class Malacostraca; order Isopoda; family Cirolanidae; genus Bathynomus; species Bathynomus jamesi. The sequence goes on from JAJOZX010000590.1 coordinate 910,990, forward strand.
TTAACTAGTATTATTCAGAGTTAATACGCGTAAAGTAACCAATTTCATTAAAAACGCATAAATAATAATATTATTAAAACTTTACATCCTTATATATATATATATATATATATAATATATATATATATGCTAGTTCAGCAGAATATAAGGCTTTAAAATATAATAATAGTTTCCTATATAAATGTTACGGCTCAGAGAAATAATTTTAGTTGGGTTTTCTCCAAGTAAAATATATTTTCTATATATATTATAAAAAACCGAAATTAGTTATATATATATATATACACGGTGAACCAAAAAGTAGGTGGACAGTAGGTTGAATACGGTTTGTGTTATATTATATTATAACTATGGTGTTCATTATAACTATGGTGTTCATTATAACTATGGTGTTTGTGTTTTATTATATTAAATATTATAACTAAATTTATTTAAATTTTATTTTGTATTATAGTATACAAAAAAATTAAATATGTATTCTCAAAATAAACGTTATCATTTACTGTCCACCTACATTTGGTTCACCCTATATATATATATATATATAAATATAAACAATATTAATTTTGATGCATGTGTGCTTTAATTCGGCTCTCTCTCTCTCTCTCTCTCTCTCTCTCTCTCTCTCTCTCTCTCTCGCTCGCCCCCTTTCTCTCTCAGACAAAAGTTTAAGGAACGCCCATAAACCGCCCACTAAAACACGATCAACCAATGAATATTCTCCTTTCTTAAAGTGTAGGGAGGGGGGAAAGGCTCTTCTTCATCATGCCCTATTCTAAGGGGCGTTTTCTCCCCGCTCATATAAAAATGCGTAACAGAGCCATATACAATTCACTTTAGTGAAGCTTTCAAACGGTGCAATACAAATTTATCAGCAAAGAAAATGTCGTCGGACGAATTCCCGAATATTGTCATGTAAGTGCCCTACGCGAATAAATTTATTTGCTTTTAGTGAAGTATATGGAATCTGTTTCTACTATGTCGCCATTTTATGTAGAAGTGTGTTTTTTGTGAGTGCACAATTTTAATATATCATTATTTTTAACTGAAAGGTCGGACTCTTCCATTCACGGATGTCTAGGAAAATTTCCAACACCCGTATTGTTTCTATGTTGTGATACAGTGTGAGTAGCTATTTTTTATCTATATATCCTCGCTATATATATATTATATATATATATATATATATATATATAATACCTATGCTCTACGTATGCGTCGTTATTTTACAGTGCTGACGCGGCGTGCATCCATCTCATGTGGTTAGTAGACGGCGGAAACCTCGAGCGGCGTCGATTACATCGTGCAAGTAATTCAGTCTATTAAAGTGTGCCTCATCCGGCTTTTCCCCTTACATAAAACCTCTTTTAAAATTAATAGAACATTTATAATAAACATTTATAATATTTATTCTTAGAAATGTTCCGACTGTATACTCGTATTGTTTTACCCTTTTTAGGGACGTCCACCCGGAATGTGAAATTATAGGAGAAACGATGTAAGTTTTTATTCTTGTGTGCTGAATAACATTTAATGAAACTAAGGTTTTTCTGTATCTAAAAAGGTATAGCTGATGCAATTTGAGTGGTCTATGAATTTAATTTAACGTATACACCACATTTTCGCGTAATATATATATATATATATAGTTTTAAGAGATTTAGCTGTAAGATATTTATTGCATCCTCTATTTTTAAAAGCCCTGACGCGGACCTTCTTCGGAGTGTATTGGCGTACGAAGCAACGCTCAAACCATCGATCTTACAGCGTAAGAATTCGTTTTTATTTTTAAAATCTCTTTATTCTCGGCATTTTTGCATAAAGACGGAATAAAATGCGTTTGTAAATAAAGGCACTCTACTACGGAGAACAAAACATCCTTAAGCGCCAGTAATAATAATAATTAAATGTATATATTTTTAGGAATGCTCCAACTACAGGGTGTCCCAAAAAACTATATACTCTTTATAGCATCATATATTTTATAATTAAAAAAACCCCAAACAATATATTGTTATAGCAATTGCCAATGAAAGGTAAATTAGTAATCTAAGTGATCAAAATGTTATAGCGAGTTGTTTGCATATAAAATTTAATTACGCCAAGTGCTCAAAATGTTCTCCGGCGGCATGAATGCACTTTTGAATGCGTCGACTAACTGATTCGCAGACATGGAATAATGTGGATGCTGTGATGGTCCCGCACTTTTCCCTAATTGCATCCTTAAGGTGTTCGAGTGTTGCAGGTCTTGTGCCATAAACTGCGTCCTTCAGGTAGCCCCACAAGTAAAAATCAAGTGGAGTCAAGTCCGGTGAACGTGGAGGATACTCAACGCTTCCTCTTCGTCCTATCCAACGGTTAGGCAACGTTTCATCGAGGTACCTTCTGACATCACAATGATAATGAGGGGGGCTCCATCTTGTTGAAAGTAAAAGTCGTCGTTTCCAAACAACTTCCGAACTGCAGGTATAATTTCTGTCCGCAGCATGCCGAGATATGCGGCACCGGTAACTGTCCCATTAAAGAAAAATGGTCCAACCAAACCCCTGGATGATAAACCACACCATGCTGTTAATCCTGGTAAATTAACATGTTTATCCACATAAACGTGTGGATTATCAAGTGACCAGCACCTGCAGTTGTGTCGATTTACTGTGCCATTCAGCTTGAAGGTAGCTTCATCAGACCACACGATTTTGTTGACAAACTGTACGTCTTCGGCTTCCATTGACTGAAACCATTCACAAAATTCGAGTCTGCGATCAGGGTCATCTTCAGTCATGGCGTGTAACAGACTTGGAATGTAGCTTTTCCATTTTGCCGACTTTAAAATCCGGTGAACACCTGATTTGCTGATTCCGGTCTCACGGGCGCATTGCCTAACTGATTTCTGTGGTGATCGATTAAATTTTTGCAACACTAAAACGGAGTTTTCATCACTCGCACTTGATTTGCGTCGTCCAGATCTTGGCTTGTGCATATCTTGAGCAGATCCCTCTGCCTCAAACTTGTCACGGATGCTTGTAATGGCGAGACGTGTCGGTGGCTTTGTACCAAATTCCCGGATCCATTGCCGCTGGACTTCGGACACATTCTCAAATTTCCAATACCATTTCAGAACATTTTTTCGTTGCTCCAGTGTCAAACGTTTACGCAACATGGGTTCTTTTGCTGAACTGAATAAAGTTGAATGCTGTAGAGTTTGTATCGTGGAATGAGTGCGTAGGCTAAGTCCTAAGCAAGCTAGTGAGTGACTAGACTACGTTCGGTCCATAGGCTTCGCCATTACAAGGCCTTTGATAAAACAAGGCCAGGCTTAGTCGACGCATTCAAAAGTGCATTCATGCCACCCGAGAACATTTTGAGCACTTGGCGTAGTTAATTCAATTTTATATGCAAACAACTCGCTATAACATTTTGATCACTTAGATCAGTGCTCTTCAACCTGGGCGGTACCGCCCACTAGTGGCTCAAGGATCTCATTAATCTAAAGGTAATTGCAATTAATTTTATTGTTTTATGCAGGGTATATAACTTTTAGTTTGAGTTTTTGCATTTTGGGCGATACGGAAATTTTACCCTCGCAAAAGTTACAAAAGTGGGCGGTAAGCATAAAAAGGTTGAAGAGCACTGACTTAGATTACTAATTTACCTTTCATTGGCAATTGCTATAACAATATATTGTTTGGTTTTTTAAATTATAAAATATATGATGCTATAAAGAGTATATATTTTTTTGGGAGACCCTGTATATAATATTTTTTCCTTTTCAGGGACGATCAGCTGGCATTACCCGAATGTGAGATTGTCGATGAGGTGATGTAAGTTTTTTATTCTTTTTTCTTGTGTGTGTGTGGGTTGGGGGTAAAAATAAACCAAATATTTTCAATATTTTATTAATACCATTCAACATTTTAAAATTAACATATAATTCTTGGAACAACATTTTTACGTGATATCGGGTTATTGCATCGGTACGCAGTATATATACATGTTCTATACACGTTTCATTTATACAGAGAAATCTGCGGACTACCTCGCTGAACATGAGGTTATCATTAGCCTCATAACACTGCGCAACAATTTTTTGTTTATGTTGATTTTTCGATCTTTTTTGTGTTTCGGCTACGCTGATTACAGATTTGACATCGGTTTTGCTCGAAAAACTAGTTTTCATGATATGGTCAAATTTAGAAATCTCACTTTTTCGCCATTTTTAAGGCATTTTTCTGATAGCAAAAATAATTTTAAGTGCAAAATTCAAAATGTCCCCAAAACTGGGGTTTATTAGTAATGTTTTTAGTGGTTAAGGCCCATTATTAAATATATGTACACATTTGGATTCTTATTTCTGTTTATAAAATGTCTTTTTTTTATTTTTCAGGTATTTGGATTAGAATTATATGGTGATGGCTACCAGTAGGTCCTGCAGACACTCTGCAGATTCGTTTTGTTATTTTTGCGGCCATTACATCAATCCAAAGCAAGTAAAGCACAAAATTGACATAGGAACGAAGTTTTGTACAGCATATCACGCTTACTTTGGCATGCCCATGGGCGATCAAGATAAATCATGGTCACCTCACTTTTTCTGTGGAAGCTGCCGTTCCACGTTAGAAGGATGGCTACGAGGTACCAGAAAAAGTATGCCATTTGCTAATCCTCGCATTTGGAGGGAGCAAACCAATCACCACGATGATTACTACTTCTTCTCTACAAGAGAGGTAAAGGTCGAAAAAATGTCCTATATCCAAATATCCCATCTTCTATTGCCCCAGTCCCCCATAATGAAGATTTACCTGTTCTATGCCCACCCACCATGGAGGAAATAGAAGAAACGCCTTTAATATCCTCCGATGAAGATGAAGATGCTGACTTCGAGGCAAGCTCCAATACGTCACCCCATTTCCCCAACCGGAAAGACAGACGACCTAGTCAGGGATATAAACCTTACGAAAACCAATGCAGAAATTATGACGTCCCGCCTTAAAGAGTGGAATCTTTTGGACCCAAGTGTCAAGATCTCTTTCTACAGAAATAGGTATTTGCAATACGCTTCTTTCTACTCCTGTTTTGCTTCGAGCTCTCTTTGCTAATGTTGTGATGTGAATGGCCTTTTTGCTGAGATAGGAATTGAATGCAGTCCTGCTGATTGGCGTTTGTTTATTGATAGTTCAACTAGAAGTTTAAAAGGCGTCCTATTACATAATGGAAACAAGTTTCCATCTATTCCTGTGGCTCATTCGGTTGAATTGAAGGAAGAATATGAAAATGTAAAGCAGTTGCTAAACAAAATAAACTACAGTGAACATAGATGGGATGTATGTGGAGACTTCAAAATGCTAGAATTCCTGGTTGGACTACAGAGTTGTTACACTAAATATTCGTGTTTCCTCTGCCTTTGAGACAGCAGAACAGATGGTGAACACTTTGTCAGAAAGGAATGGCCCATGAGAAATGAGCTTAATCCAGGCAAACAATGTTCTTAATGAAGCCCTTGTTCCAACAGACAAAATTTTGCTATCCCCGCTGCATATCAAGCTTGGTCTTATTAAGCAATTCATCAAAGCTTTGGGTGCTGAAAGTGAGGCTCTTTATCATATACGTTCAATGTTTCCCAAACTTTCTGAAGCTAAAATCAAGGGAGGCATATTTGTTCGACCTCAAGTCAGATGCATGTTAGCATCTAAAGAGTTAGAAGAAAAAATGACAGCTCTTGAAAAAAATGCTTGGCAGTCATTTCGGCTTGTAATCCATTGATTTTTATGTAACAAGAAGAACGATAACTACAAAGAGCTAGTAGAAAATCTACTCAAACACTTTCAAAGGTTAGGTTGTAAAAAGTTCCTGAAGTTACACTATCTGGACTCGCATTTAGAATTCTTCAGACCAAATGTGGGTGACATAAGTGAAGAACATGGTGGACGTTTTCAGAGGAGATATCAGGGAAAATGGGACGAAGCTATGATGGGCGACTATATCTGGTGTTTAATACGAGATAATTCACGGGACTACAAGAGAAAAAGTCGCTCAAATGTACATTTTTAAGCATTATCCGTTTAGATTTGTGAGCATATTTGTGTGCATATTATATTTGAGTGCATTATATATACATTATATACGCATTACATATACATTATATACATTATATATACATTATATATCTTTAAATATGAAATATATTTATTTTCCTTTCCTTTTCTTCATTGTGATTTTGCTCTCTGATAAGCCACGAGGTGCAAGAAATAGATTATGGTTTTCAGAAGAAACTAGAGTTTTCACTAGGAAACTAATGCGATTTTTTAATTCAGCGCACCCAAAAACATAAAGAAGCACCAAGAAAAATAAGATAAACACAAATTTTCCAAAATTTTGTTAGTGGAATCACACAAATCTAGTTTTTTTAAGAAGTCTGAATAGCTGTTTCCGCGAGCGCGAGAAATGATATAAAGCAGAGACAATGGTGCCCAAACATATTTGAGAAAAGCGATTGATATCTTTGTGGATTCCATACAACTTTCTGTACACGTAGCTTTTTTATAAAATTCATAATTACTGGGTAGAGCCACAATTTTATTGCTAGAGAATCATAACAATAGACACATTCTTTATTTTCAACATATATCGCGAACCAGTGGGTACCCGGGCTACCCAGTGGGTCCGTGTTTACTATAAATGCGGCATTTTTTTTCGTAATCGGATGTTTCAATTTTTAATTTTTCGCATAAGTCCCGATGAATATGTTTCGTGTGAAACAATCCTGGTTCATAACTGCGCGTATAGTCATTTCATCCATTATTTTTAAAAATCGCCAGAGACACTTCTGAAGCGATCAATCTCGATGACGCTCTGGCTTTCCAAGTAAAACAGTACACTTATAAGGTTGGCTAATGCTTCAGCAAATTCAAATCTTACGCCAAGACTGGCGTGTGGCTGGGGATTTATATGTGTGTTCACGCTATCACACTGGTCAGCTGACAGATCAAATACGTACAATGTGCTTCCATTTATAAACTCATCTATAGTGACACCCGAGCAAAAACATCACAACCATTAATATCGCGGGATAGATTATGGTACGCGCGTGAACATATAGAAAACTGGGGGACTGTAGAATGTCTCACCTCCAAACCACCATCAACAGATGCACCGTTAATATGTAAATTTATGCTCTTCAAGCCGAAATTTTGGAATTTGAAGACTGATTTCTTATAGTCCCCGACCATGGATTTATGGTCGAGCAAGCCGATAAGAACACGCTGTAGGAGAATAGCTAAGGCTACATTTTCTATCTCTTTGGTGGTTACACCCGCTGTGACGGTATGCGTTTTTAAAATCACCCGCCCCGTCCAGTATTTAGCTGTATCTTTCAGCAAGCGCTTTTCAATTACCATCTGCCTCGTAGCAGCTAGCTTCACTCGACGAACTCTAAGATACGTATCTAAAATGTATACAGGTTTGGCAGATTGGACGCTACCCTCATCCAGATTTAAACATACCTCGGGGCTGTACGTGTAATTTTAATCCTCATTTCAACACTTCAAAAGCAACTTACCTTGCGATAAAAAAATCCGAATGTAGTCTCACGAAAGCAATCGTATATATTTTTTTTTAGAATTTTTAAATTTATTTTTTACGCTGGCCATCAACTGGTGGGTATAATACCCATGAACAGGCACATGTGGCTCTTGCATCTCTCGTAAAGTTTAAGACAGGTTCTAAATAGGCTCTATAATGATGATGGCTAGCTCCAGGTGAAACGTTAGTTTGATTTAAGTACACATCACACTGACTTATCCGTGTGTGTAGGAAGTTGTTTTTAGGGTATACTGCGTAACCCTCTTCGCAATCTGTACCATCCGAATGCGCAATTCTTAGTTTAGTGTAAAGAAATACGTTGGAAGGGTCGAAAAAATTACTATCTGACGAACAAATCACGAACTCTATAGGAGCCGTCGTTAACCTATTAGCGTTGAGAGGATGAATTGTGACGAATTCGGTCCCCACAATACTTGTTTGCGTCGGAGACACATCAAAGAAATTTAACTCAGATTTGCAGCATTCCGAACTGTGAGGATGAATAAAATGAGTCATGGAACCCGTTAACGCACCCTTTCACTTCAGTTGTACAAACAGCGATGAGAGGCCTCTGTAACAGATTTACCTTATATTAGTTTTTAAAAAATAAGTCCACGACCGGTTTCATACGCTTAGAACATTTCTATTTTTTGAAGTCCTTCCCCGTTTTACACTATGATTTGTCTGTTTAGCCTTCCCGTTTTTATCCTCGTTGTACAGGACGCTTTCTTCCTCTTATAGCTACTATTTTTTCTTTCTTCCTTCGCCGCGCATTTTTCTCTTCGCATCTTCGACGATTTCACTTCGTGTACGTCGTAAGTGTTTTCTGAAAGCTTCTTTAGGTTTGCTGCCTGACATTATATCTTAAATGTGTTAAGGCCCGATTGTATGGCCTTCTTTCCAAGATATTTGCCACCACTTTTCAGTAAGGGCACAGCTGTGCGTAGTATAGCCGAAAAAATTTAACTGATCCCGCTTCCATGTTGGTACCTCACCCCTCGGTAGATGGCAAATGGCCTCTGTGTCATTCTGTCAATCGTTCTTATATATATTGAGATGCTGCTTAGTAGATTAGGTACAACTTTGACATAATGAGGCTTATCATATGTGATGCTTAAACTCCTTCCTCTATAATCGGGGATGTGTACAATGCGTAGCAAACGCGCCTGGGTATCCCCAAGAAATTGGTGGTCCACGATATCGCTGTAAACATAACACATGTTCGGGGCAGGGGGTCCAGAGGCTAATTTCGGTAAATTTAGTTGGTACAACATGCTGGACAATTCATGCTGTAACTCGTGAAAAGTGTCTCTTTGGAAAGCCCCGCCGTATCTGTCCACAGGTGTAATTTGGAACAGTTCATTGTCCTTACTATTTCTACTTTGATTTTAGCATTAAAGTATGGGCCGGTGTGTGTATGTTTACGACTTCAAAAAGTAAATCGGCGGTGAGGTATGACCTTTCAAGACTATTATTTAAAGCCCCCACAATATCCGAGGCTGTCATAATGACCAGGCCCTAGTGTTACTTTTGTACTATAGTACTGTGTCTCGCCGAACCAGACTGAACGTATAGTACCATCTAAAGTTATGCCGAATTTTTCACACTCATCGATTCTTCTAAGAACCAGAAAAAAGGCCTGTTTCTCCTCAATACTTAAAAACTTGGTGGTCAACTGAAATTCGCAAAGACCAACCTCGTATGATCCACTCCCCAATTCGATAGGTCCATGCAATTCTGTTATAAAGCTGGATAGGGTGTTGTCAAGATGCACGCCCAAAGAGGCGGAAGAGGGCAATGTGACGTAGAAGTGGTTAGGCGTCATTTTGTATACTACTTAAGTTTCATTATTGCTTGAACTTTTATATAGGAGTTGAAGCTTTCAGGGTACCCTAGCCACTTTACTAGATACATCTTTCTCTTCCCTGTACCTTTACTGCCTAAAATTTTCTAAATTTTAAACGCTTTTTTACCAAAATTAAATACCACTTTCTACATCTCCTCGCCATAAAGACCGCCCTCAACTTCTTCGCTATTCAAATCTTCAACATAATACAGCATCACATCGTTTTTAGACCTCATAGAGCTCACTTTAAAAATCTCCTGAATCCACCCTTGATCAAAACCTTTCGCGAACTTACTCCCCGCTCGTGACAATCTTACATAATTAATCATTGATTTTAAAACGACAAGAGCGTGGTGGTGCTCCACAGTTATCAGGCTCTATATGGGGGTCTCTCTTTAAAATCTCATTAGGAGATGTTCCAATCATGCGATGCTGTGACCGATTGTAGGATGAAGCCAGAGGCTCCAGAATGTCTATATATCTGTATGTGTTTTTACGTGTGAAATAACGGTGCATGCGTTCCTTTATGCTACGCTGAACCCTTTCGGTTAAAGATGCCTTATGTATAGAATTGGACGTGTAATAACTGATGTTAAACTCCGTCAGCATGTTCTGGAAAGCTCGGCTTATAAACTCTTTTCCCAAATCTGTACAAAAATAGCCAGGAATTCTGCTTTCTTTCAACATCAGAGCTTTGGTCGCTTTAGCCACTGACTCAGGCGATTTATTCTTCAGTTGTACTAGCCAGAAGTATCTAGAGAACACGCCTATTATGAACAAAATATATCTGTACCCGTTATTATACACTGAATATCTCTGCATATCTCTTAAATCCGCCTGCTAAGTAGAATCAACTGAGGCTGCTAAAGTCTTAGCAGTTTTAAACCTTCTTCTCACGGGTTTATGTAGTGTATAAGTGTCCTGTTCAGGCTAAAACCTCTCAACATCTTTTTTCTCTACTCCCTTATTATATACGCCCTTGTACAATCTATTAACACCACTCTACGATGCTGGATTAGAAATGTTATAATAACTTTTTCTTAATATGTCAGCCATTTACGTATTTTAGAGGCTCGCGGGTAGGGTTGTCCGTTGGTGGATGGCCTCTTCTTCTTCTTCAGAGATGTTACCGATGGAGGCGAAGGTGTGTTCAGTTGTGGTACATACGCTGCTTCCCCCAAGTCTTTTAACCTGTTTTGGTTACCTATCAACGTTTTTGGAATGTTTATTTGCTGTAGTCTAGCTTCAATAGGCTCCCATCCTGTTGATGAAGGTCTATCCCACTTTCTCACCAAATCATGCACGATATTAATGATGTTCGAGCCCTGTACCTTTGACCCTCCAACAATAACCTCGCCTGTATCGGACCAATGTATAATGGGGTCCTCACTCAAAAGGTTGTAAAGACTTAATCCTTTATTCCTCACTGTATGAGGTAGACTACTTTCAAATACGTGCTCGATGTGTTCTCCGCTGTTCTTTGACTGCTCGTCTCTAGCCTCGGCTCCAGGTCCGTCAACATCATCAGTGCTATGTCTAATAACTACGGGGATCTCTGTCGATTTCTTATAATCTTTGAGCTCTTGAAGAAATTTATGTAGAGCTTCTTGATATAAAACTCTTTTCTCGTCAGGGGGGATTCTCAATGTTTAATAGATTCACCAATTCATTCTCCATTCTTTTAAGTCTATTTTTACCAGGATCTAGTACTAATTCCTTTGTATTTTGCATCGAAGCATACACCTCATGTGGAAGCACGATCACTTTCTTCATTATATTATACTAGACAATAAAGGTGCCAAAACTGAAAACAAGATGGGCAGGAACGAGCCACCTTTTTGCACAATAATTTGCTTTTTCTTTCCCACACTTTGCTTTTTACGAGCGAGCGCACGTATTATGAACGTATTTCACAGACACATTTTAAAAAGTCTGGGTCAATATTTTTAACAAACAGACGTTGGAGAGTGCGGGGCAATCTTTGGTAGACTTTATTAATTCACAATATTTCTTTAACGTCTTTGTCATTCTGGGATGTATACCGTTTCAGCCTCGTTTGGGAATATATTGGTCTTAGAAGCACCCTAAACGTGTTTCGCGGGTGAAGGTCACAAACCAAATAGCCGTAACGTTGACCTATAACTTCTTTATAAACTTCCAAAAACTCCTTACGCTGATTCGGCAACATTTGACTGGCTAATACTCCAATTTGTGCCACATTTCTACGTTGTGTGAATAAGATTAGATATTGCGTGTTTAGCGATACATCACGCTGAATCTATTATTAAAAAACAGGTTTTGATTGATGAAGAACACGCTTATGTTAAGATGGTGGGGGAATACTGTAAATGTCTCGGGAAACGTTTTGTCCATTTTTAATAGGAGATCTTCAATTGCAATAACTGTGTTCATCACCCTTTATAGAACTAACATCATAAACACTTTTGTGGAATAAAATACCATCTTTGTGCTCGTTGAATACGGCTTGGTAAGTCGAATAACACCAATGACTTTGTGCACAAAATATGAGAACAGTTCGTCCTTATCTTTAATGATTTTAAGCATAAACACGGTTTTTCCACAACCTGTAGGGCTGGATATAATACATGTAGAAGGACTTGTGAACCTGAATTTTTCTATAGAATCCACCTCTAACACGACACACTCCTTATTGGAGACTACAAAATATGACAAAAATTAAGTGTTACTCCTTATATTCTTGTTTTTCTTCTTCCCCAGAACCGTGAATGATGAAGTACAGCAACATGTCCCTACCATAGATATTGCTGGTGACAATGGCGTGGTTAAGGTTACAGACTCCACCCCCGCCACCGAGCCAACAGCTGTGACAAACACACCGTCCCCACTCGTCAACTCGAGAAGAAGAAAGCGGGAGCATGAAACATCTTCCCCGTCGAAGCGCGTAAAATCATCAGCCACAATAATAGAGCCACAACCATCCACGTCTTATGACACGATTCCTTCAGTAGCACCATCTACAAATAAAGCTGTACCTACTTACGCCAATTCGTCCGTGCCTTCCACCTCAGCAGCAACACCTGTAGGCAATGGTATATCATTCAGTTGTTACTCAACGTCACCACTACCCATCCCTGACTAGAAATCGGTACAGTCAGGATCGACCCCCGAGTCATGTATAGTGACGGCTTTGAACACGGACTGCAGCGCATGGTTGAACGTATTGTAGAGTTCGCCCTTCAGAGCAGTGAGGAGCGTGAAGCCAGGACGCGTCTGGCTCTTGGGTTTGGGTCAGCTGATACCGATAAAGACGACTTTTGGGTAGTAATACCCTACAGGCGTCTAGTCGACGTAGATGTAGACTGTAGGCCGGGTCGAAAATGGTAAATATTTTATTCCTTGAAAAGTACACTATGTGAGAAGTTTCATTTTATCATCTTAACAAAATATTAAAATATCAAGCATGTTCTACCCCTGCTACCCCTAGCACATACAGCTCCCCCTTTTTTACCCTCATATTTGCATAAATTTAAATGGGAAAAAATGTTATTCCTGAAAAAGTACACTATGTGAGAAGGTTTTTTAATCACCTTAACAAAATATTAAAAAATCAAGCATGTGCTGCCCTACTACCCCTATCACATGCCCCTCCTCCCTTTTTTACCTTCATATTTGCATAGGTTTAATGTTGTTATATGTTACATGATAAGTTGTTTGTTTAATGCTTGATATTGTTATGTTTCAGATCAATAGAAATAATTTGCATTTGCTTTAATTATAATTTGAATTATCATAAATTATAAATTACATATAATTTGATTAGGTCTTATTAAAAATTTGGACTGTGTTCAAATTTTTTAAACTTGCATTACAGATACAGTTTTTCGCGCTGATTTCAAATATGAAACTAATTTTTGGCGGAAATTTTTTATTTGTATGTTATAAGTCTATGAATCAGATGTGCTTGCCAATCATGCTTAACATAAGCTCGTACAAATTTTGCCCTTTGTGACGCTGGCGCCACACAAACTCGCACAGGTACCCATCCAACATTTGGCAATGAGTACCGGCTTGTTTCTTGTTTCTGCGCTTGGCAGCGTTCCATAACGATTCAATTTTTTGCGTGTTTGCGCCCGTGCCTGGGTCAACAAAGTTTTGGCTGTGGTTGACCATTAGGAGCTTGTAGTTATAGCCGGGCAGCTTGTTCACGCCCTCGTACGCGGCCCAGCAGTCGCTTACAATTGTCGTGCCCGAACACCCATTGTTCGGGCAGCATGCGTCCAACACTGTACTTTCGTCTTGAAAAGAGGGTTTCATCGATTTCGGCAATCTTGTTCGGTCCGCCAATCATCACCGGATTAGCCAGAATGTCGATCCGCACACCTGGGTAAAAACCATTTACCATTAGGTCAGTTCTTGCTTGAAATATGGTTTGTATAGCTTAAGGTTAGGTTAGGTTATTAACAATAACAAATTACTTACTTCTCGCATGTAGCTGCAGAAGTCGATTGCGGTTGGGTGGCTCATGCCCAATTCATCCGCGCAAAAATTCATCGATGTGTATTCTTTTGTCCAGCAGTAGATAAATTGAAGAATTCTTGCCAGATCAAGATTCGTTCCATCTAGCCACGTGCTTTTTCTGATGGTGACCTTGTCATTATACCCTCCTTTCTTTGACAGCGCCAACTGATTCTTCCGTCAATACATTTTATTTGCATACCGTGGCATTTTGTGCAAGGCATCAGTTTCGCTTAACGAAAACAATGATTGTAGGTTATCACGTTATTTTCACTCACCAGCAAAAACAGGCACTGTTCCTGCAAACAAACGCCAATAAAATGTTAAATATTTAGTTCCGCAAAAATGAGTTGCATACGTAGAATCAGCATAAAAAACTGTACTAGTGACAAAATTTTCATAAAAATTTAACACAGTCCAAATTTTTAATAAGATCCATTTGATTTTACTTCTGAATATAAACTATGACTACTAGAAGCAAGTCCTCAAATGCAGCCTTTGGATATCCTACGGCATTCCCAGCAGCCATGACTCCTTCGAAAGCAGATGTTGTGAGACATTACCTTTTTGTGCGCCGTCTTGAAGAAGCTAAATCAAAAGGATCAGCAACTGCTAATGATTGTTACAGGGTTGTTGTAAAAGATATTGAAGACATTTGGATAAAATTTTCTTTTTCTACGATTAACACCAAAGGTATCTATCTTAAAGTTAGTTGACTAATAGAAGAAGCCTCAAAATTGAACAAGGTGCCGTTACATCGAAGAAATTAAAGTTTTGCCTAAAAAGTAGCCGAGTACGATGAAATGTTTGATATATCTTCTTGTGAATGCTATGATAAGGGAATTGATAGGAAATCTTGCAGGTGTAAGGATAAAATACCAATGGTAGAATGGGAGTCTTTTGTGGGTCAAAAACAAAGAAAAAATCAGTTAGGACCAATTGATCGCATAGCTAGTTCAACGAAGAAGAGATCTTTAGCAAGAGCCCAAGAAGCACAAAACCGTCAACTAAAAGCACAAGAAGAAATGACTGAAGCCACAATGTTTTACCATCGGAATTTATAGAAAATACCGAAGAAGACATGGATGTAGATTCAGAGAGTCAGGATGTCAGGATGTAGATTATGAGGCCGATTTAGAATTGACTGAGAATATTCAGAACAGGCACTCCAATAAAAACTTAGCATTAACAGCAAATCGTTATCGTGTAAGTTGTAGAGCTGCAGCTGCAATAGTCAATGCAGCTTTAAAAGATATGGGGATCCTTAACCACACCAACATGCTTGACAGAAAGAAATTAGAAAGAGAAAGAAATCGTATGGGTGAAACAAGTACTTTTAGGTCTAAATCCGAAAATCTGAAGATGGAGTGCCTTGGATTTGATGGAAGGAAAGATAACATTAACTAAAAGTGGAAAGATAAAAGAAGAACACTATGTTATTGTGAAAGAACCTGGAAGCATCTATGTAGACCATGTCACACCAGATAATGGATTTGCTCGCTGCATAACAGAAGAATTGATGATTATTATTACAGACTCGAACAGCACAGATACTATCAAAGCTTTACTCTGTGATGATACTCCTGTAAATACAGGAAAAATTGGTGGAGCCATAAAACTGGTTGAAATTCATCTTAACAGACCAGTGCAGTGGTTAGTGTGCCTCTTGCATTTGAATGAGCTGCCTTTTATGCTCGTCTACAAAGCCATTGATGGTAAAACAACAGGTCCAAATACTTTTGTGGGTTCAATTGGGAATAAAGTGAAAACGGATTTAACAAAATTGGAGGTAGTCAAATATTCTCGCGTAAAGGGAAACATTAAAGAAATTCCAACAAATGTTGTGAAGGAGCTAAGCAGTGATCAAAGATATCTCCATGATATGTGTCTGGCAGTGCAAACTGGAGACATTTCTCAAGATCTATTCACTCGATCCCCAGGTACCCTTCACCATGCTCGCTGGCTAACTCAAGCCAGCAGGTTCCTTCGATTACATATCTCAACACCAAATCCAGATAAAAACTTTCAAGATATAGTCAAGATTATTATGCAGTTCTATGCTCCAGGGTCGTTTTGGATAAAATCTCATCCTTAATGCAACTGATGGGGCATATAACTTTTGGCATTTAATGTGCTTGCTTCGAAATTTAGATGAACGACATAGATCAATCATAGAACCAGTATTAAAGAATAACGCCTACTTTGCCCACCCAGAAAATATGCTCATATCAATGGTGACTGACAAGAGACTAGAAATTAGGGAGCAAACTATTCAGAAAATCATCCTTTCAAGAACAGGATTTTCAGGTACCAGAAACTTTGAGTTGCCTCGAACCTCAATTTCCAATCTTTTGACTACACCGAGATGATCGATTGGCAAAAAGAGATCATTACTTCTCCACCGCCGCTAAAAAATTTTAACGACGATGAGCTACTACAGGCTCAATGTAAGCCACTGGAGATAGCTTCTTTTCCATGCTACAGTCAAAGTGTGGAAAGGGCAGTGAACCTAGTAACAAAGGCATGTCAGGAAAGAATAGGATATGACAACCGTCAAAAGTTTATCTTAAACTCATTAGAATCAAGGCGAAAACTTTCCAAGTTTGAATGAAAGGCCCAATGGAATGAGTAAGAAACATATGAAATAAAATTTCCTAATGATATTGAAAATTTCTTCCCTTTTGATGTGATAAGGAGCAATGAAAAAGTGAATTGAATTTTAGCACATTTATTATGCCTCTAATTTTTTCTTCTGAATATATTGTACTTAATTAATTTTCCTAATACTGTACATTATTAAATAAAATATTATACGTTAATAAAGATTTATATCATCAAAAAACCTGAATGTAGAGTAAGTCTCATATAAATGGAATATTCTTCAATATAGGTCAAAAAGTGAAAAATTGTGCCAGGGGTAGGAGGCTTTATACAGCGAAAATAATTTATGAGGGGGTTACTGTGTTCCATTCAAACCCCTCACAATATGTACCTTTTCAATATAAAATTTCGACCCGGCCTAAGTAGAGTATATCTTGGAACGTACAGTATAATGCAGGTCACCCAAAGCGGCACCGAGCTTAATTTGGAGAATTTTACGATTTATGTAGGCCATGTCTACCACCTGTAGGCCACAACGCAACGCCTTATACCCTTAACTTTTAACAGTTATCAAATATACAAGAGACACACTGCTTTCGATCGTGTTTGCGGGTTTATAACATTAGTCTTGGCTCATATGTTTACTGTGTTAAATACAGTTGCTCAATAGATCTGGATGCCTACGGTAGTGGAGCGTGCACGTAAACTGGCTGCAGACTGTAGACTTGAATTTGCCTGTAATATGGGTCCTGAAGAGCTGCGAAGGGCTGAGCAAGTAATAGGTGTAAGCATAGTTGTGTTTAGATTGGATATTAACCGTAGGACCGTGTTCGTTTTTAAAAGTGGTGTGAAAGAACGCACAAAGCCCCTACTTATTTTAGGATTGTCCGGGATAACATATCTGCCCATCTGTAATACAAGGGCTCTTTACACGAGTTATGATAAAAGTCGAAAATATGGAAGACATCACGATTTGTGTAAAGGTTGTCTCGAGTTTACGAATGATATGTTGAAGCAAAGTAAGGAGTGTTACATGGTTTGCGATCACTGTAAGAGCCCCAGATGTGAAAGTCGGGTAGTTGAAGCTGAGAGGCACGACTGTGATATGTGTAAGCGCATGTTTTTCAATAATGTCTGTTTTGCTCACCATAAATCGAATGGCACGTGCAGGAGAATGAGGATTTGTGAGTGTGGTATGTTTCACAAAATGGACAGTTGGGGAAAGTTTGAACACAAATGCGGTGAAATTCACTGGTCTGCATTTCATGGAAAATGTAAGGTGGACGGAGTAAAGCATGTATGTTATATGAAAGATGCTAAGCCTAAAAATAAACCCTGTATAACCGTGTATTATGAAGAAACTTACACAAACCCTGAAGCAAATGAGGTTATTTCACATTTACTCGTGTCAGACTATCTGTGACGAGTGTATGAACATTGAATATGATGAATGCTCAAATGCGGTAAGCGGACAAACATTTGTAAGGTGTCTGCCGGAGATTCCCCCGTGAAACTCTTTGTGAACTACATTGTCAAGCTGGCGGATCAGTTAAAAAAAATGACTGTATATATTCTTGCCCATAACGCGGCAAAATATGACACTCAGTTTCTTTATAAGGAGCTGCTTGAGCACCAGTCATCAGAGATATTTACAGGTGACCCCCTGAAAAGAGGAAACAAACTTATACGTGCAGATAAGGGGAAATGTACAGTTTAAAGAAACCCTGCTGTTCACACCTTGTAAATTAGCCAGGCTACCCAAGATGATGAGTGTAGGCGCTGAAGTCTCAAAAGGGTACTCCTCTTACACATTCTTCACTCAGAACACTTTAAATTATGTCGGTCCTCCCCCCCCACAAAACATTACTTTAACTATGAATGTATGAGTGATAGTGAACGTCAAGATTTTGACCACAACTACACCTGCTTTAATGAAGATAACCCTTACAATATAGCGTATGAATGTGAACGTTATTGTGTGAATTTCGTATGTGCTTAGAGTATGCTTTCAAGCCTTTAGAAGTATGTACATAACCCGATTGAACTGTGATCCGCTACACGCCGCAACCACGATCGCCTCATTATGTTTTACTGTATTCAAGAATAACATCATGTCTAAAGATACGTTAGCGGTCATTCCTCGAAAACCCCGCGCAGTTATGGGTATAAGGCTATTTATTGGCTCGCACACATACAACAGCAGACAGGTATGTATATATAAAACACGCTCGCAACACGGGGGAAGTTGCCATTAAGATCAATGGCCGTGTTTTTTGGGTTGACGGCTTAAGTGAGGGCCCAATCACTGGCGAGAAGACGGTGTACTCCTTTACTGGTTGCTGCTGGCATGGTTGTCCACGTACTGAGTGCGCCGCCACAGAGGACCTCGATGGAAGATCCCCTGCCGACAGCCTTGCATGGACCCGTACCGCGACCAGCTTATAAGTTCATAGTTCACTCACAAAGTTTTGTGGGAGCATGAATATGATGCCTGGATGGAAACCGATGCGCAGTATCGCGATGAAATAAGGGCCATCAAACGTATAATGGTGGTGGACCCCTCAAATGTGGTGACAGCTTGTTTGGAGGACGTAAAAACCCCTTCAAACTTTACTTTCCGCCTACGGACGAGGTGAAGCTTCACTACCACGATTTCTGCTCATTATACCCTTACGTGATGAAGAACAATCCGTTCCCCGTAGGTGCGCCTGAAAAACTTGTGGGCCCCGCCATACCTACCATCGAGGAGTTCTCAGCTAACTTGAGTGAGAGCTACTTTGGGCTTTCTTTCGTAGATGTGCACCCCCTCGCGATTTATGGATGCCTATCTCAGCCTGTTGTTATAGACCACAAACTCATGATCCCTCTTTGTGTGAAGTGAGCAGAGGAGAATAATGGTGACTGTAATCACATGATCAACCAGAGGAAGATCAGAGGCGTATATACAAGTCCTGAACTGTCCCTAGTCTTCCGTCACGGGTACAGAATACTAAAGATATATGAGATATGGAGGTTTCAGAAGCTCTCCAACCTTTTCACACCATATATACTTTTTATGAAGGATAAAGTAGAAGCCTCAGGATATCCGCGAGGAGTTGAGACCGAAAGTGAGAAAACGGCGTATATTCAACGCTACCATTATCGTGAAGGGATACAACTAGATCGTGACCAAATTGTGAGGAACCCTGGCAAGCGCTTTAGTGCAAAGTTGGCCTAACTAGCCTTTGGGGCAAGTTTGCCCAGAATACAGACAAGGGGAACGTACATCTAGCACAAAGTTATAGTGAAGTCTGGGATTATGCAAACGCTAACGATAAAGAAGTTATGGAAATTGTGGATGTGGGTAATACGTACATAATAAGGTACAACCGGACCGAGTTGGCTACAGATACATCACGTGTCACAAACATACCTGTAACCAGTTTCACAACAGCCTACGCACGTATCAAGCTGTGGCATCTGCTGCATTCTCTCGGACAACGGGTTCTGTACGCTGATACAGATAGTGTAATATTCACGGAGAGGGTAGGTGAATATATGCCCCTTATTGGAGAATTCCTTGGGGAGTTGACTGATGAGATCAAGCATGAGTATGGCGACATCGCATACGCCGATTCTTTTGTCTCAACAGGTCCAAAAACTTACGGTGTACGCGTGAGTGTGGGGGATGAATACAAGTACATCGTGAAGGCTAAAGGCATCACGCTTAACCATACCAACCCCCAGATCGTTAACTTTGAATCGCTCAAAGATCTACTGGGCGGTAATGATCAACCACCCCACCTTCAGAGCACAGAAATTACGGGGCGTGAAAGAACTTAGGGGCACGAAGGTTTGTCGTAACAACTACAGGAAACGATATCAGGTGCCCAGAACCTACGACACTGTAACCTTTGGGTACCATGGCCTTTGAATGTTTGCTCTCTCTCTCTCTCTCTCTCTCTCTCTCTCTCTCTCTTATATATATATATATATATATATATATATTATATATATATATATATATATATATATGTGTGTGCGTGTGTGTGTGTGTGTGTGTATTTACTTGTTTGATGATATGCTTAATTATTTATTTATTACGTGTATTTGAATATATTCCATGAATTAGAGACTATTTACTTGTTGCTGATATGCTTATTTATTTAAAATAAATCACGTTTCAATTAGTGTTTCATTTTCTCCTTTGTGTTTGTGTGTGTGTGTGTGTGTGTGCGTATGTGTGTGTGTGTGCGTATGTGTGTGTGTGTGTGTGTACAGAAAAATACCTAAGCACCGCCCCTGTATGACCAATCAAAGGGGTCACGTGATTCCTGCTACTAGCTGTCATATCTCTGCCTCTGCGTGCTCAGTTGACCTCAACAAGCCCTGGATCTCAGATATGTATTTTGAAGAATTCTCACGTAGACGGAAAATAGTGATGGCTACCTTTGATATTGCGTGCTCGACATTCATGAAGTGATATTTGATAAAGTCTACAGATGTGGTGAACACTCAAAGAATCCCTAGTCCTCCTTCCTTTGAAGCTTTTAAGGCCACATTGAATCGCGCGAAGCGTGAGGAACAGGAGATCCAAATACTCTATGAATATTCTGGCGAGAGCATTGTGGACTTTCGTGGCTCAAATGATGTAATGGATTACGTCGTAGGACTAAACTGCGTATAGTCTCACATATATCGAAATGAATGAAACAGCGTGTGGGTTGTGAATCTTGTTGATGATTGGTGTGAGAAGCGCTATTATGTCATGTTACATCATATCGAGTACGCATACCCTGCGGCTGAGAATATAAATCTTGTGCTTATGGAGAACCTGAAATATTTTTATCATTACGTTCATATATATATATATCACTGTTGCAGTGAGGTTGTGACTAAAGGCTTGTATGAGTTTTTAATAGAGTTTAGGGATGAGTATCGCTTGTTAAGCAAAAAGATAAATATAGATACATGTTTCTCTCAAATAGAGCGCCAGAGTGTTAATGTATGGAGAAAATGAACGAATATGTATGGTGCTCGTTCCGATAAAACGTTAAAGCCGATATTACTTCATGTATCTGAAAAATTCTGATTGCCCGGCATAATGTGCTGCAAATATTCAGCTCTTTCATGTTGCAACAACCCCGTACACGAATCACTAACGCATGGTATGACGCGCCAGTGTGACTCATTCCCCGACACCTCCCGCCGAGCCGAACCGCGCACTGGCGGCTCATAGTCACCTCAAAGCTTGATATGACTGGACGTGCTCTCCTCACAATAGAAAACGATGAAGCTTCCGTTGAGCAGTATCCTCAATGCCGTATACGATGTGTCCGTGATGAAGTCAGTGCGTGTGTTCAAGCGTAACACCGGCGCTATTAATTATGCACTTGAAACGACGTGTAGACAATCAAATTCTGGTAAACGCAATGTTATTTATTTAAGTGTTGAGGAGATGAACAGAATCTTCGTAGTGGTTGAGAAGTGGGGCGAGGATCGTTATAAAATACCTGCAGGTGTAGGCACAAAAAGAGAGTAGACGAGTGATGCACCCTCATACGCCGTTATTTATACGTTGTGTATAAATCGAAACTAGCCATGCATTGATATACGGTTGATGTGGAAGAATGCAACTGACAATTACGTCCTTATCCCCACGCGAAACCATTTCATTCTGACAGAATGTTTGACGTCGTCGGTTTCCGCAAACTAAAACCTATATTAGACGCGCGTGTTACCGATATGCTTTATTTTGACACGGTTCTCGAATACGCGTACACCGCTCTGCTCGACTGTTTTACCGAGTGTAGGGAGGAGCAACGCGAGAATGGTTTGGAGTTGGATGCGTATTTAAAATGTATAGACTTTCCAAAATATCATGAACTTTTGTACAAAGGACTTGAGCGGTACAGGGCTGATCTTACCTACACTGTTCACCTTGAAGAACTAATTCTTTATATAATGGTCAGTTGTCGACACGATTTAGAAGATTACTACAATTGCCGATATGCATTGTGAAGAAGTCACGGTTGAAAAGCTCGGAGTGGAAAGAATAAACCCTCGTTTGGAAAGGAGTATTTATAAACTTGAATTTAATAATGATGCTGTTGCAAACGGTGACCTCTTTGTGCGTGGTTTTGAGTGTATTCTATCCGTGTTTAAAGAGAGTGATAACTTGCCAACCATTTGTAAAGTGGGTACAAAAATGGTGTTAAACGATCTGAATGATCTGGCCCACCCTAATATATCGGTTGTCATGGCACTAAATTCTAAATTACATTTATAGAAATATATTAACAAAGTGGATACATAGTAAATATTACAGTTAGGGTTAAGGGAAATGGTAAAAGAGGAGGAGGGATAGAGTGGGTGTATATATATATATATATATATATATATATATATATATCACTGGCGTTCGGTTCATGGAAGCAATGAAAGCATTGCTTCCCCACTTAAATGATTAGAATCGCTGTTAAGCAATATCAATGATGATAAAATTATGATAAATTATCACTAGGCTATACTCCTTTCAAATATATTTTAATACAAAAGGCTCGAAATCCAAATCAGTGCATTGAAAAAGGAGGGAGAGAGCAATAATTTGGTTGCGTCGAGACTCGAGACGGGTATCAGTGGAAGCAACCTTGAGAATTGCTTCTTTTGTTTGACTTACTATATTCATGTTTTATAAAAATTTTATCAATTCACCGATAATTTCACTGCTTATACGATAGTATAAATGTAATAAATGATATACAATAAAATTATTGATCGCTATACTTGGGGATGAATTAATATTATGTCTTAAAAGAATAAAAAATATTCACCGATGGAAACACAGACCCATAACGCATTCATTTCTTTAGGCAAAACGTGGATCGTGGAAGCAACTTAGAGAGTTGCTTATTCCTGCTATTATGCTAACGGAATCCTTTTAAAGCGCTTAATTAATGAGCTTATAGCGTTAAATGACTAAATAACTGGCAATTATTACCAAATATGTTTTTAGAAGAAGAAATACAAGCCAATTAATTGTAATTAGAGTTTGCTTAATTATGATTAAATCAAAGTGAAGCTGTTACGTTGAGGTTAATGTCGTTCGTCAGCTGCACATCCCCTTCCTCCCTCGCCTTCCCCCTCCCCCTTAGAAATTCACAGGAGCAAGACCGCCTTACCTCTTTATCACTACTTTCTATTGAAAAGAAATTTCTAACTCAATTAAAGGAGAAAACCGATTTTCACGATAAAGTAATCGACGCATTTGGAAAGAAGAACAGGAAGATAGAGCTGGTGTATAAATAAAAGAGGTTGGTGTATACTGTATATATATATATATATAAAATTATATATAATATATATACGAGTACACTGTGTATATATAATAGGCTATGCATGCTTCACTAGACATAATTGTCACGGGTCGCTACATAATCTGGACACGGAGGACGGTCTCCCATCCAACCACTACCCAGACCCAAATTCGCTTAACTTCGCTGATCAACGGGAAGCGGTGTTACGACATTGGCTACGACGTAGCCCATATTTATCTATTTATTTATTTATTTATTAGATATGGGATGACTTTCACAATTCAACAGGTGAAATGAATGAACGATGCAAACCCACAAATAAAAAGAAAAAATATTCCAAGCTCTTTCGTGTATTCGGCAGTACACCTCGTCAGGGACGACGAGGTGTATTGCTGAATACACGAAAGGCTTTGGAATAATTTTTCTTTTTCCTTGTGGGTTTGCATCATATAAAAGGTGGGGCAAAATATATTGAGTGGCCCTCGTATATATATATATATATATATATATATATATATATATATACAGGGTGGGCCGAAAGTCTGGATCAATAGGAAAATATTTATTTTAATACATAATTTACAACAAATGATAAATACTTAAAATGAATATCAACTTTAACTCGTAAATGCGTATCCGTGATACTGTACAGTGGTTCGTACTCCAGTATAAACAACAAATTATAACAAATGCTCAAATTGGCGGCCTCTGACATCGAGACACTTAGGGATGGAATTTATGATTTTTAATAATTCTTCGAATTGACGTTCTCGAGATGCGTGTTTCATTTGATAATCTTCTTGTTGACTTTACTGGACTATTCGTTAAAGTTTCACATACCATTGCAGAGGTATTTTCATCAGTTGCAGTTTTTGGACGACCAGAACGCCGTCGATCATGTACACTTCCTGTTTCTTTGAAACGTTTAAACAACTTGCCAACAGTCGCATGTGTTACTGGATGCTTATCAGGATGATTTCTATTGAATTCGGTAGCAACTTCTCTGTGTGTAGCGCCCTGTCTTGCGTACATGAGCACAAGTTCTACCGGTCTTCTGTTGTTAGATTCGAAGCCATTTCTGGGCTGAAATAAAAAAAGTATTTGAGTATTTATACTGGAGTACGAACTACTGTACAGTATCACGGATACGCATTTACGAGTTAAAGTTGATATTCATTTTAAGTATTTACCATTTGTTGTAAATTATGTATTAAAATAAATATTTACCTATGGATCCAGACTTTCGGCCCACCCTGTATATATAACGGGTCTGTCAAAAAAACTAAGCCAAATTCAAACCTTTATTAAAACAAAACCATTTATTTAATTACGTTGAATATTTTACACAATAAAGTATAGGTAATCGCCTATTATTTTGAAATTTTTATGACGATATCTTCAGAATTGTTAATTTTATTAATAATTAACTAAAAAGTGAGATTCTCCTACTTAACATGAAAACATTTTTTTTTACGATATACTGTAGATAATTTTTAGTTTAATAAAATTATACGTAAAATACGTTTGGATTTCTCAACCCTTTTCTGACAGTTTACTTCTGACAATCTTTGTCCATGCACTCTTTTAAATGGTTTAAATTGCAGATCAGATTTAATAATCCTTCTTACGCTTGATTCTGATATTTCTAGTTCTTTTGATATTTGAGCAGGTGTCATGTGGCTACCAGGTCGATCCTCTTGACTAAGGATACGTTCCTCCACTTTCTGAATATTTTCATCTACTCTAACTGATTTTGGTCGCCCACTACCAACCTTCCTTTCAATGCTTCCTGTTTCATCGATAGTTCTCAGTAAGTAATCTAAACCTGATCTAGTCCATCCTTTATAATCGAATTCAGAAAGTAATTTCCTTGCACTATAACCTTTTTCAACTCTATAATGCTTTATAATTATTTTATCTTCATGTGAGAATGGCATATTTAGAGGTATTCATGAAAATTTTTAAATCTAAACAAATTCTGAAAGAGAGAAAAAAGAAGGGTGCTCTTCCAATATGTGCTCTACCTTAAAATTTACATTCCAATAAGTGATCTACCTTAGATTATTCGGATTAGCAGCAGGTACGTTAGTTAGCCTTATAAGGCTAACTAACGAAAATATCACGACTTAACCTAACCAATCGTCAAGGGCGTATAGTTGACCTAACGATTGGTTAGGTTAAGTCATGATATTTTCGTTAGTTAGCCTTATAAGGCTAGTTTCACGGTAGAGCACGTATTGGAATATGGTAGATCACAGTTTCGCGGTAGAGCACATATTGCAAGAGCACCAAAAGAAGATATTACATAATAAGAAAAACTGAAATTTTCGCAACATGTAGAAATAAACGCATAACTCCTAAAATATTTATAGTCCAGGCAATCTAGAGCTAAAATAGCTTCAACCTGGGCAAAATAGCTTCAGAAGCTTTCTAAACTGTTTCCAGCTCAGGAACCATTGCAAAATAACATATCCAAAATCCGACAAAATTGGACCCCGGGAACACCCCCAAAAATGAAATTCAAAATGGCGGACTGGCAGTTTCCTACGAAATACAATAAATTTTAATTTCGCTTTGTAGAGAGAGTTATGACGTTTTTCTTGATCAGTAAAATGTTTTAAAACACATTTTCGTTTCTAAATTAACCTATATGACACTAAAAATTGTATTAGGCGGCTAGTATTAAACTATGACGTCACGTAATGTAAATAAAATATACTGTATGGAGTGTATGTGAGAATGGACATTGCTACATCTTTATAAACTTATATTATATACAACTCTTTAATTCCTACTACCCACTATCAAATTATTTGTGCTTGTCATTTTCTTTAAAACTGTTATTATGTACTCCTTTTAAATACTGCAACACAGTTTATTAATTTGTGTTTTCTGTTTCAGACTGAATCGGTGTACGGCTGACTCGGTGTGCGTCCGCCTTCAAGAATGCAGACCCCTGAAGAATTGTGCGTGATTTGTAAGGAGAAATTGGACAGCGGACAGGAAGAGGTTCACATCTCGCAAAAAGGAGCAGATGGTATAAATGCATCCAGCCGCAGCCGTGGAAGCGATGTTGTTGCAACAGCTAGAATAAGTGTTCACGTTGTATGTAGGAAAAGGTTTACGGATAAAAAGACCATTGAAATAAAGAAGCGACAGACCGCAGCCGAGGCAATACCAAGGAAAAGTGCTCGTTTTCATGAATACGCATTTTCCAGTGCTACTCACTGTTTGTTTTGTGATACCTTTGTGGACTTTTTTTCCAAAACAAACCAAAATCAGAGCATGTCAAAATAAGAACTACAGAGTTCTCCGAAACCATAAAAAGGTGCTGTGAAAGCCGCTGCGATGAATGGTCGTTTAATGTAAAAGGCCGTCTGGAGTATTATCTTCGTGATCTTCCTGCTGCAGATTGTGTCTACCATCACACCTGCAGCGTAAATTTTCGAAGTGGAAAAAACATTCCTCGCGCATACTCCTCCGACGATCATGATTCGAAGAAAGGGAGACCAACTAATGAAGAGCAACACCAAGCATTCCTTCAGACCTGTGCTTACCTGGAAGAGAATGATGATGAACAACTGTTGATTGGAGACCTAATTTCCAAAATGGAGGAATATCTTCAAGGAAGTCAGAGCTCTGTCTACGAACGCAGGCACATGAAGAGAAAGCTTTTAGAACGTTACGGAGACAAGATCATAATATCAGGTGAAAGTGGGAAGGCAGATGTAGTAACACTACGAGAGACAGCTAATGAAATTCTTATAGATTATCACAAAAAGTCGAAAGAATGTGATATAGATATAGAGCTACAGAAGATTTACCTAGTAGAAGCTGCTGCAAAAATAATCAGAAGTGATATCAAGTCTGTCGACTCGCCTAGAAAAGATGTGTATCCATCTCCAAATGACATCACTGCAGAAAGTGCTCTTGATTACATTCCCAACAGTCTGAAATTGCTATTATCAAAAGCATTTGCAGGACAGGATGCTTCAAGAAAAATAGGTGCAATTGGGCAGAGCATTATGCAAGCAACCCGTCCTAGAGGATTACTATGTCCACTACAGATCGGTTGTCGGTTCAGCTACACCACAACTTTAGGTCAAGGTACCTTATTGACGTTCTCCATCAGCTGGGTTACTGTTCGTCGTATGCAGAAGTAACAAGATTCGAAAGAAACGCGGCGCTGGCAAGTGGGTCTGGCTCTTTTACTGTTGATGAAAACACTGCAGTCCTTCTAGCAGCAGATAACGTCGATCATGATGTCTGCACTTTGGATGGGAAGAATACCTTTCATGGAATGGGTATGATTGCCGCAATAACTCCGAAGATCAAGATCCACCCTTCTATTCACAGGCGTAATGTTGGTGACAATGACATTAAGAAGATTGCAACCGTTGACATTAGGGAATATAGACACGCGAGAAGCATGTTGAGGGACATCTCATTCCGCGAACTTCCAGTACCCACTGCCACATAAGTCGACTTAGTCTTCTCTGGCAGATATCTTCAGCAGAAAGATCAGGTCCAAGTTGGTCCGGAAATGCAGGCAATTCACGGTGGATCAAGTGTCTCACATCCAGGTGTGGCGTCGATCACGTTCCTTCCCATCATAGATATGTCGCCAACTGACATGACCTGCATATTTTCGACATTACTATATTTGAGCAAGATAGCACGCGATCAAAAAGTCCCATGCATTATTACCTTTGATCAGCCTTTGTTCTGGAAAGCTCCCCAAATCATCAATGAACAGAGAGACCTGCAGGACATTGTTTTAATGCTGGGATCATTTCACACTCTGATGAATCTTTTGGGAGCAGTCGGTACTCTTATGAATGGTTCAGGATTGTCTGAAGTACTTCAAGAAATATACGGACCAAATGCCGTGCAACACATGATGTCTGGAAAAGCTGTTTCAAGAGCGATACGTGGTCATATGATAGTAGATGCAGCTCTTAGTACCTTACTAGTCGCAGACGTTTTCCCTCGTAATGAAGATGGAACTCCTCATGACCTCCATAAGGAAGCTTGTGACCTGCTCGACGATGTTATGACCGCCAAACAATCAGTTGAGGATGTGGAATCTTCGAATGCATTGTCTCAGATTGCTACCACTTTGGATGCGAAGAAAACTGACCTACAATCTACTTCGCAAACAAGTCAACTCTGGTTGGAATATCAGCGAATGATCAACATTGCACGTTCCTTGATAACAGCAGACAGAACCGGCTCGTGGGATTTGCACTTGCAAGCTATGCTGGAGACCATCCCCATAATTGCAGCAGCCGGACATCACAATTACCTGAAATCGATATACCTGTACCTGCAGAAAATGTTAAGTTTGCCTTCTGAAAATCCAGCCGTTAACAAAATGTTCCAGGAAGGTAAGTTTGTGGTAAGAAGAAGCGACAGATTATGGGCCGGACTCGGCACAGACCTGGTGATAGAACAAGTACTAATGCGTTCCCTGAAAAGCAGAGGCGGACTGACACGCGGAAGTGGATTTACAGACATCCAAAGGACAACGTGGCTCTTTTCTATGCCTCTGTGTTCCACTTATAACTTAGCAATGCAGGAATACACCAGAGTTTTGTTGGAAAGTAGTGAACAGCACAAGGAAATGAGGGGAAGTAGACAAATCAGGGACAGTAATGACATGAAGAAAGTACTTGAACGTCTGGAATCCTTATCCCCATTCCATTCTACCTCGGGTCTCTGCAACATTGTAACAGGGCTAACTGCTGATCCTGGAGTTAACGTTCATCAATTGCATTCAATCGGTACGAACATTGTCGTAAAAATGATTGGGAAACAAGCCTTTACATATTCTGCCAAAAGATCTGACAAAGTGAAAACACTAGGATCTGCTTCTGCCGTTGTGATCACTGATGCTTCAGATATAGAAGTAGATCCTGCACTACTGTTTCAGAGAATGATGACTGTTGCCACTGGCGGAGACATGAATCTTGAAGATGTCATGTGTTACGAACTGTGTGCATATCCTCCTGCATTGTTCGAATCACGAAGTATCTTGAGGAAACCCGATAAGTCTCAGCTAGCTCATGCAATAATCAAATACACTGACACTTTACGCATGGAAGAAGTTCAAGAAATTCAGTGCACAGACCAGTACGTATTGGATGGTGGATCTCTACTACATCGTGTTTCCTGGCGTCAAGATGAAACATATGACAGCATCGCCAACTCATATGCCGATTTCATTCTGAAAACATATGGAAAAGCAATCATTGTTTTTGATGGCTACAGCAGCTCTCCTACGATCAAGGACATGACCCACAGAAGACGCAGCACCAAGACAAGCAGAAATGTGAATTCAGTCCAAGCATGAAGTTTGTTGGCCAGAAGGAACACTTCTTGGCTAATGAAAACAAGCAAGCAAGCATTTATTTCCCTCGTAGGTGAGATGTTGAAGAAGCACGGGTGTACTGTTCACAACGCAGATGGGGATGCTGATGTGGACATCGTTCGTGCAGCAGTTTCCTCATTAGAAAATGCAACTACAACAGTAATAGGGGAAGACACCGACTTGCTGATTCTCCTTCTGTACCATGCCAAGGACAGTGGTTTCAAGTTGTACTATCGCAGCGATATAAGACGGGGACCATCTCCTAATCCTGTGTATGATATTCTCAGCATTCAATCATTGTTAGGCAATGACATCTGCAAGTATCTCCTGTTTGTGCATGCTTTCACGGGCTGTGATAGCAC
Organism: Bathynomus jamesi; assembly: GCA_023014485.1. Lineage (NCBI taxonomy): Eukaryota > Metazoa > Arthropoda > Malacostraca > Isopoda > Cirolanidae > Bathynomus > Bathynomus jamesi. The sequence continues at coordinate 941,539 of JAJOZX010000590.1, forward strand.
ATCCAGAATTTTTTCGATCGGTAAAGCCAAAGCATTCGACACACTGATGAAGGTGGCTGAACTCCGTTCAGTTGCAAATACATTCTGTTCTGATTGTTGCCAACACTCTGACATTGAAGCCGCTGGAAGAAAGGCAATGCTTCTGTGTATGGCTGCAAACACTTGAATCCACTAACGCACTACGTCATCGAATGTTAGTTGAAAAGGTAGCTACAGCTAAATCTTTTGTTACACCCGAACGTTTGCCACCTACCGATGCGTCCACAAAGTACCACAGCTTTCGCACATACTTTCAAATACTAATCTGGAAGTCTACAGAAGAGAAGATCGATGCAGAACAGTGGGGTTGGTATGTAAAGAATAATTCCTACTACCGTACAGCCTGCGACAAGCCACCAGCTCCAAATTATCTACTCAACATGATCGCTGCTCCTGCAAGACGAAATGTGCTACTTCAAGATGTGGATGCAAGCGTAATGGAATGCCCTGTTCAGCCGCTTGTGCGAGTGCAAAATCAGTGGTTGCGATAACAACCCAAGTACCGGTAATCTATCCGATGATAGTGATGAAGAGGATTAATTTCTGTATGTTTGTGACCAGGTATCACTTCTTCTGTAATGAACATAACTTGAAACTGGGAAAAAAATAATTGTTGTATTATTGATTATAAAAATCTGTAAAAAGCTATATAACATTATATTTGCGTAATAACTGGTTGTGTTGTATATTGTTGAATTATTTAAAACATTACAACTGAAAGAAAAAGCATCAAATGTATCTCTATAAATAAAAGCGTAAATTATATATATTTTTTTTTTCGTAGGAAACATCCAGTCCGTCATTTTGAATTTCATTTTTGGGGGTGTTCCCGGGGTCCAATTTTGTCGGATTTTGGATATGTTATTCGGCAATGGTTCCTGAGCTGGAAACAGTTTAGAAAGCTTCTGAAGCAATTTTGCCCAGGTCTAACTACAAATTGCCTTTACTATTAAAATAAAGTTATAAAATTATCACAGATTATTTATGAGCCTTTTATTTATTTAGTGTAAAAAAATATTTGAAATCTATCAAATTGTGCATTTTGTAGAGATTTCAAATTGGCTTAGTTTTTTTTGACAGACCTGTTATACAGGTGTCCGAGAATTATCTGTACAGTTTTTGGCTGTTATTAAAAGTCAACCATGAAGTATAGAAATTCCAGTGTTGTCCCATTTTACAGAAATCTCATTAAGTTTTTTCTGATACCAAGTTTTGACAAATTTTTTAGAAATTCCTGTGTCCGAAAATTATCTGTACAATTTCATCTTTTAATAAAATTCTTGATAACACACGTAAAATTCTTAAACAAGATTATTTAGAATCTGTATTTTCAAAAGTTTCTTTTACTAAAGTAACGTTGTTACAAACATTCGATATGTGCACCATCAGTGATTCGCAAAGCATCCAATCGATAATCCAAATGTTGCCATGTACGCTGCAGCATATCCACATCAATTCGCTCAATAGCAGCTGTGATTCTTGCTTTTAAATCATCAATGTCTGTCACCCGCGTAGAAAAAAACTTGTCAAAACTGTTATCAGAAAAAACTTAATGAGTTTCTCTGTAAAATGGGACAACACTGGAATTTCTACACTTCATGGTTGACTTTTAATTACAGCCAAAGATTGTACAGATAATTCTCGGACACCCTGTATATATATATATATATATATATATATATATATATATATATATATATATATATATATATATATACACACACGAGGGCCACTCAATATATTTTGCCCCACCTATTTTTTTTCTTTCCAAGTTTCCTTGTAAGTTCCAGAAATTTTGTACACAAGTAGTTACATACCTTTTTTACAAGTTTTTATTTTTCCACATAGTCTCCATCCTTTTCTACGGCTTTCCTCCACCTCAAAACAAAGGCCTTTATTCCTTGCTGGTAAAATGTCCGCTGGGTTCCGCTGGAGCCACTTCTTAACCCCCTCAACAACCTCATCGTCACTCTGAAACTTTCTTCCACGAATATCATCCTTCATTGGCCCAAACAAATGGAAGTCTGAAGGTGCCAGATTCGGGCTATACGGAAGGTGGGGTAACACAGTGAAGCGCATTTTTGTGATGGCCTCTCTTGTTTGCAAATTGTTGTGTGGTCTTGCGTTATCATGCAAAAGAAGGACGTCTTCCAGTTTTGTCTCCGGTCGAACTCGCTTTATACGTCTCTGGAGTCTCTGTAGGGTAGCAATATATGCCTCTGAGTTGATTGTTTGTCCTTTCTTCATAATGTCCACCAGAATCACCCTTCCATGTCCCAGAAGATGGTGGCCATAACCTTTCCTGCAGAGGGAGCCATTTTGAACTTTTTCTTGCGTGGGGAGTCTGCGTGATGCCACTCCATGGATTGGCGTTTTGTTTCAGGTTCAAAGTGGTGTACCCAAGTCCATCCCCAGTCACAATTCGTGAAAGAAGTCATCCCCTTCTGTCTCGTATCGAACCAACGACTCAGAAGCAATTTCTTTTCTTTGGACTTTGTGATCTTCAGTCAGTTGGCGAGGAACAAACCGTGAACACACTTTTGAGTATTCCAGTTGCTGAATTATCATATTCACACTTCTTTCACTAATTCCAAGCTCCAGTGATACTTCCTTGTATGTGACGCGCCGATTTCATCGAATGATGTTGTTAGCACGTTGCACAGAGTGAGATGTCACAGCCGATGCCGGGAGACCGCTGCGTGGCTCATCATCGAGGCTGGCTCTCCCTCTCTCCGATGATCTCACACGTTTAGACCAGCGTCCAACTGTGCTTCGATCAACAACAGCATCTCCGCAAACGTTTGGTAGACGTTTGTGAATATTTCCAACTGTTTCCTTCTCTACGGTTAAGAACTCGATAACAGCTCTCTGTTTACGGCGCATATCACTGTCACACGCCATTTTTGAAACTGTGTTAACCATAGGTTTTATAAAAGGGCGTTTAAAAGCGGTTTTATACAAGAAGGGGAGGTTAAAACTGGAAAAATCCGGTTATGTGAACCACAGAAAGTTGAAACTTACGGCCCAAAAGGCATTTCAGCCCCATGGCCTATTACACTGGGTAACAAAACTTGAAAAATTTTCTGTTTATTGTGATTTTTCTGCCGTTTCTTAATGATTTCAGGGCGCTGATTCCAAAAATGATATTGGTTTTGCTCTATCATCAACCGTTTCAAAAATATAGGTTATCACACTTTTCATATGGCAAAGTATATAAAGAAGGCCAACATAAATATTTTCTGAAAATAAAAACACTATTGGAAATTAATGTTTACTGAGCCAAAATTGTTTGACAAACCCAAAATGGTGCAAAGGATTATAATATATATCATGAGGAGAACCGATAAGAGAATAACAAGCCTCGTTATGCAGTGTGCGTTCCTTAAAAATGCACTGAAGAACGCGACTTCCGCGTATGAACATTCTTATCCTTTCTGATCAGCGACCATACGTAGTCTCCCATCATGGAAGCATCCCAATGGCCCTGGTACCTTTTCTCCATCGTTTGAATATCTTGATGGAATCTTTCGCCATGTTCTTCACTCACATCGCCCAGGTTATCACGAAAAAAGTCTAGATGTGAATGCAGATAGTGTAATTTTAAAGACATACGGCACCCCATTTTGCCATAGCACTTAATCAAGTTTGACACTAACTCTTTATAGTTTGGTGCTTTATGGTTGCCTAAAAACCCACGAACCACATCACGGAAAGCACACCAAGCCTCTTTTTCGATCGGAGTCATCTTGGCTTCAAGGTTCTTTGAATTCAACAGCGCCTTGACTTGTGGTCCTACAAAGATGCCAGCCTTGACTTTGGCCTCAGAGAGTTTAGGGAACATGACCCGAATCTGTTGGAAAACTTCCCCTCCAAAGTCTAACGCAGTTACAAACTGCTTAATTAGACCCAACTTAATATGGAGAGGTGGTAGCAGAATTATGTCAGGCTTCACCAGAGGTTCCCTGAGTACATTGTACTTTCCTGGTTGCAGTCCTTCACGTGGAGGCCACTGAACTGTTTTATAGTGCTCAGTTGAAGCCCTGCTATCCCACAGGCAAAGAAAACATGAATATTTAGTAAACCCTCCTTGTAAACCTAACAGGAAACCAGTCATTTTGAAATCACCACACACGTCCCAGTTATATTGTTCATACCTGATTTGAGTGAGCAGCTGTTTGACATTTTCATAGTCCTCTTTCATTTGAACAGAATGTGCAACTGGTATAGATGGATATTTGTTCCCATTGTGGAGTAGAACAGCTTTTAAACTCCGAGTTGAACCGTCAATAAACAGGCGCCACTCTGAGGGTATATATGTTAACCCAATAGCTGTGAATAGACCATTAACCTCGCTACAATAACAGAGAGAGCCATTGATATCGTAGAACCTTGCAAACTCTTCATGTCACTTTCGGTATACAGTGCTCTTGTAGTCTTCTCCAAGCAAATTCCACTCTTTGAGTCTGGAGGTCAGAAGCTCAGACCCTGATTTTGTCAGACCCAAATCTCTAATTAAGTCGTCCAATTCCCTCTGATTTGGAAAGTGAGGGTTTGTACTGAAAGTTACTGTATATTCTTCATCATGACTGTCCTCACCAGTCGACATCTCAGATGAGCTAGCTGCATCCTCATTTTCAACCTGCAAAGCAAAGAAACAAACTATAGGCATAGCTATATATGTAGAAGAGCATCAGCACTAAGAAAAATCGACACATAATGACCCACAGTCTGTAAATATAGACGGTAAAGTAATGGATAGATACCTGTTCTGGTGGACGTAATATTGGAAGACCTTTGCCATGTGGTACAGGAGCTATGGACGACGCTATGCTTGGATACTGAAGAGTCTGCCTTCCTTTAACTTTCCTGTACTTAGAAACATCTACCATGCAGTAGTAGCAATCGTCGTGGTGGCTCTTTGGTTCTCTCCATATTCTGGGTACCGCAAAGGGCATTGCCTTGCGTACTCCCAGCAGCCACCCTTCAAGTGTGGAGCGGCAGCTTCCACAGATCACATGGGGTGCCAAGGGCTTATCTTGGTCACCCATAGGCATACCAAAATAGAGCCGATACGCGATCTAGAACTTGGTGCCTTTCACAATCTTGTGCGATACTTGCTTGGGGCCTATGTAATACCCACAAACGTAGCAGAATATATCCTGCGAGTGTTTACAAGCTCTAGTTGCCATTCTCTTTACCAACCTGTACTACATTAATCATAACCTGCAGATATAGAGAGAAGAGTTATTAAATCTGCAACAGATTACAGATTCCAGAAAAAAGATGTATTCACAACACTGAAATAATGTTCGCAATAAAAAAGGATCGATAACACTCAAATCGTCAGCACAGAGAAGCACAGAAACACAGTACCTCAGTGCTGGTAACCATCAGACAAACAACCTGCTTTCGTTGTGTGCTCACACTTACTGACTTCTCAGACTCTGCTACTGACTTCTCAGACTCTGCGCTCTTCTTTATATAGCACAGTGGAAGTTTCGGGCAATTTCTAGAGCAAGAAACTGCTAACGAACATCCGGATTGTTCCCAACAATTCCTGATTATTCTGATATTGCTGCGCCCATATTAACATTATACTGGTAAAACAGGAAAAATGGATTATCTCTGAAACCATTGATGATACACACAAACCAAGGCCAGATTTGGACTCAGCGCCCACAAATGCATACAAAAACATAAAAAATTCTATATAAACAGAATCAGTGTTACACAGTGTTATTTAGCTAAGAAAAAAGGGTGGGGCAAAATATATTGAGTGCCTCTAGTGTGTATATATATATATATATATATATAATAACAGGAAATAAAAAAATATAAAACAGATTTTATATTGGATGAAAATAAATTCCTGTCGGTGAAAAACATCCAGATGTTTACAAGTTTATTCAATAAATATTTTTGAAATTTTTCTCTTATCAAATATCAAATATAATATTAAATTTAAACTTTCTGGACATTATAAGTTTATAAATATTTTTGCTCAGAGAAAATATCCACTTAACTATCTATCTACCTGTCTATCTTATATATATATATATATATATATATATATATATATATATATATATATCGTAAAGAACGACGTTTTTAGGAGATATTCCGCGTCGTTCTTTACGTTATTTACACTGCGTGTTCTTTGCAGTTAAATGTGTATATATATATATATATATATATATATATATATATATATATATATACAATTTAGTGGTGGACCGGATGTCAGTTTTTCAACATCTGCGGATGCGGATGCGGATGCGGATCTTTAATCTCAATATCCTTGGATGCTGATGCGGATGCGGATATTTAGTTAATCTATCAATATAATATAGAATTATGAATATATGACATAATTTTTCAAATTTCGTGATATTACTATTATGGCAGGCAATGCATAAGAATTAAAATTAATATTAATGTTTTCATTATGATAAAAATAATAACTTTCTCCAGAGTTTCAGCCACAGAAAATGGGTACGGTATCATAGGTACCAGGCACCTGGTAACGTTTCCTATAGGTGTTACGGCATACCTTCGTGCCCCTAAGTTCGTTCACACACACCAGTTTCTGCGCCCGAAAATTGTGGGTCCCCACAATTAGTTGGGCTGGATGGACGCCCTCATCTTCCAAGCACACTAGATCCTTCTGCGAGTCAAAGTTAACGACTCGTCGGTTCGCATGGTTAAGCGTGATACCCTTCGCCTTCACGATATATTTCATACCCGCCCCACCCTCACCCGTACCCCATACGTTTTTGGCCCTGTTGGTACAAATGAGTCAGCGTATGCACTATCACCATACTCATCCTTGATCTCGTCAGTTAACTCTCCGAGGAATTCCCCAATAGCTGGCATGTATTCGCCCTCCCTCGCTGTGAATATTACGCTATCTGTGTCAGCGTATAGCACCCTCCGCCCAAGAGAGTGCAGTAGTCCCCAAAGCTTGAATCGGCTGTAGGCCGTTGTGAAGCTGGCTACAGGTATGTTTGTAACCTGTGAGGTATCTCTGGCCAGTTCGGTGATGTATTTTATTATGTAAGTATTACCTACATTCACGATCTCCATGACCTCTTTATCGGGAGCGTTGGTATATTCCCAGACTTCACGATAACTTTGTGCCAAATGAACCTTCACTTTGTCAGTATTCTGTGCAAATTTCCCCCAAAGACTGTTTAGACACAACTTTGCACTAAAGCGCTTGCCAGGATTCTTAACAATTTGGGAACGGTCAAGCTGTACACCTTCATGAGCATAGAAACGCTGAATATAAGCCGTTTTTTCATCTTCGGTATCAACTCGCGGGTACCCCGATGCTTCTACCTTATCCTTCAAAAAATAGATAGATAGATAGATAGATAGATAGATAGATAGATATATACAATAACCTTTATTAATAATAATAAAATAAATAAATTTTTTCAATTAACAATGACATGAATAATTGTAGAGCTCGACTATTTATTTTATTTAATTTCGCCCTTAAGCATTATGCTTTACTGGTTGTTTATATATGGCGTGGAAAGGTTGGGTAGCTTCTGAAACCTCCACACCTCATGTATCTTCAATATTCTGTATCCATGGCGAACGGCTAGGTCCAGCTCAGGGCTTGTATATACACCTCTGATCGTACGCTGATTGGTTGTATGATTACAATCCCCATTGTTCTCCTCTGCACACTCCACGCACAGGGGAAACATGAGCTTGTGATCTATAACGACGGGTAAGATCGGCATTCATAAATCGCGAGGGGGGAGCACGTCTACGAAAGAGAGTCCAAAGTAACTCTCACTCAAGTTAGCTGTGAACTCCTCGATGGTTGGCATGGTGGGGCCTACTAGTTTTTCAGGCGCACCTACGGGGTACGGATTGTTCTTTATCACGTAGGGATATAAAGAACAGAAGTCGTAGTAATGGAGCTTCACCTCCAGCAAAGGCGGAAAGTATAGCTTGAATGGGTTTGTACGCCCGCCAAACAAGCTGTCACCGCATTTGAGGGGGTCCAACACCATTGAACGTTTCATGGCTCTTATTTCTTCACGGTACTGGCCATCTGTTTCCATCCGTGCATCATACTCATGCTTCCACACGATCTTGTGAGTGAACTGGGAGCCTATAAGTTGATCGCGGTTACGGGTCCATGCGAGGCTATCGGCGGGAGATCTTCCATAGAGGTCCCCTGTGACGGCATACTCAGGGCGAGGGCATCCATGCCACCAGCAGAAAGGAGTACACAGTCTTCTCACCAGTGGTTGGATCATCATTTAGACCATCAGCCCAAAAAATACGACCATTGACCTTAATGGGTACTTCACCCGTGTTGCTGGCGTGTTTTATGTATACCCCGGCCTGTTGCTGTATGTGTATGAGCCAGTAAATAGCCTTGTGTCCATAACTGGGGGGGATTGTTTCTGTGAATGACGGCTAAGGTGTCTTTAGGCATGAATTTATTCTTGAACACCGTAAAATATAATGAAGTGATCGTGGTTGCAACCTGCAGTGGATCGCATTTGAAACGGGTTATGTACATTCTTCTAAAGGCCTGGAAACATACTCAAGCACGCACACATCATTCACGCAATAACGTTTACACTCATCAGCTATATTTTATGGACTAGCTTCATTAAAACTGTTGTAGTAGCTGTCAAATTCTTCACGCTTACTATCACTCATGTTGGTGTAGTTAAAGTAATGTTTGGGTGGAGGTATTCCTACGTAATTTAAAGTTTCGCTAGTGAAGAATGTGTAAGTGAAATACCCTTTTGAAACTTCAGCGGCTAACCCCCTGACTTTGGCTAGCTTTGCTAATTTACAAGGTGTGAATAATAAAGTGTCTTTAAACTGTACATTACCTCTTACCTGCATCTGTATTAGTTCGTTGCCTCTTTTCAAGGGATCACCTGTAAATATCGCAGACGACTTGTGTTCAAGCAACTCGTTATAAAGGAGCTGTGTGTCAAATTTTGCTCCGTTATGGGCAAGAATATACACAGTTATTTTTTTGAACTTGTCCACTAACTTGACAATATAGGATACAAAGAGTTTCACAGGGCTGTTGGGTGCAATCGTTTTAAAAAATGTTTGTCCGTTTACCATGCTGTATTTGTTACACTCATCACACTCGATCTGCATGCACTCATCACAGATTGTCTGGCTTACAAGTAAATGTGGAATAACCTCTTTGGTTTCAGCGTTCGTTCGTGGGTGTTTCTCTATCGTAGTACGCGGTTATACAAGGGCTATTTTTAGGCTTAGCATCTTTCATATAACGTACATACTTCACCCCATCCGCCTTATATTTTCCATGACATGTAGAACAGTGAATTTCATCGCATTTATGTTTGAAATTCCCCCACTTATCCATCATGTGAAACATACCACACTTACAAATCCTCATTTTCCTGCAAGTTCCAATTGATTTATGGAGTTCAAAACATTTATTATTGAAAAATGTACGTCTACACATATTACACTCCCTTTTCTCAGTTTCAATTAGATGACTTTCACATTTGGGGCTTTTACACTGCTCACATACCATGCAGCATTCCTTACAATATTTCACTATATCATCCGCAAACTCGAGACATCCTTTACACAAATCATGATGCCTTCCATATTTTCGACTTTTATCATAACTAGCGAAGAGAGTCCTTATATTACGGATGGGGAGATACGATGTTCCTGACAATCCTAAATTAAGTAGAGGTCTTGTAATCTCTCACACAGCTTTTGAAAACATGCACAGTCCTACGACGATCATCCATTCCAAATACAACTATACGAACATTCATTTCCTGCTCGACCCTTCTCAGCTCTTCAGGACCCATATTACACTCAAACTCAAGCTTACAATCTGAAGCCAGTTTACGGGCACGCTGCAATACTGTAGGCAGCCAGATATTATACGCGATTGTATTTAGCAGTGAACATATGAGCTAAGACTATTGCTATAAAGCCGCAACCACGATCGATCGACGTTTAAATGCTTTCTGTAAATAGATTGAGAATTGAAATTAAGAGTATAAGGTGTGGCACTATGACCCGCAACCCGGAATAGTCTGTCAATATCTACCATGAAGTTGTCCATATTGAAGGCTGTACTACTTTGAGAGACCTGCATTATACGGCCCAAGATATATTCTATGTTTACAGCGGCCAAACGCCTGAACAATATTATTACCCAAAAATCATCTACATCCCAGTCATCTGACCCGAACCTAAAGGACAACCTCGTCAGGACTTCACGTTCTTCGCGGTTCTGAAGGGCAAAGTCCACAATACGTTCAGCTACACGTCGCAGTCCAACGCCGTTGCTATAGAGGGATCTAGGGTCAACCCTGACCACGTACCAATTTCTAGTCAGGGCAGGGGTGGGGGTAGCGGTGCGCACCAACTCGAATGTTATACCTTCCCACACAGCACGAGAAGCTGCTGCTGGTGCGGGTGTGGAGGAAGTACCCGGAATTGAACAGGAATAAGGGGGGTATATTTGAGGGAGGTACTATTGTGGGGGTTGTGTCGTAAGACGTAGATAGTTGGGGCTCTATTACTGGGGGTTTAACAACCGGCGCAACCTTGGCACACTTTATACCTGACGTGGAGGGTTCTTCATCATGATTCCGCTTTGAATTGTCGCAGGCTACAGGTATCGCTGGTGAAGGTTCATCAGGGGGGATGGAGTCTGTAGCTACACGGTCATCGAGGCCATCTGTAATATCGATGAAGGGGGGGCTGTACATCGTCGTCATTCACGGTTCTGTGGAAGAAGAAGATCAAGAATATAAGGAGCAGCACTTAAATTTTGTTATATTTTGTAAATGACCCACTTACGGGTGTAACGTTTTAGAGATGGAGTCTGTAGAAAAATTCTGGTTCACAAGCCGCTCCACATGTATTATATCTGACCCTACAGGATGTGATAAAACTGTGATTATGCTTAAAATCATTAAAGATAAGGGGGAGATGTTCTCAAAATTTGTGCATAAAGTAATATGATGCTATGTGACGTATCAATCAGTGCTCAACAAGTACCAAGATGATATTTTGTTCCACAAAGGTGTATCTGACGTTAATTCGTTAAAGGGAAATGAGCCTACAGTCATTGTAATTGACGATCTCATATTGGAAATGGATAAAACGTTTGCCGAGACATTTACAGTGTTCTCCCACCATCTTAACATAAGGTATTCTTCATTAATCAGAAACTATTTTTCAAAAATAGATACATGCGCGACTTGTCGCTAAATACACAATATCTAGTCTTATTCGCGCAACGTAGAGATGTGTCACAAATTGGGGCATTAGCCAATCAAATGTTCTCGAATCAGCGTAAGGAGTTTTTGGAGGTTTATAAAGAAGCGACAAGTTAGCGTTACGGATATTTGCTTTGTGACCTTCACCGGCGAAACACGTTTAGGATGCTTCTAAGAACGAATATATTCCCAAACGAGCCTGAAACGGTGTTATTCCAGAATGACAAATAGGTTGAAGAAATATCGTGCGCTAATAAAAATATATCAACGATTTCCCCGGGCATTGCAACAGATGTTTTTTAAAAATATCAACTCCGACTTTTTAAAATGCACCTGTGAAAACTGTCTTAATGTTATAAAATGTAATTTGCCAATGAAACCCCCTCAGAAGGCTCGCTTACGTCGTTACAAAAACATAATACGTGCACTCCCCATGGTTATTAGGCACAACGCTAGCAACGCTGAGCATGGCGACATAGGACCTGGGCCCGACATTAGAGATGACCAGCCAAAGAATAACGGAACGCAGCACATCGAGCATGTGTTAAAAAACAGTCTCCCACATACATTAAGGAATAAAGGCTTAAGTCTTTATAATCTTTTGAGTGAGGACCCCATCATACAATGGAACGATACAGGCGAGGTCATTGTTGAAGGAACAAGGGTACAGGGATCCAATATCGTCGACATTGTCCATGATCTGGTGAAATAGTGGGACAGGCCCTCACCAACAGGATGGAAGCATATCAAGGCAAGACTGCAACAAATAAATGTCCCCAAAACATTGATAGGAAATCTGAATAGGTTAAAAGACGTGGGTCAAGTCTCGCATGTGTCACAACTGAGTACGTCATCACCCCCAGCAGTAGCATCTCTGGAGATGAGAAAGAAGAGAACAAACGCCCAACCTTATCAACGTGTCTCTAAAATACGCAAATGGCTAACATATTAAGAAAAAATTATTATGATATTTTTAACCCCGCCTCCTATGACGGCGTTAATATACTGTACAGAGGTGTTTACAATGATGGAGTAGGGAAAAAAGATGGTGAGAGGTTTTTGCGGGAGCAGGATGCTTATACACTTCATAAACCGGTGAGAAAAAGGTTTAAAACGGCCAAGGCAACAGCGGCTTCGATTGACTCTATTTGGCAAGCAGATTTAACAGACATGCAACCATATTCAGTGTATAACGACGGATACCGCTACATCCTATTCATAATAGTTGTATTCTCTAGATATACTTGGCTAATTACTCTGAAAAATTAAATCGTCTGAAACAGTTGCTAAAGCTACCAAAACGTTGATGTTGAAAGAAGACAGGGTTCCTGGCTATTTTTGTACGGATATGGAGAAAGAATTTATAGGCCGTCTTTTCAGAACATGCTGACAGAGTTTAATATCAGTTACTACACTAACAGTTGTATACACAAGGTCTCTTTAGCTGACAGAGTTCAACGTACCATAAAAGAACGCATGCATCGCTATTTTACACATAAAAACACATACAGATATATAAACGTTCTGGGGTTATTGGCATCGTCATACAACCGTTCACACCACCGTACAATCGGTACAACACCTAACGAAGTTTTAGAAAGAAGTACGCGCACAGAGGTGAGAAGAGATGGAGCACCGCCACCACACTCTACAGGTTTCAAAACCAATGATTATGTAAGGCTATCACGTCCGGGAAATAAATTCGCGAATGGATTTGAGCAAGGATGGACACGTGAGATTTTTAAAGTTAGTGCTATGAGACATAAAGGCGAAATAATGATGTATTACGTTGAAGATTTGAATAGGGAAGAAATCGCAGGAGGCTTTTACCGCGAGGAGTTGCAGAAAGTGACATTTAATTTAGGAAAATGTGTGTTTAAAATTGAAAAAAATTTAGGCAGCAAAGCTTCAGGAAAAAGAAAAATGTACCTGGTGAAATGGCTGGGTTACCCAGAAAGCTTCAACACCTATATAAAAGCTGATGCAATTATGGAGCTTAAATAGTATGTAACATGGCGCCTAGCCACTTCTATGTCATACTCCCATCCTCTTCTTCTCTGTCTTTACATCTTAACAATACCCTGGCCAGCTTTGTAACAGAACTCCATGGGCCAGTGAGTTGGAACGTGATTCCTACGAAGTTGGTGTTTGTGAATTCCAGCTAGCCACCAAATTTTTAACTCGTGAAAATGAGCAAATCATATTTCTGATCCTTAGAACAATCGATGAGTGGGAAAAATTAGGTGTAACCTTAGACAACACTATGCGATCAGTCCTGTTCGGTGAGGCACAATACTATAGTACAAATGTAACACTAGGAATCGATCATTATGACACAGCCATGGACATTGTGACAGGGTTAAACAAGAGTCTTGAAAAATCGTACCTGAAAACCGATTTACTTTTAGAAGTCGTAAACAGAGACACGCCTGCACGCACGTTGAAGTTAAAATCAACGCTTAGTAGAAATATTAAAGACAAAGAGCCGTTCACAATTGTGGCCGAGGGTCGATATAGTGCAGCTCTCCAAAACGATACCTTTCACGAGTTACAACATGACTTGTCCAGCTTAAGTATCAGCTGAAGATGGAGAAATTGGATGAAAGCTATCCATCCCCACACATGTGCTATATTTACAGCAATATCGTAGAGCATCAGTTTGTTGGGGACACCCAGGCGCGCCTGCTGCGCATTCCACACATCCCCAACCATAGAGGGAAAGGTTTGAGCATTACATATGACAAGCCCCATTATGTGAATGTTGCCACGAATCTATTAACCAATATCTCGATATATATAAGAACGATTGAGGAAAAAAAATTCCCATTCGGTGATGGGAGCTTAACAGTGAAGCTACACTTTCGTCGCTTTCGGTTATAATGACCCGAAGGCCTTTCACAGTGTATCGAGGGGTGAGATATCAGCGTGGGAGTGGGCTTGGATCCATTTATTCAACCATACTACGCACCGCTGTCCCACTGTTGAAGAGGGTGGCGAGATACCAGGGAGGAAGGCGTTACAATCAGGTTTTAACGCGGTAGAAGACATAATGGGTGGAACTAAACCTAAAGAAGCTCTAAAAAAACATTTAAAACGTACACGGGACGAAATCATAAAAGATGCAAAGAGAAAAATGCGTGGTGGTGGAAAGAAGAAGGGAGCTGTCCGGAAGAAGGGGTTACCAACACGTGGCGTTAAACGTAAAAGGACATCAAAAAAGAAGTGTTCTAAGCGTATGAAGCCTATGGCTGATCATTTTTTTAAATGATATAAGCTGAGGACACCACTCTCATTAATCATAAGCTGATTACTACTTGCCGAGAGAGGTGGCACTATTTCTGACTCGTCATGGCGCGTTTCATCCATCCGTGGAGCTCACAATTTTGTAAATCGGAACTGTCTCTCTTTGATATGCCCCCTACACAGAACTGTATTGAGCATAGCGACTCTATTACAATTAACCCATTAAACACAATTAGTTCATCGAGTGCCCCTATAGAATTCGTGATACCCAGCTCAGGCCCATACTTTTTTGATCCAAACTGATGCACATGTACGCTAAAATAACCCATTCAGATGGAACGGACTGCGATGATAGTTACTCTGCATACCCTGAAACCAACTTTCTACACTCCATATTCAGTCAGTGAGGTGTATTTAAATCAGGTTAACATCTCGGCAGGAAGGGGTTATTATCACCTTCGAGCAGGGGCGCATTTGCAGTGTGCGGGGCCTTGGGCAAACTATTTCTCGAGATGTATTATTTTAGTGTGTTAATGAATGACAATATTTTGTAATGCACATAACAGATATATTTTTTAACACACATGCAGAAGCCATTCGGCTTATTAATGTGATATTAAAGACTATAACTTAACTATGTACACATACTGTACAGTGTATACAGCTAAACCAGTAGGCTACACAGTTGTAATGCACTTAATAAACATCTACACAGTTATTGTAATGCATTTAATAAACAGCTACACAGTTGTAATGCACTTAATAAATAGCTAAACTGTACAGCTTACTGTATTGTAGATAGAGTGTAGATTTGTAATGAATATTACATAGGACGGTTCCTGGCTTTTTGTTTGGAAAACTGCGTAATTGTGTCCTCGAAACTCACCGACTGCAACACCTCATGCTCTTAGGGTGTGTCAATTTTAGTAAAGTCAACAATTCAAAAAACTACTAGTGACCAAATGATGCATTTTTATGTGCTAAATCGAAATATGGCTCTAAAATCCAGGTTTGACCACTCCTAGCTACTTATATTTGAAATTGAATTTTACGAAAAATCAGCAATTTTTGCAAGTATTTTTTTTTATTGTACCGGGTGTACATAAAGTCAGGATCTATTTTTGTGAAGCACTTGGAAATTATATGGAATTCAATCATAAAATGATAAAGTGGTAACATTTATTAAATAATTAAGAGTAGGATTCGACTTTACGCCCATCAGTATCCCTGCACAGCTCAAATCGTTCCGCAGCATTTCTAAACACATTCCGGAGCATTTGCGGGGTTATGTTATCTGCAGCAGTTCGTATATGTGTACGTAAGTTTTCAAGACTCGTACTCTTCGTCTGATAGACGTGCGATTTGATAAAGCCCCATGCTAAGAAATCTAAAGGGGTTAAATCTGGTGATCTCGCTGGCCAAGGTCTGTTGCTTCCGCGTCCGATCCAGCGATTTGGAAAACGTCCATTTAGATAATCCTGAACAATTTTGGCATAGTGACAAGGAGCACCATCATGTTGATAGACGACGGGGATAGGATTGTTAATACCGTCGTCTATCAACATGATGGTGCTCCTTGTCACTATGCCAAAATTGTTCAGGATTATCTAAATGGACGTTTTCCAAATCGCTGGATCGGACGCGGAAGCAACAGTCCTTGGCCAGCGAGATCACCAAATTTAACCCCTTTAGATTTCTTTGCATGGGGCTTTATCAAATCGCACGTCTATCAGACGAAGATTACGAGTCTTGAAAACTTACGTACACGTATACGAACTGCTGCAGATAACATAACCCCGCAAATGCTGCAGAATGTGTTTAGAAATGCTGCGGAACGATTTGAGCTGTGCAGGGATACTGATGGGCGTAAAGTCGAATCCTACTCTTAATTATTTAATAAATGTTACCACTTTATCATTTTATGATTGAATTCCATATAATTTCCAAGTGCTTCACAAAAATAGATCCTGACTTTATGTACACCCTGTATATAACTAAATTTTACACACATTACATACAATTAAAGACATTTTGCTTGTATTTCAATATTAAAACTTAGAAATATAGATACGTTTCTTGAACTTTACCAAGGATGCCATATGTAACTACATTTTACATACATACAATTAAAGACATTTTGATTGTATTTCAATATTAAAACTTAGAAACATAGATAGGTTTCTTGAACTTTGCCAAGGATGCCCTGTCTGCCTTGCTCTTCTTCCTGGACATGAACTCCCTACTGGCCACCTGGCCACTGATGTACGCCTCCCTCCTCTCTTGTGAGTAAACATGTTCTGCTGCTTCAGTTGTCATCCTTACACACCTCTCTACTGAATGTGTGTGTATGTGTGAGAGCCATGCAGGAACTTCCATTGGTCTATCCAGAAACTCCTTGATTGCAGCAGTGGTGAGGAAGCAGGTCAGAGGAGGGTCAGTCACGCCAGAGTTCCAGTCAATAAGCTCCGAGAGTTTGGTGGCACCTGGGTTGATGTCAGGAGTCTTCCTGGGTCTGACTCTGCAGTCTCCTACCTGTGTGTCCTCATCTCCTTCACCTTTGATTTCCAATAATTTAGGGTGTGTCAATTTTGGTAAAGTCAACAATTCAAAAACTACTAAACTTCCTGCCAGTAGTTGCACTCCTTTTCGAACTGGTTCACCAGTTTCGAATCAATACGGCCGGAGACAGACTTTCTAACCAACAAATATCTCATCGACTCCATATATTGCTCACATTTTCCGTGTGCTTCGACCGATTGTCTACCATGCTTCCAGTCGTTGTTGTTGTTGTTGTTTAGCCGATCAGCCCACCCTGATCGAGCAAGCCGGCGGCACGCAGGTAACCGATCGCCCTCTCCGGAGTGGACCAGAGGTTCAGCGCACTCGTGATGTTGTGTTGTGTTCGTTGTTGTGCTAGAGCGGTACAGTCCGTCATAATGTGTTCAATTGTTTGTGGTGTGTCTTGGCACAGGTGGCAGGTGTCGTCTATGGAGTTGTCTAGTCTGTGTTTATATGTCCATAAGTTGGGGTGATGTCCACATCGGAATCGTGCTAAGTTAACTCGATCCGATCTGCTCAGGCTGATCTCTGACCTGTTAATGGGCGGCGGCTTCGCACCTAGGACCGCATTCGGACCGAGTCGTGTCAGTGCTTTGTGGGTTAGGTGTGTGTGTATGTGTTTTCTGTACTGTGTGATGTCTGTGGGGCGTGGTATGGAATGGAGTATTTGGTTATAATGTCTCTCTGGTGTTACCTTAATGGTGCGAGGTGTTGGTGCATGATTGTACATGTAGTGGCAAGGGTGTTGTGGGTTAGTTGTCGCTGCTGCCATGAATTGTGTTCCCCTCATGTCTAAATGTTCCCTAACTTTTAGTATTTTTGTTTCTGTGTGCAGGTGTTCTATTGGTGTTGTTTGAGTGCATCCTGTAATGATACGAAGTGCGTTGTTTTGTATTGTTTGTAAGGTGTTTATGTGTGTGTTTGAGATAATGGGTGCCCAGCATGGGCTAGCATAGTCCATAACTGAGCGATATATTGTTTGTAGATGAGTGATGTTGTTTCCTGCTGGTGTCCAAAGTTTGTGCCTGTTAGTACCCTAAGCGTGTTAAGTCTTGACGTACATTTGTTTTTAATGTCCTGAATGTGGTTTGCAAAAGATAATGATGTGTTGTATGTGACACCTAGTATTTTGGTTCTGTGAGTGTGTGGAATGTTGATGTTGTTTAGTGTAAGTTGTGGAATTACCTGGTGTTCTTTTGTGTTGCTTGTAAGCAAGGTGATGGTTGATTTTGTGGGCGCTACTTTGAGTCTATTGTGTGTGAGCCAGTCTTGTATACTGTTTATGTATGTTTGTAGGTTATTTGTAGCGGTGTCGATGTTGTTGTGGGTGGATGTTAGAGTGATATCATCTGCATATGATGATAAGGTAAGCTTGTTATCTATGGGTGTTGGAATGTCATGCATGTATAAGTTGAAGAGTGTTGGTGAGAGAACAGAGCCTTGAGGGACCCCGTTCGGAAAAAGCTTGTTTTTGGATGACTTGCCATTAAATGTGACATGTGAGTATCTTCCTGAGAGATAGTTGCTCAGCCACCTTTTGGTGTTATTGTGCATGTTTGTGTTGAGTATTTTGTTTATGAGAGGGAAGCGTGGGATAGCATCAAATGCTTTACTAATGTCTATTGTTGCTAATAGTGTACGTTGAGCTGGTCTTCTAGAGTTGATGCCATCCATGATGTGCTGCGTCAGGTTAGTGAGTAATGTCGTGGTTGAGTGGTGAGGTCTGAATCCATGTTGAGTAGGCGATAGTGGTATGTGTGGGTTGGTGATTTGTAAGATTAGTCTTTCTGTTACTTTGGAAGGTGTGCATAGTAAAGTAATGGGTCTATAGGAAGCTGGTTCTGTTGGATTTTTGTTTGGTTTGAGTAGTGTAATAATTTTACCTTGTTTCCATATGTCAGGAATAATACAGTGTTGGTATGAATATGTGCTGATATTTGTGAGAGCTAGTATTCCTTGTGGGCCCAAGTGTTTAAGGTGTATGTTAGATATGTTGTCTGGTCCAGTAGCCTTCGAATTTTTAATGTTTTTGATGATCTTGGTGGTCTGGTCTGTATTGAAGGGTGTAATGGTCGTGTCGAGTCTGTAGGTTTTCTTGTGTCTGGCTGTTTGTTTGTCTGCGTGTTTCTGGTTGTTGTCTCTGTTTAAGTGACTTATCTTTGCGTAGTGATTAACTAGAATGTTAGCTTGTTGTGTGTATGTTGGGATATTATTTTGGCTGCGACAGATAGCCGCGTGTGAGGTGTGAATGCCGCTGTTAGAGTGGGTAATGCTGTTTATAGTCTTGTATAGCCTGTATGTATCTGTGGAGTGGTTTAGTGTTGTTATGAATTCCCTGAATGTTTCTGTTTGTTTTTCTTTGAGTTTGTTGTTTATTTCTGTGTTGAGCTGTTGTATCTGCTGCTTTATGGCTTCTGTGTGTGGTGTTTGTGTGTTATGTTTGAGGTTGTTACGTTGCCTTATGAGGTGGGCTATTTCTCTAGTGTAATTTGGGTTGTATTTCCTAATGTTGCCCTTGGGTATGTATTTGTTTGCATTATTGATAATCTGATTAAATGTCTTGAGTGTTGTATCGATGTTTATGATGGGTGTGCTGTTTAATGTGGTGAATTGTTCCTCAGTCTGTATTTTGAACTGTTCCCAATCAGCTTTCTTGTAATTTCTGTAAGTGTGCCTAAGGCTGTTGGGGCAGAGTGTAGAATGTGTTGTAATGATGATGGGCAGGTGGTCTGATGACAGTTGTTTTTCTGTTCTCCATTGTGTATGTGTTGCTAGTGAGGGGGAACAGAACGTTATGTCTGGGGAGGAGTTTGAGTATCCTGCTTGATGTGGTATGTGTGTATGTTCTTCTGTATTGTTAAGAATGAAGAGGCTGTTTAGTTGTGTGGCTATGTTGGCGCCTCTGGTGTTGTTTTGGTTGTGCAGGTACCAACTAGTGTCTTTGGCGTTGAAGTCTCCTCCTAAGATGACATTAGTGAGAGAGGCAAGATTGTGTAACTGTGGATTGTAATTGGCTGGCACCTGAGGTGAACTATCTGGTGGGATGTAAATGTTGATTAGTGTGGTGTTGTGTTTTGCGCGTGTTTTAATGTTAACTGCCTGTATTTCTATCGTGTTATCTGCTTGGATTGTGTTTGTAATGTTTTGGGTAGCATCAGTGTAGCTAATGCTTTTACGTATGTAAGTGATGAGTCCACCCCCGTTACCCCCAGTACGATCTTGACGGATCGCCGTGAAGTCAGGGATGGTGGGTGTTTTGTGTGTGCGTTTTAGTTTTGTTTCTTGTATAAGTGCTATGTGAATGTTTTGTTTGTGTACGAATTCCCTAAGCTGCATGATTTTGTTTGTGAGGCCATCTACGTTGTACTGTAATATGTTAATATTATACTTCTGTATGTGTCTCATGGTGCTATTGTGTCTATGTCTTTGTGTATGGTGACATGTGTAAGTTGTAGTGGGGCCTGGATTAGTCTTAATGTCGCCAGAGAGTAAGAGTAGTTCGGGGAGCACGCAATTGTTCCCTGTAATTGAAAAAATAGCACGCTGAGAATAGGTCCGGCCCCGGGAGCCGATCGGCACTCTGACCGTGCCACGCAACAGGCCGTCGACTGCCAGTCTGGCCAACCGTAGACAGCCCGCTGCACGGAGATTTGAGGAAGTTTGGCCACCAGCGCGTTGATGTTTTGGTTTGACGTCGCCTCTTCGCGTTGACGTGTCCTGCGCTGGAGGATGCAGCCACTGTTTAGAAGCTTCCTCGTCAGCTGCTAACACTTTTTTCACGTTGTTCTCGCTACCTGTTCAGACGTTTTTTATAAACAAATCTCAGTTTTCTGCTCAACACGGCTCTTTCTAATTTTAAAATTGATTAGTCAAGGAAGGAAGATGTTGACTTCTATTTTGCAGCAACAGTTGATGATATTTATGTTACTTTACTGATTAATGAAAATGATTAGGCTCTTCAAGTTATAAAAGAATTCTTTCGTAATAATTGATAAATACGAAACACAAAACGTATATGCAAACAGGATGATGATGCTTAGACTACTCAAGTTGATGAAGTTTTCTCTTTCTCATATATTGTATCGACGTAATACTGTAAATATATTTAAAGTTTCTGCATAAATAACTTGTGTTTCACAGTAAACAAAGATTTCCCTCAATCTTCTATCACATCCAAACAGTGATCTAAATTAATTGGCTAATAGTGATTTGTAGCTGCTGTTGTTTAAGAGTTATCCACAAATTATGTAAGTGATTGTGGAAGTCAAAATGGCTGGTTGGGGCAGTCAGAAATTTTCTTAACAAATAATGTCTTCGTACATCGGCGTGTTGTACCACTTTCAGTAGTTGAAGAGTTACTGAAGTCGCTGTCATAATTTCAGCAATCTGATGTTCCCCGCTCTATCCAGAACTCTCTAAAGTCATCGGTCAGCACTTGTGGCCATAAACCAATGTCATTAATTGCATGTCCTGAAGCTGGTGGGCCTGCTGAACGCACTGACGTAGACGGGTCTTCTGAAGACGCAGCTGCTGATGTAGCGGAGGCATCTGGTGGGCCTGCTGAAGGGGTTGACGTAGACGAGTCTTCTGAAAATGCAGCTGCTGAAGTAGTGGAGGCAGCTGCTGGGCTTGCTGAACGCACTGACGTAGACGCGTCTTCTGAAAACGCAGCTGCTGAAGTAGCGGAGGCAGCTGGTGGGCCTACTGAAGGGGCCCATCGGGCGCGGGGCCTTGGACATTTGCCCGATGCGCCACCCCCTAAATGCAGCCCTGCCTACGAGCCTATGTAGAAAATGTCCTAAAATTTTCAAAAGAAGAGAAGGACACCTTTTTACCTGCCGAGGGCTATTATCAGACTAAAGATGAAAGTAGTATAAAGGATAAATTTAAAAATTCTAAAAAAAGATACGAATGTTTTGGGCGTCTTCATACAGACTTCACGTTCCAGGAAAAACTGCTTATGAACGGCATCGACATGAAACAAACTCAACTGCACGAGTCCTAAGATCTGCATAAATCTGGGACCTGATCAAGAAGAGGGCGCAAAACCCGTTGTGATTCACATCGTGGAAACATATCTACGTGTACGGCGAGTGAAATTAAGTTCCCGCAAATATGTAGAAATTGAAAAAAATTTAATACACGCAACAGTAAAATACACAATTAACAGAGTACAGATCAAGCTATACACAGTGCCCGCAGGGTTGGCCTCGAAGCAGCTAGAAAACGTTGCAATGATATTGATTGGAATGCAGGATCACGCATCGACGAATAGAAAATATGAAAAGAGCGCCTTTAAGTTCGAGAATTTTGGTCTTAAAAATATAAATCTATACGTAAATGGCGTTGCAATGGGGAACTATGGTTACGTACTACTCAGGAAACGCTGTGTTTTCACTCTGCGCGAGAGCTTATAGTAATCTGGCCCATATTGCTGGTGGCTGTGACGAGCTTGGGTTTGGCGTAACGCAGAAAGAATGTTTCGAAGAATTTAACCTTTACCCGTTTGATATAACCCCTGACTTATCTGCTGGTGTAAATACACACTTAAGTCCACAACAAAGTGGGAACATCTCAGTCAGATTGGAATTTGCCAACCCTATAGACGCGCCTATTAGTGTACTAGTATACCTCGAATCACAAGCTCTAATAGAAGTTGACCCTTTCAGGAACGTTGTCACAGACTTTTAAAATGGACGCAAATACACTCCAGAGAGTAATGAAAGATGACCGCTCCAAATTTATCGGTGTTTTTGGGAAGAATAAAACAATGAAAGTGCCAACTACGAGAGATTGCTGTAGTCTTATAGTCAACACCGACATTGTGGGGGTGAGGGAATTCGTTGGTTTGCAATCTATTTTAAAAATAGGGAAAGAATGTACTATTTTGATTCACTCGGCACTCAGCCCTGGAGTGACTCTGTTGTCGTACAATTTATCGAAAAGCTACATATCCCTGAAATTGTTTGGAATCCTTACCGCTTTCAGGGATATTTTAGTAATACTTGTGGCATGTACTCTCTTTCATTTCTCCTGCACATGTCACGTGGGAGAGGATTTATAAATTTTTAAAAATTATTCGATTTGTCCGACACTGAGATGAATGACGAGTTGGTATGCAGACAGATAAAAAAGGTGTCCATTTGTGGGCACTCGCTGTATTGTGTAAAGTTTTACGTGTGTCTATATATAATTGTAACTATATTGTGTAAAGTTTTACGTGTATATATGATTGTAACTGTAAAATGTCCCCATTAATGTTAGTCTTATTTAGTGGACGCTAGTTCTGTAAGCCGAATTGTACTAAAACATGCTTTCTACTATTTAATAAATTAAATGAAAATACAATGTGTTCTGTTCTTAACCACAAAAAAAATTACATCAGTTCCTCGATGACCTGGCATTCGTTGAACCTGATGTGAGCCAATACCTCGGCCTCGGTATTCAGGTCACTGGGTTGGGTGTGCGGTAAAGACTCCAAATCATTTATTCGCCTTTCATCAAAGCTGTCTCGAAAAGTTGCTATAACACGACCAAGTTCCGCATCGGTCCTTTAAGGAGAAATTAACATGATTAGTTCATACTGATTCTTTTTTAATTAAAGTCCATGTTTTCATATATCGATTTGTATTCAGAAATCACAGCCTAGTGCTAATGCA
This sequence comes from Bathynomus jamesi, assembly GCA_023014485.1. Classification (NCBI taxonomy): domain Eukaryota; kingdom Metazoa; phylum Arthropoda; class Malacostraca; order Isopoda; family Cirolanidae; genus Bathynomus; species Bathynomus jamesi. The sequence goes on from JAJOZX010000590.1 coordinate 965,306, forward strand.
AACTAAGCTATAATTGAGGATACTCGCTATTGAAACATTTACGATAAAATGTGAGTAGACAAAAAAATTACATTAGTTCCTAGATGATCTGGCGTTCATTGGACCGGATGTGAGCCAATACCGCGACCTCTATATTCATGTCACTGGTTTGGCTGTGCGGTAAAGCCTCCAAATCATTTATTCGCCTCTCATCAAAGCTTTCGCAAAAAGTTGCTATAAAACGATCAAGTTCCTCATCAGTCCTTTAAGGAGAAATTAACATTAGTTCATACTGAATCTTTTTTAAAGTCCATTTTTTCATAAATCGATCTGTATTCAGAAACCATAGCTCAGTGCTAATACAAAGTAGGTTATAATTAAGGATACCCGCTAATGAAACATTTACGATAAAATGTAAAGAGAAGTGTATTATTACAACCACACCGTAAAATATATATATATATATATATATAGGTAGTATAAATATATATATATATATAGGTATATAATATATATATATATATATATATATATATATAGGTAGTATGTATATATATATATATATATATATATATATATATATATATGTAGTATATATATATATATAGATAGTATATATATATATATATATATAGAGAGAGAGAGAGAGAGAGAGCTGCGAGGCGTTGCAAGTACACTAATTTACAGCTCAAAAGGAAGATTAGCTGAGTGTACTACACATCAGCAGCCAGCAACGGGTAACGAGCCCGGGACCATGTTGTTGACACATACGCCAAATTTAAATTAAATTAAAGTTTAATTAAAGAGTTACAAAAAGAGAAAATGATGATTAGGATACCTGGCAAATTATAATCACAAAGCAGATATCCTGACATATCCGGGTAATCTTAAAAATTTTAATAATTCTAAAATCCTACCTGTAGAACTTTATATAAATTTATCAGTAACGAGCGTGTAATAAAATTCCACTTTCAATTAATAAATTTCGCTGTCTAAAAAACGTTATTGATTAGGTCGGTGTGCTACGTATCGTCTTCCGGTATCGGGTGTCGAGCCCGGGTCCGCAGGCAATTCTCAAAAGTTTTAATTCTAAAATCCTACCTGTAGAATTTTCTATAAATTTTTAAGTTATAAGAAATGTATTATTAAAACCACGCCATATATATATATAATATATAATATATATATATATATATATATATATGCCGAAATAACCACGAAGGAAACACAGAATGGGCAGTAATTAAAAACCTAGGGTTTTTCACCAAAATACACACAGAGGAACATATATATATATATATATATATCAATTGTTTCGTTCTTTCGCTCTCATCTTGCGCGGATAAGTCTCCTATACAAAGCGTCGTTCTTTACGGTAATTATACTGCGTGTTTGCAGTTATAATGTATAAATGTTACGGCATGCGGGAGGTGCCCCTTTGGGGCATTGGTTTCTGCGCGTATGTAGAGGAATTACGAGCATTTGTTTGGGTGAGGCCTATGGTGCAGTGGTTATCATGTCTGACCGGCAATCGGAAGATCCCGGGTTCGATTCCCGGGTGGGTACCTCATTTTTTCAATTGTTTCGTTCTTTCGCTCTCATCTTGCGCGGATAAGTCTCCTATACAAAGCGTCGTTCTTTACGTTAATTATACTGCGTGTTTGCAGTTATAATGTATATATATATATATATATATATATATATATATATATATATGAATAGAGACCGAGCCTCGACCTCTGGGCTGATATCCAAACACTGGTACTGAATGAACCGAAGTATATACCCCGATTCACAAATTAATTTATTTACTTCCATTTCAAATGATGTATCCGTTGGCTCTTGCATTCCATCGCAAATTTCTGAAATGTTTTGTGTGGAGAGAAGTTCATTCTGGTCAGTCGCCTCGAAAAGATGGATCGCAGCCGCTGCGTACAAATCTTTATCTTCAAACAATTGTGGGGAGATGTAAAGTTGCTGTGATTGACTCATGACGAGATATTTCTGTAGTACTCACTGATAATGTAACTGATACGAATTCCAGATGAAAATGCCCCCTTTTATAGACGCGGTCATAATTGTAAACACCCACAATACCTGAATCGCGAGTTTCCAATTGGCCGTCGGAGAAATTTGGGTTGAGCTTAACGTGTGAGTGCTGCCATCCACCAACCAGAGGTCATGGGGCCCGCCCACTGGGTTGTAATTGGATGTCCCTTGAAATCTGGTGCGTGTCAAATATATCTTGCCCGTTCCATAGGTATCTTCCAGAAGCGTAGAGAGAGAGATATGGAGAGAGATGGAGAGAAAGAGATTGGAGAGAGATGGCGGAAAATAAATTTGAAAAATTAACTGCCCGTCAGGGGCGGGCATCCTTACAATAAAAGTCTGCGTTTAAACTTTATGATGTTCACAGATCGCGTGTGATAAATACTAATTTTTGTGGCCTCAACTCTGACAATATATATATATATATATATAATATATATATATATATATATATGAAGGGATTTACAGGCCATCTAAAATAGCTTTTAAAAATTCAAAACTTCTGTATTCTGTAGATGTCTATGGCTAATTCCCCTGAAAAGTAAATCGTCTGAAACTGTAAAATAATTTTGAAAAAATTAACAGAGATGGGTGGTGATGGGTACGCATTATAAAGTTTATGATGTCGAGAGAAAAGAAAGAAGATTCTAGCGAAGAGAAGTTTATTATCGAGATTTTAAGTCCAATGTTATCTTTCGGTTCCGCCAAACTGGCGCCACTAAAGTTCGCTGGTAGAACAGGTGATTCAAATTTTATTTTTAAAGGCTAAGTCTTTAATAGGCGCATATATATGTGTGTGTGTGTGTGTGTGGGTGTGTGTGTGTGCATTAACATCACCTTATTAATTCACGCATGACGAGAATAAAACAGCTCTCCATACCGCAATTTTCAGAACGTTATTTAATATAATTGTGTGTGTGTATATATATATATATATATATATATATATATATATACAGGGTGTCCGAGAATTATCTGTACAATTTTTGGCTGTTATTAAAAGTCAACCATGAAGTGTAGAAATTCCAGTGTTGTCCCATTTTACAGAGAATCTCATTAAGTTTTTTCTGATACCAAGTTTTGACAAATTTTTTAGAAATTCCAGTGTGTCCGAACATTATCTGTACAATTTCATCTTTTAATAAAATTCTTGATGACACGTAAAATTCTTAAACAAGATTATTTAGAATCTGTATTTTCAAAAGTTTCTTTTATTAAAGTAACGTTGTTACAAACATTCGATATGTGCACCATCAGTGATTCGCAAAACATCCAATCGATACTCCAAATGTTGCCATGTACGCTGCAGCATATCCACATCAATTCGCTCAGTAGCAGCTGTGATTCTTGCTTTTAAATCATCAATGTCTGTCACCCGCGTACATTTCTAAAAAACTTGTCAAAACGTGGTATCAGCAAAAACTTAATGAAATTCTCTGTAAAATGGGACAACACTGGAATTTCTACACTTCATGGTTGACTTTTAATAACAGCCAAAAATTGTACAGATAATTCTCGGACACCCGGTGTATATATATATTTTTTTTTTTCTGTACAAACATGTTGATTATACACCAGCGTTTTGTGTATTATATTTTTCGATTATATACTCGTATATATTCCTCGTTCGTATTTCTTATGCTATTATTGTTTTTATTTAATTTTTTTTATCATATATACTCATGATAAATATTATTTTTCACAAGGTGATTCCGTTATTCTCGGTAAATCGTCTTATTCCGCCCCCTGTATATTAAGAAATCAGGCATAAATGTACGAAAATATCCTAGAGATATGTTTGAGTTAGTACTTCCATTTTTCCCAGGCTTTTTAGACATTGCTAATGTACTTAAACTTCTGAATATCAATGTAGTATTTTCATATGACAATATTGTGAAAAATATCATAGTAAAAAATAGCCCCACCAATAATTCAGACATTATCTATAAAATTGGTTCTAACAATGTGATTCATTTTACATTGGACATTGGCACACGCGTGTAAAACAGCATCAATATTCCGTTAGAACGGGATAGTCGTCCAGTGCCCTATTCGTCCATTTGTCAGAGTTATCCGACTGTAATGATTGGAATAATGCTTCAATTTTGTTTCACTCAAGCAACATTGTTAATACAAACTATTCTTGAGTCTGCCATTATTCAACTTACAAATAATTTTAACAGTAGCCAGAACCTTTTTTCGTTTGATCCTGTTGTTTTCAATTCGTTCAGAACGGATTTAGACAAGTGGGGCAAAGTGCTAAAACTATGGTAGTTTTTCCTTATAAATTTGTATGCTCCTCCTACAATTTTTATTTTTCTATTTTATTTTTATTTATTTATTTTTTGTGACCTATATATAGTCTCGAACTTGTTATTTATTTCATGTTCCTGAGGATGTCATTAGACGAAAGCGCTTGAGCACCATTCTGTGTTTCCTTTTTCCTTCGTGGTTATTTTCATCATAAATATTATTCACGTGTTACTTTCATGAAATAATTTTCATATATATATATATATATATGCACTAGAATCACAAAATAACACGTGACCTTATTAATAAGCAAACAACCTTTTCCTTGTGGTTGTTTGCTTATATATATATATATATATATATATATATATATAAAATAAATTGTATAATAAATATGGAAATAAGTAATAATTGTGTTCATAGAGATTATAAAGTTATTTTTATTTCACAAAAGGTTTACAAAACAAAATTACTAAATTCATTAAATTAATTACAAAATTCCTTCAAAGTTAAATTTCGAAAATCATTCACTTCTTTTTTCACTGAAATTTATACTCTTCGACCTCTTTGAGAGAATATTCTGATCACAGTAAACTCCCCTTTTCCGTTGTAGCTTGGAATCCATCTGGAGAAGATTGATCACGAATATTCGTTACGTGATGAAAGGTGCAATCACATTTTTTGCAGCCTTGCCGAAAGCAGCGATGGAATTGTAGAAATACTTTGCCGTACTGTAGCGGTAGGGTGTGTCAATTTGGGAGGTGAAAATTAATTTTTGCCAATTCCTTCACTGAGGGGTTTTAAAAATATGTTTTTGGATGTGAAGAATTCAAATCTGCTATTATTTTTGTGATTGCTCAACACTTAGCTTGGTAAATCTACGTTTGATTAAAAAGCACATAAATTCCTCTCGGAAAACAACATTTATTAATTTTAGCTTCTCAAAATGTCAGGTAATGCTATAAAAATTTTAGTTTCTCTGCATAAAACATATCCTAGTAATCATAAAACATATCTTTGTAATCATAAAACAACATTAGAAAGTAATGACATCAGTAAAAAAAAATATTTAAACAAGTTTCATCAAGTCTTGCTTTGATTCGTTCTTGGACATCAGCCGCCGACTTGCTTCTTGGCCTCTGATATAGCCCTCACGTTTCTCATGTGTATACACCCTGCCTGCTGCCTCTGTGACTTGTTTCACACACCTCTCTATTGACTGAGCATGACAGGGCCACTGTGGAACTTGCATAGGCTTGTCAAAGAACTTCTTTACTTCCGCTGTAGTCACTTTACATATCAAAGGAGGTTCAAATACCCCGTCAGACCAGTCTGTCAGCTCCAACACGGAACAAGCACTGGGGTTGATGGAAGGTGCTTCCTGGGGACGTACAGAAAGATCTCCAAGTGTGTCATCATCTCCACCCCTCATGTCAACAATCTTTTGGACACCAGCTCTCCTCTCCTCACTGTCATCTGAGCACAAGAGTGTCTGGATTATCATTTCGCTGAATGCATACCATGCTGAGCGCTTGATGGTTGGCAAAACAGCATCCACTACAGCCTTCTTTTGCAGCCTAACTAGCCGCAGCTGAAACAAGATGTGCGTGGGCCTTCCACCCAAGAGTGTTTTACTTTGATGTTGAACCAACAGGGTAGTACAAACCAACAATGTATTCCACTATCAGTCTTAAGTTGTTGAGGGTTTTGCCTTTAAGGCCATGTTTTGAAACCCATATGCGACAAAGCCTGTTTGCTGTTGTCAACCACCTTGAATGGCTCACTGGACCAATTTCAAGAAGGGCCAGATCTGTGGGAAGTTCTCCTGTCCTTATGGCCTGTGTGATCCTATACCCGTACGCTTGATCAGTAGAGAGATCCTTTACGACATTGTCACTCAGTGAAGTAAGAGGCTCGCCAATTGAGAGTTTGGTGAATGAAGGATCAATTTCAAGTTCGGTTGCAGGGTCTAGCATCTTGCCAATGTTACCTGTCCACTTGTTGTTAGACAAGGTCTTCCCATCCAGTGCTGTGATCAAGTGTCGCAGGGGTAACTCGATAGTGTGGAGGGCACAAACCAACCAGATCAGCTTACGGCAAAGCTTGACCTCTACCCAGTGCATGGAACCACCCTCCCAGCCAGTGTTAACATTTGTAGAATCACCTCCAATGGCCTGCAGGCTTTTATCAATGCCCTTCTTCTTCATGAAATCTACAAAATTATCAGCAATAACTTCAGCATGTTTTTTTCTCGTTGAGCCTTTCTCAGGAGTGAAGTGGTAGAGATATCTTCCACCTGGCTCACTGCACACAGAATAATGCTCTTCTTTGATGATGCTGGAGAACTGACGATCTGAATTGTCTGCTTTCAGCATAACTTTAGTTGTATCTTGACGGCCGTCAAAGAAGATGCAGTCAATTTCACCCTTCTTACAAAGATCATCAAATTCCTGATCCAGGGATCTCAACTTTTTCTTCGGACCTCTTGACTTTATTGTGATCAACTACAAGTCTCTTGTCTTCTTCAGTGATCAAGCCAGCATCCATAAAGGCAGCAGTGGTGATGGCAGCTGTGGCACGCAGGCCAACACCATATCTGATGCTATGCATAGCAACATTAGGTATTTCTAATGTGTTGTACTCTGGCTTTTTATTGGAAGTTGAAGACGTGCTTGGTATTTCTAATGTCACTTCATAACTTCCATCCTTTCCATCTTGAGCATCAGCTATTTGTTCTTCATTTTCATCATCAGAGAAAATTATTTCATTTGATGGCATTGAAACATCCTGCTTACTTGTCTGCTTATATTTAGCAAGCCTTCTTCTTTCGTCTTCTTGCCGCTTCTGCTTTTTGACTTGTCTGTTGTGCTCAGGTTGATCTGGCAAGCCAATCTGATGTGGTCCAATAGAACCAGACTTGTCTCTCTGACCTTTAATGAAAGCAAGTTCCTTCACAGGGATCTTCATCTCCCTAGGGCATGTACAGTAGGGTGGATCGATTTTACATTTTTTTCGATTTCCATATTCTAATAGAGACAAAAACTTGCGCATGCATGAGAAAATAGCCTCTGCAAAATCTTAGCTTAATAGGTAATCATCTTCTGCCCCCGGCAGAGCGATGAAAATCATATTTTAGTAGTCAAAAACGTATTTTTAAACCCTAGCCTAGTCATAAAATTTTGCGTGTGTGTTATTTCATGCCTAAGCAACGATATAAATGCTATGGGAAATATATAAATGCATTATTTAAGACAAAGAGCCGATCTGAAAATATGTATAATATACATATTTTCAGAATGTATAATATACATATTTTCAGATCGGCTCTTTGTCTTAAATAATGCATTTATATATTTCCCATAGCATTTATATCGTTGCTTAGGCATGAAATAACACACGCAAAATTTTATGACTCTAGGCTAGGGTTTAAAAATACGTTTTTGACTACTAAAATATGATTTTCATCGCTCTGCCGGGGGCAGAAGATGATTACCTATTAAGCTAAGATTTTGCAGAGGCTATTTTCTCATGCATGCGCAAGTTTTTGTCTCTATTAGAATATGGAAATCGAATAAAATGTAAAATCGATCCACCCTAATGTACAGTTAATGTGAGTTTCGTTTTTGCAACCAGCATCTGAAAGGCAGCCAAATTCAGAGCAGAGAACAATTTTACACTTGCAACTGAGGATGTCAAAAAGCTTGTCAAGTTTTGCAATGAAAGCCTCTTTGACATGTAGCTTTCCTCTCCCAAGAGATATGTATTTGGCCTGCTCCCAGCTCTCTTGGATCTTGTTTAAGATTGTGACTCGTGAATTTACAACGGGGGCTACAAAAGAACTGTTTGCTCGTTCCACTTTTCAAGCACTTTAGGGTAAATGTCCTTTGCAAGACTGGCTGCTGGGTAGTTTCTCACATCCTCACCACTTTGTTCTCTTAGCAGTAGCCCATATTTCAGAACGTCTCGCAGAGTTGGGAGTTCAGAGGGCAACAACTCTCTACCAGTTCCAATTAGGTTGCTCATATGTGTGAATGTCCCCAGTCTTGTCCTCCTTTTAGAAGCCATTGTAGGTCAATTCCCACTGGTTAGGATGGTAGCACTGACGGACAAGTAATCTTCAGCACACTGATGAATATGTTTCAACCTGTGAAATAAGCAAAAACAGCAGTGCATTATATATACAGCATATATAATTATTAATATAATAATTATTATATAATTCCACAAAAAAGTCAAAAAAGTCACTATTTTTATGTAGCTTCTTACCAAGCAAAACTAAATTATATTAAATTAACAAAAATATCTTTAGAATTCCTAAGTCATGCTGCAACTTTTTAGCACCCCTCATATTTGGAATTTGAAAGTTGAAAAATTCGACACACCCTACTGTAGCGGGATCATTTGCAATTCCCTCAGAAAAGTGTTTGGTCGCGTATTTTCAGTGTAGATTCACTTCTATTTCGATTGATCACTCTGATCAAATTTTGTGCATTTAATGATCTACCTATACACTACAGTATGAAGACACTTCCGTTTCACGAGATTGAAGAAAGTCGATTGTGAAACGTAAGATGAAGTTGTTCCTGAATTTTTCAAAACAAGGTGAAAAAAGAGTTACATCTTGTATTTTATACACTCAACTTTTTTATTGTATGCATGTCTTAAAATGTTGAATATAAGTTATTAATAAAATTAATGTATTATTTTTCATTCATATTCTTATAATAATTAAAGTACAGTACAAGAGGAAGTGTACTGATATGATTTAGGACAGTGGTTCCCATACTTTTTGAGTCATAACCCTATTTTCACATGGATACCTTCATAATGATCCCCATCATACCTGTACCCCACGTAAAGCCAGTCCAAGTGTTGCCATGTAGTTTATTTATGCACTTTCTGTACTTTAGAAGTACTTGCAGAGTACCAAATTACCCCACTGAAAAAGCCAAATTACCCCAATGGGGTAATTTACCCATAGTTTGGGAAAAGCTGATTTAGAGCAGTGTTTCCCAACCGGGGGCCATATGGCTCCCTGGGGGCCATGGCACATTTGAAGGGGGCCACAGGAAAATGTTAAGATTTAGAGGGGCCACAGACTCCATGAAGGGGGCCACAGGACTCAACCTATTGAAGCCTAAATTATAGTTAGGCCAATAGATAATTTTAATTTATGTAGTTGAATTACATTTTAAAAAATTATTAATACATATATTTTCCTTTTTTTAGATATTTTATAATAGAATTTGAATTTATCTGTAAACAAATATTTTGCATCTTACAAGCTTATTGTGCGGCGCACTCCATTGTGCACTTGATCGTTATGCGCCTGGCAGCGTTGTTGACTTGATAAAAATACTTCAGGTTGAAATCCTTACAGTCTGTTTACCACGTGGATCGTCGCTGTAGTGTGTAAGTAGCTCTTATTTGTTTACCCTAATATTGCGAAGTTGTAGTAATTTTACTAGTTTTTTTAATTTATAATAGATTGCTATAAGTACAGTATTTCTTTTGATTATATTTTTTTATAATTAATACATAATATAAGTAAATAACTGCAAATTTTTGTTAGCCACTGTTTAGTTTTTGTTATGTTTATAGTCCTATGTGACAAATAATATTGTACCTGAATACAAATAGTTGTTTTAATATCCTTTATATATATTTGTTTTTGTAAAATAGAGTTAATCTGCATATTACCTACTGAAAATAATGCTTATGGGGGGCCACAGGAAAAAATAAGGTTCCTAAGGGGGCCATAAGCCAAAACCGGTTGGGAACCACTGATTTAGAGTATTAAAATCTCATCGTTTTGGGAAGTTTCCTTAATGGTAACACCATGATCAAGAGAGACTCCTTCAGAGAGATGTTTTCTTCTCTCTGCTTCTGGGGGAATTTTGTTTTCCCATTTCAAAGGTATACATTAAAATTCGAAATGTCTTAATGACTTTTAACACATTTGAACACGTTTTAACACATTTAGCAGCCGTTAATATCTCTGACGACGTAAAGAGGAATCTTTTTCTTGTTCTTTTTCTGTTTATTTCGGGAAGGTGGTCAACTTTTTGTGCAGAATTTATTATTTTTTTCAAAAACGTTTCTTTGTGGATCGAAAAATCGTACAGTCTTGATAATTTTCATTGTTAGGCTCCTTTTTTTGTGTTTGCACGAATTCCATACTACTTAACTAACTTTGCATAGGTTATTTTTTTGTATAACTTTTGATGGAACAAACGGTAATCAATTTTTTTCCCATCTTCATGCTTGCTTTCTTCATATAACAAACACGGTGTTTACCTTCAGGTTTTCAGGTCTCATTGCATCTATTAAAGTATATTTTATCACATGATTGCTTTAATTACCAAGCACTTATTCAAATTAATAGTTTTACTTTTCTAACATATATTTAACTGTGAATGAAAATTAAAATATCGCTCGTTGAAAAATTTCGCCTGCTGTCATTGAACGTTCAATATACGCTCACTTTCTGTCGTCTGAGGAGAGGTTGAGTTCAAACACAAATACATTCCTCTTTATGTTTGATGATATGTGAAATGCGAGGTACCCATCACAGATGTTATTAGTAGAACTCAGTTCACTGTGTTAAAAGTTAATCTGATATTTCTAATGGAGTATATAGCATACAGCACCTTCGAGTGGATTAAAAGCAAGGAAAGGTATCGTCGATTTCGGCGTTGTGTAAAGGAGTCTGATCATTTCCTGTCCTGAAGTTCAGGTCCAAACACGACAAATCACACCTTCAGATGTCTCTACTGTAGGTGGCTTCGAACTCTTCAACTGAAGTATTTCCTTTAAAAGCTAAATTATACTGTTGACAGAGGTTTCTGGCTTGATTAAGTACACTATTGAAAAAAAAGGAGCAAGTGTAGTTTACGTCCCCCTGTAGTGCCTAATGTAGTTAACGTTCCCCTACCTTATCATAGTGTAGTTTGCGTTCCCCAACTTTGTCCGCGTATACCTAATCAAATAAAACGTCTTTGAGGCTGCACTTTAGTCTTTGCATTAAAATCAACCTTGGTTATTGTAGTTTTCGGTTCACCTGACGATCAGGGCCCCCAGCCTTCTTTAGTTAGCTTTATAAGGCTAACTAACGAAAATATCACGACCTAACCTAACCAATCGTTGGGTCAACTGTACGCCCTTGACGATTGGTTAGGTTAGGTCGTAATATTTTCGTAAGTTAGCCTTATAAAGCTAACTAAAGAAGGTTGGGGACCCTGATCTTCAGGTGATCCTAGTTCTCTATTATATTATATAATATATATATATATATATATATATATATATATTACCTTACGAACCTTATGAACCTTATGTTGTTTTGTGCGTTGGTCTCTCTTCACTCGGAGGTCAAGCTGGTGGCCCCGCCTCTAGGTCTGGCCTGGTGGAGGAGCTAGTTGCTTTCTTGCGCTCTCCACCGTACATAGCCAGGCACGCCCGGCTCATCTGGTACTGTCCTGAGCCAGGCATCCAGTCTTTTCTTGAAGACTTCAACTTTGACCCCCGTTACGTTTCTGAGGTCCTTAGGAAGCTGGTTGAAAAGTCTTGGCCCCCTGACAACCAAGCTATTTTCCTTCAGGGTTGAGGAGGTCCCTTGTCGGGCCTTTAATTTGGGAACACTACACATTCTGCCTTTCCTATTTTCCAGTGTTGTTTGAATGGTAATTGGGTTTAGTTTTAAGTTTGGTACCAGTTTTTGATCATTTTCCATATGTAGATTATGATGTACCTCTCTCTTCTTCTTTCCAGTGAGTACAGATTTAGTTTACGTAGTCTTTCCCAGTAGTTGAGTTCTTTGCAGCCATCAATCTTGGCTGTGAAATGACTTTGCGTTTGTTCTAGTTTACTAGTTTTTTCCTTTTTATATGGGGACGTCAAAACTGAGCAGTATTCAAGTTTTGGTATAATCAGTGTTTTTAGCAGGGGAATTATTACTGTCCTGTCCCTTCTCTTGAACGTTCTTAGTACCTGTCCGGCGACTCTTTTTGCTTTATTTATCGCTATCTGATTTTGTGTTTCTAATTTCGCATCATCTGTCATTATTATCCGAGATCAATCGCTTTCGTGCTTCTCTGAATTTCCTGTCTATCTGGAGCATAATATGCAGTCTGTTTAAGTTCTTCTTTTCTACCATATCTCAAGAGCTGAAATTTCTCGGCGTTGAATGACATGTTGTTGTCTTCTGACCATTTGTATATTTTGTTCGTGTCCCTCTGCAAGGCCTCCACGTCATGTACATCGCTGATTTTTCTGCTGATCTTTGTATCGTCTGCAAAGGATGTTACTATACTGTTGCTGTTTACTCCGCTGTCTATGTCTGTTAACATGATAATGAACAGGAGTGGGGCCAGTACTGTCCCTTGTGGTACTGAGCTGCGTACTTCCGATTCTGATGATGATATACCTTGAATTTTGACGACCTGCAGACGATCTCTAAGGAAGTTGTAGATCCATTTTCCCACTTTGCCTGTTATTCCCATATATTTAATTTTATGTGCTAATTATACCATGGTCACATTTATCGAAAGCTTTAGCAAAATCTGTGTATATAACATCGTAGTTGTCATTGCCTTCCAATGCATCTAGGATATTGTTGTAGTGTTCTATTAGTTGTGATAGGCATGATCTACCTGATCGGAATCCTTGCTGATTTTCGTTGAATCTTTCCCGTGTCTCCAGGAAATCATAAATTTTCTCTCTAACTATTCTTTCAAATACTTTGATGAGGTGGGACGTAAATGGCACTCGTCTATAGTTCTTTGCTTGAGATCTGTCCCCTCCTTTATATATAGGGACAATGTTTGCTCTTTTCAAGATGCTCGGTATTTCCCACTGTCTAGGGATCTTCTCCATATCCAGTATAAAGGTGTAGCTATTTCATTTTTACAGTTTTTAATCAATATTGCGTTCCAATTCTCCGGACCTGCAGCTGAATGTGGTTTCATTTGTCCTATAGCTCTCGCTACATCTTCTTGTGTGAAATCAAAGTCTGTTATATACTCTCCTTGCAATTCCTCTTCAAAGAATGCATTTATGTCAGGTATCGCTTTGTCACTTTTTGGGGTACTGAAAACGGATTCATATTGAGCTCTCAATGTATCAGATATTTCTTTTGGATCGTCGGTTAGTTCATTATTTCCCGTCCTTAAGGGCCCAATAGCTGCGCGCATTTTTGTTTTCCTTTTTGCATAGCTATAGAAGTATTTTGGATTTTCCTTTATTGCTTCTACCGCCTTTTCCTCTTCCCTCTCTGTATGGTCCTTAATCAGGGCTTGTATTTCCCTATCGATACACTCCAGTTTTTTTTTATTGTTTTCCTGTCATTATCTCCGCAGTTACCTAACTTCGCCTCCACTCTCTTTCTTTTGCGGAATAGTCTTCGCTTTTGCCTCTCTAGCCAGCTCCTCTTTCCTTTTGGCTGTGATTTCGGAGCATATTTTTCTAAAATTCTCAGCGTTTTTTCCTCCAAGGTTGTTAGCATTTCTCCAGTTGTTTTATTCTCGAAAATTGTTCTCCATTCTATTTGGGCCATGTGCGATCTGATTGCTTCCCAATTTATAGTCTTCGAGTTTAAGTTAATGGCCCCGTATTATATATATACATACACGCACACACACACACACACACACACACACATATATATACCGGGTGGTGCAAAAGTCTGGACCCATAGGCGGTTTATATGGAAAAAAAGTGTGGCCTGCAGGAAGTTTATTATGAAATTAAAATTAATTAACCATACACCAGTGACTAAATTATATTAAATTTAACGTTCTAGTTCAGAATTTACAATAAGTGTTCGAATTGATGTCCATCTTCTTCCAAACACTTTTCTACTCGGTTGACACAAGACCTTTGCACATTTGTAAGCATAGTAATATTCGTTCTTATGGTTTCAATTTCTGTTGTGATGTTATCCTTTAGCGCTTGTATTGTTCTTGGTTTGTTAACGTAAACCACTGATTATAAAAATCGAAAGATATTTTTTATATAGTAAATTGCCTATGGGTCCAGACTTTTGCACCACCCTGTTATATATATATATATATATATATATATATATATATATATATATATATATATATATATTATATATATATATATATATATATATATATATATATATTTAAGGTTGTTCCACTTTTATCAAGTTGTGAATTTCACTACACTTTGCTCTTCCCCGTACACCTTATGATCAGTAAAGCATATATATCAAATTTAAAGCAAATCGAACACCATTTCGAGGTTGCACACTTATGTCACCTCTGATACCTTAGCCCTTTGTAACCAAATCTCGAGAATGTCCCAAGTTCCAACATATTGTAATGTTTTCTTTTCTTTCACAGGTGCAAAAAGTGTTGAAAATGGAAAGAAAGATCTGGCTGATTGAAAAGACTCCAGTCGAAGAGCTCTTAGGAGCAAGATTGCCATCCCGGGAGCAAGTCCTCCTCTGCTTTATGTACCATCACCTGGAGCTGAAGGAAACAATCCCCCTTGCCATCAAGTCTACGAGTATCAAGCTACAAGAAGTTTGGAAGAAGGCGAATATTCCCGTGAAGACAGGAGAACATTAGAGCTGCTATACTAAAGCTGTACAAAGAGTACCAAAACTTGAAGAAGAAGTCGCGAGAGACGGACAAAGCCATTATGACGCGTCAGGTGTGGAAGGGAGACCTTGCTGACCTTTTCGACATCGCTTGTCAAGGTGTGATGAGCATGAGTTCAGTTCCGGAGGAGGACAAGGTTTTCTTGTCCTCCCAGAGGGAGGACAGAATGAGTTCTTCAGTGGCTGGGGTGGATAGGAAACACACCATGGCTGTCAAACGGAAAGAAGAAGCAGCTAAGAAACTTGAACTTCGAAAACGAAAGCATGCTGAAGAAGCTGAAAAGATCTCCGGGAAAATGAAGCTGGATAGCACATCCTCTAGCTCAACGGCGACAACAGATGATGATGATGAAGATTTTGCTGCTCCATTGGCCTCTAAGTCGCTTCGTCGTTCCAAGAACACACTTGATCCAACACTCGTGGCTACTTGGGATAGAGAACAACTCTCTATTCGACAAGCAAGCACTTCCTTCATTGCAACTGCTAAAAGTCTCGGACAAGATGTATCGCAGATTATTATTTCGTCATCAACTGTTCATCGAGCATGTGCCAAGTATCGAGAGAAAATGGCCAAACAACTTGAGGAGTCGATCTTCAAAGATCCACCTCTCTTAATTCTGCACTGGGACAGCAAGCTACTATCCCAAGCTGCTGGCGGAAGCTCTAGAAGCTTGGAAGACAGAGTAGCTGTTGTGGTAATAGGGAAGGAGTTCGAGCATCGTCTTGGAGTGCCTGTTGCCCAGGATGGTACTGGTGAACAAATGGCCTGAGCCGTCATCCAGGAGCTGCAACGACTTGGAATTCAGGACCGCATCATTGGCCTCTCGTTTGACACTACGGCGTCCAATACCGGACTTCTGCAAGGGGGCATGTATGAGGATTGAACATTTCCTTGGTCGGTCGGTCTTGTGGTTGCCTTGCCGTCACTACATTTATGAGCTCATTTTGAAGGAGGTCTTTCATAAGTCCCTGGGGCCAACAAGTGGTCCTGAAATCCTGTTGTTTCGACGATTTCAGCAGCGTTGGGATTTTATTAACAAAAATTGTTTCAAAACCATGATCAATGAAGAAGAGCCAGCCACTAGGTACTTGGAAGATGAACGAATCAGGATGGAGAGTTATTATGGAAAAACTATACACGCTTACAACATGGTATCGTATGTGATACCTTTATTTCATAATTAAATATAAATTATTAATTAATTGAATTAAATACCTATACAAAATTGCCTCGGGATTGGCAACATAGCCTAATGGGAATGAAATGATTGCCATACATACCTAGAACCCGTATGTAGGCGTCGGGCCTACATAACCACGAGAAACATTTATTATTTCACGTGATCAAAATTTTCCATTGCTAACTCATGAGATTACATCAAGGCAAGGGTCAACAACCTTCGCCAAATCAGCAATTTATACTAAAATACGAAGATTATATTGTAGCGGCTCTCGCTCGGAGCTCTTTATGTTACAGCGAATGCTCTAAACAGGGAAGATGTGCTTCGTCTTCTCTAAAGTTCTGAGTGAATCTATACTATAATAAGAGAGCTGTCCGTCTGTCCGTCTGTCTGTCCGTCTGTCTGTCCGTTTGTCTGTCCGTCTGTCTGTCCGTCTGTCCGTCACACTTTCAGAAATTGTGAGAAAAATTGTGAGAAAAAAATTCAGAAATTGTAAAAAAAATTCAGAAATTGTATTACGGGCGGAATTGTGAAGCTCAAGATTTTCATGACTGTGTTCTTTTCTGTAATTTAGCAATGGGGGAAGGTGGGGGGTGGGGGTAATGGGGGAGGGGTTAGCCCCCAAGTTGTATGAATGGGGGTGAGGAGGTTTCGGGAGATACCAGATTCAGAAATGTTGACACAATGTGAAGCTCAAAATTTTCACGGCTGGGTTCTTTTTTTGTAGTTTAGCCTGTTTAACCGTCAGCGAAGCGGCGGGAACTGTACTAGTTCCTTATAATATAAAACCTAATAACTATAAAAAGGATAGGCCTATACCTTCAGGTGTTTAATTAGTGACTGCCTATATTAGTTACAAAGTGTCAACTCGTAGTGTAGGCTCCATCGTAACGGCCCTACATCGAAGAAGACCGTCACGCCCTACATCGAAGCAAACTAAGGCCCAGCGAAAATAAGGTGGGACACTTTCTTTCGTTCACATATAGGCATCTAAAATCCCGACGCTAGAGTTACCAAAAACAATTAAATATAAAGAGGTCCTTTGAAGACCTACACATACATAACAAACTAACGAAAAAACATAGGGCTTTTGTCGGTAACTCTCCACTGAAGTCTGCTGGAAATTTCCAACGGATGAGGGTATCAGGCAATCAACCCATAGCCCTATATAGTTTTTTCATAGTTATTTTCGTGGAGTCATTGAAAGTTCATGTCACCCGAGAGAAGATTATGAGGAACTCCTCAAGCTGTCGCTCCTTTTCCTTGGAGGCTGGGGTGGAGCTGAGTTCTTCTTCAGGACTCCAGGAGCCCATCATCAAGCCAGGTGGATGGCGAAAGCTATCTATGTGCTGAAAATGGTTTTGTTCCGGGAGCAACTGGAACTCACCGGTTCTGGCACGAGGCCCCGAAAAATGATCTAGACATGATTCAACTGTTGATTTCATATCCGAACAAGGACCTGGGCCAGGCTGCCTTGAGAGTTGCCAAAAGGTATCTATGGTATCTCTCGGAGACTCTAGTCGGCTTGGCTTTCCTTGATAAACGGATATCGCCAAATGAGAAAGAAAAGATGTTCCACGCCTTGAACAAACCTGCGTCGAGGAAGGAACTCAAACGACTAGAGTGGAAAAACCTGACTTTTGAAGGCAAGGATCTGAGCAACTTCGTCACTCAAAGGACGAAGACATTCTTCGACAACTTCGGCGTCGGGGATGTCGACAACGTAGAGGAGTACACTAAAAATGACGGCTTGAGAGAGTCACTCAACGCGCTGAAAGTCATAAACGACACAGCGGAGAGGGGAATTGCATTAATCAAGCAATTCAATGAATCAGTCAAGGACGAGAAGCAAAAACAATTCTTGTTGCGGATTGTTGAACATCATCGAAAGGAGGTGCCGAAAAGAACCAAGGCGGGAACGTCCTTGTACCAATTCAAAAAATGATTCGGATTTTCTGATTTTAATACCAGAGTTTTTTATTTTCTGTGCTTCCAAGGGAGAATTCTTTTGTAACACTTAAGAAAATTTTGTATTATTAAATTGTAGTGTATTGTGTAATGTGTATTGATTTGAATTTTCCAATTTTATTATTAGAGTTTTTCATTTTCCGTGGTTCCAAGGGAGAATTTTTTCGTAACACTGAAGAAAATTGTTTATTATAAAAAGTTCAAATTGTGCAACCCCTAAATATCACTTAATCGTTTCCAAAATTGGTGCACATCTTTCTTACATGAAAAGGAATAAAAGCACAAGCAAAGTGGAGGAAAATATTAACCTTTGATATTTTCCTCTGTACGAGTGAAACACCCTAATATATATATATTACACATTATTTATTATTTTAAAATAATAAGTTGTTTGAGTCTTTTAGCAGATATCTGTCTCCGTCTGGGAGCGAAACTAAATAATCTCTTCACTGCTCTGACGCATTATTGATGAAAGTACGGTATTATTTTGAAGGGAAACTTTCTTTACCGATGGATAGTCACTCTTTTGTTATTCGATATTCTTTCTTTTATTCTCCAAAAATCTCAAAACTTTAAGCTCATTTTTATCAGTGATTTTTTGTTTTTCGATTTTGATTTGGCAATCTGTGAATTTTTACCCACTGCATTTGCTGAAAACGTAAGCTATCCTTCAATATTTGTTTCATTTATGACTCAATTTTCATAAATGTCTGATGTTTAATTTGTTGAAGGGGAACATAATTTATTTGTATTAACTTTTTTTTGACACATCCCTCTACTTTACGTCGGCAAACTTGGTTGGTGCTACTGTAGTATGCGGTCTACCTACGATTCGGCGGTCTATCTTTTAATTATAGTTTCTTATCTTGTTTACTAATTGTTTGTTTACATCCCATTGTCAATCGCCCTTGACGATTGGTTAGGTTTAGTCATGATATTTTCGTTAGTTTTAACGAAAATATCATGATTAAACCTAACCAATCGTAGGTAGACCGCATACTACAGTAGCACCACTTGGTTTGTTTTAAATTATTCACAAAAACACGGCAGTTATTCCACTGAGCGATATGTTAATTAACAAATTTAATTAATAAACAATAAAAATATCTACAGTTATCAGGGCGAAATCCTAAAATATTATTTTCCAGATAAGAAACTGGTCATACAAAATCAGAATATTAACCTGAGCATTGAATAACTACAATCTAGCATAGCTCATCTTATTATTTATATTTCGCATAAATTTCATATTCATCTCTTTTATAGTTCTTTATTATTACGTCTATAAGTTGTTTCTCGCATATTTGTGAAACGTTGGTATATAGGAAATCCCATCAAGTACTAACGTCATCCCAATGAATACCCAATATAAGCTAATCTGAAATGTCTAATGCATGAGAGTTTACGGAATTTAAGTTTAAGCATAAGTTCAAGTTTAGATGAAAACAAATACTTCACAGCATTTCTCTTAAACACTTTTGACTTTCAGTTTATATCCATTTCTTCTTGTAATTGTAAACTATATCTGTAATCCAACGTGAAATAAGACTTGGCTTGCTCTGAAGGGGAATTAATTTCGGATCACCTGACGATCAGGGCCCCCAACCTTCTTTAGTTAGCTTTATAAGTCTATCTAACGAAAATATCACGACCTAACCTAACCAATCGTCAAAGGCGTACAGTTGACGTAACGATTGGTTAGGTTAGGTCGTGATATTTTCGTGGCTAGCAAAAGAAGGCTGGGGGCTCTGATCTTCAGATGATCCTTAATTTCATAGTGACAATGACTAAATGGCAAAAATAAAAGCTTTTAAAACAATATCTCTCCTTATAAAAACTTTATAAAACTAATTATAATTATTAGAGTATGAAATAATATACGTTCATTCTTTTTGCGTGAAAATGTTTTCCAGTAACCCCGACTGAGATTTAAAATTCATGAAACGTTAGGAACAGGTCAATCTCCGGCTATTAACCTTGACGTAATGTAAATAGCTATCAGATTACTTTCGTTATGACAACCTCACTGAAATTGGGATTTAAAATTCATGAAACGTAAGGAACAAGTATCTAGAGCAAATCTGCAATGATTTACTAAAGAAAATACTACAGTCAATTTATCAATTTATCTCACTTAATTTTATTCTTTTACGAATATCTCGTGTATAACTTCATTTTATAATACAATTCTTGTTGTAGAATAAATAAATTTTGTTTGTTTGTTTGTTTGTTTAAATAAGAGGGAGCTAAAATTTACGGATCACCTGAAGATCAGGGCCCCCAGCCTTCTTTAGTTAGCTTTATAAGGCTAACTAACGAAAATATCACGACCTAACCTAACGAATCGTCAAGGGCGTCCAGATGACCTATAACTGGTTAGGTTTAGGTCGTGATATTTTCGTTAGTTAGCCTTATAAGGCTTACTAAAGAAGGCTGGGGGCCCTGAACTTCAGGTGATCCAAAATTTCTTCTATTGCCAACTTCGCTGTAATAAATTGATTGAAAAGAGTGTGAATTACCAGTTTACACACAGAATGATGAAGTCTTTGCTGTTGCGATGAAGTGAACGAATACAAACAATATCTCGTTTATACAATCTCTCTCAGGTAAAATATATGACACGTGTGACTTACTTTTAGTTTCTATTGCAAAGAACCTTCTTTCTTTCCAATAATATATATATATATAACCTTTAACCTTTGGTTAGCTTCCGCCCGAATTGTTCATTTTGACGAAAGTCAAGCTTTTCACTCCAGCTTAGACCTACGCTAACCACTACACCACCGAGGCGCATATATATATATATATATGCTCATTGAATTCTGCAAAATATCTGACAGACTTTCGTAAACTTGACATGAGTAATATATTGAAAAATATAAAATTACATCCTCAAACCAGTTTGGGTTTTGTATAAAGGGAAAAAGACACCCAATAAGTAACACTTGTTTCTGATTATTGCATCCATATTTGTGCTGAGTTTAGTAAGGTCTTTAATAGTGTAAACCTTTTTCGAATCACCTGAAGATCAGGGCCCCCAGCCTTCTTTAGTTAGCTTTATAAGGCTAACTAACGAAAATATCACGACCTAACCTAATCAATCGTCAAGGGCGTACAGTTGACCTAACGATTGTGTAGGTTAGGTCGTGATATTTTCATTAGTTAGCCTTATGAGGCTAACTAAAGAAGGCTGGGGGCCCTGATCTTCAGGTGATCCCCTTTTTCTTTTAACTTTCAAATTTTATGAAACTGATACAAGAGATCGTGTACTCGATATAATGAAGTTCCTTTTTATTGACTATCGTAAACCCTATGTATGCCGTTTAATACATCGTTCGGAGCTATTGAAGAATAGGGACCCCAGCCTTCTTTAGTTAGCTTTATAAGGCTAACTAACGAAAATATCATGACCTAACCTAACCAATCGTCAAGGGCGTACAGTTAACCTAACGATTGGTTAGGTGAGGTCGTGATATTTTCGTTAGTTAGCCTTATAAGCCTAACTAAAGAAGGCTGGGGTCCCTATTCTTGAATAGCTCCCATCGTTCTTTGATATACGTAACTGTAGTTGTTCTGCAAGGTGGTTTTCTTGAGGCACCCTTATACTACCTTTATGCAAATTACCTAAATTACCTCTAATCCATTGTAAATATGACCCTATTGGCGGATTATATCAGTTTCATTATCAGTGGGAAAGATCATTTCATTGGTTAATCTCATACAAACTACACTTAATAAGTGGTTTAACTTCATTAAATTATGCCAAAATCCCTTCAAAACAAAGTGGATGTAATTGTTATTAATCACTGTCTATTCTAATCCAAAGTTCTGTATAAAGCAGACTAATGTTAAAAGAGTATTATTCTTTTAAATATCTTGGATTGACATTATTCTTAAATTTAAACAGAAATCAGCAAAATATCGTTAAGATATTAAGATAAGATAAGACATATCAACTAAAGATAAGACATATCACTAAAGATAAGATAAGACATATCAACGAAAGGTAAGATAAGACATATCAACTAAAGATAAGATAAGACATATCAACGAAAGGTAAGATAAGACATATCAAGTAAATAAAAAGAAAATTGGCCCTTAAAACAACAAAATCTTTTTATTATAGATTTATCGGTGCTACTCTAGCGTGCGGTCTACAAAGATATTTTTAGTCTACGAAAAAATTTGCGCTGAAGTGACCTGACCTGACTTGAATTTGTGCTGACCTGACCTGACCTGAAATGACTTGACTTTATCTTTGAGGACGAATGTGAGGTTAAGACGGACTATAAAAGTGGGACTCATGAAGAAAAATATTAGTTCAATTATATTAAAACAAAAAATTTAAGTGACAAATAAAACAAACAATTCATTCCATGGGATATAATGCCGGGTTAGGTCAAGTGTATGCTCTTGGCAATTGGTTATGTTAAGTTGTGATATTTTCGTTAGTTTTAATTATCGAAAATATCACAACTTAACCTAATCGATCGTCAAGGGTATACAGTTGACCTAACCGAGCATTCACTTAACCTAACCGGGCATTATATCCCATAGAATGAATTGTTTGTTTTATTTGTCCTTTAAATTTTTTGTTTTAATGTAACTGAATTTGTAAATATGTTGTAGACCGCACGCTGTAGTGTAAATATCTTCGTAGACCGCACGTTATGGTAGCACCGATTTATCGCTATTCAGGTATTATTTACGGAATTATTGGTTTGACTGGACTCCTTTTTGACTTTACTGTCTGGAAATATTTCGAAAACTTCAAGATAATTAAGATACTGTATTCTTAAAATTTATTCTCCAATCATTAACTTTGGCGTAATGTAAATAACTATCAAATTATTTCCGTTATGACACCCTCACTGAACTTTGTAACCAACATTTTTATAACATCAGATTTGGATATCATTTTATGATACCATTCTTTCGGGTAACAGTTAAATACAACCGTAAGCATCAGCTGAGCTAGATTAGAGAGTGGAATTCATTCCCTTGATGTACGACGTTCATTTTCTAAAATTAATTTTCAATAAATATATACGTTCTTTCCACATTTCTGTTATCATTGTAAAATATTTTGTCTGTCTTGTTTGCTTGTCGTCCATCAGTTCTAGTTATTAATTTATTTCTGTTTATTTATTATATATGTAAATTTATAAACAATAAAAAATTCAGCATATATATATATATATATATATATATATATATATATATATATATATATATATATATATATATATAATATATATCAGGAACAACAAGACTAGGCAACATACAAACATTTAATATTCAGAGCTTTCTACATTTCTAATGTCATTTTCAGTGCTAAATAAATAAATAAATATATATATATATATATATATATATATATATATATATATATATATATATATATATATATATATATATATATATATATATATATATATATATATATATATAGTTAAAAACCAATTATAAATTTAAAACAAAATTTCAATATTGACAAATACTACAACGAAAATTAGAAATTAAGACACACGAAATTATAAAGTTAATAAAATTAAAATATAAAATATTATAAAAGAAACCATAAAAGGGGGCTTACCTTTAAGATAAAAGTAAATGTAAGTAAAAACATTATAAAGTAATTTGGGAAAACATTATGGAAAAGTTTAAAATGTAAACTATTAAAATTTATAAAACTTTAAAAAGAACA
Organism: Bathynomus jamesi; assembly: GCA_023014485.1. Lineage (NCBI taxonomy): Eukaryota > Metazoa > Arthropoda > Malacostraca > Isopoda > Cirolanidae > Bathynomus > Bathynomus jamesi. The sequence continues at coordinate 989,070 of JAJOZX010000590.1, forward strand.
AATCAGGTACAATTTATTCAATCACAGTAACTTGTACCTGATTTGTTTCTTTTAAGGTTTTATAAATTTTAATGTTTTACATTTTAAACTTTTCCATAATGTTCCACTAAATTATTTTATAGTGTTTTTACTTACATTTACTTTTATCTTAAAGGTAAGACCCATTTTATGGTTTCTTTTATAATATTTTATATTTTAATTTTATTAACTACTTTTATAATTTCGTGTTTGTCTTAATTTTTAATTTTCGTTGTGGTATTTGTCAATATTCAAATTTTGTTTTAAATCTATAGTGGCTTTTAATTTTATATATATATAAAATTTTAGCTCTGAAAATGACATTAGAAATGTCGCAAGCTCTGAATATTGACTTTTTGTATATGGACTAGTTTTGTTGTTCCTCATTCGACTAAAGTTTCCACCTCAGAAATCACTTGGCTGTATTATATATATATATATATAATATATATATATTATATATATATATATATAGTATATGAAGAACACAAAGGAATGAAGGAATAAAGGTTAAGTTAAGTATCGCTCCCATTCATTATTAGAATTAACTACACAAAAGCATTGTTGATGTAACAAATTATGAATAAAACAAGTTTAAATTAACAGGTTTAGTAAAATAAACATAATTACATATTTAGATTCAGGAGAAAATTCTTTATTAAAAATCATATAAAAAGTAATATATTTATTATCCTCATAGCTGGTATTATCGAACAAAGTGGGTATACATTTCTTTGGGACACGCTGTATATATATATATATATATATATATATATATATATATATATATATATATATATATCGTGTCCCAAAGAAATGTATACCCACTTTGTTCGATAATACCAGCTATGAGGATAATAAATATATTACTTTTTATATGATTTTTAATAAAGAATTTTCTCCTGAATCTAAATATGTAATTATGTTTATTAAAAATTGAAAAACAAAAGTTACAGATGTTTAAATTATAATTATTATTTTCGAGACTTCATGTGCGATATTTTCTAATATTTTTGCGCGTATACGAGATAAGTTTGAAACCGACGGCACTGTGCAAAACTTACAAAAACAACGTTCTGGAAGACGTCGAACATCTTAGATAAAGTGTCATTTAACCATGGAATTTGTAAATTTTTTGAATTAACTAATAATTACAACATTTATGCTTCAATATCAACACTAAACATAAGTATCTCAAAACAGTCGGTTAAAATATTAGAAAATATCGCACATGAAGTCTCGAAAATAATAATTAAAATTTAAACATCTAACTTTTTTGTTCTTCAATTTTTAATAAAAATAATTACATATTTAGATTCAGGAGAAAATTCTTTATTAAAAAACATATAAAAAGTAATATATTTATTATCCTCATAGCTGGTATTATCGAACAAAGTGGGTATACATTTCTTTGGGACACGCTGTATATATATATATATATATATATATATAATTTTAGCTCTGAAAATGACATTAGAAATGTCGCAAGCTCTGAATATTGACTTTTTGTATATGGACTAGTTTTGTTGTTCCTCATTCGACTAAAGTTTCCACCTCAGAAATCACTTGGCTGTATTATATATATATATATATATGAAAAATTATTTCACGAAAGTGACACGTGAAAAGTATTTATGATGAATAAAACCACGAAGGAAAAAAGAAACACAAAGGGGTGCTCAAGCGCTTTCGTCTAATGACATCCTCAGGAACACTGGAGTGAAAGGACAGATCAAGGCAATATATAGGTTACAAAAATAAACATACATACATACATATTCACATATATATATACATATATATATATATATATATATATACATATATACATATATATAGTAAGCATAGAAAAAAATTGTGGGAGGAGCCAACATTTATATGGTCACAGAAGAATAAAGAAATAAAAATAAATATAAATATAAATTGAGAAAAAATTAATTACAAAATAGTGCCTTAGTGATATATATGTCACAGCCTAAATAATCATAAAGAAATAAACAGGCAAATAAAAAAAACCCATAAATATACATACATATATATATATATATATATATACATATATATATATATATATATATATATATATATATATATATAAAGACACTTTTAGCACTTTGGCCGACCTTCAATATAAATTCAAATGGCTTTTTTATGGAACAGGTCACAAAAGAATAAAGAAATAAAAATAAATATAAATATTGTAAGTGGAATCTACCAATTCAAGCTCAAGAGGGAAGTTTTACAATCGATTTAATAGATGCTGCCAAATTGATATATATGTCACAAAAAAATAAAGAAATAACCAAAAAAAAAAAAAAAAAATTAATTATTAAAAAAATAAAAAATAATAATAATAAATTGAAAGATAAATTTTAAGAGAGGCACACCAATTTATAAGGGAAAAATTACCACATATGCATATTATAGTCACAAACGAATAAAAAAGTACAAGTAAATTAAATTGGAAAACAAAATGATGCCTAAATGATATATAAAGAACAATAAAATATATATACAACATATATACGGTATATATACGAAATATAAACGCAATATATACAGAATATATTATATATATATATATATATGCATAAGGGAAAAAAAATTACCAAATTTGTTTTTATAATTATTGTCTGAGAAAACGGTAGGTCGCAAAAGAATAAAGAAATAAAAATAAATATAAATTGAAAAAATTACAAATAATACACGTACACATGTATACCACATAACCAAATATATATATACATATACACACATATATACAAACACACACACACACACACACATATATATATATATATATATACAAGCTTGACCTTCACGAAATGAGAAATCATCCCGCAGAACCTTTGTGAGGTTGTAAGGTAAGGTAAGGTACATACACATATACATATATATATAATATATATATATATATATATATATATATATATATTTAACTGCATACATACATACATACATACATATACACACATACATACATACATATACACACATATACATACAAACACATTTAACTGCAATGACCACACACATACTCACATACACATACATACATACACATACACGCATACAGCAAAAAATTGAAAAATAAAATTGTAAGGGAAACAACAGACAAAAACAAATTTTTTACCAAAGATTTAACAACCTGCCCTTTTTGTTTAAATCCATTCTGAAGGAATTCAGAGCAACGGGATCAAGTTGAAACAGACCTTTACTCATGTTAAGGTTATTTGTAAGTTGAATTATAGCCGACTCTAGAATATCTTTGGTAAAAAATTTGTTTTTGTCTGTTGTTTCCCTTACAATTTTATTTTTCAATTTTTTGCTGTATGCGTGTATGTGTATGTATGTATGTGTATGTGAGTATGTGTGTGGTCATTGCAGTTAAATGTGTTTGTATGTATATGTGTGTATATGTATGTATGTATGTGTGTATATGTATGTATGTATGTATGTATGCAGTTAAATATATATATATATATATATATATTATATATATGTGTATGTACCTTACCTTACCTTACAACCTCACAAAGGTTCTGCGGGATGATTTCTCATTTCGTGAAGGTCAAGCTTGTATATATATATATATATATGTGTGTGTGTGTGGTGTGTGTGTTTGTATATATGTGTGTATGTATATATATATTTGGTTATGTGGGTATACATGTGTACGTGTATTATTTGTAATTTTTTCAATTTATATTTATTTTTATTTCTTTATTCTTTTGCGACCTACCGTTTTCTCAGACAATAATTATAAAAACAAATTTGGTAATTTTTTTTCCCTTATGCTATATATATATATATATATATTCTGTATATATTGCGTTTATATTTCGTATATATACCGTATATATGTTGTATATATATTTTATTGTTCTTTATATATCATTTAGGCATCATTTTGTTTTCCAATTTATATTTACTTGTACTTTTTTATTCGTTTGTGACTATAATATGCATATGTGGTAATTTTTCCCTTATAAATTGGTGTGCCTCTCTTAAAATTTATCTTTCAATTTATTATTATTATTTTTATTTTTTTAATAATTAATTTTTTTTTTTTTTTTTTTTGGTTTATTTCTTTATTTTTTTGTGACATATATATCAATTTGGCAGCATCTATTAAATCGATTGTAAAACTTCCCTCTTGAGCTTGAATTGGTAGACTCTCACTTACAATATTTATATTTATTTTTATTTCTTTATTCTTTTGTGACCTGTTCCATAAAAAGCCATTTGAATTTATATTGAAGGTCGGCCAAAGTGCTAAAAGTGTCTTTATATATATTATATATATATATATATATATATATATATATATATATATATATATATATATGTATGTATGTATATTTATGGTTTTTTTTTATTTGCCTGTTTATTTCTTTATGATTATTTAGGCTGTGACATATATATCACTAAGGCACTATTTTGTAATTAATTTTTTCTCAATTTATATTTATATTTATTTTTATTTCTTTATTCTTCTGTGACCATATAAATGTTGGCTCCTCCCACAATTTTTTTCTATGCTTACTATATATATGTATATATGTATATATATATATATATATATATATATGTATATATATGTGAATATGTATGTATGTATGTTTATTTTTGTAACCTATATATTGCCTTGATCTGTCCTTTCACTCCAGTGTTCCTGAGGATGTCATTTGACGAAAGCGCTTGAGCACCCCTTTGTGTTTCTTTTTTCCTTCGTGGTTTTATTCATCATATATATATATATATATATAGTATATGAAGAACACAAAGGAATGAAGGAATAAAGGTTAAGTTAAGTATCGCTCCCATTCATTATTAGAATTAACTACACAAAAGCATTGTTGATGTAACAAATTATGAATAAAACAAGTTTAAATTAACAGGTTTAGTAAAATAAATATGAGTCTTTAATGAAACATTGAAATAATTTGAGATAATATTAAAACCAAGGTTTACTAATTAAAATGGGGGAAGGGTTTCAAAGTCGAAATTGAATATAAAGCTGATGAGCAAACTTTGTTTATTAATAATTAATTAAAAGGAAATTTGCAAAAAGTTATTTATCGTTTGTGAAGGGTAAAGCATATTTTCATTTTGATCATGTTTAAATAATTTTAAACATTAAAATTGTTCATATTATTTTTCCACCTTCTAGTGTGTGTCGGTAGGACTGGTGAAGTGGGTACTAAAGGTCTTTTTTTTGGCCTAAAGGGGTGTGTTTAGGGAAGCCTGTAAGTTTGGCACCAGTGAGAAAAGGGCTATTTAAGGTTATTTCCTAACTAATTAATGTTCGTTTTATTTTCAAATTTCTGTATTTTTCTAAGATTATTTCCTCGGCGAACTTTTTTCCGCGATTGTACATTCGACTTGCTCCACACAAACTGAACAAAACTCTCGGAATATATACACCGTCTGCCCAAAAAAAGGGTTCACTCTTAAAACAGCCACAAAATCAACATTTATTAACCAATCATAATGAAACTCATACAGAGCAAAACTATGTAAACAGTGTATATGTAGCCTACACCAATTTTCAGATTATTATATTGAAAATTAATGATTTAATGGGGATTGTTTTTGTTCAACAAATTTTGTTGGTGAACATTGCTCCAGTTTTGAACTCTAGAAGTCCACAAAGGCGGTAAAACTTTGGTAATAAAATTTTTATTCTCATTTTAGTTGTAAAATATATCATAAGATTTACAAAATATAGGAAATGCCTCTATTAAAAAACCATGAAAATAACAAAGGATTTTTGAATTTCAAAACAGAAATTAAATCCTAAGTTTACAAAAGAAATCAAATTAGCATTTTACTCTTTTGAAATTCCTATTAAAAAAAAATGTTCACTGTTTCCCTTCTGTTTCAACAATTTTCTTCAATCTTGGACGAAATTCATCACCGGTTCGATCGATCTGCTCCTGTGGTATCTCTTCCCACTTCTCCACAAGAAGCTGACGCAAGTGATCAACATTTCTCACCCTGCTCCTGTAAACTCTCTGTGCCAAATTTTCCCAGATTCCATAGTCAACAGGGTTCAAGTCAGGACTGTTAGGTGCCAGTTTTGGGGTTCAAGTAATTCTGGGACATTATTTTTGAAGTATTCCACAGTTGCTATTACTGTATGGGACGTTGCTCCGTCTTGCTGAAAAAGATAATAACCACGTTGGCCAGATTTTGCATTTCGGGAAGCATGTTTCGCAGCAGAGTATTTCGATAGTACTCGGCATTGACTTTTACACCAGGCTCAATAAAATGAATGGATGTTTTTCCTAACTTTGATATGCCAACTGACACCATGACAGTAGCTGAGAAATGCCTTCTGGTTGCAAAAAGTTTGCTATCAGGTATTTCATTCTTACATTGGACGTGCGAGTAAACTCTGTCATTTTGACTGTTCCGAGGTGGATCCACAGTGAATCTTTTCATCAGTGAAAAAAGCCTTTCAAAGTTTATCACATGTTACTCGCCGTAAGATTTGTTTTGATCTCTGAACTCGTTTCTGCTCATCAGTTTGAGTAATCTTTTGCCCGTGCACTCTTTTGAAAGGTTTTAGTTGAAGGTCTTGTTTAATTATGCGTCTCACACTAGTTTCTGATAATTGTAACTCTTTTGATATGCGAGCTGGTGTGAAATGGGTTCCTGGCTGGTTTTCCTGACTTAATATACGTTCTTCGATATCGTCACTATTGTCTTGTATGCGAACAGTTTTTGGTCGCCCACTTCCCTCTCTTCTTTTGATATCCCCAGTCTCGTCAATTTTCTTTAGAAGCTTTCCCAAACCACCAAGAGTCCATCCTTTGTTGGGAAATTCGGAGAATAGTTTCGTTCGTCCATATTCCTTTTCTAGTCTATAATGCTTAATTATAATCTTATCTTCCTCTGAAATGCATATTCACTATATTTTATAACTCTGCGAAAAAAATCGTATATTAGAATTTACAAAAGTGAAAATGGAAATAAAGGATTCTTGAATAGTTTGTCGAGCATAAGTTGTAGTATTATTAGAGAAATATTTAATAAATCGTTATTTTTGATAACTTCGAATTGAAATTTTGTTTACAGGTAGATGTTTTATGTATCTTTTACGTGTATAAGTTTAATACTGATTGTTTGAAAAATGTTGATTCCATGGATGTTTTCAGAGTGAACCCTTTTTTTTGGCAGACGGTGTAGAATTTCAAACTTTCCGATACAGACGCGTACTTTATTCGCGTATTTGAATTTGCTACTTTCTTTTATAAACCTCATGCAGCGAAGTACATTAGGGTTCACAGTAGTGATGTAGCGAAGCTTCGCATTCGCAACCGCGGAGCCTCCGCAAAAATTTTAGATTTGCATTCGCATTCGCATTTTTTTAATGCGAATTTGCGGAGCTGAGAATTGCGGAGAACGGGACACACATTTTCAGCTGCGGCCTTCAATGCAGAAGCATTTTTAAAAACGGTTGAGACGGTAAACTGACTTAGTTGAAGAAAGTTGAATGCCATTTCCGTATTCATCAAATTATATTTCTAAAATAAAATTTATACTGACGCAGAGGAAATTTCTTTGGCTTTAAGACAATATAAAGTTTATTACAAAGTTCAATTTAGAAATGTTTTTAATGTGTAAATATCAGAAGTATTTTTTTGTTCAAGTACTTTATTTTTCATAATAATGCTCATATCTCTTTTATTTTAACAGATATTGGTATTATTTTTTTTCTGAATAAGTTTACTGTAAGTACTAGTGAGAACATATGTGAAAAAATCGTTGTAAAAAAATTGAATAATTTTTTTTGCTATAAGCATTTTAATAAAATAAAAAACAATTTTCACGAAAATTTGGCAATTCTGTACCGACCTGACTCGTGACATGCAGGCTTTTACTTTACCGTCCGTTCTGTCACAATAAGTGCAATACATCTTCAGTCGTATCATTATTCAAAATTTCAAATATTAACTTCGTCGACTGCAGTTGTTTTCACGCCATCGCTCTCAACTTCATCATGAGAAAATCAACAGTTTGGAAATTCTTCTCAAAGAACGCTGATGATACTGCGAAGTGCTTGTTATGCCAACGCAACTACTCTCGAAAGGGACGAACCACATCAAACATGAGAAATCATCTGTATTCAATTCGTCCAAAAGAATTTAAAGAACTGAGTGATGCTGAAAACGAAGCTAAAGAAGATTCAAAGAAAAAAGAAGAACCGACGCCATTACAAAAGACTAAGTCTGACATTAGACAGAAAAATCTCGGATTTCAAACAATTGAAAGTTGCTACCAGAAATTGAAGCCTTGGAATGATGGCAATCAAAAATCTAAGACGTACGACTACCGCATCGCAGAAATGCTAGTAATGGATGATTTGCCGTTTAGTCACGTAGAAGATGTCGATTTCATGCGGCTTATGGCGGAAGTTGCTCCGCAATACAAGATCAAGGCACGACAATTTTACGCTGATCTAATATGCAACAGCATGTACCAAGGTGTAACTGGGAAGATTCAAGATATTGTGGACGAAATCAAGGAATCATTGGTATCCTTTACAACTGATACATGGTCCGACACATCTGCTGGAGTAAGCTTCCTTTCGCTGACCTGCCATGGGGTGGATAATGAATACAAGAGGACGAATTTGATGCTCGGCGCTGAAACTTTGGACGAACGGCACACCGGTGCATATATATCGGAAAAGTTCGACCAAATGCTCGAAAAATGGAAAATTTCTCATTCGTCTGTTAATTCGGTGATGCCTGACGGCGCTGCAAACATGAAGAAAGCGATGGATCTGTCAGGCGTCAACAACATTGATTGTACTGCCCACAAACTACAGCTCGTTGTAAAATCAGGCTTGTCGGCTCAAGAAAATGTTCAGAATTTGCTGGTGAAAACCCGTTCAATTGCGACACATTTCAACCACTCCGTTGCAGCAAAGGATGAACTGAAGAAGATTCAGACGCGTTTGGATTTACCAAAATTGGGAATGATTCACGATGTCGCCACAAGATGAAAGTACTCTGCACATGATGGAAAGAGCTGTTCAGTTGAAGGACCCACTAAGCTTGTATAGCACTGCGAATTCCAAAATACAACAACTATCGAATGATGATTTCGCTCTACTATCTAGCTGCACGAATATTCTCAAGCCTTTTGACGAAATCACGAAGAAACTCAGTAGCTCAGCATCTTCCATATCAGACGTCATTTCTCTGATAGCCTCATTGAAGAATGTGTTAAAACCAGAAAACAGAGATGATGTTCAAGTCAGAACAATGAGAGAAATTATGTACGACGAAATAGAAAGAAGATTCGTTGAAATCGAGACCAATGACTCCTATGCTTTGGCCACTTACTTAGACCCCAAGTACAAAGCAAAGATGTTCTCCAGTACTGCCGTTACCAAGCGTGTCCAAGAAAAAATAGCGCAACTTTGCGATGACCTGGCTAAGGCACAATCTGAAGAACCAATGGAGAAGAGAATGCGCGCCAGTACGTCTGTGTCTTCACCATCAAATTCAAAAGCTGCCTCAATCATTGAGTCCATGACGTTGCTACTGGCCGCCTCAAACAGTGACGAAGAAGCAGAAGAAGCAATCAGCAGAAATTCAATAAAATTTGTTCAAGAATACCATAAAGAGAAAAGAATCGCCCAAGACGAAAACTCTTTAGCGTGGTGGAGAGACAACCAAGAAAAGTACAAGCTTTTAAGTGTACTTGCTAAGAGATTCCTTGGATGTCCTCCAAGTAGCGTCCCAAGTGAGCAACTATTCAGTGGTGCTGGCCTCATCTATGACGAGAAAAGAAACCGCTTGCAAGGAGATAAGGCAGAAAAATTGCTCTTTCTTAAATTTAACTTGGCAACTATTGGGTTTAAATATGTAAAACTGTAATTATGTACTTTAATATTTTATTGTAATTATACATTATTAATATGTAAGAAATTTATTATATTGTGTATAAAAACAGTTGTCAAATAATAATAGCATTTGTTATTTGTTTTACTTTCTCGTTATAAAAATAGTAATCGTTGTATTCTGGTTTATAAGCGTCCCTTGGTAAAATTTCAGAAAATAGCCACATTTTTAAAATAATTCAAGATTCGCATTCGCCTCCGCATTCGCGCGAATCTCAATTTTCAGATTCGCATTCGCATTCGCATTCGCAGATTCGCAAAATTTCAGCTTCGCTCCATCAATAATTCACAGTAATTAACAAAGCTACGCGGTGGGCTTCTTTTTTAAAGCTCAGTCATCGGAATTAATACTAAATGATTCTTATAGAGTCATTATTTATTGGCAAATTCTTTATCCTTTTAAAAGGTTTTGGTATTTCCCCGCGAGTCATTTTTTTTAGTTCCAACAATTTTTTATCGCCAGTTAGAATTTTACAACATTGCTTTAATTTAATATTTTGGTCTATTTTCATCACTTCATATTTTACAGGATTTGAAATGTAGGTTCAACCCTTGAAAAGGCACTTATTTGAAATGCATAAAACCTACTATATTTCACGGTGCGCCTTATTATTTACACTGTCCCGATAAAAATTATAATATATAGGATGGGGGGGGGGAGAGTTTATTCACTCAATGCACGGTAATTCGTTATCGCATTAAAAAAACAAAGATTACGATGAAAACCCAATATAATATTCTTATAGACGCACCAAATGAAGAATGGTGAAAATAAATTTCGTTTGTTTATCCAACTTTCATTATTTATATTTCTTTTGGGGGTAAAAGAAGGGAATATCATAAATTACCGATTTACCACTGTATTCCCTTGTCCCCTATTCTATTCCCCTTCTTTTTCCCTTGTGTCTCTTGTCTCCCCTTATCGCGTGTTGTGTGTCCCCTAATCCTTTACAATCCATTTATACAATGTTCAATACCACACGTGAACAGGTATTTTAATAATGAATGAAGGAATCAATATCCTTGGTTAAACGCAGCGCGTATAATTAAATACTTTGTTTCACTATCCTGATCGTTCATTTCCATGCAACATGTAATATATATATATATATATATATATATATACATTCAACTGCAAAGAACACGCAGTATAAATAACGTAAAGAACGACGCTATTTATACTGCGTGTTCTTTGCAGTTGAATGTATATAATGTTACGGCATGCGGGAGGTGCCCCCTTGGGGCATTGGTTTCTGCGAGTATGTAGAGGAATTACGGCATTTGGAAGAGTGAAGTCCATGGTGTAGTGGTTATCGCGTCTGACCGGCAATCGGAAGATCCCGGGTTCGTTTCCCAGGTGGTACTTCATTTTTTCATTTGTTGTTTTCTCTTTCTCGTCTTGCGCGGAATATCTCCTATACAAGCGTCGTTCTTTACGATATATATATATATATATATATAAATGTTTTTGTGAAACCAATAAATTTTTGCTTTAAACTCACAAAAAGAAGTGATAAACTATTGGCGCAAAAAAAAAAGTTTTAAATACAGGGTGATTCAAAAGTTCTGCCCCAGAAACAACTATATGATAAATACCTTCTGGACCGAACTTATTAAACATGCTGTACATAATTTTAGTAATGAACTTTGGGAAATAATTTTATAAATTTTACAAATTATGTTAAAATTGCAGGAAAAACGTTTTTGTGATTTGACATTCCAGACTTGTATCTTTACTTTAGGATTATGTAGAAGTTGGAGGAGAGAGTTCGTTTCCGCTTTCCTCCTGTCCAATTGGTTCTTGAAATTATTCAGGTTGGTGTGCTGCAGGTTCCTCAGTTCCTTCGGCAGCAAGTTGAACAGATTTGAACCTCGTATCCTGAGGTATTTTCCATCCTCGTTTTCATGGCCCGCCTGTCCCCCTGGAACAGTACAGAATCTACCTGTTCTCTGATTCCAGTGTGTTTCTATTTCATTTCTAAAGTTTGGGACACATCTCTTGACTATTTTCCATACGTCATCCCTTGACTATTTTCCACCACAATATGTTATTGTGTATCGCTCACATTTTCTTTCCACGGAGTAGAGTTTCAGGGTTTGTAGTCGAAACCGGTAGTCTTCATCTTTCGTTTCCTCTGTCTTAGACGTAAAAGTCTTTTATATAACCTCTATGTTTGTAATGACTCGTTTTCTTATGTGTTATGAGTACTGAGCAATAATCAATTATGGATAGAGCTAAACTCTTTCATAATAGCATGATGTTTGGTTTTCTGCTGTGGAAGCTCCTCCAGATAATTCCCATTATTTTTGTAGCTGTTATAATTTTAATGTTATAGTGTTCTCTGAGGTCTACATCTGATGACATTATTACTCCAAGATCCCCGACTTTTGGGTTTGGTGTTATCTGTTTAGTTTACAGTGTTTTGTATCCTTTATTTTGCAACTCCTTTTTACCATATCTTATAAGTTGGAATTTTTCTTCGTTGAACTTCATATTATTGTCTTCTGCCCACTTGAATAATGTTTCAATGACGTTTTGTAATTTTTCTGTCACCTTCATTTGATAACTCCTTGCATATCTTCGTTTCATCCGCGAAATACGATACGACACTGTCAGTAATGTCTGCAATCATTATTATAAACAGCAAGGGAGCTAATAGTAGTACAGAGCTGACGATTTCTGAGATTTCAGATTTAACTATATTTACTACCACTCTTTGTGTCCTTTGAGACAGAAAAGTTAAATATCCATCGTCCAAGCTTTCCAGGAATTCCTGTATGTTTAAGTTTATGTGCTATAATTCCATAATCACATTTATCGAAGGCTTTAGCATAGTCGGTGTATATTGCATATATATTTTGACTTCGACATAATGTTTCTAGCATTTTCTATTGGTTGTCTAATAACTGTGATAGGCATGATCTTCCACCCCTGAAGCCATGTTGGTTCGGATTGAATAAATTCTTTACTTGTCGGTAGTAAGAAATTTTGTCTTTAATTCTAACTAGAAAGCACTTCATAAGTTGGAGGTGAGAGCTACTGGCCGATAGTTCTTCGGCAATGCTCTGTTACCTCCTTTGAATAAGGGAGCAATGTTCATATTCTACAGGGTGGGCCGTAAGTTTCCATACATAGGAAAAATTAAACGTTTGTTTTTATGTTTCAGATGCCCTAAGAATATGCGTGTAAGATCTTGTTTACTGATGAAGCAAATGTTTACGTCAATGGAGAGGTTAATCGGCAAAACATACGTTATTGGAGTAATGCTAACCCTAACTGGCTGAGTCCGACGAAGATGCAAGGTGCCGGTAAAGTGATGGTGTGGGCCGGGATATGGGGTGACAGAATTATTGGACCAATTTTTGTCAGTGGAAATCTTCTTGCAACATGTTAAGATACCTTTCGGCATTAAGAGATTTTCCCATCCCTGCTAAACGAGGAAGGTAACTTCCCAGTTTACTTCCAGCAAGATGGAGCTCCACCTCATTATGGTCTTCACGTGCGTCGGTATTTGGATCAGCAGTTTCCGGATGCTTGGATTGGTCGGCGTGGTCCTGTGGAGTGGCCTCCCAGATCCCCAGATCTCACCCCCCTTGATTTCTATCTTTGGGGGCACTTGAAGGCCATGGTGTATCAGGAAAAGATACGAGACATAAATCATCTAAAGGAACGTATCACCAACGCCATTACAAGCATAACGTCAACTGTGCTAATGCGTGTTCATCAACAGTGGGGAACACGTATTGAAATGTGTTTTCAAAACAATGGCAACCATGTAGAGCATATTATATAAATAAAAATGGTTGTCCATAAAAAAATGTTTATTTTTCCTATGTATGGAAACTTACGGCCCACCCTGTATAATGAGAGTGGAACTTGTTGTGTCAAGTGATTTCCTCTAGAGCAGTGGTCGGCGAACATTTTTGGGTATAACCCCAAAATATATTTGAGGACGTAATCAGGACGTAAATTCGTAATATTCTAAAATTTAGAATAACGCCACATTTATGTAACAAAATAAAATAAAAATATATGAAAAAAATATCAGCACAAAGTGTCTCTCATACCGCACGCATTACCCCCAAAAGTTTTAAATTTACCCCATTTGGGTAATTTACCCCTGTTCCCCGACCACTGCTCTAGAGGAAGTCTAACGGCTTGGCTATTTTTGCATTTCTTGACAAACATGCCACTCCATGCGTCTGGTCCTGGTGTTGAATTTTGTCGTGTTTGTGAGGGAGCCTTAAGTATGTCCTCTTCCAAGAATTCAAAATTCATTAGATTGGTGTCTGTAATTGGTTTTGACATATTATATATATATATATATATGTGTGTGTATATATATATATATATATATATGTGTGTATATATATATTATATATATTATATTATATGTGTGTATATATATATATATATATATGTGTGTGTATATATATATGTATATATACATATATATACACACATATATATATATACACACACACATATATATATATATATATATACACACACACAATAAACGCAGAAATAAAATTAAAAATTAGAGGATTGTGGGAGGGGCATACAAATTTGTAAGGAAAAACTATCGATTTTTAGAACAAGATGAAATGAATTGTTTCCAACCAATGTTATAAAAAAAAAAAAATACAAATTTATACTGGAAATCTACCCGGGTTTTAGCACTCTGCCCTTCTTGTATATAAAAATAAATTGAAAAATAAAAGTTATTAGAGTAGCATACAAGTTTACCAAAGATTTAGCGTTCTACCCTTCTTATCTAAATCTGTTCTGAAGGAATTTAAAACAACAGGATCGAGTTGAAAAAGACCTTTGCTTATGTTGAAGTTATTTGAAAGTTGGATAATGGTAGACTCAAGAATATTTCTATTAACAATGTTGCTAGAGTGGAATAAAACTGAAGCATTATTCCAATCAATACAGTGGGATAACTCTGACAAATGGACAAAAAGGGCACTGGACAACTGTCCTGTTCTAACGGAATATTGATGCTGTTTTATACGTGTGTGCAAATCCTTTCCCGTCTGACCTATGTAAAAGGAATCACATTGTTTACAACCAATTTTATAGATAATGCCTGAATTATTGGTAGGGCTATTTTTTACTATGATATTTTTCACAATATTGTTATATGAAAATACTACATTAATATCCAAAAGTTTAAGTACATTAGCAATGCCTAAAAAGCCCGGGAAAAATGGAAGTACTAAAATATTTTTTTACAAAGTACGAGTGTTATTATTCACACGATAGAAAGTTCGTTTTGCCTTGTTGAGACAAGATTCCATAAACGCAGATAGATAACACAGATCACTTCCAATACCGTTGATTTTTTCTAATTCGGCATCGATGTATTCCGGGCTGGCGATCCTAAAGGCGCGGAGAAACATTGAAGAAAAAATGGTCTTCTTAGTGGGGGTGTCATGTCCCGAGTAAAAGTGTACGTAGGACAAATTGTTTTTTTTTTTCCGATAGATACTAAACTTAAAACCTGGGCTTTCCCTATGTACACGCACATCCAAAACGGGATTGAATTGTCTTGTTCCACTTCTAAAGTAAACTTAATGGAGGGGACTTGATCATTTAACTGAAGGAGGAAGTTATCCAGGTCACGATTCATGGGCCAGATACACAAAATATCGTCGACGTACCGCAACCAAGGGATGCCAACCCCCAGAATTCTCGGAATCTAAGTAATTTCGAAAAACTCCATATAAATATTGGAGAGGAGGGGCGACAAGGGGTTGCCCATGGCCATCCCAAAAACTTGTTGATAATACTCGTTATTGAAAGTGAATTTACAGTCTTTGATGCAAAGCTTAATAAGTTCCAAAACAATGTGTGAAGGTAGTGGCAGGTCATACTTATGTAATTCTTGGGAGAGAAAGTCAAGCATATCGTCAATCGGCACTTTTGTAAACAATGAACAAACGTCAAAACTGATCAATCTATCGTTAGTTTCAGTACGTGCATTATTCAATTTTTCAGTAAGATCCATGGATTTTTTTACATGTGAATCAGAGATAGTTCCGAGAATGAGGGACAAGACTTTGACAAGCCATTTGGAGAGTTTATAAGTAATAGAGCCCACCGAGCTAATAATAGGGCGCATAGGGTTGCCAGGTTTGTGGGTTTTAATAAGACCGTAAAGGTAGGGCAGAGAAGGTGAAGTGGACATTAAAAGCGGAATTTTAGTACTTCCATTTTTCCCGGGCTTTTTAGGCATTGCTAATGTACTTAAACTTTTGGATATTAATGAAGTATTTTCATATAACAATATTGTAAAAAATATCATAGTAAAAAAATAGCCATACCAATAATTCAGGCATTATCTATAAAACTGGTTGTAAACAATGTGTTTCCTTTTACATAGGTCAGACGGGAAAGGATTTGCACACACGTATAAAACAGCATCAATATTCCGTTAGAACAGGACAGTCGTCCAGTGCCCTTTTTGTTCATTTGTCAGAGTTATCCCACTGTATTGATTGGAATAATGCTTCAGTTTTATTTCACTCTACCAACATTGTTAATAGAAATATTCTTGAGTCTGCCATTATCCAACTTACAAATAACTTCAACATAAGCAAAGGTCTTTTTCAACTCGATCCTGTTGTTTTGAATTCCTTCAGAACAGATTTAGATAAGAAGGGTAGAACGCTAAATCTTTGGTAAACTTGTATGCTACTCTAATAACTTTTATTTTTCAATTTATTTTTATATACAAGAAGGGCAGAGTGCTAAAACCCGGGCAGATTTCCAGTATAAATTTGTATTTTTTTTTTTTTTATAACATTGGTTGGAAACAATTCATTTGATCTTGTGCTAAAAATCGGTAGTTTTTTTTTTATCTATAACATTGGTTGGAAACAATTCATTTGATCTTGTGCTAAAAATCGATAGTTTTTCCTTACAAATTTGTATGCCCCTCCCACAATCCTCTAATTTTTAATTTTATTTCTCCGTTTATTGTATATATATATATATATATAATATATATATATATATATATATATATATATATATATATATATTAGGGTGTCCCAATTTTTTTTCTTAAGACGACCTGACCACTCGTGTCATGCCCGGATGTGGTTTGGGCTAAAGCATTGGCATTGTGATTTTCAACTCGATCAGATGATATTTAGAGGTCCCGACGTTTGATGACTTTTTTTTGGTTTTCAGAATTGATCATTATGGCGTTGACAAGATCAAACATCAAGTTGTTGCTTCTTGAGAGGTCTCCGATAGCAGAGCTGGCTAAATCTCGATTACCAAGTAATATGGACGTGTTGCTCCTTTTCTTCTACCATCACCGCGACCAAAAGAAGACAGATTCCAACAGTGTCAAGGCTGTAATATCGGCTGTATTAGAAATCTGGGCTAGAGTCAACTCGAATCTGGCAACAACCTCCGTTCATGCCTTGACTAAACTGAAAGCTTTGGTTCAGAGGTATCGAAATTTCCATAAAAACAAGAACAAGACTGGAATGACTTACAATATGCAGCGGGATGTATTCTTGGCTGATATGGAGGATATTTTTGATGTCACCCGCTCAGACGTTCTGGATCGGGGTGATATCCCTCTTGAAGACAAGGAATTCCTCATTTCCCAAAGGGCAGATCGACATACGAGTTACATGGGAGGTGAAGATAGAAAATATAATGCAGCCACAATGAAAAGACAGGAAAGGGAAAGAGCTCTTGAGTGGGCACACCGGCGTCAAACGGAGGAGGCTCTAGCTGTAGGAGTCACAGAAGAGGCTACCGACAGCAGTTCTAACACATCGTCAGCTGACAGTGGAAACGAAGCCGTCACTTGTGGACTTAAACCTTCGAAAGCTCCCAAACATGACAGACTAAAAGAAAGTCTGAGTGATCTTGACCTGGCAGCAACTTGGGATCGCGAGGGCCTTTCTGTTCGACAGGCAACATCAGCGTTTGCTGCGACTGCAAAATCCTTAGCTCTCGATCCTGACAGTGTTCCATCAAAGAGCACGGTTCACCGCTTCTGACAAAAGGCCCGTACAATGATAGGGACCAATGTTATTGGCCACCTCGAGCAGCTTCCACCTCGACTGCAGATCCACTGGGACACAAAGATACTCACTGACATCGAACAGGAGGGTAAGTCAGTCGATCGGATTGCTGTTGTGGTGACTGGGGATGGTGTGGAAGAGCTATTAGGAGCACCAAAAATAATAGACGGCACAGGACAGCAAATGGCAAGCGCAGTCCATCAAGCGCTCACCCTAGTCGGAATTGAGGACAAGATCATAGGCATGGTGTTTGACACGACGGCATCAAACACAGGGATAGTGCAAGGTGCGTGTGCGCGTTTGGAAGCGGCATTGGGAAGATCTCTTTTATGGTTTGCTTGCCGTCATCACGTTCACGAAGTGATTCTCAAGGATGTCTTCGTCGTGTGCCTAGGAACACCACCAAGTCCTCAAATCCCACTTTTCAGGAGATTCAAGGAGGCCTGGCCATCAATGAACCACTGTCAGTTGGATGCATTTGACAAGGACGAGGTGGCTAAAGCCTTCATAAATGACAATGCTTGCCTTTCACAAATGCGACTTGAGGTAATCGACTATCTCCGCAATGCCCTAAGAAGTGGTAATCATCCTCGAGAGGATTATGAAGAACTTCTTCGACTGAGCCTCTTGTACCTTGGAGACGACGTAGGACGTTACAAGCTTCGGCCTCCAGGGCTTACCATCAGGCCAGATGGATGGCCAAAGCTATTTACTGCCTGAAAATAGCATTACTGCAGTCCCAGTTCTCCGAACTTCGTCTCCAAGAACTGCAAGGGGTTCGCCGTATGGCTCTCTTCGTGAGCCTTGTATACGTGCGTCACTGGCACGAGGCTCCCATCGCCATCAAATCTCCCAAAAATGACGTTAGGCTGTGCAATCTTCTTGTAGGTTACCCTGACAAGGACGTTGGAAACACAGCTTACCGGGCTGTGCTCCGTCATCTGTGATATATCTCGGAGGACTTAATCTGTCTTGCACTGTTTGATGACAGAGTTGACGACAATGAAAAGCGTAACATGACGGCTAACCTGAAAAAGCGCCCTGGGAAAGGACTCAAACGGGTCCAAGGCAAGGGACTGCAAGTGGATGGCCGTTTAAGTCCGTGGGTGACGAGTCGATCCACCACACTCTTCCAGTTTCTCCAAATTGAGCCCACGTTCCTCACCAAAGACCCTGAAACATGGCCTACTGACGAAAACTACCGTCTGGCAAAGAGCCGAGCTGCAGAACTGATGGTGGTCAATGATGCAGCAGAGCGAGGCATCGCCCTCATTGAGAAATACACAAGCAAACCTCTGTGCCGTGAAAAAGAAGACCTCCAGTTCCTCCTTCGAACTGTCCACTCACACCGACGGAATGTGAGCCGGAAGGGAACAGAAACGGATCTCATGAAACACGTGTTTAGTTAAAATGCATAAATGTGATGCTTTGAAATTGTTGTTTGTGTGTTAAGATTAAAATACCTGTTTATTTTGTATAATCATCTTTGTGATGGAACTTTTGAGACAAATATTTCAGTTAATTTGCCTTTCAGTTAAGAGGAGAAATAAAGTGTTCAAAGTTCGGGACCTTTAAATTTCCTTCTATCTCTCTGAAATTTTACAGGAAGACTTCTAATGGGAAACATCAAAAGAGCGCAACACGAGCGGATTTGTATCCCGAAACAAAATTTGGCCCCCTATGAGTTTGGGACACCCTAATATATATATATATATATATATATAACTAAAAGATTAGTTAAGCAAGATTTGTTTCGTCTAAAACCGTGCTGCGTATTTCTAACTAGTTTATGCAATTCTAAGTGTTCAACTATACGATCCTTAATTATTGATTCTAGTAGCTTACCTACAACAGACGTTAAACTGATTGGCCTATAATTTCCCGCCACACCTTTATCGCCTTTCTTACAGATAGGTGTTACGTTTGCTAACTTGAAATTATCTGGTACGCTCCCCTCAAAAATATACATATATATATATATATATATATATATGAAAAATTATTTCACGAAAGTGACAAGTGAAAAATATTTATGATGAATAAAACCACGAAGGGAAAAGAAACACAAAGTGATGCTGAAGCGCTTTCGTCTAATGACATCCTCAGGAACACTCAGTGTTCCTGAGGATGTCATTAGACGAAAGCGCTTGAGCACCACTTTGTGTTTCTTTTCCCTTCGTGGTTTTATTCATCATGTATATATATATATATTATATAATATATATATATATATATATATATATATATATATATATACATACATATATATATATATATATATATATATATATATATATATATATGTTATAATGTTATAATGTTATAATGTTTCAGACCAACAAAGACCCTAAGATCCACTCATGGCTGGTCTACCTAACTGTGTTCGTACTCGTGTATTGTGTATGTCCTCCGTGGTGGCGGAGGGGACCTACAATTTTACGTGGGTTCCGAACCACAAGAACATAAGAAATTTATGTACCAACTGCTTGTACATTCGCAACGTACAACTAAATAATTATCAATTAAAAACTAATTAATTATCGATTTAAAACTAAAGATAGAATCTCTGGATCCAGAGGATCAAGTCATAATAGACTACTATCCACAAATATGTTACACTCTATATCTAATTATAACGGACATGCAAATATATCAGATCCAAAGAATCCAGTCAATTTCATTACGGTATCCATCATGTCACGGTCCATATCGATTGCGGACCAAGTCAAAATTTACAACCATATACTACATTACAATATATACACTTACGAGGAAAAGTGTACGTGTGGCTGTAAAGACTGTACAGTAATGTAGAAATGTGTGTGCACCCATTTTGGGTCTCCCATTTAAAGGTGTTTGTGGGTCAAGTGAAGATCATGAGTTTTTCAATACCTCACAGTACTGTCGGGGGCACCGCTCGGCAGAGGAATCTCTTTAAATGGTGTGTGTAAGGACAGAGAGTATCCCCTAACCCAAGACGCTGCCTCCCTATATCCCACAACACTTGTGTTGAGCTGTGGGATCTATCCCCAGAAAGCCTTAATTTTACCACCTTAAACTATACCCTTTCTATCAACATATGCGTCTAATCGATTTTTAAACATGTTTATAGACGTGCTACTAATTACTTCTACCGGCAAACTATTCCAGCTATTTACTATTCTATGCGTAAAAAAGTTTTTTGCAACTGCTGTCTCGAACCTTCTACTTGTCAACTTACACCCGTTATTTCTAGTCCTATTATATTGAGATATTTCGAAAAAGCTATCGCTATCTACGTTATCGAACCCATTCATAATTTTGAAAACCTGGATTAGATCACCCCTTAACCTCCTAGTCTCGAGTGTTGTCAATTTTAACTCCTTAAGCCTATCCTCGTACGACTTTGACCTAAGCGACGGAATCATCTTAGTTGCTCGTCTTTGAACTCTTTCGATTTTGTCTATATCTTTGCGCATATGCGGATTCCAAAATTGGAACGCGTACTCCAAATGGGGTCTAACTAATGATTTATAAAGTAGAACTATAATATCGCGCGATTTGTACTCAAAATTTCGAGCTATAAAACCCAACACTTTGTTCGCCTTATTGACCACTGCTGTACTTTGTTTCGCTACTTTTAAATCACCAGTGACTATAACTCCTAGATCTTTTCCCCGCTCTACGCTTGTTAAATCTTTCCCTGACATACTATACGCAAAATTACCGTTACGCGAACCTATATGCAAAATTTTGCACTTATCAACGTTAAATCTCATTTGCCATGTGACTGACCAATCAACGATTTTATTCAGATCTTCCTGAATTTTACCTCTATGTTCGTCATTAATCGCCCTACCACCCAGCTTCGTGTCATCCGCAAACTTTGAAACTGTACTGACTAGGCCGACATCTAAATCGTTAATATATATAAGAAAAAGCAAGGGGCCCAATACAGAACCCTGAGGAACGCCACTCGCTACATTAGCCCAACACGACTCCGCTCCATCAACGACAGTAGTATAGCCTCAAAAGGGGAGGGTGCAGGAATGTTGCAATTTATTACGTAATGTTGCAATGGGGGTTGGGGTTGTTGCAAGGGAGGTGTTGCGAAAAAAATCCTCCAAAATGGGGGTGGGGGGGGATGTTGCAGGTGCGAAACTTGGAGGTGGCGTTATCCCCCAAGAGAAAGGAGAGAAAGGAGGAGAGGTGTTCACCTGGCAGGAGCCAAGTGCAGTGCATATTAAGACTTCAGCCGAGTAGGCGTTGTCTTATAGACTCCTAATCAGCCAGTTGGCTTAGAAGGAGCCAAGGGGGGAGGGGTACACATGAAGGGGAGAGAGAGAGAAGTGGCCTTTGATTGCAAGGCATGCAACTTGGAGGCGGAGTTCTCCCCCAAGCTATTTTCGTTTACCTAACCTAAGAGGCCTCTAAGGGGTTTTCCCAAAGGGCCAGAAAGAGATAGGACCAGAGGTCCTTGCTCGGCTGGGAGCCGAGCTTGAATATATATATATATATATATATATATATATATATAGATATTATATATACTATATAATATTAGGGTGTCTCTTATTGGGTAGTCAAAAATTGAAATGTTGAATTATTTTATCTGCGCCCCCTGAAATAGTTCCATTTAGCATAAAAACTAAAACTTGAAAGTTTGACACAAATTGGCTCATATTTAGGGGTCGCCCCCGGCTAATAAAAATGGTGACCATGGCATAATAGCTCCTGACATATGATTATGCTCATTATACACACAATTCCTCCTTCTTTTTTTAGTTTGATTCGTTTTTATAAGTATAGGCCTTCTTATTTATCATTGATCCTTTTCTAACCTATCCTTGATGTTGTTATAATCCATCCTTTGGTCCTCAATCCTTCTTTATCCCAATCCTTTTTCTCCTATCCAAAATCCTTCCTGGCTCTTTTTTTATATACAATCAGCAATGAAGCATTGCTACAAAAAAAAACATTAGTTTATTATATAGAGATAAATTCAAAATGCCAGTGCTATTTACATACTTTAATTACTTTAATTAGCATTATTTCCTTATACAACATTTATTTAATATACAATGATTATACAAAATGGTGTATTTTAAGGTGCGACCTCATTGATGGTTATTTTTTGAGAAGAACAGTTTTTGATGGAACTGGGTGACTCTGGCGGTGTTTTGCAACAATTTGGAGCAGGAACTGGAGCTGCTCTTCCCCCACTGTCAATTTCTTATTCAGCTCTTGAACTAAAGCTACTGCACGTTCTGCCCGGTCATTTACAACAGATAGAGCTGCAACAATAGCTCTGGCCCTTAAATATTCACAGTTGGATGTCCAAGTGCTGGGTGCCTTGTTCAGAAATCCTTCTGGCAAATTCAGCTTAGTAAAGAATTCTCTAGTATTTCTTGTAACAAGTTGGTGTAGTCCTTCACCAGAGCAGAAGGTCGATTCAGGAATCCGAGGACGCTTGGGTGGTCTATCAGTGGACTCATCTTCTAATGCCTTTACCATGCGTTTCTTTACATCTGTAGTAATTCGCTCATCAAAGAAAGCAAGACCAACTGCTTCTTCAGACAGGTACCATAAGTGGTTAGAGAGCTTTTTTTTAGTTGCATCAGAAATCTTTTTGTTAGGATAATTAATCAATGACCTCATAAGGAGCCAGTCATTAAATGGGGTTTCAATAGGGAGTGAGGATGTTGTCCAAACCTTCATATAGATGAGAACAGAAAAAAGGGAAAGATCTCGAATTCCTCGTTCTTCAGTCTTAGTCATCTTGAACTGGTTTCGAAAAAGCCACATCTTGATAGAATAGAGCGCTTTGGACATCCAGCGAGCTCGATGCATGGCACCTGGTGCACGAAACTTGATGCCTTTATTGGGGACACCTCCAAGAAAGATGATGGACAGATCCAAAAGTTCTTGATAGTCATCCCGTAGCATAGATGCCTGGGATCTAGCAAACTGAATTAGTTCAGTTTTAGACTGGATAATTGCTTCTTTAGGTTGATCTTGTCTTATCAATAGGCTGACCATACGTACCGTTTTGAACGGGACAGTACCGTTTTGTATGGGTTTTTGTATGGGTTCTGTCACTGAAGAATAATTGTAAGCTCAATATGTTTATGTACTTACTTTTTCATGAATACAGAATATTACATAACCCCCGTCCCTTTTTTGCCATCCCAATGTCCCGTTTTTGTCTCAAGGAAATATGGTCAGCCTACTTATCAAGCAATATTTTCAGCTACAAACTTGACAATTATCTCTAATATATTCATTTAATTGAATTCATCATAAATATGATGATTAATTAATTAAAAACATATGTTTAGTATACTTGACAACTGCTAGTAATTTCAAATATTAATTGCATAAATAATAGCTATATTTTATGAAATTTAATAAGCGGGGGCGACCTCTAAAAATTGTTCAATCCAAAAAACATTTTATATATGATGTTTTTTCAACCAATGGAACTGGTTGAGGGGGCGCAACCTAAAAAATCAACACTTCGAAAATAAGAGACACCCTAATATATATATATATATATATATATATATATATATATATATATATATATATATATATATATATATATTATATACATATATATATATATATATATACACACATATATATATATATATATATATATATATATATATATATTATATATATATACATATACACACATATATATATAGTTTATATACATATATATATATATATATACAGGGTGGGCGGAAAGTAGCTCCCTATTTTGGATTGGTAAAAAAATATGTATATTATCCATTTATTTCAGAAGAAATAATATGAAAAGGTAGGCATACATGGTAGGTTTTCTCTAAAATTCAATGTGGGCTCCAACTCTTTCCACCAGCTTCTGGAGCCGCCCAGGAATGGCGTCCACTGACTTTAGCAGGAACTCCGGCGGGATGGAGGACATGACTTCCCGAATTCGGTCCTCCAGTTCTTCCAATGTCCTCGGTTTGGTGCAGTAGACTTCTTCCTTTACCCACCCCCAAAGAAAGAAGTCGCACGGTGTCAAGTCGGGGCTCCTGGCTGGCCATTGATGTGGACCACGACGACCCATCCAACGCCCAGGGAAGTGGGCATCCAGCCACTCACGGACAACAATGGCCAGCCAGGAGCCCCGACTTGACACCGTGCGACTTCTTTCTTTGGGGGTGGGTAAAGGAAGAAGTCTACCGCACCAAACCGAGGACATTGGAAGAACTGGAGGACCTAATTCGGGAAGTCATGTCCTCCATCCCGCCGGAGTTCCTGCTAAAGTCAGTGGACGCCATTCCTGGGCGGCTCCAGAAGCTGGTGGAAAGAGTTGGAGCCCACATTGAATTTTAGAGAAAACCTACCATGTATGCCTACCTTTTCATATTATTTCTTCTGAAATAAATGGATAATATACATATTTTTTACCAATCCAAAATAGGGAGCTACTTTCCGCCCACCCTGTATATATATATATATATATACACACACACACACACATATATATATATAGTTTATATATATATATATATATATATATATATATATATATATAATATATACACACCCTCTCCTCTCGCTTCTCATAAAACTGCGTGAGCTGGAGTGGTTGATTTTTTCGAAGCAAGCTTCTTTGAAGTTCGTCACCCACTGATTTACCCCACACCTCGCGCATTTAGCCTTCAGTTTCTGCGGTCCAGTCATTGTAACTTATTTTTTCGAACTCTGAATACGCTGAATAAGATAAAGCGTTCTCGCAATGAAAACTATCAAAAACGTTCTGACCAGTATATAAAAAGAGAGAGGGGGGGGTGAATTCTTCCCGCGTAAGCCGCATCCGCCTATTTGCAAGTGACGTTCATCCGATCCAGAAGACTACATCTCTCGCTGCTGCTGCACTGACCAAGGGTCTCCCCAGGGCCGGACAGTCCCAAACGTGTCGCAGCTACCAACTAACAAACACTCGCAACGCAGGTGTCACGGATTTCCTGCCAGGAGCGACAGCGAGATGCAACTAAGTCTTGTTAGTCACTCACAAGCGGCCAGACTCTTAGAATCCAGTGTTCAAGGGATATCCCACCAGACCTAGAGGCTACGCCCGAGACTTTCCGCTGGTCTGGCAGCCAGCTGGGCAGTAAAGCTCTCTCACCTAAGAGCAGTACAGCCAAGCACCATCAATTGGTCACCAAAGAACGGTCGCATGGGGCTGGTCAGGCCATTACGTGTTAGGAATGGGCTTAACGGGGCACTAGCCACACTCCACTCATCGCGCCCCTACGCCTGGGACCCTTCCATCCCAGTCTCTCACGACCTACGAGCGTTAAATGGTGTTATTTATAGAGGTTCCAAAGCCTCTCTTCCCACGCATGAGGTAGCAGTAGGGCCGTATAGTAAAAGTAGGGAAAAAGACTTAATACTAAAAGAATTTTTTTTTTTGCAGTTAGTCAGAGGAGACCATCCTTAACCTAAGCTAAAAGGACAGAGTAGGGATGGGATGGGGTCCTAGTGACCCACGGGACAGGTTTTTACAACAGACTTCACCCGCCCTCCCGAAAGAGAGAAAACCTAAAGGAACTGGCAGCCAATTTCTCTGGAATCCCACTACTCGGGACCGGAGGGCTGTCACACCCTAAGTATAAAGTTTACAACACCCAGAAGAAATGTGATAACCTTTATACCCCCTACGAGAGAGAGAGAGAGAGAGAGAGAGAGAGAGAGAGAGGTGTATTGATATCACCTTTGAAAACATTATCATGCAAGTAGTTATCAATTAGGAAGCTATGTATTTGTAACCCTTCGCCGTACCACAGGTTGAGAATCATTGCCATAGACGTTGCCCTCCCCTCCCACAGATACCTCATCCACATTATAAATGCATTTACTTCATTCTGAAGAGAGAGAGAGAGAGAGGAGAGAGAGAGAGAGAGAGAGAGAGAGAGAGAGAGAGAGAATTTTTCATCATTGAATTCCGTCTTATTTGTTTTTTATTATTATTATAGAAGTATATTCCAGGAATGTGTTCATTATTCGCAATTACTTCTGAGAAAGTAATATTTTTGTTTTTGTTTTTCATGGTATTCATATGTAACAATTTTGTACTTGGTTACCTGGCGGACTAACGACATCTGATCGAAGTGACATAAAATCGACGAGTTGTTGTGGGTGAAATTAATTATATGTTAGGTTAGGTTAGCATAGGTTAAGTGAGTCTTAGATTACGATAGGTTTAGGTAAGTTGTTAGAGTTTTAGACTGTCGACGTTACGTCCCACCTACCAAATGGGCCGTGGCTTGGTAGTTCTTTGCAACGACCCTTTAACTGCACGGAGGTCAGACTCATTGTCTTATTTCCACTATTAAAAGTTAATTTAACTTCAACAAAATTTTATTTTTATATCTCTTTATTTCAAGTTATTTTCATTTTATCCTTGTATGCGTTCACAGAATACCATGTTTGCTATTATACAGGGTGTACATAAAGTCAGGATCTATTTTTGTGAAATAATTATTTTTTTCTATTTTTCTTTTCAGAAGCCCTTACTAAGAATGAATTCAGAAGAGCGTGTGGCAATAGTAATTTGGTGAATCGAGGGAAAGAAATACAATGACATCAGAGAGAAGTTTAGAAGGAGATTTCATAAGCCGGGGCCAATAGACAAGACAATACGAAAATTGGTGAACAAATTTAAACGAACGGGATCTGTAAATGATGAAGCAAGATCAGGACGACCGTGTATGTCAGATCTTACCGTGAATGCAGTACGCGGAATTATCACTGAGGAGCCACGTACGTCCGTTCGTGCTGCATCACATAGACTCGGCCTCCCGACGTCATCTGTGCACAAAATTCTGAAAGTTAATTTGCAGAAGAAAAGCTATCATTTGCAGGTTTTACATGATTTACATGAGGAAGATTTCCCTCGACGAAGTGCTGTGTGTGCTGATCTCGTAGAACAAATCTGGAGTGATAATTTAATGGACAACATTCTCTTTAGTGATGAAGCCACTTTCCATACGTGTGGAAAAGTAAATCGCCATAACTGTCGAATTTGGGCAGATGAAAGACCGAATGATTTCGTCCAAAATTGGGAAAGAGACTCACCTAAAGTTAATGTCTGGATGGGTTTAACAAAATCTAAGGTTTATGGTCCTTTTTTCTTTGCTGAAGCTACAGTTACGGGGCTTATTTATCTGGACATGTTGCAGCAATTCCTTGAACCTCAGCTGATTGGGGATAGGATTGTTGGTACCGTCGTCTATCAACATGATGGTGCTCCTTGTCACTATGCCAAAATTGTTAAGGATTATCTAAATGGACGTTTTCCAAATCGCTGGATCGGACGCGGAAGCAACAGACCTTGGCCAGCGAGATCATCAAATTTAACCCCTTTAGATTTCTTTGCATGGGGCTTTATCAAATCGCACGTCTATCAGACGAAGATTACGAGTCTTGAAAACTTACGTACACGTATACGAACTGCTGCAGATAACATAACCCCGCAAATGCTGCAGAATGTGTTTAGAAATGCTGCGGAACGATTTGAGCTGTGCAGGGATACTGATGGGCGTCACGTCGAATCCTACTCTTAATTATTTAATAAATGTTACCACTTTATCATTTTATGATTGAATTCCATATAATTTCCAAGTGCTTTACAAAAATAGATTCTGACTTTATGTACACCCTGTGTTTGTCCCTTAAGTTTAGATGTCCTTTTTACTTACTCTGATAAGGGTACAGTTATACTTTTGATAATATCTTAAATCTGTAGATATGTTAAAATACAATGAAAGAGAAATGCCAAGTTCAGTATGAGCTCTTGTTAAAGTACAGTTGCGCTCTTTATTCGTAGGATACTCTTGAGAACAGATAGCGACCCCTGGCATATATTTGTTGTGTGTACTACACACGGTTGTAACATTTTAGGAATGAATCTGGGGTTTAGTGAGTGAGCCGCTGATTGGTTGGTTGACTCATTGCCAAATGTTTTTAGAACATAATTATTTCTATTCATCACTCTGGTTTACATATTACTAAGGAAACATAAATAAATAATTAAATATAAATTCAAGAAGGGGATATATATTAATAAGGGGATGTCAATGAAGTGAATAAAAAATGGTCTTGTAAAAACTAAGAAGAACCTTCCGACGTGATGACAGTGTTCATGATATTGGCAAGCCGATAATCCTCTATTTAACTGACATTTCAGTGAATAAACACTGTAACACATAACATGCATACATATTTAACACGTGTTAAACATTGCCAGCATGTTCAATTTACCATCTCCCAGATAAGACATATTGGTTGAATGCAACTTAACACATAAATGGTAGTTATTAGCTTAAAAGGAAGCCAATATATTGCATCGTCGTGTGTCTTACACACTTGCAAGAGTACTACCTGAGTTTTCTATATTATAGTTTTACCTAAAGCGTTGTTAGAATTGCCAACTGAACGATAGATGAGCGAAATATCCACTAGCCCATACGTCATTGTTTTCAACCGGAGTTCAGCGAAAAATCATTAAGGGTTCTGATATGTTGTGTAATAAATATTTAACATAATATACCGAAGCACACTAGTTCAAAATATATAGACAGAACTAAGTTAGAATGGAAACAAAGGGGTATTTTGTAACAAGCAGTGAATAATGTATTATATTTGTTCGTAACGATATGTAATTGGTTTATTAAATAGTTTCCATCATTTTGCTTACAAAACGAAGGGGAATAGAATGGAGCGAGAATATCTGGGTTACACAATATCTTACATGTTGCTTACAGGGTCCCTCGGCCTAGAAAAGGTTATAAACACTGGCACAGATATATGCTAGACTTTGTAATTATGTGAGGGTCTGTGCGGGTCCAAAAGTGGGTGTAATTACTCCCAAGTGGGTAATTTTGACATTTCCCGGGGCTAAAAAGGAATTCCTGAAAATTTTGTTTTTAGTATTCGTTTTGTGAAAAAAATGTTCTTTCGAGTTAGACCGTTTAACTGTTTAGGTCGTGGTCGCAGTGCTACAAAAGACACGACTACACGACGAGGAGAATTATAGAGACTTTCCGAGACTGACATGGTGTGTTCATAGTAGCGCGTTGGCTAATGAAAAGCTAAAAATTGAATTTCTACCTACAGAACCTAGTTTAATCTAGATTCTGTGTAGGCACTGTATGTCAAATCCATAATCAACATTCTTATTAAGGACATTAAATGAATTAGTACATATTTAATACGCAGCCATGCAATCTAGAAAGGAGGCCATTCGCTTATTACGACCTGAAAAGCAGTGACTCACCTGAACTGAGAGCAGAATTCTTGAAAATGCGGCAAGATCTTATTTTGAAGTTTGAGTTTGCAGAGAAAAAAATCGAGACATTTTGGGAAAAAGTGGATGGGGAGTATCCTTTGTTTGCTGAAGAGGCAAAGAAAGTGCTGGTGCCTTTTGCTCAGAGGCAGGCTTTTCAGCAATGATGGTCATAAAGAACAAACTGCGAAATCGGAAGCACAGTGAAGACGATTTACGCTGCGCCTTGAGCGAAACTGAACCTGGAATTCAGGCGTTAGTTCAGCAGAAACAGTTGCATCTCTCGCACTAGACTAGAAGTTGGTGGTGACGCGTTTTGCTTGCTTCCTATGTAATGTTGTAGCCATTCTTTGACCAATATCATATGTGTTTAACTTATACATAAGACACTGTGTATATATAGAAATATGAGTATTATGTTTGTAAAATTATGTTTATAAAATAATTATTCTCATGCTCAGTAAAATGAAGTTTCCGGTACTTTTTCCAGGGGGGGGAATTTCCATTTGGCAATTAACCAAAAAAGGGGTAATCACAAAATAAAGTTTGGGAACCGCTGGTGTAGCAGCTTAATGACCATTTACCAAACTGTTTCCGCATTCCAACAATTCCACCTGAATTTTAACATATCACGTGACACCACATGACGTCATGACAGAGGTGTTAATAGGTACAGTATAGTGACTGAAAATAAGCTCACATTATTCCTAAAACTCATCAAAACAACTACTCTGCAGAATGGATTATCATCACCAGAAAATTGCTGAAAGGGAAAGAATCATCGGCATGAAGGAGAACGGGCTGTGTCCAACTCAAATTGCAAGAGGACTTAGAATTTCTAGGAACACTGTTTATATATGGTTGAAGAGGTGGCAAGAGGAAGGGAATCTACGTGATCACCACAGAACGGGGAAACCTCGACTGACAACTGCTGCGGATGATCGGAAGATCTGCGATGTTGCCGAAGCCCATCCCTTTGCCAATGCTGTTGCCATAAGTAAAAAATTGCAGCTTGATGTTTCGGCAATGACAGTAAGGCGGCGGCTATATGAAGCTGGGTTACACTCCGGCTATCAAGGAGAAGTTAAATCAACAACATCGAGAAAATAGACTTCGATTTGCTCAGCAACTTCTTGATAAAGAACTTGACTTTTGGAGTCGACTGACATTTGCCGACGAAAAGACTTTTTTCTCCACACCCCATGGCTATCTTCATTGTTGAAGGAGGAATAATACTCGATAAACTCAACAGCACATCTATGAGGAAGCACGTAGCGGTCCTGTCACCTGTAACATGTGGGGATGGATTCAGCTGTATGGTGTAGGAAAGCTCACCAAAATAGAAGGGAGGTTTACTGCAGACCAGTATATAGAAATTTTCGAAGAGGTTATGCTTCCTTCTGTGCTTGCATATGCTCTGCCATTTCCTGAGCGAATCATTGTTATGCAAGACAGGTCCCCAATTCACACAGCATGGATCGTCACACGCTGGTTCTCTGGGCAAAGAAATATCGACCTTCTGAATTGGCCAAGTAAGGGTTGTGATATGAATCCCATCGAGAATATATGGGCCAATATTGTAGATGTGTGGGAACCAGCGGAGGAACGAACAACAGACCAACTTTTACAACACACATTTAGTGAGTGGGAGGTGCTGAGGAGGAATCATCAACTGGTAAATAATCATGTTGCTTCTGTACCACATCGACTGCAGGAAGTCATAAACAACAACGGTGGCTGGACAAGATAATAAATTTGTTTTGTTCATGTATAAAATATCTCTCAAATACAATGATAATTATGAATGTGTAAAACCTTTGCAAAATTGTCAAATATCATCGCTTAAATGGCTCTATGTTTATTGATATGTATCAGTGTAATAGTTTTATTTTCTGTAATTCTCTCCTTTGAGGTGAGAGACCGCCAACAGTCACAGCTACAGTGGTTCAACACTTAAGTTATAACATGGAACTTATTAATACAAAACAATTATATGCATTTATGATGCTGCCTTAATACAAAACATTGTTCGTTTCTAAATAATATTTCTCTTAGTGACTGTTTATTACTATATCAGTGTTGCTGATCTAGAAATAGCATTTGCTCCGGATATAACAATGCCATACCAGTAGTATCCATTTAGCTGTCGTCCATTTGCCAATTAGAAGATATTCTAAGCAGTGATGTATGAAACCTACAGATACCCATCAATCTGGTAATGTTATAATGTTATTAAAATTTAATATGCATCAAAACATTGTTTTTTCATTCATAAACCACCTCTATATATATATATTAGTGATGTAGCGGATGTCATTTTTTTCACATCCGCGGATGCGGATGCGGATGAGGATGTTTGATTTCAACATCCGCGGATGCGGATGCGGATGTCTACATTTTCGTTATTTTTTAGGATATATTCGAGATTTGTTGTGTTTAACGTATATAATAAGTTATTATATAGAGAGAGCTGTAGCTATAATGTAGTATAATTGATTAATTGTACAATAATTGCTGTACTTTTCTCTGAACATATAAAATAATATCAAGCATCTAACTAATATAGAAATCAATTAGTGAATTCGTCTGCAAATAAATTCGTTATATTTTGTTGAGTTTCAGCCACAATTAGAAACCATAATTGTGTTACCAGGATGCGGGACGTGAACCCAACTCAAATGCACCCCACCGACCTCTTTCCCCAACCTCCACCCTTATAGAAAGAGATCTTTAATTAGCTTGATAACTATTATATTAAGTTTAAAGTTTTATTAGGCATATTTATAAATGAGTAATTAAAATAAAGTAAACTAAGATGTTCATCGTTTAATGTTCAAACTTAATTATAGGAAGGTTATGCTTAAGGAACATTAATTTTTCTGCCGTTTCTGCTGCCAGTCTGTTTCTCTTTTCATCATATATTAATCCAGCACTGCTAAATAATCTCTCGCTTGGTACGTTTGTTGGAGGACAGGCTAAATGTTTCCTTGCAAGTTTACTCAAGTATGGATAGATATTCTGCGTATTTTTCCACCAACTAAGAGGATTGTCACATGCAGCCAGGCGTTTTTCTTGGTGATAGCTCTCGATCATTTTTACTACATCTTTTGACATCGCCTAGGTCTCGTCATTGCTGCTTGACTCAAGAAACTGAGAGACAGATTCTGTGATAGATTTGCTTGTTGAAGGTGTTGGTTCTGTCACTGAAACTTTTATTCTTTTGGTGGGTGGCGAAGCGACAGATTCAAGAGATTGAAGCTCTTCAACTGCTTTGACAAGTGATGATTTAACTCGTTCTAATGTACTAGGTGAAAATAACTTAGCTTTGTAACGTGGATCTAAGTAGGTTGCAAGAGAGTAACTTCATACAAGAACAGCCTCTCGTCTTGTCGCTTGCATCACTTTTGCGCACAATGAACTAGTTCTATTAATTATTCATTTTTACATATACTGTATAGTAGAATTTGATAATTTCCGCTTATTAGTGACATTTTATCTCAACGGTCCACATCCGCACGACATCCGCAGTCCAAAGTGCGGATGCGGATGCGGATGCGAGAAAATGTGCGGATGTTCCGCGGATGCGGATGCGGATGTGACCTACATCACTATATATATATATATTATATATATATATATATATAAGGTTTTTGCTCTGTCTTTGTTATAACAAAATAATATATGAATCTATGTTCAATATTAAATGTAAATAAATAAATACACGAATCAATAAATAAATAAAGGGGGGATGGATAGTGCATGTCGTGGAATTTGCTCAGGGCGCAATAATGCCTACCTACGGCTCTGTTTTTATACAGTGAAACTTTAGTTCGTTCAGGATGACAGGCTTGCCAATACCATGAACACTGTCATCACGTCCGAAGGTTTTTTTTTAGTTTTTACAAGACCATTTTTTATTCACTTCATTAACATCCCCCTTGTTAATATATATCCCCTTCTTGAATTTATATTTAATTATTCATTTATGCTTCCTTAGTAATATAAAGACCAGAGTGATGAATGGAGATAATTATGTTCTAAAAACATTTGGCAAAGAGTCAACCAAAAATCAGCGCTTACTCACTGAACCCCAGATTTATTCCTAAAATGTTACAACTTTTTGTAGTACATACAACAAATATACGCTAGGTGTCGCTATCTGTTCTCAAAAGTCTCCTACGAATAATGAGCGCAACTGTACATACCCTAGATACTGATGATAAAATCCCTTACACTTTTCTTATAATTTACTTTTTCTTTTTACTATCACAACTTTGTTAACTTCCTGGAGAGGTGTTTACATATTCTTACTTTCTTTGTTAATGAAAAGAACGCATAAACCTGGTTAGTGGATAAAGAAATGTTTGTTTTGCTGTGTTTTTGGGAACAAGTTTTTTTTCCCCACCGTTAGAACATGATCAACATAGAAAATACTTTGCTTAACAAACTTATCCTCTTTCACAGTAAGTGCCACGATGCACAGTATATTTTTAAATTTTTTAAGCTAATTTTACTGGGCGACCAAGAGTCGGGGGTCAAGGGGGTCCAGACCAATAATAAATATCTTTATATTACTAGCCAATATAAAATTATATTTCTATATTATATTTTAATTATACTCACACTGAAAGGGGTGCCAATATTAATTATAAATTTTATAGGTGCGCATCTTTGGGTGTAAGGGCACAAAATTAGTCCTTTTCGTAACAAAAGTTGAAAAATCCTTGTCGCCCAGTATCTTAAAATGTCATTCACTAGGCGACCAATTTCCTTGATTGTGCGACATTTATGTCGCTCAGTCACTAGGTTAAAACATGGACTGCACGATGGGTAACTTTTAAGGAAGCTGTCCTATTTGTCGAAACTTTAGATATTCTCGAAATGGATATGGTACCATATCCGCAGTCATGTTACTCTTCAACAATGAGTTTGATAGCTTATTATTTCAAAGTTACTAAACTTCTGTATGGGTTAATATATACCCATATTTACCAGTGAATATGGTGAAAACACTTCTCCCGTAAATAACCACAAGTAATAATTATTACGCTTAGAAGGCTTCCACATATTTAAAATTGTCAAGCCTTGACACATATTTTTGTTAGATGGCAGGATCCTGCATAAACCTGTCAGTAGTATGGGTGCATCCGGGTAGACAGATTTGGATGCCACCATTCTACTAGATCTAAGGGAACTGACGAGTTCGAAGTTTGTTAATTTGAGAAAATATTAACGTAATGTTAACTAATTTTCATTCTCTGTTTAATCGTGCCCTTCACTCCACGCGTTGATATAGGTGCTCAAAATTAACATATCTAGCAAAAGGAGTCGGCCCCGTTATTTTAACTCGAGTTACACGAGTTTACTAGAGTAATACTCAGATTAACCGGATCCTAGTAGCATGTTAGTATAATGGTAGTCAGTGGCTTAGTATGAATGATATAACTTTCAATACCAAAATATTAAAAAAGAATTCATGTCCATATCCCCCAAGAAAGTGATGGGGTTGGGGCCTGAGTCATTTGAGGGAGGATGGCTGCCCCGCCGCTTTGTCGAAACATAAGATACAGAAAAAACAACCACCCAACTCGAGGCAACACTGGGGTTCAAACCCACGACTCAGCGGAGTCTCAACACTGCAGGGCGGCGTCCTAACCGACCGAGCTACAAGACTCTCCAATACCAAAGTGTCACTTAAAAGTAAGAGATACAGAACTGAAACTTCTGCATATACGTTCTATAAACTACACTTTTGGTTTGTCGGACAGGGCAATATAGACAGTCATTTGTTCAAGAATTCCAACAAAAAATTTATTATTTAAAATAGTTAGGTTTTTCTTGACTTAAAATAGTGATGGTTTCTAGTTTCCACTGTATGAGCATCGTAACCATATCGTAACACCACTTTCCGTTGATCAACGAAGTTAAGCGAAGCGAAATATGGTGGCATAATGGATAGTATTTGGCTGGGTGACCGTTATCTGCGTCCAGATGATGTAGCCACCTGTGGTTCGGACCTCACGTAAATTTGTATATGCTCCTCCATCGCATAACCTTTGCTGTTACGAAAGAGGTTAAACAAACACCAAAACACACCCACTCCACCACATGTGCTAGTTATGATAGACCAAATATTTATAAAATTTTGTCTCATTATTCGTTCAGATGGTTGGTTGGTTGATGGAGTTGTTTAACCTCTTTTACTGCATCTAAGATTATATGACGGGAGCGACCTACAGCTTTATGTGAGATCCGAACCACGGGTCTCTACATAATCTGGACGTGGAGAACGGTCTCCCATCTAACTACTATCCAAACCTAATGTCGCTTAACTTCGCTGATTGACGGAAGCGGTGTTACGATAATGCAAATATATATATATATATACATTCAACTGCAAAGAACACGCAGTATAAATAACGTAAAGAACGACGCTTGTATAGGAGATATTCCGCGCAAGACGAGAGAGAGAAAACGGAATAAATGAAAAAATGAATACCACCTGGGAATCGAACCCGCGATCTTCCGATTGCCGGTCAGACGCGATACCATTACACCATGGACTCCACTCTTCCAAATGCCGTAATTCTTCTACATACTCGCAGAAACCAATGCCCCAAGGGGGCACCTCCCGCTTGCCGTAACATTATATACATTGAACTGCAAAGAACACGCAGTATAAATAACGTAAGAAAGAACGACGCTTGTATAGGAGATATTCCGCGCAAGACGAGAGAGAGAAAACGGAATAAATGAAAAATGAAGTACCACCTGGGAATCGAAACCCGGGATCTTCCGATTGCCGGTCAGACGCGATACCATTACACCATGGACTCCACTCTTCCAAATGCCGTAATTCTTCTACATACTCGCAGAAACCAATGCCCCAAGGGGGCACCTCCCGCTTGCCGTAACATTATATACATTCAACTGCAAAGAACACGCAGTATAAATAACGTAAAGAACGACGCTTGTATAGGAGATATTCCGCGCAAGACGAGAGAGAGAAAACGGAATAAATGAAAAAATGAAGTACCACCTGGGAATCGAACCCGGGATCTTCCGATTGCCGGTCAGACGCGATACCATTACACCATGGACTCCACTCTTCCAAATGCCGTAATTCTTCTACATTTTTTCATTTATTCCGTTTTCTCTCTCTCGTCTTGCGCGGAATATCTCCTATACAAGCGTCGTTCTTTACGTTATTTATACTGCGTGTTCTTTGCAGTTGAATGTATATAATGTTACGGCAAGCGGGAGGTGCCCCCTTGGGGCATTGGTTTCTGCGAGTATGTAGAGAGAATTACGGCATTTGGAAGAGTGGAGTCCATGGTGTAATGGTATCGCGTCTGACCGGCAATCGGAAGATCCCGGGTCGATTCCCAGGTGGTACTTCATTTTTTCATTTATTCCGTTTTCTCTCTCTCGTCTTGCGCGGAATATCTCCTATACAAGCGTCGTTCTTTACGTTATTTATACTGCGTGTTCTTTGCAGTTGAATGTATATAATGTTACGGCAAGCGGGAGGTGCCCCCTTGGGGCATTGGTTTCTGCGAGTATGTAGAAGAATTACGGCATTTGGAAGAGTGGAGTCCATGGTGTAATGGTATCGCGTCTGACCGGCAATCGGAAGATCCCGGGTTCGATTCCCAGGTGGTACTTCATTTTTTCATTTATTCCGTTTTCTCTCTCTCGTCTTGCGCGGAATATCTCCTATACAAGCGTCGTTCTTTACGTTATTTATACTGCGTGTTCTTTGCAGTTGAATGTATATAATGTTACGGCAAGCGGGAGGTGCCCCCTTGGGGCATTGGTTTCTGCGAGTATGTAGAAGAATTACGGCATTTGGAAGAGTGGAGTCCATGGTGTAATGGTATCGCGTCTGACCGGCAATCGGAAGATCCCGGGTTCGATTCCCAGGTGGTACTTCATTTTTTCATTTATTCCGTTTTCTCTCTCTCGTCTTGCGCGGAATATCTCCTATACAAGCGTCGTTCTTTACGTTATTTATACTGCGTGTTCTTTGCAGTTGAATGTATATAATGTTACGGCAAGCGGGAGATGCCCCCTTGGGGCATTGGTTTCTGCGAGTATGTAGAAGAATTACGGCATTTGGAAGAGTGGAGTCCATGGTGTAATGGTATCGCGTCTGACCGGCAATCGGAAGATCCCGGGTTCGATTCCCAGGTGGTACTTCATTTTTTCATTTATTCCGTTTTCTCTCTCTCGTCTTGCGCGGAATATCTCCTATACAAGCGTCGTTCTTTACGATATATATATATATATATATATTACTTATTCAGAGCAGACTTTTCGGAAAACGTTTTTATCGTCAGTGCCTATCAGTAAATTGGGAAGTTTAAATAATATCTTAGGTTATTAGGAGCAAGCAATACTATACAGAAATCATAATTGAGATTATGATTAACAATCAAAATAATTAAAATAATTAAAAAACCATAACGTTGAGAGATTAATTATATTGAATAAAATAAATAAAGGAATACAAAGGAATACAAAGGACACCAAACAGCAACAGACCGGCTGGTCCCTACGAGGCTGTCTGTTTAAGAAGAAAGATTAAAAGAAGTAAAAAAATTTAAAGACAAGTGAAAGTTTTAAGGAGCAAGTGTAGTTTACGTCCCTCTGTGGGGCCTAGTGTAGTTTACGTTCCCCTACATCATCCTAGTGTAGTTTGCGTTCCCCAACTTTGTCCGCGTATACCTAATCAAATAAAATGTTAAAACTAACAAAAATATTACGACTTAACCTAACCAATCGTCAATTTATATATATAGGCCTACTATATATATATATATATATATATATATACACACGCGCACCTTGTTAACCTTGTTTGGGTTCCGTGCGTCGGTCTTTCTTCAAAAACGAAGGCCAAGCTGGTGGCCCCGCCTTTAGTCTTGGCTTGGTGGAAGAGCGAGTTGCTCTCTTGCGTTCTCCACTGAACATAGCCAGGTACACCCGGCTTATCTGGTACCGTCCTGAACCAGGCATCTAGTGTTCGCTTGAAGACTTCAACTTTGACCCAGGTAATGTTTCTGAGGTACTTTGGAAGCTGGTTGAAAATTCTTGGCCCCCTGACAACCAAGCTGTTTTCCTTCAGAGTTGCGGAGGTCCCTTGTCGGGCCTTCAATTTTGGAACACTACACATCCTGCCTTTCCTATTTTCCAGCGTTGTCTGGATGATAATTGGGTTTAGTTTGAGGTTTGGTACCAGTTTTTCGATAATTTTCCGTATGTAGATTATGGTATACCTCTCTCTTCTTCTTTCCAGGGAGTACAGATTTAGTTTACGTAGCCTTTCCCAGTAGTTGAGTTCTTTGCAGTCATCATTCTTGGCTGTGAAATGTCTCTGCGTTTCTTCTAGTTTATTAATTTCTTCCTTTGGATCTTTTCCGTTTGGGGACAAGCAGTGCATTTGGATCAAATGTAGAATTCGGACCCCAGCCTTTTTTAGTTAGCTTTATAAGGCTAACTAACGAAAATATCATGACCTAACCTAACCAATCGTCAAGGGCGTACAGTTAACCCAACGATTGGTTAGGTTAGGTCGTGATATTTTCGTTAGTTAGCCTTATAAAGCTAACTAAAAAAGGCTGGGGTCCGAATTCTAAAGGGTGATCCAGAGAAATGGGACCCAAAAGAAACCCCTGTAACTCTTAAAGTATAAGTCCTTTTATAAAATCATACGCATCATTCGAAAGAGGATAGATACAAGTTTGTACAGGATTGTATAGGTTTTGACAATACAAGACAAGATAAGATACAAAACAAAATAAAAGTGTTAGTTAAAACTAACCCTTCAAGATGACTGCATGGACTGTGGAACAGCTGCGTTTCATAACTGAGCAATATTATTATATTATGAGCATGGAAGAAGTGTAGTTTCAGCTCAAAGATCTTTCAAGACAAATTTTCAGATGTCAAAATCACCTTCTAAGAAAGTAATCCGTCGGTGTGTCAGAAATTTTTCCCTAACTGGCAGCATTGGAAAAAGAAAACCAACTGGAAGAGTGCGCACAGCAAGGATAGACGAGATCATTAACAGAACTCATGAAATTGTACAGGATAATCCTAACATAAGCATCAGACGTGCTTCTCAGCTGTTAGGAGTTGGATATGGAACAACACACCGTATATTCAAGCAAAATTTAATGCTCTTTCCATATAAAATTCAAACAGTGCAACAACTAAACGATCGAGATTTCGCACGAAGACGACAATTCTGTCAATGGATCCAACAGAAGGTAAATGACACCACCAATTTTCTAGCAACTTTGATTATGTCAGACGAAGCCCATTTTCACTTGAATGGAACTGTAAACAAACAAAATTGTCGTTTCTGGGCAACAGAAAATCCATTGAATATTATCGAAGTCCCGTTGCATAGTCAGCGTGTGACTGTTTGGTGTGGTCTTACTGCATCTCAGATCATAGGGCCGTACTTTTTCGAGGATTCCTCCGAAAACACGGTCACTGTAAATGGTGATCGCTACGAAAAAATGTTGACCGATTTCCTTATTCCTAAATTAAGAGAGCTTTGTCTAGAAAACCACTGGTTCCAACAAGACGGAGCTACCTGCCATACCACGAGGAACTGCATGGCAGTTTTGCGTCAAACGTTTCCAGGCGAGTTAATCTCAAGATTTGGAGACGTTGAATGGCCCGCAAGGTCTCCGGATTTTTCTCCCTTAGATTATTATCTCTGGGGATATTTAAAGAGTAGGGTCTACAGAAATAACCCAACGACCTTGCAAGAATTGAAGGCCGCCATCACAAATGAGATACAGGCCATACCACCGCACACTCTTGCAAAAGTGATGCAGAACTTACAAGCGAGAACACTGGAATGCTTGGCAACTAATGGAGCACATTTGAAAGGAGTCATTTTTAAAAAATAAATTTCATAATAAACTTGTAACTCTACT
The DNA here is from genome assembly GCA_023014485.1 of Bathynomus jamesi. Lineage (NCBI taxonomy): Eukaryota > Metazoa > Arthropoda > Malacostraca > Isopoda > Cirolanidae > Bathynomus > Bathynomus jamesi. The sequence continues at coordinate 1,030,321 of JAJOZX010000590.1, forward strand.
CTGTCGAATGATATATAGTTTTTATGAAAGGAATTAAATATTAAGAATATTTGGCTTTTTTTTATGGGTCCCATTTATCTGGATCACCCAGTACATTTGATCCGTGCATTTTAATAAAAATCGGTATACTAATGTAGTTTTGGTCACTGATTTCAAAAGTAACTTTCTTTTATTTGGAGAAATGAAAAACAAACATGTTAGAGCTCTTTAAATAATTAATGTGTTTTTAACGAAAATATTACGACTTAACCTAACCAATCGTCAAGGGCGTACAGTTGACCTAACCGGGCATTCAATTGACCTAACCGGGCATTCAATTGACCTAACTGGGCATTGATTCTCGAATTTTTCCTGCTACTTTTACAGATTTGCCGGGATCCTTCAAAAAACATATTCTTCGTAAAGTTGCACTTTTTACCGTTTGACGACGCTTTTGGCAACGAAAGAACTGGGTATTTTTATCAAAGGAACACACTTTCCCACACTTAGAGCACTTTTTCATAAACAGTAGCAGTTTGTGACTCTGGCTAAATTTAACACAATCCTCTGTAACTAGTTTAAGCTAGTTAAAACACATATTAATTATTTAAAGTGCTCCAACATTCTAACATGTTTGTTTTTTATTTCTCCAAAAAAAAAAGTTATTTTTTAAATCAGTGACCAAAACTACATTAGTATACCGATTTTCATTAAAATTCGCTGCTAGCCCCCAAACGGAAAAGACCCCTTCCTTTTTATATGGGGAAGTCAAAACTGAGCAGTATTCAAGTTTTGGTATGATCAGTGTTCTCAGCAGGGGAATCATTACTCTCTTGTCCCTCCTTTTGAACTTTCTTAGTACCTGTCCCGCGACTCTTATATACAGTATATATATATATAAAATTATATATAATTATTTATATATATATATATATATATATATATATATATATATATTTATATATATATATATATACAGGGTGTTTGAAAACTTTCTGTACAAATTGTAATGGGGAATAGGCAACACCAAGACAAACCCTTTTCGTCTATAAGTGTATGTCCGCTGACGTCACCATTCAGCGCGAGAGGGCGCCGCTGCAATTGGCTAAAAGGTGAAGTGGGCTAGACTCGCGCTTGCCGCGGGCATTCTTAAATCGGACGTAGTACGCGTAACATGGAGCGCTTCACGACTGCTGAGATGGCTGACATGCATATGGTGTATGGGGCTGCCAATGGAAACGGAAGAGCTGCTGTGAGGTTGTACCGACAGCGCTTCCCAAACAGACGTGTGCCAAACCACCAAACGTTTGCGCATTTGCATCGGCGACTGCGAGAAACTGGAACATTCCATGCAAACATGCATGACACTGGTCGGGAGAAAACGTGCGCACTCCTGACATGGAAGAAGAAATCCTACGGCGATTTGAGGACAATCCAAGCGCAAGCACGCGAGGTGTTGCACGTATCTTCGGTGTGAATCACGACCTGGTCTGGAGAGTTGCACGAGCAGCAGTTACATCCGTTTCATCGTCAGAGAGTCCAGGCATTACAACCTCGGGATTACCCTCTTCGTGTGGAATTCGCACGCTGGTTTCTGCAGCAGACAGCGGTGCAGCCTAATTTTCCGGCTTATGTGCTGTTCTCAGATGAGGCCTGTTTCACACGTGAGGGTGTGTTTAACATGCACAATTCTCACTTGTGGGCGCACGCAAATCCACATGCTACACGGGTGCATGCTCATCAAGAACGGTTCGCCGTCAATGTTTGAGCGGGTATCGTCCATGGCAAGTTGATTGGGCCGTACCTGCTGCCTGCCCGACTCGACGGGCGGGTTTATCGGATATTTCTTGAAGAAACGTTGCCGGAACTGCTGGAAGATGTTCCCGTGGCTATTCGTAGACGAATGTGGTTTCAACACGACGGGGCCCCAGCACATTCCAGCAACGATGTGCGGGATTATCTGAACGCTACTTTTGGGGACCGATGGATAGGCCGGGGTGGGCCCGTAGCCTGGCCACCGAGATCGCCCGATTTAACATGCCTCGATTTCTTCCTGTGGGGACACATGAAGAACCTCGTGTACGAGACTCCCATTTACTCAGAAGAAGACCTCGTAGCAAGAATCGCTGTCGCCGCTGGAACTGTTCCCGAAATGCTGGGAATCTTTCGACGTGTACGTCGGTCAATGCTTCGACGCTGTCGGGCATGCATTGATGCTACCGGTCGCAACTTTCAGCACCTTCTTTAAATAAACATGCCTTCTTTAAATAAACATGTTACGCGTACTACGTCCGATTTAAGAATGCCCGCGGCAAGCGCGAGTCTAGCCCACTTCACCTTTTAGCCAATTGCAGCGGCGCCCTCTCGCGCCGAATGGTGACGTCAGCGGACATACGCTTATAGACGAAAAGGGTTTGTCTTGGTGTTGCCTATCCCCCATTACAATTTGTACAGAAAGTTTTCAAACACCCTGTGTATATATATATATATATTATATATATATATATATATATATATATATATATATATATATAAATATATATTATATATATATATATATATATATAATATATATATATATATATATATATATATATATATAAATTGACGATTGGTTAGGTTAAGTTGTAATATTTTCGTTAGTTTTAACGTTTTATTTGATGGATTCATTTAAAAAATGTCTCCTAAAGATCCTAGTGTAGTTTGTGTCCCCTTTTGCGTCAGGGGGACGTAAACTACACTTGCTCCAGTTTTAAAGCAAAGCAAAGAAAAGAAGTTGAATAGAAGGAAAAAAAATTAAAGATAAAATCATAATTTTAAAGTACAGAGGAGAGAATCCGAGTGAAAATTCTACAATACTTCTACGCGCTAACAAATGCTTCCAACTGGGGGTTTAAGGCAAGATAAGTATCTAGTCTCTTTTTAAAGGGTTCGATGGAATTACTTTGAGCTATGCTGGTTGGCAGTCAATTCCATAAATTAACTATACGATTGAAGAAAATATATTTAGCTTCATTAGAATTAAAATGTTTACCTACTAATTTGAAACTACTACCGTAAGTTCTACCTGCATCTCTAAAGGTGAAATATTTTTCGGCGTCGATATTATTAAAACCATAAATCATTTTAAATACCTGGATTAAATCTGGAATTTGCCTTTTAACAAGTGAGAATAAATTTAACGTTTCTAAACGGGCAGCGGATGATTTGTTTCGAAGTCTAGGAATCATTTTAGTAGCCCGTCACTGCACTCTCTCCATTCTGTTTATGACCTATCATAAATATAGGGACCAGAACTCAATGCAGTATTCCAGTTGGGGGAGTACTAAAGAATTATATAATGTTTGCATTTTTTCTCAGACTTAAATTCAAATGATCTACCAATAAATCCTAAGATTCTATTTGCTTTTTGACCGCTTCGATATATTGTTTACTCGGTTTAAGAGTGTCGGCAACAATAATACCTAAATCTTTCTCTTCTGTAACAGTCGTTAGTGTCTTGTCGCGCATAAAATACTTTTTTTTTAACACTGCTTCTACCGATATGCAACGTTTTACATTTAGCTATATTAAAGTGCATTTGCCAAATTTCCGTCCACTCGAGTAATTTATGAATATCTGCCACTGATTTTAGTCATCCCCCTAGTTTCGTATCATCCGCAAATTTTGAAATTATATTGTTAATCCCTATGTCGATATCATTGATATAAATAATAAAAGAACTGGTTCCACAACTGATCCATGAGGTACGCTGGTAGTTACACTTTTGAAAAAAACATATTAGGACTGAAGCTGAACATTTGATGGTGATCGGACGTGTTAGCTGTGATCCAGTGAATTGACTTTTGCTCTCTAGTGTTGATATTATTACGTTTGTTTTATTTATTTATTGCTGTTTAGCTTTCGGTTATTACTTTAGCTTTTACCCATTTGCACTATTTGTGGTGTGGTGGGCCTCTTCACTGTCAGGCTTTGCCTGTTTTTCTATTGTGAGGTTGGTGGTTGGGCTTAGGCTTTTGGCCTAGTCCCGACTTTTCTCTGCGCGGGTTAGGCATGGGTGATAAGTTAAGAAACTGTACTTCTGCCAGCAGAAAGCGTAAACATCAGCATGACCAAAACAGCTCGACTGCACTTGATGGGGACCTAATGGATTTGAGTGAAGTTATCAGTCAGACAGAGAAAGCTGTTCGAGATTTTCTTACGGGGCTCGTGTCTCCTGGTCAGGGAGATGCATCCTCAGGTTCTCCGAGTGACTCTTCATTGCCTACTACTAAGATTTCTCAACCTACTTTGACTCCTGATCATGTCTCTTACTTGTATGTGGCAAGTAAAGGATCTACAACCCTCACCCGTCTAAACCCTTTTGGAATTAAAAAATCGATTGAATGTATTTGTTGTGGACCTGTAAGGTCTGTCACCTACTGCCGTTCTGGTAGCTTGCTAGTCCATATTTTCAATGCAGCTCAAACTAGGGCTCTTTTGAAAGCGACTACTTTTCTAATGTGCCAGTAGAAGTCTCAGTTGTGAAAAATCTGAACACTACTCAGGGTATAATTTATGCTCCAGAATTGTTTCACATGAGCACAGATGATCTATTACTAGAAATGAAATTGGAGAATGTAATTGGCATTCGACGACTAAACAAGGGTAGTGATAAAACTCCTACTAGCCTTTTAGTCCTTACTTTTAGGGGTGCCACTCGTCCTGAGTATATTCACTGTGGCTATTTCCGGTACCATGTTGAGCCTTATTATCTTAACCCCTTTCAATGTTTCCATTGCCTCCGTTTTGGACATGGTGCGCGTAATTGCACAAATAAAATTTCTTGTCCTAAGTGTGCCGAGTCTCATGACACTCGATCTTTTCAGAAAGACTTGGCTTCATATACCTGCGTTAATTGTAAGGGATCACATTTAGGTTCTTCTAGAGTTTATAGCCATTGGATACGTGAGAAGGAGATTGTCAAGGTAAAGGTGGATAATCATGTTACATTTACTGAAGCCCGTAAGTTATATGCTGCTGAGATGGGTCCATGGTCATCTCAGTCTGTCTCTTATGCTGAGGTGGGTCGAGGGTCTCCTTCACCTTCGAGTAAGATACAGACTTCTGGATTGCTAGCAGCAGCTTCTGGTTCTATGTCTAATTCCCAGCCCACAGAAACCAAATCTTGTGGTACACAATGTTCATTCCTTGATTTTGACCAACCCTCCTCAGACTCTGCTTTGTCAACAGATATAGAACCACTTCATAGTACAGGTAGTGCTGGATTAAAAGGAAAACTTGATTCTAGTAGTGATCGTCCTAGGTCAAAAGGCAGACTTATTGAGATAGCTCATCCTGTGGTCCCTCCAGTAGATGATACCTTACTTTGGAGGTGTTTATTGGAGTTTAAGTCACTCATGGCTAAAAATACAGCTCCACAGACTATGGCTCAAAAAATGTCGCAATTCTTTGCAAAGAATGGTTTTCAAAAGACTGCAGTTGATCCTAGGGATGGCTTCTGGATACTACCTGTTTGCTTTTGCTTCCCCTTATCCTTTTACATCAGAAGTCCCTGATTTTCGTAGGGCTAATTTTGATAGTTTTGCGGATAGGATGAGAGTAGTGGACTGGGATAACTTATTTATGGGTAATGACACAAATTTGCATTGGGTGGCGTTTAAGGAAAGTTTTAGGAATATTGAAAGGGAGATCATTCCTCGTAGGCCTAAGCGCGCTAGAAATCGTGGTAGGCCGAAGTGGTGGACTAGGGAAATAGGCGAGTTCATAAACGAGCGTAATAGAGCGTATAGACTTAGTAAGCGCAATGGCACGGCAACTAACTTTAATAGATATATCGAGCTTAGACGTCAGGTTAAAAGATCAGTTAGGAATGCCAAGCGTAATTTAGAGATACTTATAGCTGCGGATAGTAAACATAATCCAAAAAAATTTTTTGAATACGTTAATAATCGTAAGCCGATAAAAGATAACATAGGCCCTCTAGTGGATGTTAATGGCGCTTTGGCTTCTGACGCTCAGGCGATCGCGGGTATTTTTAATAACTTTTTTGCGACAGTTTTTACCGTAGAAGACGTAAATAATGTCCCCGACGTGGACGATATCGTTCCATTTAGTAGCGAGACTATTTTGGATGAAATAACTGTTTACGAGGCTGAGATTGCGCATTATATCGATGGCTAAAAGTTAGCAAGGCTCCAGGCCTTGACGCTTTTTATCCGAGACATTTGAAAGATTTGAAAGACGTTATCGTAGGCCCCTTAACGAAGATTTTTAATCAGTCACTCGAAACGGGGATTATTCCTGAAGACTTCAAGTTAGCTAACGTCACGCCTATTTTTAAAAAAGGCGACCGCGCAGTAGCTAGCAATTATAGGCCAATTAGCTTAACGTCAATTGTTGGTAAACTTTTGGAATCCGTAGTTAGGGATCATATCATCGATCACTTAGAAAGTAGAGATTTGATTAATAGTAGTCAGCATGGGTTTCGACGCCATAGGTCTTGTTTAACTAATTTGTTAGAATTTTATAACGAAATAGTGCGCGAATACGATAGGCATAGAGCAGCTGACGTTATTTATTTAGATTTTAAAAAGACGTTCGATACAATTCCGCATAGGAGACTAATTGCGAAGGTCAAAGCGCACGGTATACGCGGTCAGGTAGCTAACTGGTTAGAAGAATGGCTTCGTGCTAGGAGACAGAGGGTCGTAGTTAATGGTAGTGAATCGGGGTGGTTAGATGTAGGTAGCGGTGTCCCACAGGGTTCAGTGTTAGACCCATTGCTATTCGTAATTTACATTAACAACATAGATGTAGGATTGACTAGTAACGTGTCAAAATTCGCGGACGATACTAAAATAGGCGGTAAGGTTGTTAACGAGGACGATAGTAATAGGCTCCAAGACGATGTAAATAGGATTATGGATTGGACAGATAAGTGGCAGATGCAATTTAACGTAGACAAATGTAAAGTTTTGCATGTAGGTTCTCGTAACAATAATTACACGTACACGATGGATGATAGGGAGTTGGCGAGCGTTGACGAGGAAATAGATTTAGGCGTACGCGTATCTAAGGATTTAAAGGTTAGGAACCAGTACCTGGAGTCTTGCGCAAAAGCTAATAGGATGTTAGGCTTCATAGCGCGTAATTTCGAATTTAAATCGAAGGATATTATATTGCCCCTTTACATGTCCCTGGTCAGGCCTCATTTAGAACATGCCGTTCAGTTTTGGTGCCCGTACTTGCCTGAGGATATTGATAGGTTAGAAAGGGTTCAACGTCGTGTCACGAAACTAATTCCGTCATTGCGCAACAAGCCTTATGAAGATAGGATTAAAGAGTTAGACCTGTATTCACTCGAAACTAGGAGATTAAGGGGAGAGCTTATTGAAGTTTTCAAAACCGTTAATAACATCGATAATGTAAATTTTGACAAATTGTTCACTTTCGATAATAGTAATACTCGTAATAACGGATTTAAGTTGCGTGGCAGACGTTTCATTACTAATATCGCTAAAAACTTCTTTACGTTTAAAGTAATTGATAAATGGAATAATCTTCCCGCGCCCGTCATGAACTCTACCAGCGTTAATGTGTTTAAGAACCGTCTTGACAGACATTTTAAAAATATTAACGTTGTTTAAAATAAAAAAAAACAATTAGCAACAGGAGCTCTGGGGGTGGTGGTCGAGGATGAGTCTGTTGACGATTAATACCAGCTTGTGACATGCCAGCGTGTGATACCAGCAATAAAATTAAAAAAAAAAATTAGACTAACACGAACGTAGATGTAGCTCGTATCGTAAACTAGCCCACTTTTTGTTTAACTTTACCTACTTTTTTTTTCTTATCTCCTTACTTTGCATGTCTGTAACTCTCTTTTCTTGCATGTTTGTAGTTTGCATGGTATGACAGTGAGTTAAGACTGTGTTTGCATGGTTTGTAAGCGTTCTTATTTTACTTCTTTTCATGTTTCACCCCTCTCCTATTTTCTCCGACTATTTTTCTGACTTGTCGGCAGTGGCCGGCGGATGATGATGGTGAGTCTTTTTTCTCTTTTTCTGAATGAATGTTAACCCACGAGTGATAGGTGTTCCGCCTTACTTAACCCCTTATTCTCTTCTCTTCTCTTCTGTTAACCCTCTACTCTTTCCTTTCTCTCGGGCTAACCTTAGAGTGGATCTTAGGGTCTTTGTTAGCCTTAGCTTCTGTAGATGGCTTTATCCATCTTCCAGTGGAATGTAAGGAGTTATAGGAGACGACTGCCTTTTATACAGCAGTTACTGTCACGGTATTCCCCTCCCATCCTTGCTTTTCATGAAACTTGGCTGGATTTATCCCATTCTGCAGGTGTCAAAGGTTACAGTTTGCTCCGGAAAGACAGGGGTCCCCATGGGGTGGTGTCTTACTGGGGATTCACAGCTCCCTTCCTTTTACTCCAGTTCCTCTTGATATTGATATTGAAGCAGTTGCAGCAACAATCCACATTTCCTCTTTTGCTGTTACGGTTTGTACTGTATATTTTCCTCCAGATCCTCCCTTCTCTACAGTTGTATTACACAGGCTGCTTCGTCTACTTCCTGCCCCTTTCCTTCTAATAGGAGACTTCAATGGTCATCACCCACTATGGGGTTCTCCTTCCAGTGACCAGCGGGGTTCCACCATTGCAGACTTCATAGATGCCAATAATCTCTTTCTATTTAATGATGGTCCCCCTACATTCCTCCATAGTTTCAGTGGGTCCTTCTCGCATTTAGATCTATCACTTTCCTACTATGGACTTGTCTCATGTATTTGGTTCGGAAGTTTTGAGTGATCCTTGTGATTCTGATCATTTTCCCATTCTTCTCACATCTCAGGTACTGTCTGTGGGCTCAAAACGCTCCCTATGGAAACTAACAGAGAAAGGTCTGCATAACTTTCATGTTGCTTTGACTTTGCCACATCCTGGAGATGATACCACTGTGGATGAAGACTGCCATACATTAACTCGCACAATTCACCATGCAGCTCAAGAACATTTCGCTCTCACTTCCAGCACGTTTAATACTAAATATCACGCAGTGTGTTGGAATGATTTGTGCCAGCGGGCTGTTAGAGTAAGAAAGATGGCTCATAGGTTATTTAAACAAAATCCTGTTTTACAGACATATATCCTATACAAAAAGGCTAGAACAATTGCTCGGCGTACAGTTAGATTATCCAAACGTTCTTCTTGCCATGCCTTTGTCAGTTCTACCTCTCATCAGACAACTGAGTGTGGTCTGGAATAAAATTAAAAGAATGGAGAGAAAACCTCCTGCACATCCCATTGTTTTGCGGGATGGCAGTAATGTCATTTTCCAGCCCCAGCTAGTTGGTAACTCCTTGGCTGCATACTTTGCATCTATCAGTAGTAAATCTCATTATACAGCACAGTTCCTTTCGAGAGCAGCAAAACCTGAACTCATCCCTATTGATTTTTCTACAAGTGTAGCACTCCATTATAATAGTCCTTTTACTCTTCTGGAATTGGATATGGTCCTCTCTAAGCTGAAAAATACCTCTCCTGGGGAGGATATGATAGTGTACCCCTTCCTCACCAATCTTTCATTTTCTAACAGGCAAGTTTTATTGGCTTTTTATAACAAGGTTTGGATGACATGTTCTTTTCCACATGTTTGGACTTCTGCTTTGCTGGTGCCAATCCATAAGTCTGGCAAAGCTCGCACTGCTGCGAGCTCATATCGCCCCATAGCTTTGACTAGCTGTCTGGGTAAAGTACTTGAAAGGATGATTTTACATCGTCTTTACTCTATTCTATTTTTCAAACTGGACAGCTTTCAAAGTGGTTTTCGCCCTCACTTTTCTACGATGGACAACCTGGTGAGGATTGAGGGATCAATCAGAGAGTCTTCTCTTAGAAATGAGTATATTTTAGCAGTATTTCTTGACATTGAGAAGGCCTATGACACTGTCTGGCACTATGGCTTACTCTCTAAGTTGTATCATTTAGGGTTGCGGAGCAATCTACCCATGTTTATCCAAAACTTTTTGCAGCATAGACGCATACGAGTGTCAATTGGATCCTCTCTTTCAGATGTTTATCATTTGGATGCTGGAGTTCCACAAGGTAGTATCATCAGTCCCCTTTTATTTAATGTCGTGATTAATGACTTATTTCAGGGTATGGACCCTACTCTTAACTATTCTCTGTATGCAGATGATGGGGCACTGTGGGTATCCCATGACATTCATTACTAATTGGTCACAGAATAATGGCTTGTACTTTTCTCCTGCCAAGTCTTCATGTGTCATTTTTAGTAAGCGGCCAGTTCCCCCACAACTCATTCAACCTCTTGTCTTGCTGACAAGCCAGATTCCTTTTCCCTCCTCTCATAAATTTCTAGGTATTACATTTGACAGAACTTTGACTTGGAATCCCCATATTGCTTCCCTTGTGGAACGTTGTGAGGGTGCCTTTAATATCATGCTATGGAAAACTTATGAGTGGGTAGTTGGGAGGTAACGAAAATGGTTCACTGAGTAGGTAGGTAGTTAATCTAACAATTATTAAATTCCTTTTATGTCAATAACTGGGTGGATGAAACCAATTGGTTGCTCACCAGAGTTATTCTCCACACTAGTATTTATATACTGTGTGGGAGGAGCGTGCTCGGTAATGGGGATACATTACCGCTCAACCAACCGAGGAATAAACCAAGACAACGCTGGTACAAGAAGCCCCGCGAAGAGGAGAACAAAGGGGGAAGGAAAACGAAGAACGGGGCGAGAGGACGTACCAGCAAAGTACGCTCTCGAATGAGACAACCGGAGAAGGGAGAGACTGTAATAACTAAAAGTAAGTGACTAATATGAGTTTTAACACCAAACAGTTAAGAACATTAAATTAAGCTGGGTCAAACAAGTTAGGCCTACATTGTGACCTAAGACCCAGCATCAACTCATAGCTTAACAAAGGTGAAGGTAGATTGCCCTAACCTAATCTTGTGAGGAATCCTACTGTGGATCTCAATTTATCTGCCCGCTCTGGACCATTTCCGGAATCTCTAGGCTGACCCCTCTAGGCTAGACTTGATCTACTCTATAGTTAGACTGGAGATATAAGGGGTGGGTTAATTGTGGACCAATTCATACAGAGCATTTTTCGCATTGGTGGTCCGTGTGTGGGGAATTTACAAACCTTAACCTTACTTAACAAAAATTGCAGAATTAGGCTAAATGGTCTAGCCTAAGCCTAACCTGAGCAAGCCTAATTAGGTCTACAACCTAGGGCCTAACTAGGAAACATTTACATTTAAGGAGTCTCATTCTCTTATAAGCTTAGACCTGAGTGACACATAAGTACTTGGGGGGGATTAAACCAAATTTAACTTGACTGTTTTGTCTGTGCTCTCTCTTCTCTGGTAATTTCTTCTTGTCCTCTATTTCATTACGATCCCCAGTTAAACAATTTTGACTTAGACATGGACAGTGCAGAATTGAAAAAGTTAAAAAAGAAAAGGGGGGCAAAGTTGGGAGCTGTTACAAAGGCTGTGAACACTTTTAACAATATTACACAACCAGGTAAGAAAAATATAGAGTGTGTAATTATTAAATTAGAAATTAAAAAGAAGGAAATAATAGCCATTAATGAGAGTATTTCAGAGTTAGTTGAATCCGAAATGGCTGAAGAACAATTGATAGACCTTTACGCTGATGATGATGATCAGGTAAGCTCAATTGAACAGCAAATAAGGGAACTACGGTCTCGGTTGACTGACTTAACACCAAAAAAACCTAATTCTGATTTTAATCAAAGTAGGGCTAACCTTCAACAAAATTTAAGTGGCATGCAAAATCCTGAGTCACAAGAATTGAGGGCTCAGTTACCCATTTTGCTAGTACCAACATTTGAAGGGGACACGGTACAATTCCCATCTTTCATTGACAAATTTGAGAATTTAATAGGTAATAAACCTTATATTTCAACTGTTGAAAAGTTTAGTTACTTAACTAGTTCCCTTAAAGGCCCAGCCTATAACCTATAGCCTATTTACCAGCCGTAGGGGATTCATATGAAGTAGCTATTGATCTTTTAAAACGTAATTACATTAATAAAGATGATTGTATATGAATTATCTCAACAAATTTTTGAATTTGCACCCATAAAAGATAACCATAGTGATATGGAAAATTTTTATACAAAATTAGAAGCTATTATAGGACAACTGGTTAGCAATGAGATAGATATTAAAACTTCATCTTGGCTTATACAAAGCATAGTACTTAGGTGCCTTCCTTCGAGGGTTAAAGATAATTTAATTCTAAAGACGGGAAAAATTATCCTAATTTAGAACAAATAGAGAAAACTTCCCCAATATCCTAATTAATTACAACTTGAGAGATTTTCCAACACATAAGACCCAGACTATGGATAAACCAAAGACTGTTCCCAGAGACCAACTAGCTACAGCCAAACAGACAAAACTTGATACTGGAGAATCAAATGTGACCAACTATAATACACGAACACCTACATTACAGAACTTTAATGTAACTGCTGCCTCAACTTACACACCACATTGCAAATTTTGTGCAAGTAATGAACACAGTAGTACTGGGTGTGACAAATATTCAGATTTAACCAAAGGGCTAAAAGATGTGAACAGTTGAACCTGTGTAAAAAGTGTACTGGCCAGGGACATTATAAGAAAGACTGTAAATCTAGGTTAAGATTCAAGTGTAAGTTTTGTAAAAGTTTACGACATGTCTCATCAATGTGTGATTCACCAAAGTGTCCAAACAATAGTACTCAAACTCAAAAGATACCTCCCCCAAACAAAGGTAATCAAGAAAATGCCACTTTCATGGGACATTCTGCTTGTTCAAACAATGTAACAAGAAACACTGAGATTCTTTTACCAACTATTACTTTGGACTTAGTGAATAGTGAGGGTAGTACCACTCCAGTGAGATGTCTTATAGACTGTTGTTCTCAACAAACATTTGTTTCAAAAAATGTAGTTAATAAATTGGGTTTGACACCAAACCCGAATGAACAAAACCTCAATATTGCGTCCTTTGTTAAGGATAACTCGGACAAAAATAGCTATAAGACAATTGACCTGGAACTACATTTAGAAAGTAAATTCAAGAAAATTGAAGCAGTTATTATTTCTAAAGTAGGACAAAACAAACTGGTTATACCCAAACTAGAACAAACCATAAATCATTTGAAAAAACACTACAAAATAGCTGATAGACATATCACTAACAACACAGTAGCTAACATTGAAATGCTAATAGGGGCAGATTATATTAATCTTATTCATAAGGGCATAGTAGAGATAGGTAATGGTATAGCTATTCAGACTCCATCAGGGATAGCCCCTTTGGGTGACCTATCAGAATACAACCTAGACCTAAACCAAAACAGTGCATGACCAACAAATACTATGTGCCTCAACTCAGTCCTACATAACACCTGTAAGAATAGCAACACTTTGAATAATATTATCTCAACGACAACAAAATCTGAATTATCTGAAGTCTATGAACACTCTCAAAACATTATGCAACAAGGTAACTTTGAACTTAGAGAGTGGATTTCAAATAATGAGGATTTAAACAAAAAGATTTTAAAAGATAATAATGGTCTTACTGAGCCATCAGACAGAGTTAAAACTTTAGGTATGAACTGGTATTTGGATGCAACTTCTAACAGTCATGATTCAATCTGTACTAAAGGTTTTAAACTTGATGAGGAAGCAAATACTAAAAGACAAATATTATCAGAGGCTTCCAAAATTTTTGATCCTATGGGTCTATTCCTGCCTTCAACAATAAAATCAAAGATTCTCCTCCAAGAAATTTGGAGGACAAATGTTGGGTGGGATGATCCAATAACAAATGAAAATCAAAAATCTTGGAAGAAGTTAGCTACTGATTTAACAAAAGTGCAGAACATTAAAATTCAAAGGTGCTGTGGGTTTAGGGATAAGCCCCAGAGGCTTCATGTGTTTGCTGATGCAAGCACACAAGCTTATGGGTGCTGTGCGTATCTTGTAAGCCCTACAGAAAGTCATCTAATTTATGCAAAAGGGAAAGTTGCACCTCTCAAACCTACCCGAACCATACCTCAATTGGAACTATTGGCTGCTACATTAGCCATTAAAACCATTTCATTGCTTAAGGATGCTTACTATGATGTGTTCATAACTAATATCCACGTCTGGCTTGACAGTCAGATTTGTCTTGCCTGGATACGGAATGATAGCATTAATAGTAAGAATATCTTTGTAAGAAATAGGCTAAAAGAAATAGCTGACGCTAATGAAAGCCTACAAGTAAACTTTCACTATGTTCCAACTAAACAGAATCCAGCAGACTTTCTGACCAGAGGTTTATCCTACAAGTTGTTGAAGTCAAACAAAACTTGGTTTATGGGACCTAAGTGGCTCTGTAATACAGACCAATGGCCTGTGGAACAAGTTAACTTGACATTAAATTTAATCTTTTCAAATGAAAAGGTTGAACCAATCACTAATTATGAAAAGTATTCTGATTTCAACAAACTTGTCAGGGTGACAGCCTACTGTTTGAGGTTTGCTCACAACTGTTTAGCTACAATTAACAAACAGCTAAATAAAAATAATCATAATTATACAGAAGTTGCAACCCAATACTGGATAGGCCAAGCCCAACAAAAAGAGTACAATAAAGAGTTAGAATTCTTAACTAATGGGAAACAAACAAAAGAACCTGTACCATCAGTAGTTGTGGATCTAAACTTGTTCAGAGATGAGGAAGGCCTTCTAAGGTGTAAAGGGAGATTAGACAAATCAAAACTGTCATACAAAAGCAAAAATCCAATCCTTTTACCTAGATTTAGCTATTTGACAACATTAATAATCAGAAAAACACACAATGATGTATATCATATGGGGGTACCACAGACACTAACTACATTAAGAAAAACTTATTGGATACCCAAGGGAAGGATCACTGTTAAAACAGTCCTGAGTGAGTGTGTCACATGTAGGCGTATTCATGCTAGGCCCTATAGGAAACCAAATCCTCCTGCTTTGCCAGAGGAGAGAGTTACTCTCAACAGACCCTTTGAGACTGTAGGCATTGACTATACAGGAGCATTGACTGTAGGGGTGGGTGACACTGAACAAAAAATGTACATTGTACTGTTTACATGTGCTGCCTCACGAGCTGTTTATTTGGATGTTGTGGAGGACCTTACAGCAGAATCTTTTGTTGCTGTCTTTAAGAGATTCTGTGCACGACATTCAGTACCAAAGACAGTTTGGACTGACAATGCTACATATTTCAAAGCTGGTGAACAAGTCATCCACGACTTGTTAAGCAATGAAATCACACAATTATATATACAAAATACAAACATAAAGTGGAAGTATATTCCGGTTGCCTCTCCTTGGTATGGTTCTATCTGGGAGAGGAATATACAAACAGTAAAGAATTGCTTGAAGAAAGCAATTGGCAAAAAACAGATACACTTATTTGGGTTACTCACTCTCCTGGCTGAGATTGAGAACATCATTAACAATAGACCACTCACTTATGTGAGTGACAACATTAATGACCCAGAACCATTAACTCCAAATCATTTGATTCGGGGAGAACAAGTTAGTCTCCTGCCGGACTACAATATAGACTCTTCAGAAGACCCAAACTGGACTCAACGACATGATGAGCTCCAGACTAAGTTACAACATTTAACTAGAGTTAAAGCTCATTTCATTAAACAGTGGAAAACTGAGTACTTGATGGGTCTAAGGGAGAGACATAAACAAATGACTAAGAAGGATTGGTCTGACACAATTAAGGTAGGGGACCTTGTTCTCATACATGACAGTACTCCAAGACAAACTGGCCTCTGGCTAGAGTTTCAGAACTCAGACCAGGGGCAGACGGGGTAACAAGAGTGGTCAAATTAAGGACTTCAACGGGTGACACAACAAGAGACATTTCTCTTTTGTACCCTTTAGAGTCTGGACCCAAAACAATGGACTTTGGAGAACCTTCTCCACTGACAGTAACAACTGGAGACACTGAACTTCCAGTAACTATTCCTTTGACAGTAGGAGTGGTAACGCATCCTACTACAACATTGACAGACACAAGACCTCAGCGACAAACAGCATTAAAGGCGCGACTATTTTTACAACAAAAAATAGATGCTGGGGAATTGTAATTTTATCTTCTAACTTTCATTTTTTCTTTTCTTATGGTAAAGACCATAGACAGTTTCATCCTATGGATGTATATTTTCTCTTCTAATTAAATGCTACACCTTCTCCATGAGAAGGTGAGGATAGGCACTGTTAATCAGATTAACAGGCATTTACAGTTAAATAGTTAGCTAGTCTACACTCAGACAAAAATTGGTGACAATGACACCAAAATTTTTATCTCCCGGGGCCCCCAGTATATGGAAAACTGATGAGTGGGTAGTTGGGAGGTAACGAAAATGGTTCACTGAGTAGGTAGGTAGTTAATCTAACAATCATTAAATTCCTTTTATGTCAATAACTGGGTGGATGAAACCAATTGGTTGCTCACCAGAGTTATTCTCCACACTAGTATTTATATACTGTGTGGGAGGAGCGTGCTCGGTAATGGAGATACATTACCGCTCAACCAACCGAGGAATAAACCAAGACAACGCTGGTACAAGAAGCCCCGCGAAGAGGAGAACAAAGGGGAACGAAAACGAAGAACGGGGCGAGAGGACGTACCAGCAAAGTACGCGCTCGAATGAGACAACCGGAGAAGGGAGAGACTGTAATAACTAAAAGTAAGTGACTAATTGAGTTTTTAACCAAAAGTTAAGAACATTAAATTAAGCTGGGTCAGACAAGTTAGGCCTACATTGTGGCCTAAGACCCAGCATCAACTCATAGCTTAACAAAGGTGAAGGTAGATTGCCCTAACCTAATCTTGTGAGGAATCCTACTGTGGACCTCAATTTATCTGCCCGCTCTGGACCATTTCCGGAATCTCTAGGCTGACCCCTCTAGGCTAGACTTGATCTACTCTATAGTTAGACTGGAGATATAAGGGGTGGGTTAATTGTGGACCAATTCACACAGAGCATTTTTCGCAATGCAGTATTTGTCCAATAGAACATGGGGCTCTAAAAGGAAGACTCTAATACAGCTTTACAAATCTCTCATCCGGTCCAAATTAGATTATGCTTCATTCCTCTATGATAGAGCATCCCCATCACTACTTGTAAAATTGGACAGAATTCAGTATAGGGCTATTCGTCTGGCTATTGGAGCCCTCAAATGCACCAGAGTTGACACCTTAAATGAAGAGGCCTTTCTCCTTCCTCTTGGCCTCCGTCGTCAGCAGCTGGGTATCAACTATGGTGCCAAAGTGTTGTTATATGACCAGCATCCCATCCGGCCTTTCTTTGTAGATTTCCATATTTACCAGTTTTACAGGTTGCGACCCCATCCACTTCCCTTCTTTGGCCGGTTTCAAGATGGATTGACTAAAATGAGCCTTTCTTTAGAAGATATTGCTACAAGTTCCCTATCACTAATTACAAATTGGGTTCCAGTAGATGTCATTTATGACCTTAGATTGTCTTCTGCTTTGAAATCTACAACCTGTGCTAATAACTTTCAGGGCGAGTTTCTTTCATTGAAAGCATCATATCTAGATTTAGGTTACAAGATTCTTTTTACTGATGGTTCAAAGTCCCCAACTGGAGTAGGTTGTGCCTTTAGTTTTGAAGGTACCTTGATGGGTTATAAGTTGCCACCTCATTGCTCAGTATTTACAGCTGAACTGTATGCCCTTTACAAGGCAATTTATTTTGTTTCTGTAAATTCTACACACCATAAGTTTCTCATCTGTTGTGATTCTCTTTCAGTTCTACATGCTTTGAAGTCAGGAAATACTTCTCATTTTCTGGTCAATAAAATTATTGTCTTGTTAAGATCTATTTAAGATCTATTCCACATTACAGTTTTGTTCTTTTATGGGTCCCTGGACATGTTGGAATCCTGGGCAATGAGGTGGTGGACTTGGCAGCCAAGTCTGCTGTGCACTCAGGAGAGGCAGTTGGTCTTCAACTCTCCCTGCCTGAGATTCGGAATTTGACAGTCTCTTGTGTGCGCAGCAGGTGGCAGTGTCAATGGAATCATATTAAACCCCTTCTTCAAGATTGGGAACGTACATACATAGGTAGCCGAAGGGACCAGACTGTCCTAGCCCGTCTCAGACTAGGGGTATGTCTCCTGACGCATGGGCATTATTTTACTGCCTGTCCCATTCCTTCCTGTCTCCAGTGTAATATGACTCTCACATTGAAATATATTTTTATCGATTGCAAAGTTTTTTCTTCACTTCGATCTGATATTCATTCATTTTGCACTGCAGAACAGCTTGATTTCACCCTCTCTACTGTCTTATCTTGCCTTGTGCCTTCTAAGCTCATTTTAGATTTCTTAAAGTCAGTCAATTTATATTCCTCCATCTAATCTAACAATCAGCCTCTTATGCTCAGTTAGTTTTTCATAAAATACCAGTACTATCCTTTACTATGACTTCATGATTCACTAGTTAGTAATACTAACAGGCCTCATCATCACTTTCCTGTGATCTGGAGCGGGCCCCAAATCTGAAGATGGTTTAACTTTTTCCTTCCCTTTGTAGATAGAATTTCTTTCTTTGTAGGTGTAAATGACCTGAAGTGGTTGAACGCACCATAAACACACCTATAACAATAAAGTTACACTTTTCCACTTAGACGCTTTGCCATTAATGACCACTCTTTATTTAGGTCCACTAAGCTAACTTTCGATCCATTTGAGAACGTTACCATCAATTCCGTGAGAATGAAGTTTAGCTTATAATCTTCTATGTGGTACTTTATCAAATGCTTTTTGAAAATCGAAATATACAATATTTACTGTTTTACTCTCGTCATATATACTTACAATATCATTAAAGAAATCGAACAGATTAGTAAGACAAGAACGATTACGTCGAAAGCCGTGTTGAGAATTTATGATTAGTTTATTAATTTCTAAGTACAGCAAGTGATAACTAGTTGAAAATTGATTTGGTAACCTGATTATTAATTACCAGCTGAAGTTGTGGGTACTAATTAGTTAATATTAATGACACTAAGTATTTATATAGATCTTGAAACTTGTGAAGATGAGTTTAGAAGTGAATTGTTATAACACTGATATAGGAGTATAGGTTGAATGGAGTACTGTATACTGTATTCAATAAGGGTTGGCTTAGTACTCTGGATGTTTAGTGATTCGATTATGTGGAGATCAGTTACTGTAAATGATTGTTGTGCATTGTGATTATTATTTTTAAAATAATATATACAATTACGGTAATTATGTTAATCCTATTTTAATGTTTTTATGTATAGCTCTTATATCTACCTATAATTTAATTTAAGATATTAGTATTCTAAATGCGCATCGTTTTAAATATCTTTTATTGCATTTAACTGATGGGCGCCGAAGACAGGAAATGTTTGCTCTGAACAAAACTCATAAATATTTTAAGCTTCATGATACCGTTTTTTACTTTTAATATTTTGAGTGCCATACCCACTGAAAAAAAAAAAAAAAAATCCAATACTCTTATGGAGCATCTACTGTAGCATGTTTCACAGAAGGTTTTATAGTGCACTGCGGGACCAATTTTCCTTTGAGTCTGCCCCTAATGTACTGTCTTACCTGCCTACCAAACAATTCCATCTTCACCATATCTGTAAAAGGGACTCTTTACCAGTTTTTAGTAGTAAATTCGTTGATTAATGAATCACACTTCATTCAAAATCACCTTTGACTAATTCAAAGTCTACAGTACCATGAATTATTTTTAACTTTTAATAATTGTATTTACATCCCAAATTAATAGAATATCTAGTCAAAATATGCGCATAAATATTTAAAAGGTCCTAAAAATATAGTCAAACTTGGTTAATGAATCACATTTCCATATAATGCCCTCAAAATGAACCTTCAGCAACTGCGATACTGTGAATTATTATTATCTTTAACTACGGTACCACTTTGCATTTTGTTTATTCCATATTGACGATATTTCCCTTCACTAAATGTAGGATGCTTTACAGAGAGAGGAGAGAGAGAGAGATACAAGGAGTTACAAGGAAAAGAAGTGCCTCAAAAGGCCTTGCGGCCCATACCGAGGAGGTACCAATGACAACGGATGCCAGGGAAAAATTCCTACATCCTCAAATAGCGTGCAAGATTCGGTCTAACTTTTTCTTGAACTGATCCACAGAGGAACTGTTCACAACTTCTGAAGGTAACCTTTTCCACGTGTCACAGATTTTATAGGTAAAGTAATTCCCACACACACTAGTGCTAAACCGTTTCAAATCCAACTTCCAACCATTGTTGCCAGTTGAGTTATCATTTAAACTAAACATGCTTCTAAAATCGACATCGTCGAACCGTGTAAGAGCTTGAAAACGTCGATGAGTTGACCACGCAGCCTCCGAGTTTCCAGCGAAAACAAATTCAGGGTGCGTAAGAGTCGATTGTAGCCCATATGCCTAACGGAAGGAATTAACTTTGTGGCCCTCGCCTGGACTCGCTCCAGCCTCTCAATATCTTTCCTGAGGGTGGGCGACCAGAACTGCTCCAGGTGCGGCCGAACCAGGGAACTGTAAAGAGAGAGCACAATTTCCTTGTTCCGAAATCGAAATAGCCTTCTCATATAACCCAACACCTTCTGGGCTTTCTTTTCCACTTCTACGCAGTTTGGTAAACTTAGGGTCGCCGCTAATTAGTACACCCAAGTCCTTTTCCAAATCAGTGGCCTCGATATTACTCCTCAACATGGAGTAGTCCGACTTGGGATTGGCGTAGCCAATGTGCATCATCTTGCATTTACCCGTTCCGATCGGAACTGGCAGTCAATCGGACTCAACATGCCTCTGACGTATATTAGTGCCCCTCCTCCCTCCCCACGGGTGCGGTCCTTGTGAAACATTCTATACCAGGGAATCTCGAACTCTCCAACGTAGTCCCTACGATCAGTATGAATCCAGGACTCGGTGATAGCAACGATATCCTGGCATTCTGATGCTAAGAGCGCCCGTAGCTCGCAAAACTTATTCCTAATCGATCTAGCATTAAAAAGCACTGCACGGAGGGAGCCTTCCCTATTCTGATCGCTCCCTAGTACGACCCGTTTCCCGAACAGCCAGGGCTGTCGGGAGTTGAAGAGCTCCTCACCAACGAGGGAGCAACTTCCGCAGGAGCCTGAGCCCCCTCCAAAGAGAGAGAGAGAGAGAGAGAGAGAGAGAGAGAGATTCAGAATTTTCAAGCTGCTATATTTGATTTTATTATTTAAATTAGAAAGCGAAAATCTCATCTGGTTTAATATTAACTAAAAATTTCTCATGTTCCAAATTTTATATTAAATTACTAACAATAGAAACACGTTTTGCACTAAATAAATTTTTATACGATATATTAGGTCACTGTATTCACATAGAGTATTAGATACTCTATAAATTTAGGTAAGTTTTAATTTTGGTAAAAAAATTTTCAACGATGCATTTAAAATGGTTTTAATTACGAGGTAAACTCGAATTAACAAATTTCTATGCACGAAACATACTTAAACGAATTCTAATTTTTTATTTATCTATTTATTTTTGTAATTATTTTGAACTTCAGTTGTGAAATATAAATTCTGTTCATTCGGCATATTGTATAATATACAGTAAATTTTGTTCGCATGAAATTTGAAGAACAGTTAAAATTTAGATATAGTCTACTTTTGTTTTGGAATAGAATATACATATGATGAATAAAACCACGAAGGAAAGGAAACACAGAGTGGTGCTCAAGCGCTTTCGTCTAATGACATCCTCAGGAACACTAAAGTACATAAAGAGTTCAAAACTACATATAGGTTACAACAAAAAAAAAAGTACATATATATATATATATATATATATATATATATATATAGTATAGAAATAAGAAATTGTGGGAGGAGCATACACATTTGTAAGGAAAACTCCCAATTTTAGTACATTGCTCGAATTCAACACAAGCTCAAATGAATTGTTTACAACCAGTTTTATAGATAATACCTAAATGATATATAGGTCACGAAAATTATATAAAAATAGAAGAACAATTAAAGAAATAAATAAAAATAAATTGAAAAATATAAAAATTGTAAGAGGAGCATACAAATTCAAGCTGAAATGGATTATTTACAACCTATTTTATGGATAATGCCTAAATAATATATATGTCACAAAAAAATAAAAATAAAGAAATAAAAATAAAAATGAATTGAAAAATAAAAATAAAAATAAAAATTGTAAGAGGAGCATACAAATTTATAAGGGAAGAATTACCAAAGATTTAGCACTCTGCCCTTCTTGTTTAAATCCCTTCTGAACGAATTCAAAACAACGGGATCGAGTTGGAAGAGACCTTTACTCATGCTAAAGTTATTTGTAATTTGAATAACAGCAGACTCAAGAATATTTCTATTAACAATGTTGCTAGAATGAAACAAAACTGAAGCATTATTCCAATCAATACAATGGGATAATTCTGACAAATGGACAAAAAGAGCACTGAACGACTGTCCCGTTCTAACGGAATATTGATGCTGTTTTACACGCGTGTGCAAATCCTTTCCCGTCTGACCTATGTAAAAGGAATCACATTGTTTACAACCAATTTTATAGATAATGCCTGAATTATTGGTAGAGCACGGAGAAACATTGAGGAAAATATGGCCTTCTTAATGGGGGTGTCATGTCCAGAGTAAAAGTGCACGTAGGACAAATTGTTTGTTATTTTCCCCATTAAGAAGGCCAAATTTTCCTCAATGTTTCTCCGCGCTCTTAGGATCGCCAGTCCGGAATACATCGATGCCGAATTAGAAGAAATCAACGGTATTGGAAGTGATCTGTGCTACCCACCTGCGTTTCTGGAATCTTGTCTTAACAAGGCAAAACGAACCTTTTATCGTGTGAATAATAACTCTCGCACTTTGTCAAAGAATATTTTAGTACTTCCATTTTTCCCGGGCTTTTTAGGCATTGCCAATGTACTTAAACTTTTGGATATTAATTTAGTATTTTCATATAACAATATTGTGAAAAATATCAGTAAAAAATAGCCCTACCAATAATTCAGGCATTATCTATAAAATTGGTTGTAAACAATGTGATTCCTTTTACATAGATCAGACGGGAAAGGATTTGCACACGCGTGTAAAACAGCATCAATATTCCGTTAGAACTGGACAGTCGTCCAGTGTTCTTTTTGTTCATTTGTCAGAATTATCCCATTGTATTGATTGGAATAATGCTTCAGTTTTGTTTCATTCTAGCAACATTGTTAATAGAAATATTCTTGAGTCTGCTATTATCCAACTTACAAAATAATAACTTTAACATGAGCAAAGGTCTCTTCCAACTCGATCCCGTTGTTTTGAATTCGTTCAGAAGGGATTTAAACAAGAAGGGCAGAGTGCTAAATCTTTGGTAATTCTTCCCTTATAAATTTGTATGTTCCTCTTACAATTTTTATTTTTATTTTTATTTTTCAATTCATTTTTATTTTTATTTCTTTATTTTTATTTTTTTGTGACATATATATATTATTTAGGCATTATCCATAAAATAGGTTGTAAATAATCCATTTGAGCTTGAATTTGTATGCTCCTCTTACAATTTTTATATTTTTCAATTTATTTTTATTTTATTTCTTTAATTGTTCTTCTATTTTTATATAATTTTCGTGACCTATATATCATTTAGGTATTATCTATAAAACTGGTTGTAAACAATTCATTTGAGCTTGTGTTGAATTCGAGCAAAGCGCTAAAATTGGGAGTTTTCCTTATAAATGTGTATGCGCCTCCCACAATTTCTTATTTCTGTACTATATATATAGATATATATATATATATATATATATACACACTTTATTTTGTTGTTGTAACCTATATATAGTTTTGAACTCTTTATGTACTTTAGTGTTCCTGAGGATGTCATTAGACGAAAGCGCTTGAGCACCACTCTGTGTTTCCTTTCCTTCGTGGTTTTATTCATCATAAATATTTTTCACGTGTTACTTTCGTGAAATAAGTGTCATATATATAATATATATATATATATATATATATATATATATATTGTTCAGTTGAGGTAGAATTTACGAAACAGCAAGTTAAATTGGCTAAAAGAAAAACTTTTAAAAAACATGCCTTAGATTTTATCTAATTTACTTTTATCTTCGTTTAAGCTTATACCAGTAAAATATGTACTGTATTTTATAGGCACTCGCTCTAATTCTCTGCTTAAACTTTTATAATTAAATCCAGATAAATATTTTTATTTTGTACAATAATAATTTGTTGATAACTTTATTTTGATAGATTAGGAATTTTTTTTTTTTTGGTTTTGTGAATGCACAGCTTATATAAATTAACTTTGGGGGGGGGGGGGGGGGCGGTTATTTACTTTCATATTTTCGGGTTTCGGTCTGATGGATATAACACTTTATTTTAGACTAGGTTCTCTTTAAGTAATTATATTTTGTTTCAATTCAAATTTGCATATACTCTATTCAGGAAAAATTTTATTTCACTATTTTGATTACAGAAACTGTAACTGTTTGATACTGTGGCATTAAATGTGGTGGAATTGGTGGTTTACAAGGTAAGATGTTAAAGAGAGATGTTTCCTTAAATGTGTGTTACTAAATTTTTATTATGCAGGAAGGAGGGGCCGAGGGTGAGCCCCGCAAAAATGCCCCACCCATAGAAGGAGAAGAAGAGAGCCGAAGTCAAGGTCTTTAAAAACGATGCCTTTTTCATAGTTTTGAAAAGATTGTGTAGTGTGTAAGATGGATGTATGCATAGTGAAAAATAGAGGAAGCAGTGTGTGTTTGGGAGCATGCTGGACTGCTCACGGGGTAGATGAGACATAAAAAATGATCAACTAAAGAGGCCAGTGATAGGAAACGGAGATTCCAGCACTCCATGTCTCCTGCCTAACGTTTCCCCCACCTCCCAGAGTACTTCCTTAGTCGACTGGTGTCTACAATTTCCTCCTGTTTAGTGTTTAATTTTGTTGCAAGGAATTAAAGTTATCTATACTAATATTTGTGACGGTCGACCTGCCTGCGAACTTTCTTTCTTTCTTTCTTTCTTTCTTTCTTATGGCCGGCTAAACCACTGGCCAGATTTGGATGATACTTGGGGATAGGGGTAACTGAGGCCGGGGAAGAACATGTGGCGTCGGCCTCCGAGGTCATTTGAGGCCGCTGGAGGCCTCTGTATTCCGGATTGGTTGAAAGATAGTGACATCATAAACACGTCATAAAAGATAATGACATAAAATGGGCGGAGCTCTAGCGTATATGTATAAATAAGAACATAGGCTATGTGGCGTCGGCCTCCGAGGTCATATATATATATATATATATATATATATATATATATATATATATATATATATATATATGTGTGTGTGTGTGTGTATTGAAACCTAGGGCAAAATTATTGAATGCCCGGTTAGGTTAATTGAATGCCTGGTTAGGTCAACTGTACGCCTTTGACGATTGGTTAGGTTAAGTCGTGATATTTTCGTTAAAACTAACGAAAATATCAGACTTAACCTAACCAATCGTCAAGGGCGTACAATTAACCTAACCGGGCACTCAATTATCCTAACCGGGCACTCAATTAACCTAACCGGGCACTCAATTAATCCAATCTGGCATTCAGTTGACCTAACTGGACATTCAATTAACCTAGCCGGGCATATAATATATATATATAGTTCAACTTCCACCCGGGCAACGCCTGGTCGCTCCGCTAGTTTTAAATATTTAATAGTTAAGTTGTTATATTTTATTATTAACTACTTTTCGGTAAATGTGCTATTTTTCTAACTGTTATTTGGCGATACTCTTGCAATTTTGTTTTAAGATTTAATTGATAACCAAAATAGGTTACACTTACAGACGTGTCAACTCTCACGGATTTTCCGTGAGACTCACGGATTTTAAGTCTGTCTCAAACTCCCTTATGTGGGATATGTTACCAGTTATCAAAATCAGGCACAGGCAAAATCAGGCAAAATCTCACGGATTTTCATACTTCAAGGTTGACGTCTCTGCACTTAGAACGCTGGTAATATTTTTCCTATATCCCCCTTGCGATGCGTCGTTCGATCGCTTTTGCTGGTGTAGGAGCGAGTTCCTGCTACCTCATATTAGGAGAAGGATTATTTTTTTTGTTTTCAACTGGATCCTTCTTCGTTAATTATGTCGATATTATGGCTAAGGACAGTTTGATGAATAAAGTTCTGAAATTTTTTACTTATGGTTGCTGTGGTTACTATTAGGTATGAACACATTCATATAGTACAGAATATAGTACTATTTCGTTTCGTTCGGTATATTTTTTTCGATGTAAATACTGAGTTACCTTATTGGTAGTTGGTGCGTGAGTAAAGTATTCTGAAATTGTAGAAAAATTTTTATGCCTGTTTTGTCTTTCAACTTTTGGCCAGAGTAAATTATAGTTGTTTTGAAATCTACAGTACTGTTACGGATCGCTACACCAGTTTACAAAGTTAATGTTTAATCAGAACACTGAAAAAAATCATTCTACTATTTGTCGAATTATATTTTCAAAATTTGAAGGGTTTGATTTCAAGTAAGCTAATTGATAGGGAAAACACCGAGAGAGTTCAGGGAATTGTTGTTCGGATGTCCAGAAGGTTCCTACTGAGCAACAAATACGAATGACGGGGAGAGGTCACAACGGGGCTGATTACAAAGAAAGAAGACATTTGAAATGGGCCCATCTCTAAGGCATTTCCAGATGAAAAGGTCTCCCTACACACGACTACAAACTGAAGTGACGGAATTGGAACAGGCAGTTTCCAGAGTTTGTTGGTCTCCTGATGAACTTACAATTGAATTATTACCGTCTATACCAGTGGTACTCATTGGGCGGCTCGCGAGGCAAATATAGTATATAGCGCATTTGGCTCGCGAGCCGCGCAATGAGTACCACTGGTCTATATAGATGCACAAGTAATTGGTTGGGAAATAATTTACGGCCATTTTTGAAGATGTTGCAAAGATGATGTGCAACAATTGATATAACCAATGTAGTGATAGTTCGAAGAATATAAACATATAGGTATTAGTGGTGGACCGGATGTCAGTTTTTCAACAACTGCGGATGCAAATGCGGATTTTTAATTTCAATATCCGCGGATGCGGATGCGGATGCAGATATTTAGTTAATCTATCAATACAATATAGAATTATGAATATATAACATAATTTTTCAAATTTCGTGATATTACTTTTATGGCAGGCAATGCATAAGAATTAAAATTAATATTAATGTTTTCATCATTATTGATAAAAATAATAACTTTCTCAAGATTTTCAGCCACAGAAAATTCAATGAAACAAGTTTCATTCAATTTTCTGTGTGACCAGGTATTTATATTTTGAGGTTTATATACTTGTTTCTTCATTAATAATTTAATACTTTACATGAAATGTGCATGACTGGGCCTTATAAGCTACTTCATAAGCTAATTTAATTGTAAATTGCAAAATTTATTAGAGGTAATATCCGCATAACATCCGCAGTCAGAAGTGCGGATGCGGATGTTAAAAATGATGCGGATGCGGATATCCAGTCCACCACTAATAGGTGTGTATATATATATTCTCAAATGTGCTAATTGTTCTTTAATTTTGTACTATGTGTACTCTGAACAGTTTTGAACTTTCCTCCCATTCTTTATAGTATTTCTCTCTCTCTCTCTCTCTCTCTCTCTCTCTCTCTCTCTCTCTCTCTCTATATTATATATTATATAATATATATATATATATATATATATATATATATATATACACACTGTGTAAATATATATATATATATATACATATATATATTATATATACACTGTGTAAATATACAGTATATATACAGTATATTTAATAGTTAAAAACATGTATTACAATATTAAGCAATATTAATGGACAATATTAAATAATATTAGTGGACATTAATCCTAGATTTTTGTTAGTATGCCATTATTAATCGGGATTTCAACTTGGTTTTAAGCAAATTTACATTCACAATATTTTTATATCGACATGGAAGTCACTCCCTAGTTTCAATCCAATGAAAATGGGTAGTTTTTGAGATGAAGACAATCTAAATTGAGGTATAACAAGCTTTGATCTATTTCTGGTCTGATACGAGTGGATTTCTTGATGAGTTACAAAATATATATTTACCCATTGCAAATTAATGATTTTGTTCTTACATTTGTAAATAAAAATAAAATGTGCCAGTTTGGTTATATCGTTGACCTTTAGTAGGTTTAGCTCTTTAAATAATGCACTAGAGTGATCAAGGAAATCAGCATCAGATAATAACCTTATTGCTCGTTTTTGGATGACAAAGATACCATTTAATGCGTTGTTAGCGGAGTTTCCCCAAACAAGGGTGCAGTATATTATATAAGGAAAAACAAGAGTATGATAAAAAGTCAATAAAACTTGTTTAGGGACTACATTTCTAAGTTTAAACATTATAGCAACGCTCCTTGAAATCTTTTTCGCGGTATACGTAATTTACATGATCACTCCATTGCAAATTTTTATCTAGCATTACACCAAGAAATTTTGTTACAGTACACTCCTTTATAGCGATTTCATTAACATTCAATTCATCAAGATATACCTTTCTTTTATTAGTAAAAATCATGAAATTTGTTTTACTGTATTTAGAAAGAGTTTATTGGTGTTCAACCATTTCATTACACTGATGAATTCTGAATTAAATATATTCTTAGCTGTATTAACATCTTTGCAAGAAAAAGAGACAGTTATATGATCTGCAAACATTATGAAGTTCAGTATATCAGATGAACGTGGAAGGTCATTTATATATAATAAAAATAACAGTGGACCCAGAACTGAGCCCTGTGGCACACCATGTTTGACAAGCGCTTTAGTTGAGCAAACCTTACTTACTGATACAAAATGATATCTACTGGACAAATAACTTTTAAACCAATCACTGATTGCTCTTCTAAAGCCGTAACAATATAATTTATAAAGTAGAATATTATGGTCTCTTACATCAAACGCCTTACTCAAATCCATAAATATTGATATAATTATTTCTTTGTTCTCCTTAGCTATATTTACAATTTCCATAAGATTTAAAATAGCCAATTCCGTTGTTTTATTATTACGGAAGCCAAATTGATTTGGAGATAATACATTGTAGGATTCTAAATATCGCTCCATCCTACTTTTTACAATTTTTTCAAAAACTTTGCTGAACACAGATAATGAACACACTGGCCTGTAATTTGTTGCTGGTGTAGGATCACCCCCTTTGAAAGGGGTGTTATACAACCAGTTTTTAGCATTGGTGGGAATATTCCTTTGAAAATACTTTGATTGATAACACTGGTCAACACTCATTTTATTGCCAATCATATTAGAGTGATTTTGGGGTAACTTTGTGGTGCTGATTCCGAATATGACATCGGTTTTGCTAGATTGGCTCTAATTTATGGGATAATTGGTACCCCATTGAAACACGTAAAAATGCCAAAAATTTAATGTTCAGGCGGAGCCTATTTACAAATCGCATTGAAATTGTCTCAAATCATACAAAAGTAAACACATGAAATACATAATGGCATTTTATTCGGTCTCACCATCTAGAATGTTCCGGTAGTTTCCCGTATGCACGCGTTATGGTTACGTTTCTTATTAATTGAGGGTATTCATTATCTCAAGAACTAGAGCCAAATCGGAAAAACTACTTTCATTTTGGAATTCAGCAAACCCAAAATACCCTAAATTCGTACGAATTTCTTTGGCAACGAAACAAAAATTGTTTTTTGTTGAGCTGTGTAATTATAATTTTAGCCAAAGTTACAGATATTTTACCTTATTCTAGAGGTGAGTGATCATTTTTTATTAATTGTGAGCGAAGCTTATCTGCTATTGAAGTAAAATGTGAATTTAAAGAGTCTGCAACAGCAGTATCATCAGTAATTTCTTTATTATCAACATTTAATTTCTCTATTGAATTTTTCTCAATTTGTTTTCCGAGAAGATTGTTTATGGTTGTCCAAGTGTTTTTCATGTCTCCTTTATGTTTGGAAAATTACATACACACTGTATATATATATATATATATATACATATATATATATATATGATGAAAATAATCACGAAGGAAAAAGGAAACAGAATGGTGCTCAGTAGTATGTGCGCAAAAGGAGAGAGTGCAATGCAATTGAAAATGTTGATCAATGTTGCAAAGGAAATGTTGCATAAGTTATGCAACAAAGGGGGAATGTTCAAGATGTTATTCAACAAAGGGGGAGGGGGAATGTTGCAAGAGCAACAAGGGTCATGCAACTTGGAGGCGGAGTTATCCCCCCAAGAGAAAGAGAGGAGGAGGAGAGAGAGGAAGAGAGATGTTCGCCTGGCCGTTGTCTTAATATGTTCCTAATCAGACAGCTGGCTTAATCAGCCAGTTGGCTTATCTGGCTAAGTTGCCAGATTGCGCTATTTACTCAATTAAAGCATATATTCTGGCTTAATCAGCCAGTTGGCTTATCTGGCTGAGTTGCCAGATTGCGCTATTTATTTAATTAAAGCATACAGTATATTCTGGCTTAATCATCCAGTTGACTTAGAAGGCGTAAATGGCTTGCTCAGGTGTACATTACTGAGTTGCCAGATTGCATTTATTTATTTAATTAAAGCATATATTCTGGCTTAACCAACCAGTTGACTTAGAAGGCGTAAATGGCTTGTTCAGTGTACATTATTGAGTTGCCAGATTGTGCTCTCCAGATATTTTTCGACAGTTGGTTTAGAAATCCTTTTTAAAAGGCAGCCATTTGCTGTAATTAAATGTCGTGTGCAACCAAAAGAATTAAATAAAACACCATTACATCATTCTGTTTATTTAGACGAACTGATGGATTCAATTTCACGAAATATATAGAAAATAAATATACAATAGAATATATATGATCAAAAATAATAATAGCATAAGAAATACGAACGATGAATATATAATCAAAATAAATATACAATGGAATATATATGATAAAAAAATAATAATAGCATAAGAAATACGAACGAGAAATATATAAAAAAATACAAAAACGTTGTATATAACCATCAATATATTAGTACAGGGAAAAAAAAAATATATATATAGTTATATTAAATTAAATATATTGAAAATAATAATATACGAAACGTATAATGAATTGCATATTAGTACAGGAAATATATATATACACACACACAATTAAATAAATAAATAAATATACATCAAAATACTTTATGTTCTACGGCGCAAAACGCTAAACTCACGTAATCAAGTCTACATTCGCATCGTTATTACTACATTCGCATCGTTATTACTGTGCACAACACGGTAAAACTGTCCAAGCAGTACTTCACCGCTCAAGTTATACGGATACCTATACTCGACCTAAATGACCTTCATATCGTTCAATACTATTTTTGTGCCCACTTTACATTCGGCTTGCAAGTTATCTTTAAACACGGTCAGAATACAATCAAAAGCACGCACAAAGAGGTCATCGTTAACCACATCATCATTAAATACAAGTTTATAAACACTCCTTTCCAATCGAGAATTTTTTCTTACAGTCCCGAACTTTTCAATCGTGAACTCTTCACTCTGCATACCGGCAACTGAAATAATCTTCCAAGTCGTAACGACAGCTACTCATTATATAGAGATACAGCTCTTCAGGGTGAACAGTGTAGGCAAGCTCTGCCCTGTACTGCTCAAGTGCTTTGTACCAAAGTTCGGGATATTTCGAAGAGTCTAAACCTTTTAAATATGCATCCAGCTCTAGACCATTCTCCCCTTGTTCATTCCTACATTCGATAAATCCGTCGAGCAGAGCGGTGTATGCATATTCAAGAACTGTGTCAAAATAAATCATATCCGTAACATGAACGTCTAATATAGGCTTCAGCTTGCGGAATCCGACGATTTCAAACATTCTGTCGAGGATGAAACGGTTTCGCTTAGGGACAAGAACGTTATTATCAGATGCATTCTTCCACATCAGTCGTATATCAATGCATGGCTGATCGTTATTTATACACAACGTGCAAACAACGGCATATGAGGGGCATCACTAATCTGCTCTCTTCTTATACCTACGCCTGCAGGTATTTTATAATGGTCCTCTCCCCACTTCTCAACTATCACGAAGACTCTATTCATCCATTTTCTCAACACTTAAATAAATAACATTACGTTTACCAGAGTTTGCTTGCTTACAAGTCGTTTCAAGTACATAGTTAATGGTGCCGGTTTCACCCCTGACCACGCGTAATGACATCGTTACGGACACATCGTACGCGGCGTTGAGAATGCTTCTCAAAGGAAGTTCCATCGTATTCGCACGTCTAGTCGGTTCAAGCTTTGAGATGACTATGAGCCACAGGTGGGACGGATCGGCTCGACGGGCGGAGTGAGTCACGCTGATGAAACGTGTACGGGTTTGTTCGAACTTGTGTGTTTCGGAGGGGTGAGGTACACGGGTGGGCGGCTCGCTGG
The DNA here is from genome assembly GCA_023014485.1 of Bathynomus jamesi. Lineage (NCBI taxonomy): Eukaryota > Metazoa > Arthropoda > Malacostraca > Isopoda > Cirolanidae > Bathynomus > Bathynomus jamesi. The sequence goes on from JAJOZX010000590.1 coordinate 1,062,997, forward strand.
GGGGAGCGAGTCACACCATAAACTGCTGAAGCGTGTAAAGACTTGTTCGAACACTTGTGCCCATTATACTGGACAAACAGAATTTTCCGCTACATGAAGCAATATCGGCTTTAATGTTTTATCACTCACCAAACGTTCATTTCCACAAACTAAACATCCACACAATCCGGTGCACTATTAAGAGAGAAACATATGCCCATATCTATCCTTTTTGTTTAACAAGCGATACTCGTCTCTAAAGTCTGTTAAAAACTCACACAGCCCATTAGCCACAACCTCACTATAAACCTCGTCATGATATAGAGTATATTAATATAGTGGTAAAAATACTTAAGATTCTCCATGATGACAAGATTTACAGTCTCAACCGTAGGGTACGATTAGTCGGTATGATGTAACATGACATAATAACGCTGTCACACCACGATCAACAAGACTCACTATCCATAACCGTTGCTTATCTTCTAAACGTGTTGCTTCTTCTACTTCGCGGTATATGTGAGCTTTTATAAAGGTTAGGTCTACAACATACTTCAATACATCGTTTATACTACGAAATCCTACAATGCCCTTGCCAGAATACCCGTAGAGTATTTGAAATCTTTGTCCTTCACACGGCTCAATGTAGCCTTAAAAGTATTAAAGGAAGGCGGAATAGGGAGTTTTTCAGTGCCCACCACATCTTGGTGCTTTGCCAAATACCACTTCATAAACGTTGAACACGAAATGTTAAAGGTAGCCATTACTATTTTTCGTCTACGTGGGAGAATTCACATCTGAGCTCAAGGGTATGCAGAGGTCAACTGAGCACGCAGGGATAGAGATATGCTCAGGTAGTGGCAGGAGTGACGTGACCGATCTTACAGCGGGCGGAGCTTAGCTTTTTACTCTACACACACACACACGCACGCACGCAAAGGAGAAAATGAAACCTTAATTAATGCAAATATACTTGATAAATATATATATCATTATCAACACACATATATATAAAAACAATCAAGGATTAAGGTAGCCAAAGGGTACGGTATCATAGGTACCAGGTACCTGGTAACGTTTCCTATAAGTGTTACGGCATACTTTCGTGCCCCTAAGTTCCTTCACACACCCCAGTTTCTGCGCCCAAAAATTGTGCGTCCCCACAGTGAGTTGGGGTGGCTGGTCGCCCTCATCTTTCAAGCACACTGGATCCTTCAACGATTCAAAGTTAACGACTCGTCGGTTCGCATGGTTAAGAGTGATACCCTTAGCCTTCACGATATACTTCAAATCATCCCCCACCCTCACCTGTACCCCATAGGTTTTTTACCCTGTTGATACAAACGAGTTTGCGTATGCACCATCACCATACTCGTCTTCGATCTCATCAGTTAGCTCTCCGAGAAATTCCCCAATAGCAGGCATGTATTCACCCTCCCTCTTTGTGAATATCACGCTATCTGTGTCAGCGTACAACAACCCCCGTCCAAGAGAGTGCAGTAGACCCCAAATTTTGATGCGGGCGTAGGCCGTTGTGAAGCTGGCGACAGGTATGTTTGTAACCCGTGAGGTATCTGTGGCCAATTCGGTGATGTTTTACTTTATTATGTAAGTATTACCTACATTCACGATCTCCATAATCTCTTCATCGGGACCGTTGGCATAATCCCAGACTTCACTATAACTTTGTGCCAAATGAACGTTCCCTTTGCCAGTATTCTGTGCAAATTTCCCCCAAAGACTGGTTAGGCACAACTTTGCACTAAAGCGCTTGTCAGGATTCTTAACAATTTGGGATCGGTCAAGCTGTATACCTTCATGGGCACGGTAACGCTGAATATAAGCCGCTTTTTCATCTTCGGGATCAACCCCTCGCGGATATCCTGATGCTTCTACTTTATCCTTCAAAAAAGCGTTTCTATATGGTGTGAAAAAGTTGGGTAGCTTCTGAAACCTCCACACCTCATGTATCTTCAATATTCTATACCCATGGCGAACGGCTAGGGCCAGCTCAGGGCTTGTATATACACCTCTGATCTTACGCTGGTTGGTTGTATGGTTACAATCACCGTTGTTCTCCTCTGCGCACTTCACGCACAGGGGAAACATGAGCTTGTGATCTATAACGACGGGTAAGATCAGCATCCATAAATCGCGAAGGGGTAGCACGTCTACGAAAGAGAGTCCAAAGTAGCGCTCATTGAAGTTAGGTGAAAACTCCTCGATGGTTGGTATGGTGGGACTCACTAGTTTTTCAGGTGCACTTACGGGGTACGGATTGTGCTTCATCACGAAGGGGTATAAAGAGCAGAAGTCGTAGTAGTGGAGTTTCACGCCCTCCGTAGAAGGAAAGTATAGCTTGAATAGGTTTGTGCGCCATCCAAACAAGCTGTCACCGCATTTGAGGCGGTCCAACACCATTGAACGTTCGATGGCCCTTATTTCTTCACGGTACTGTCCATCTGTTTCCATCCGTGCATCATACTCATGCTCCCACACGAATTTGTGAGTGAATTGGGAGCCTATAAGTTGATCATGGTTACGGGTCCATGCGAGGCTGTCGGCGGGGGATCTTCCATAAACGTCCCCTGTGACGGCACATTCAGCGCGCAGGCATCCATGCCACCAGCAGCCGTTAAAGTAATACACAGTCTTCTCACCAGTAGCTGGATCCTCACTTAGTCCGTCAACCCAAAAAACACGACCATTGACCTTAACGGGTACTTAACCCGTGTTGCGGGCGTGTGTTATGTATACCCGGGTCTGTTGCTGTAGGTGGATGAGCCAGTAAATAGCTTGTGCCCATAACTGCGGGGTTGTTTCTGTCAATGACTGCTAAGGTGTTTTTAGGCATGAAGTTATTCTTGAACACTGTAAAACATAATGAGGCGATCGTGGTCGCGACTTCCAGCGGATCGCATTTGAAACGAGCTATGTACATCCTTCTAAAGGCTTGAAAGCATACTCTAAATACACGTACGTCATTCACGCAATAACGTTCACATTCATCGGCTATACTGTATAGACTAACTTCATTAAAACTGTTGCAGTAGCGGTCAAAATCTTCACGCTAACTATCACTCATGTTGGTATAAAGTAATGTTTGGGTGGAGGTAGTCCTACGTAATTCAAAGTTTCGTTAGTGAGGAATGTGTAAGGGAAATACCCTTTTGTAACTTCAGCGGCTACCCCCCTGACCTTGGGTAGCTTTGCTAATTTACAAGATGTGAACAGCAGGGTGTCTTTAAACAGTACATTACCTCTTATCTGCATCTGTATTAGTTTGTTGCCTTTTTTCAAGGGCTCACCTGTAAATATCGCAGACGACTCGTGTTCAAGCAGCTTCTTATAAAGGAACTGTGTGTCAAATTTCGCCACGTTATGGGCAACAATATACACAGTCATTTTTTTTTTTAACTTGTCCGCTAATTTGACAATATGGGATACAAAGAGTTTCACAGGGTTGCCGTATGCATTCATTTTAAAAACGTTTGTCCTTTTTCCACATTTGTGGCATTCGTCACACTAGAGTTCCATGCACTCAACACAGATAGCCTGACTTACGAGTAAATGTGGAATAACCTCTTTGATTTCAGCTTTCGTATAAGTTTCTATATCGTAGTACACGGTTATACAAGGGCTATTTTTAGGCTTAGCATCTTTCATATAACATACATGCCTCACTCCATCCGCCTTATATTTTTCATGACATGTAGAACAGTGAATTTCATCGCATTTATGTTTGAAATTCCCCCAATTATCCATCATGTGAAACATACCGCACTTACAAATCCTCATTTTCCTGCAAGTGCCATTTGATTTATGGAGTTCAAAGCAATAATTATTGAAAAATGTACGTCTACACACATTACATTCCCTCTTCTCTGTTTCAACTAAACAACTTTCACATTTGGGGCTTTTACACTGCTCACATACCATGTAGCAATCCTTACAATGTTTCACCATATCATCAGGAAACTCGAGACATCCCTTACACAAATCATGATGCCTTCCATATTTTCGATTTTTATCATAACTAGCGTAGAGAACCCTTATGTTACGGAAGGGGAGATACGATGTTCCTGACAATCCTAAAATAGGTAGAGGTTTTGTACGATCTCTCACGCTGCTCTTAAAAACATACACAGTCCTACGACGATCATCCATTCCAAATACGACTATACGTGCATTCATTTCTTGCTCGACCCTTCTCAGTTCTTCAGGACCCATATTACACTCAAACTCAAGCTTACAATCTGAAGCCAGTTTACGGGCACGATGCACAACCGTGGCCAGCCAAAATTTTTACGTCCAAGTATTTAACACAGTGAACATATGAGCTAAGATTATTGCTATAAAACCACAACCACGATCGACGTTTAAATGCTTTCTGTAAATAACCGGAGAATTGAAATTAAGAGGAAAGGTGTGGCACTATGACCCGCAACCCGGAATACTCTGTCAATATCTGCCATGAAGTTGTCCATATTGAAGGCTGTACTACTTTGAGAGGCTTGCATTATACGCCCTAAGATCTACCCAAAAATCGTCCCCCTCATCTGACCCGAACCTGAAGGATAACCTCGTCCGGACTTCACGTTCGTCGCGGTTCTGAAGGGCAAACTCCACAATACGTTCAACTACGCGTCGCAGTCCGTTGGTATACAGGGATCCAGGGTCAACCCTGAAAACGTACCGATTTCTAGTCAGGGCAGTGGTGGGGTTAGCGTTGCGCACCAACTCGAATGTAATGTTATACCTTCCTCCACAGTATGAGAAGCTGCTGTGGAGGAAGTACCCGGAAGTGAACAATGGGGCATATTAGAGGAAGGTACTATTCTGGGGGGGGGGTCGTAAGACGTAGATGGTTGGGGCTCTATTAGTGGGGTTCTAACAACCGGAGCAATTCTGGCACTCTTTATAACTGACGTGGAGGGCTCTTCATCTTGCTTCCTTTGAACTGTCGCATGGTACAGGTGTCGCTGGTGAGGGTTCGTCAGCGGGGGAAGGTTTCTGTAGCTGCACGTTCATCGGGTTCGTCTGTGATATCGATGGTGGGGGGCTGTACATCGTCGTCATTCATGGTTCTGTGGAAGAAGAAAAACAAAATATAAGGAACAGCACTCAAAATTTGTAGTATTTTGTAAATGACCCGCTTAGGGGTGTGACGTGTTAGAGATTGAATCTGTAGAAAAATTCAGGTTCACAAGCCCCTCCACATGTATTATATCTGGCCCTACAGGATGTGGAAAAACTGTATTTATGCTTAAAATCAGTTCAGTCAGTGTTCAACGAGTACCAAGACGAAATTTTGTTCCAGAAGGGTGTATATGACGTTAATTCGTTAAAAGCTAATGAGCATACAGTTATTGTAAATGAAGATCTCATGTTGGAAATGGATAAAACGTTTGCCGAGAAATTTACAGTGTTCTCCCACCATCTTAACATAAGCGTATTCTTCATCAACCAGAATCTATTTTTCAAAAATAGATACATGCGCGATGTGTCGCTAAATACACAATATCTACTCTTATTCGCACAACGTAGAGATGTGTCACAAATTGGGTATTAGCCAATCGCATGTTCCCGAATCAACGTAATGAGTTTTTGGAGGTTTATAAAGAAGCCACAAGTCAGCGTTATGGATATTTGTTTTGTGACCTTCACCCACGAAGCACGTTTAGGGTACTTCTAAGAACGAATATATGCCCAAGCAAACCTGAAACGGTGTATATTCCAGAATGACAAATAGGCTGAAGAAATATTGTGAATTAATAAAAACCTATCAACGATTGCCCCGGGCACTGCAACAGATGTTTGTTAAAAATATCGACTCGGACTTTTTAAAATGCATCTGTGAAATATGTGTTAATGTTATAAAATGTAATGTGCCAATGAAACCCCCTCAGAAGGCTCGCTTACGTCGTTACAAGAACATAATACGAACGCTCGCTCATAAAAGTCAAACTGTGGGTAAGAAAAAGCGAATTTTTGTACAAAGAGGAGGATCATTCCTACCTATCTTATTTTCAGTTTTGGGGCCTTTACTGACTAGATTAATATAATCAAGAAAGTGGTAGTGATTCCGCACGAGGTGTATCCTTCATTGCAAAGTTCAAAGATTCCAGACACGGCTCTAGAACCCTGTAAAAGTAGGCTTAAAAGAATGGAAAGCGAGTTGCTAGCCCTATTAAACAGTGAAAAGTCACCTGATGAGAAAAGGATCTTGTACCAAGAGGCTTTGCAGAAATTTCCTCATGAGTACGAAGATTATAAGAATCCGACAGAGCTCCCCGTGTTTATTAGGCACAGCGCGAGTAGCGCTAAACATGGCGACACAGGACCTGGGCCCGACGTTAGAGATGACCAACCAAAGAACAACGGAACACAACACATCTAACATGTGTTAAAAAACAGTCCCCCACATACATTGAGGAATAAAAGCTTAAGTCTTTATAATCTATTGAGTGTGGACCCCATCATACAGTGGACCGATATAGGCGAGGTCATTGTTGAAGGAACAAGGGTACAAGGACCCATCATCGTTGATATTGTTCATAATCTGGTGAGAAAGTGGGACAGGCCCTCACCAATAGGATGAAAACATATTAAAGTAAGACTACATCAAATAAATGTCCCCAAAACATTGATAGGTAATTTGAACAGGTTAAAAGACCTGGATCAAGTCTCGCATGTGTCACAACTGAGTACGCCATCGGCCCCAGCAGCAGCGTCTCTGAAGAAGAGAAAAAAGAACAAACGGCCAACCTTATCCACGTGTCTCTAAAATACGCAAATGGCTAACATATTAAGTAAGCGCTATTATGACATTTCTAACCCCGCCTCCTATGGTGGCGTCAATAGACTGTACAGAGGTGTTTACGGAGTAGGGAAAAAAGATGTTGATCGGTTTTTGCGGAAGCAGGATGTTTATGCACTTCATAAACCGGTGAGAAAAAGGTTTAAAACGGCCAAGACAACAGCGGATTTGACTGACTCTATTTGGCAAGCGGATTTAACAGACATGCAAAGATATTCAGAGCATAATGACGGATACCGCAACATCCTATTCATATAATAGATGTATTCTCTAGATATCTGTGGCTAATTGCACTGCAAAATAAATCGCCTGAAACAGTTGTTAAAGCGACCAAAACGTTGATGTTAAAAGAAGAAAGGGTTCCTGGCTATTTTTGTACGGATATGGAGAAAGAATTTATAGGTCGCGCTTTTCAGAACATGCTGAAAGAGTTTAATATCAGTTACTACACTAGGAGTTCTATACACAAGGCCTCTTTTGTTGAAAGAGTTCAACGTACCATAAAGGAACGCATGCATCGCTATTTTACACATAAAAACACATACAGATATATAAACGTTCTCGGGTCATTGGCATCATCATACAACCGTTCACACCACCGTACGATTGGCACAACACCTAACGAAGTTTGAGAAAGAGGTAAGTTGCCAGAGGTGAGCAGAGATGGATGGAGCACCTCCACCACACTGTACACATTTCAAAATCAATGATTATAAGGCTATCACGTTCGGGAAATAAATTTGCGAATGGATTTGAGCAAGGATGGACACGTGAGATTTTTAAAGTTCGTGCTATGAGACCTAAAGGTGAGGTAATGATGTGTTACGTTGAAGATTTGAATGGGGAAGAGATCGCTGGAGGCTTTCACCGCGAGGAGTTGTAGAAAGTGACATTTAATTTAGGAAAAAGTGTGTTTAAAATTGAAAAAATTTTAGGTAGCAAAGCTTCAGGAAAAAGAAAAATGTACCTGGTGAAATGGCTAGGTTACCCAGAAAGCTTTAACACCTATATAAAAGCTGCTGCAATAATGAAGCTTAAATAGTATGCAGCATGGCGCCAAACCACTTCTAGGTCACACTCCCCTCCTCCTCTTCTCTCTCTGTACATTCTAACAACACCCTGGCCAACTTTGTGACAGAACTCCACGGACCCATTGAATTGGAGCGTGATTCGCATGAGGTGGGTATATGTGAATTCCAGTTAGTCTCCAAATTTTTTACTCTTGAAAATTAACAAATTGTATTTCTGATCCTTAGAAGAATCGATGAGTGCGAAAAATTAGACATAACCTTAGACCAGTGGTTCCCAAACTGTGTTCCACGGAACTCTAGGGTTCCAAGGAGACTTAACAAGGGTTCCATCTCACGTTTTCTAATCAATCTAATCCGGTCTTAATATTAAGGTCTAATTAAGGTCCTAATATTTATACATAATTTTACGTTGTGGCTTTTTGTTAAATAATATTTTATATTCTTATTCTGACTTGAAACGGCACCATCGTGGATTTGGGATCACTAAATATTTTTCGCTAAAATTAAAATCTGCTAAGTGTATGTAAATAAATTTTCGCTACTCGGCTCCTGCAAAAGTGTAAGTTGGCAGATTTTAATTTTAACGATTTTATAAAAGACTGGTTCTATTAGTACTGTTTTAAAATAAATATCATATAAATTCTGTCATAGCATTTAAAATTTGTCATATTATTTATGACAAATTTATATATATATATATATATATATATATATATATATATATATATTACTTGTAATTTTGAGCTATATGTTTTCGCTAAAATTAAAATTTTCTAAGTTGCCAGTTGATTTGATTTGCACTTGTTTCGTAATTAATTGTGAACCAATCAGTATAACTATAGCCGTTGGCGTGGTGCACTGTCAAGTTAATTTCTGATAGGCTTTATTTACTTAAGTGTTTTCAGTGTAAAAGTTTGTATTGTGTTCATCACTAAACTCTGTAACCGACTTTTCTAGTCTAATATATATATATATATATATATATATATATATATATGGAGTTGGGGTTCCGCGAAATGAAAACAAGTCTGTAAGGGTTCCGACAGTTAGTAAAGTTTGGGAACCACTGCCTTAGACGATACTATGCGATCAGTATTGTTCGGTGAGGTGGAGTACTATAGCACAAATGTTTCGCTAGGAATCGGCCATTATGAGACAGCCATGGACATTGTGACGGGGTTAAACAAGAGTCTTGAAAAGTCGTACCTGGCAAACAATTTACTTTTTGAAGTCGTAAACATAGACACGCCTGCATGCACATTGAAGTTAAGATCAACGCTTAGTAGAAATATTAAGATAAAGAGCTGTTCACAATTGTGGCCGAGGGCCGATATAGCGCACTCTCCAAAGAGATACCTTTCACGAGGCACAGCATGACATGTCCAGCTTTATGTATGAATTGAAGATGGAGAAATTGGGTGAAAGCTCTCCACCTCCAGACAGGTGCTATATTTACAGCAATATCGTAGAGCATCAATTTGTTGGGGACACCCAGGCGCGCCTGCTGCGCATTGCACACATCCCCAACCATAGAGGGAAAAGTTTGAGCACTACATATGACAAGCCCCATTATGTGAATGTTGCGACTAATCTATTAACCAACATCTCCGTATGTATGAGAACGATTGAGGGAAAAAATTTCCCATTCGGTGATGGGACCTCTACTGAGGTCCAGAATATTATTGGTAAATTAAAAAATACAAAAAATAACATTCATAACATTCCTGTACCTATATTGAAACTTGTTAAAGATAAGATATCTGTAACTTTGGCTAAAATTATCAATCACAGTATTTCCAAAGGAATATTCCCATCAATGCTAAAAACTGGTTGTATAACACCCCTTTTTAAAGGGGGTGATCCTACACTAGCAACAAATTACAGGCCGGTGTGTTCATTATCTGTGTTCAGCAAAGTTTTCGAAAAAATTGTAAAAAGTAGAATGCAGCGATATTTAGAATCTTACAATTTATTATCTCCAAATCAATATGGCTTCCGTAATAATAGAACAACGGAAATGGCTATTTTAAATCTTATAGAAAATGTAAATATAGCTAAGGAGAACAAAGAAATAATGATGTCAATATTTATGGATTTGAGTAAGGCGTTTGATGTAATAGACCATAATATTCTACTTAATAAATTGTATTGTTACGGCTTTAGAGGGGCAAACAGTGATTGGTTTAAAAGTTATTTGTCCGATAGATATAATTTTGTATCAGTAAATAAGGTTTGCTCCACTAAAGCGCTTGTCAAACATGGTGTGCCACAGGGCTCAGTGCTGGATCCACTGTTATTTTTATTATATATAAATGACCTTCCACGTTCATCTGATATACTGAACTTCATAATGTTTGCAGATGATACAACTCTCTCCTTTTCTTGCAAAGATGTTAATACAGCTAAGAATATATTTCATTCAGAATTCATCAGTGTAATGAAATGGTTGACCACGAATAAACTCTTCCTAAATACCAGTAAAACAAATTTCATGATTTTTACTAATAAAAGAAATGTATATCTTGATGAACTCAATGTTAATGAAATCACCATAAAGGAGTGTACTGTAACAAAATTTCTTGGTGTAATGCTAGACAAGAATTTGCAATGGAGTGATCATGTAAATTATATCGCGAAAAAGATTTCAAGGAGCGTTGCTATAATGTTTAAACTTAGAAATGTAGTCCCTAAACAAGTTTTATTGACTCTTTATCATACTCTTGTTCTTCCTTATATAACATACTGCACCCTTGTTTGGGGAAACTCCGCTAACAACGCATTAAATAGTATCTTTGTCATCCAAAAACGAGCAATAAGGTTATTATCTGATGCTGATTTCCTTGATCACTCTAGTGCATTATTTAAAGAGCTAAACCTACTAAAGCTCAATGATATAACCAAACTGGCACATTTTATTTTTATTTACAAGTGTAAGAGCAAAATCATTAATTTGCAATGGGTAAATAGATATTTGTAACTCATCAAGAAATCCACCCGTATCAGACCAGAAATAGATCAAAGATTGTTATACCTCAATTTAGATTGTCTTCATCTCAAAAACTACCCATTTTCATTGGATTGAAACTATGGAATGACTTGCATGCCGATATAAAAAATATTGCGAATGTAAATTTGTTTAAAACCAAGTTAAAATCCCGATTAATAATGGGATACTAACAAAAATCTTGGATTAATGTCCACTAATAATGTTTTATATTGTCCATTAATATTGTTTAATATTGAAATACAGGCTTTAACTATTAATAATACTTATTTACTTATTTATTTATTTTATTATTATTAATTTATAACGGCTAGCTGCTTATTTTTAATGAGAGCCCAGTAAAGCCTAAAGCTTAAGGGCCAAATAAAAAATAAAAAAAAATAAATAGTCGAGCTTCACAATTATTTATGTCATTGTAAAAATTGTAAGTTGTAAAAAGACTACTGTATTTATTTTATTATTAATAAAGGTTATTCTATTCTATTCTATTCTATTCTACACCTTCGTCGTTTATAATGACCCGAAGGCCATTCACAGTCTATCGAGGAGTGAGATACCAGCGTGGGAATCAAGTGAGAATGGTTCCCTGATGTTTTTTATGATATATAATATATATATATATATATATATATGCCGAAATAATCACGAAGAAAACAGAGAATAATTAAAAATATTTTTCAAAACGCATTTATTGTGGCCTTTTATAATTTAAGGCCGATTGAAAAGTTATATATAGACCGAGAATAAAGCACAAACTAATTTCAAAGCGCATTTATTATGGCCTTTTATAAGTTAACCCTGAATGAACTGCAATATGTATAATCACATATTAACTACTTACATATCTCAGTCGTTAGCGGGAAATTCGCTCCCGCTGTCACAAATTTCTGTAACAATTTGCGTAGATAGACTATCATTCTGTTTTACCGCGTTGAAGAGATAAATTATAGAAAGTGATGAGGCATCGCCAACTTCAAACAAATCGGGGGAGCACTGCAGCTAGCTCATGGCTAAGTAATTCAAAAGCACTGTTCCAGAAAAAACACTGAAATGAGGCTGTGAGATTGAAGGGCCCCCTTTTATAAATGGGATTGTGATCAACCCACAACACACGAAACGCTAGCTTCCTATTGGCTATCGGTAAATTTTGGGCAGGGCTTGGCGCGTAGGCCTGCATAGTGGCCAAACAGAGGCCCTGGGCTCCGCCCACAGGGCTGCGATTGGCTGCCCCGTGAAATCTGGGGCGTGTCAGATTCCCATTTGTCCCTATCTAAAATAGGGACAATTCGAGACAATTCCTCCCATCTGTACCATGAGCAATTCGGGTATTTTTTGTCTTGGAATAAAAAGAAATATTGTTTTGAAGGCATTTTGTATAAGAGATGAATGAGTACCAATATATATATATATATATATATATATATATATATATATATATATATATAGACAGATAGATAGGCAAATAGATGGATAGTTTAAAAATGTCGCGTTTGACAGTCAATTTTGAACCTTATACCCTTAAACAAAGCGAATGGACAGGTGAAAATGAATGTGTTCAGTTTAACTATACGATGAAAAAGGACTTAGTAGATCAATTATATATATATATATATATATATATATATATATATCGAAGCATTTCATAATTCTTTATTGCTGGATAGAATCCAATCTTTTACGTTTTTAAATGATTTTGTAACAATGCGCTGTATTAGACTTCGAATCCTCAAGGCCGTGTTTAATTCGTGAATTGTACTGAAGAAAATTTAATTTAATATATCCCAAAAGCTGGTTTAAAATTACAATAATATAATGCAGTAAATCATATTCAAACCAATTTTTGAATTGTAGAAGGTGCAATTATATGAGTGATGCCATAAATTCCATTTTTATATAAATACGTTTAGAAAACGTAAAATCTAGTTATATTAATGTTTTTTTTTTGCATCAAAGTTTAAGATACTTCGAAGAGTTTATACCTTTTAAAATAATTTCGCCTCATTATTTCAGGATATCTTCAACAGTAAGATTTAGTATGATCGTGAATGCTGGTTTTAATTATATTAAAAAAAATGCAGCAGTGTCGCGGCAGGGCTGCAATTAAATGAGGAAAAATGAATAAGTTACCCCGAGACAGAATCTATTTTGTTTTTAAAATCATATTAATATTTTCTGTAATAAGGCTTAAAGATATATTGGTGTGTTAAAGATAAATTTATATTGAAACAAAATAATTGGCCAAAAGAGGAAAAATGAATAAGTTACCCCGAAATAGAATTTATTTTGTTTTAAAAATCATATTAATATTTTTTGTAATAAGGTTTAAAGATATATTGGTGTGTTAAAGATAAATTATATGAGTGATGCCTCATTATTTCAGGATATCTTCAACAGTAAGATTTAGTATGATCGTGAATGCTGGTTTTAATTATATTAAAAAAAATGCAGCAGTGTCGCGGCAGGGCTGCAATTAAATGAGGAAAAATGAATAAGTTACCCCGAGACAGAATCTATTTTGTTTTTAAAATCATATTAATATTTTCTGTAATAAGACTTAAAGATATATTGGTGTGTTAAAGATAAATTTATATTGAAACAAAATAATTGGCCAAAAGAGGAAAAATGAATAAGTTACCCCGAAATAGAATTTATTTTGTTTTAAAAATCATATTAATATTTTTTGTAATAAGGTTTAAAGATATATTGGTGTGTTAAAGATAAATTTGTATTGAAACACAATAACTGGATAAAAGAGGAAAAATTAATAAGTTACCCCTAATTTAATTTCTAGTTTGTTTTAAAAATCATACTAATGCTTTTTATGTTATAGTTTAAGGATAAAATTGTGTCTTAAAGATAAATTTGTATTGAAACACAATAACTGGATAAAAGAGGAAAAATTAATAAGTTACCCCTAATTTAATTTCTATTTTTTTAAAAATCATATTAATGTTTTTCATATTATAGTTTAAGGATAAAATTGCGTATTATGATGAAAATTTGTTTTTGTATTAAACTTAGTTTATCTTATTCAAATTTTTGTTTAAAAAGATCGCCCACCAAATGTCAAATTAACCTGGTTTCACCACGAAAAGCTCAATTAAAAAACTATTGGCGTTGCCTTTTTTTGACTTGGCCTCATAAACGTATTTGTTTATGTTTAATAGCTCTGTCTATTGGATCGTATTTAGAGACCTTTTCGGTCTACCATGAGTTGGTAAGAAAAGCGGTGGTGGTGGTGCTGTGGAGGTGGTTGGTGGGTTGTTGATGGTGGTTGTGTAATACTGTTTCACCACGAATCGTCTAAGTTTGGACGCTTGGTTGTAGCCCTCATATCGGTTACGTGGTGTTGACGGGATGGGCTCCTTAAAGTCTATACTTAGACGATTGTTGTTGATGTGATGCTTTTTTGTGTGGTGGTTGTGCTCGTATATATTTTGCTATTGGGGCTTTGCATGCATCAATCAGTTTATGTATATATATATATATATATATATATATGTGTGTATGTGTGTGTGTGTGTGTGTGTGATAATAGGGGCTTTATGGGCGTACAGTCGGTGAGTGTATGTGCGTTTGTGTGGGCTTTTAATTCGTTCGAAGGTTATTCATATATACAGGCCACTTATGCCTTCTAAGAAGCCTTCTAAGCCAACTGGCGGATTAAGCCAGAATATAAGCTTTAATTAAATAAATAGCGCAATCTGGCAACTCAGCCAGATAAGCCAACTGGCTGATTCGGAAAATATTAAGACAACGGCCGCTCGGCTGAAGTCTTAATATGCGCTTGGTTCCTGCCAGGCGAACACCTCTCTTCCTCTCTCTCCTTTTCCTCTCTTTCTCTTGGGGTATAACTCTGCCTCCGAGTTGCATAACCCCTTGTTGCTCTTGCAACATTCCCCCTCCCCCTTTGCTCCATAACATCTTGCAACATTCCCTCTCCCCCTTTGTTGCATAACTTATGCAAAATTGATCAAAATTTTCAATTGCATTGCACTCTCTCCTTTTGCGCCCATGCTACTGTGCTCAAACGCCCTCAGCAACACTGAAATAAATAAAAAGTTCGAAAGTATATATAGGTCTCAAAACAAATAAAAGCGAAAAATCAAGCATATTTCTATTAACAATGTTGCTTGAGTGAAACGAAATTGAAGCATTATTCCAATCAATACAGTGGGATAACTCTGACAAATGGACGAAAAGGGCACTGGACATCTGTCCCGTTCTAAGGGAATATTGATGCTGTTTTACACGTGTGTGCAAATCCTTTCCCGTCTGTCCAATGTAAAAGAATCACATTGTTTACAACCAATTTTATAGATAATGCCTGAATTATTGGTAGGGCTATTTTTTACTGTGGTATTTTTCACAATATTGTTATATGAAAATATTACATTAATATTCAAAAGTTTAAGTACATTAGCAATGCCTAAAATGCCTGGGAAAAATGGAAGTACTAAAATATTCTTCGACAAAGTGCGAGGGTTATTATTCACATGATAGAAAGTTCGTTTTGCCTTGTTAAGACAAGATTCCAAAAAGGCAGGTGGGTAACACAAATCACTTCCAATACTGTTGATTTTTCTAATTCAGCATCCATGTATTCCGGACTGGAGATCCTAAGAGCGCGGAGAAACATTGAAGAAAATATGGCTTTCTTGATGGGGGTGTCATGTCCGGAGTAAAAGTATACGTAGGATATTAAACACGTGAAATGAATGAATGAATGATGCAAACCCACAAGGTAAAAGAAAATATGATTTCAGTAGTTTTTCTTTATCCTTGTGGATTTGCATCATATATAGGTATAGGGTGTCCGAGAATTATCTGTACAATTTTTGGCTGTTATTAAAAGTCAACCATGAAGTGTAGAAATTCCAGTCTTATCCCATTTTACAGAGAATCTCATTTAGGTTTTTCTGATACCAAGTTGTGACAAGTTTTTTAGAAATTCCAGTGTGTCCGAACATTATCTGTACAATTTCATCTTTTAATAAAATTCTTAATAACACACGTTAAATTCTTAAAAAAGATTATTTAGAATCTGTATTTTCAAAAGTTTCTTTTATTAAAGTAACGTTTTTACAAACATTCGATATGTGCACCATTAGTGATTCGCAAAACATCCAATCGATACTCCAAATGTTGCCATGTACGCTGCAGCATATCCACATCAATTCGCTCAATAGCAGCTGTGATTCTTGCTTTTAAATCATCAATGTCTGTCACCCGCGTACATTTCTAAAAAAACTTGTCAAAACGTAGTATCAGAAAAAACTTAATGAGATTCTCTGTAAAATGGGACAAAACTGGAATTTCTACACTTCATGGTTGACTTTTAATAACAGCCAAAAATTGTACAGATAATTCTCGGACACCCGGTATATATATTTTCAACTCGATCAGATGATATTTAGAGGTCCCGACGTTTGATGACTTGTTTTTGGTTTTCAGAATTGATCATTATGGCGTTGACAAGATCAAACATCAAGTTGTGGCTTCTTGAGAGGTCTCCGATAGCAGAGCTGGCTAAACCTCGATTACCAAGTAATATGGACGTGTTGCTCCTTTTCTTCTACCATCACCGCGACCAAAAGAAGACAGATTCCAACAGTGTCAAGGCTGTAATATCGGCTGTATAAGAAATCTGGGCTAGAGCCAACTCGAATCTGGCAACAACCTCCGTTCATGCCTCGACTAAACTGAACGCTTTGGTTCAGAGGTATCGAAATTTGCATAAAAACAAGAACAAGACTGGAATGACTTACAATATGCAGCGGGATGTATTCTTGGCTGATATGGAGGATATTTTTGATGTCGCCCGCTCAGACGTTCTGGATCGGGGATATCCCTCTTGAAGACAAGGAATTCCTCATTTCCCAAATGGCAGATCGACATACGAGTTACATGGGCGGTGAAGATAGAAAATATAATGCAGCCACAATGAAAAGACAGGAAAGGGAAAGAGCTCTTGAGCGGGCACACCGGCGTCAAACGGAGGAGGCTCTAGCTGTAGGAGTCACAGAAGAGGCTACCGACAGCAGTTCTAGCACATCGTCAGCTGAAAGTGGAAACGAAGCCGTCACTTGTGGACTTAAACCTTCGAAAGCTCCCAAACATGACAGACTAAAAGAAAGTCTGAGTGATCTTGACCTGGCAGCAACTTGGGATCGCGAGGGCCTTTCTGTTCGACAGGCAACATCAGCGTTTGCTGCGACTGCAACATCCCAAGCTCTCGGTCCTGACAGTGTTCCATCAAAGAGCACGGTTCACCGCTTCCGACAAAAGGCCCGTACAATGATAGGGACCAATGTTATTGGCCACCTCGAGCAGCTTCCACCTCGACTGCAGAGCCACTGGGACACAAAGATACTCACTGACATCGAACAGGAGGGTAAGTCAGTCGATCGGATTGCTGTTGTGGTGACTGGGGATGGTGTGGAAGAGCTATTAGGAGCACCGAAAATAATAGACGGCACAGGACAGCAAATGGCAAGCGCAGTCCATCAAGCGCTCACCCTAGTCGGAATTGAGGACAAGATCATAGGCATGGTGTTTGACACGACGGCATCAAACACAGGGATAGTGCAAGGTGCGTGTGCGCGTTTGGAAGCGGCATTGGGAAGATCTCTTTTATGGTTTGCTTGCCGTCATCACGTTCACGAAGTGATTCTCAAGGATGTCTTCGTCGTGTGCCTAGGAACACCACCAAGTCCTCAAATCCCACTTTTCAGGAGATTCAAGGAGGCCTGGCCATCAATGAACCACTGTCAGTTGGATGCATTTGACAAGGACGAGGTGGCTAAAGCCTTCATAAATGACAATGCTTGCCTTTCACAAATGCGACTTCAGGTAATAGACTATCTCCGCGATGTCCTAAGAAGTGGTAATCATCCTCGAGAGGATTATGAAGAACTTCTTCGACTGAGCCTCTTGTACCTCGGAGACGACGTAGGACGTTACAAGCTTCGGCCTCCAGGGGCTTACCATCAGGCCAGATGGATGGCCAAAGCTATTTACTGCCTGAAAATAGCATTACTGCAGTCCCAGTTCTCCGAACTTCGTCTCCAAGAACTGCAAGGGGTTCGCCGTATGGCTCTCTTCGTGAGCCTTGTATACGTGCGTCACTGGCACGAGGCTCCCATCGCCATCAAATCTCCCAAAAATGACGTTAGGCTGTGCAATCTTCTTGTAGGTTACCCTGACAAGGACGTTGGAAACACAGCTTACCGGGCTGTGCTCCGTCATCTGTGGTATATCTCGAAGGACTTAATCTGTCTTGCACTGTTTGATGACAGAGTTGACGACAATGAAAAGCGTAACATGACGGCTAACCAGAAAAAGCGCCCTGGGAAAGGACTCAAACGGGTCCAAGGCAAGGGACTGCAAGTGGATGGCCATTTAAGTCCGTGGGTGACGAGTCGATCCACCACACTCTTCCAGTTTCTCCAAGTTGAGCCCACGTTCCTCACCAAAGACCCTGAAACATGGCCTACTGACGAAAACTACCGTCTGGCAAAGAGCCGAGCTGCAGAACTGATGGTGGTCAATGATGCAGCAGAGCGAGGCATCGCCCCCATTGAGAAATACACAAGCAAACCTCTGTGCCGTGATGAAGAAGACCTCCAGTTCCTCCTTCGAACTGTCCACTCACACCGACGGAATGTGAGCCGGAAGGGAACAAAAACGGATCTCATGAAACACGTGTTTAGTTAAAATGCATAAATGTGATGCTTTGAAATTGTTATTTGTGTGTTAAGATTAAAATACATGTTTATTTTGTATAATCATCTTTGTGATGGAACTTTTGAGAGAAATATTTCAGTTAATTTGCCTTTCAGTTAAGAGGAGAAATAAAGTGTTCAAAGTTCGGGACCTTTAAATTTCCTTCGATCTCTCTGAAATTTTACAGGAAGACTTCTAATGGGAAACATCAAAAGAGCGCAACACGAGCGGATTTGTATCCCGGAAAAAAATTTGGCCCCCTATGAGTTTGGGACACCCTAATATATATATATATATATATATATATATATATATATATATATATACACATATATATATATATATATATGTGTGTGTGTGTGTGTGTGTGTGTGTGTGTGTGTATGTGTGTGTGTGTGTGTGTGTATTTCAAGTGCAAAGTGATTCTTAATGAGAAATCGTTCAAATATAATGTGAAATAGTCAAATTTGTTGTACAAAGTTAAGGATTTGTCTCCTGCCAATAAAGATCATCATTATCATATCATTATCATAAAGAAAATTTATATCCGACTTTACTGCAATAATTTTCTTTCTTACAGAAATTTTGAGTCACTGATTTGGAATGTTATTTTTTACGGATGTTTGGAGAGAATGGAATTTATATAAATTGCTTCGATATATTTATTATGCACTAGCATAGATGTTGTGTATGCAGTGGCGTAGCTTAGAGGGGGAGGGAAGTGGAGGCGACTTCCACCTTTGATCTGAAAAAATATCTGGTCCAATCGAAAATTTAGGACAGGTTGTAAGAAATTTTGGCAATTAGAGAGAGAGAGAGAGAGAGAGAGAGAGAGAGAGAGAGAGAGAGAGAGAGTTACAAGGAGTTACAAGGAGTTACAAGAACAAGAAGTACCTCAAAAGCCTTGCGGCCCATACCGAGGAGGTACCAATGACAACGGGTGCTAGGGAAAAATTCTTACACCCTCAAATAGCGTGCAAGATTCGGTCTAACCTTTTCTAGAACTGATCCACAGAGGAACTGTTCACAACTTCTGAAGGTAACCTTTTCCACGTGTCACAGATTTTATAGGTAAAGTAATTCCCACACACACTAGTGCTAAACCGTTTCAAATCCAACTTCCAACCATTGTTGCCAGTTGAGTTATCATTTAAACTAAACATGCTTCTAAAATCGACATCGTCGAACTCGTGTAAGAGCTTGAAAACCTCGATGAGTTGACCACGCAGCCTCCGAGTTTCCAGCGAAAACAAATTCAGGGTGCGTAAGCGTCGATTATAGCCCATATATATGAAAATAAAAACCCACTCTAATAGACAGAGTTTATTTCCACGACAGTTTCGACGCCCACTGGCATCCTCCTCGGGTGGATACAGAAACACGAATGAACCAAAACAAGAGGGAAAAGCAGTTCAGGGACCGACCGTTAAGAAATTCGCACCTAGGTTAGATCCCATTCTCCCGACACCGGAAGGGCATTTTCATTAAGTACATTCGCGCAAATTTTTAAAACTATCTTCCTCTTCTAAACATACAGATTCTATTATATTTTTTACATAATTATTACATTTATTATTAAATTTATTACATTTAATATTGCATAATTATTTATTACAGAAATTATAAATTTATTAATACATTGGTTATTACATTATTGTTTATTATACAGAACTTATAAACCGAAAAACGAATGAAAAAAGCCGATTAGGAAACAATCCAGAAACCAATGAGAAATTCGCAACTAGGTTAGATACCGTTCTCCCGACACTGGAAGGGCATTTTATTACAGGGTCCGCTTACAAGTACATTCCCACAAATTAAAACTATCCTCTTGTTCTATACATACAGATTCTAATATTTTGACATAATTACTGCATTTATTATTACATTTACATTTTTAACATTTATTATTATTATCTTTACCCTAATTATTAAATTTATAATATTACCTTTATTATTACATCTGTTGCATTTATATTTATTTCCACATTTATTACTTCCATTATTACATTTACTAAAGGCGAGTAAGGAAACATTCCAATCCATAGACATTTAAGAAATTCACACTTAGGTTCGAACACGTTCCCACGACTCCGTAAGGGATTTTTTGACCAAGAATCTCATTAAAGAGTCTAACTTATAAGTACCTTCGCACAAATTAAAATTATCTACTTTTTCTATACACACAGATTCTATTATTTTTCTTTTGACATAATTATTACATTTATAAAGTACCTTACTTGATTCCCAATCTATAGCATGATTATTTTGGCTGGCGTGATAAAAAATGGCATTATTAGTATTACAACTTCTGAAGGCATATTTGTGTTCTTTAATACGGGTTTCAATATTTCTTCCAGTTTCACCCACGTATACTAAATCACAACTTTTACAGGGAATGCTGTAGACGCAGGCTTGTTCCTCTTTTGCCACGTTATTCCTAACCAATTTACTTTTCACGGTAGACGAATATTTGAACGCCAAAGCAAACTTAAAATCTTTCGTCAACGGTTTTACTCTTTCTAAGCCGGCAATGTAAGGCAAACTCACATATTGTTTTTGGTTAACTGAAGGTTCCCGAGGGGCATAAAAAGATTTTCTGGCTTTAAAATACGCCTTTCTGATAAACCACTCGGGATATTTTAAATCCTTAAAAATGTTCCAAATCTTTGAATTTTCCGGGTCCAGCAAATGTGGGCTACAAATCCTGAGTGCTCTTAGAAACATGGAAGAAATAATTGAGCTTTTAACCCCTTCATCATGATATGAAAAATAATGAATGTACGAATTACAATGAGTAGGTTTTCTATAGACCGTGAAATTGGGCTTTCCGCTTTCGTTAATGACCAAAACATCTAGAAAAGGTAATTGTTTGTCGTTCTCCCATTCATATTTAAATTTAATAGAGGGAACAAGATTATTTAATGACTGAAAGAAAGTGTCAAAGTTGTTCCAGTGGTCAGGCCAAAATGAGAAAATATCATCTACATAACGAAACCAAATTAGATTCCTGGGACATATTGTTTGCAACAATTCCGACTCATAGTATTCCATGTATAATGTACTCAGTATTGGGGATAAAGGAGACCCCATTCCCATACCTAAACGTTGCAAATAAAATTCTTCACCGAAGGAGAAGGCATTATTGGTGACACAGAGTTTTATCAGTTCTAAAAATACAGATGTGGGCATGCCTAGTTCTACGTTACATGTTGGCAATTTTCTATCTAAAAAACTAAGTACATCATCAATGGGAACTTTCGTAAACAAGGACTCAACGTCAAAACTGATCATTCTTCCCCGTTTTAAATCTAAGGACATAACTTTGTTAATAAAGTCACAGGAATTAGTGATGTGCGAGCCTGAAAATTTACCAGGAACTTATTAAAAGATGTCCCGGCGATTGATCCTAAAAGATTTCTACAGATTAACCCCAAACTCCCCCACATTTACGGCCTACCCAAAACCCATAAGATTAATATACCACTCCGTCCCATTATTTCACACAGGGGTTCCTTTAGTTACAGGTTATCTAAATTTCTTGCAGATAAATTATCCCCATTAGTTGGTAAATTTTCAGGCTCGCACATCACTAATTCCTGTGACTTTATTAACAAAGTTATGTCCTTAGATTTAAAACGGGGAAGAATGATCAGTTTTGACGTTGAGTCCTTGTTTACGAAAGTTCCCATTGATGATGTACTTAGTTTTTTAGATAGAAAATTGCCAACATGTAACGTAGAACTAGGCATGCCCACATCTGTATTTTTAGAACTGATAAAACTCTGTGTCACCAATAATGCCTTCTCCTTCGGTGAAGAATTTTATTTGCAACGTTTAGGTATGGGAATGGGGTCTCCTTTATCCCCAATACTGAGTACATTATACATGGAATACTATGAGTCGGAATTGTTGCAAACAATATGTCCCAGGAATCTAATTTGGTTTCGTTATGTAGATGATATTTTCTCATTTTGGCCTGACCACTGGAACAACTTTGACACTTTCTTTCAGTCATTAAATAATCTTGTTCCCTCTATTAAATTTAAATATGAATGGGAGAACGACAAACAATTACCTTTTCTAGATGTTGGTCATTAACGAAAGCGGAAAGCCCAATTTCACGGTCTATAGAAAACCTACTCATTGTAATTCGTACATTCATTATTTTTCATATCATGATGAAGGGGTTAAAAGCTCAATTATTTCTTCCATGTTTCTAAGAGCACTCAGGATTTGTAGCCCACATTTGCTGGACCCGGAAAATTCAAAGATTTGGAACATTTTTAAGGATTTAAAATATCCCGAGTGGTTTATCAGAAAGGCGTATTTTAAAGCCAGAAAATCTTTTTATGCCCTCGGGAACCTTCAGTTAACCAAAAACAATATGTGAGTTTGCCTTACATTGCCGGCTTAGAAAGAGTAAAACCGTTGACGAAAGATTTTAAGTTTGCTTTGGCGTTCAAATATTCGTCTACCGTGAAAAGTAAATTGGTTAGGAATAACGTGGCAAAAGAGGAACAAGCCTGCGTCTACAGCATTCCCTGTAAAAGTTGTGATTTAGTATACGTGGGTGAAACTGGAAGAAATATTGAAACCCGTATTAAAGAACACAAATATGCCTTCAGAAGTTGTAATACTAATAATGCCATTTTTTATCACGCCAGCCAAAATAATCATGCTATAGATTGGGAATCAAGTAAGGTACTTTATAAATGTAATAATTATGTCAAAAGAAAAATAATAGAATCTGTGTGTATAGAAAAAGTAGATAATTTTAATTTGTGCGAAGGTACTTATAAGTTAGACCTTTAATGAGATTCTTGGTCAAAAAATCCCTTACGGAGTCGTGGGAACGTGTTCGAACCTAAGTGTGAATTTCTTAAATGTCTATGGATTGGAATGTTTCCTTACTCGCCTTTAGTAAATGTAATAATGGAAGTAATAAATGTGGAAATAAATATAAATGCAACAGATGTAATAATAAAGGTAATATTATAAATTTAATAATTAGGGTAAAGATAATAATAATAAATGTTAAAAAATGTAAATGTAATAATAAATGCAGTAATTATGTCAAAATATTAGAATCTGTATGTATAGAACAAGAGGATAGTTTTAATTTGTGGGAATGTACTTGTAAGCGGACCCTGTAATAAAATGCCCTTCCAGTGTCGGGAGAACGGTATCTAACCTAGTGCGAATTTCTCATTGGTTTCTGGATTGTTTCCTAATCGGCTTTTTTCATTCGTTTTTCGGTTTATAAGTTCTGTATAATAAACAATAATGTAATAACCAATGTATTAATAAATTTATAATTTCTGTAATAAATAATTATGCAATATTAAATGTAATAAATTTAATAATAAATGTAATAATTATGTAAAAAATATAATAGAATCTGTATGTTTAGAAGAGGAAGATAGTTTTAAAAATTTGCGCGAATGTACTTAATGAAAATGCCCTTCCGGTGTCGGGAGAATGGGATCTAACCTAGGTGCGAATTTCTTAACGGTCGGTCCCTGAACTGCTTTTCCCTCTTGTTTTGGTTCATTCGTGTTTCTGTATCCACCCGAGGAGGATGCCAGTGGGCGTCGAAACTGTCGTGGAAATAACTCTGTCTATTAGAGTGGGTTTTTATTTTCATATTTTGACCTTCACGTAGAAAAAAGTGAAGTTTTTTTGCATTTATAGCCCATATGCCTAACGGAAGGAATTAACTTTGTGGCCCTCGCTTGGACTCACTCCAGCTTCTCAATATCTTTCCTGAGGGTGTGCGACCAGAACTGCTCCAGGTGCGGCCGAACCAGGGAATTGTAAAGAGAGAGCACACTCTCCTTCTTCCGAAATCGAAATAGCCTTCTCATATAACCCAACACCTTCTGGGCTTTCTTTTCCACTTCTACGCACTGTTTGGTAAACTTAGGGTCGCCGCTAATTAGTACACCCAAGTCCTTTTCCAAATCAGTGGCCTCGATATTACTCCCCAACATGGAGTAGTCCGACTTGTGATTGGCGTAGTCAATGTGCATCACTTTGCATTTACCCAAGTTAAACGGCATTTGCCATTTTTCGGACCACTCTCCTATCCTACATAGGTCCGCACGCAGTTGCTCGATCGCTTTGGGCGTCCCAACATTGGCCCAAGCTTGGTGTCATCAGCGAATTTGGCGATCATACTGACGATTTCATCGTCGATATCAATTATGTAAATGATAAACAACAGTGCCCCCAAAACGGAGTCCTGAGGAACCCCGCTAGAGACCGAGGCCCAACCCGAGGTAGCACCTTTAATTACAACCCTTTGCCGCCTATTCTTCAGCCAGTTTCTAATCCAGCTACCTACTTCCCCATCGATACCCAGCGCGCAGACTTTGGGCATTAGCCGGCGGTGAGGTATCTTATCAAAGGCTTTCTGAAAGTCGAGATAACGTATATCAATCGCCCTACTGTTATCGCATTCACTCAACATGACGTGAAAAAACTCGAGCAGGTTGGTGAGACACAACCTATGCCGTCTAAACCCATGTTGGAAGTCCCCAAACAGCTTGTAGGAATGCAAATGGTCAACGACCCTATCCGCTATTATCCCCTCTAATAATTTACCCACAACCGAAGTGAGACTAATGGGACGATAGTTCCCTGGACTTTCGTGATCACCCTTTTTAAAGATAGGGGTCACGTCGGTTTCCCTCCAGTCACCAGGCACCTGGCCCGTCTTCAACGATTTGTTGAAGACTGCAGCCAGGTGGGGAGCCATCTGGTCGCACACTTCCCGCAATACTCTGGGGAGGAGCTGGTCTGGCCCAGGACCCTTAAACGTGTTCAGTTTGTCTATTCTATCGGCAACGTCTGTCGCAGTACACCGAACACTATCCAGGGGAGCACCGTCGTGCCTGACGCCTGGCTCGGGGATGACGCGGGTGCCCTCCCTGGTGAACACCAAAGAGGATGCCAACCTATGACAAATTAGAAATAAATCAATATTCCTTTTTATTACAAATTTATATTTCTAAGTTTTGAGTTTTAGATTATGTAATTCGTTGTCCAGTCCAGTCGAAAATTTATAACCCTTTTGCCAGTCCCCTGCAAAACGACTACGCTACGCCACTGAGTGTATGGCGTTTTTCTGAAATGTTCACTCTTCTATTCTATTGTTCTCTGACTTTTTATTGCCAATATGGAAAGAATTTTAAAACGTTTTTCAAAATATATAAATTTTCTGATTGAAAACTTACTTTAAAATAAGGGTAGGGTGAGTGTAGTAAACTAAATTCGGTCATTAATGAAATCTGTTAGTTCTGTTATTTCTTATGTTAACTGCTGAGAAAGAAGAAAATTTAAAAATCTGCAAGATGGTATGCCACTTGCGAGACCAGCCACATGCGAGATGTCCAAAGAAGGCTTTTGCTTGTTTTTGTGCACCCAGAGCATGATATTCACAGTGTATGTAATGCAGATAAAATAAATTGTATTCAGCCCACTGCCGATCTCTCTCTCTCTCTCTCTCTCTCTCTCTCTCTCTCTTTGTTAGCATGTAGCTTCAATGAATAGTCACTTGCTTCCCCTTTTTATTCCGTTGCAAACAATCCACTATTGTCCGTTCTCTCTTGAGCTGGCAACTCACGGTTCTAGGACAGTTCATACCAGGACAGCTCATACCAGGACAACTCATACCCAGACAACTCATACCCGGACAACTCATACCTAGGACAACTCATACCTAGGACAACTCATACCTAGGACAACTCATACATAGGACCAGAAAAAAAATGAAAAATTAATGAAAACATTTATTTTGTAAAATTAAAAATTAAATTTGAACATTTAGAATTCATGCAAGTTATTAATGAAAACATTTTGAAATGAAAACATTTATTTTGTAAAATTAAAAATTAAACTTAAACATTTAAAATTCATGCAAGTTATATACAGTATATATATATATATATATATATATATATATATATATATATATATATATATATATATATATATGATACACACAGACCGTGCATGGAACAAGGAACTGGGAAAGGTTACGCGAATTAAACCTATATTCACTGGAAAAGAGAAGAGAGAGATACGCCGTTATTTACCCTTGGAAAATAATGGAGAAACTAGTCCATAATCTTACTCTGGACCCTATAACTCCCCAAACAACAGTGGAAAGTAGAAAAGGAAGTCTGTGTCGTGTTCCCAAATTAAAGGCTAGACAGGGAACATCTTTAACCCTGAAAGAAAATAGTTTTGTTGTGAGAGGACCAAGACTGTTTAATCAGGTGACCAAAGAACTAAGGAACACGAATGGTGTGCGGTGGACATCTTCAAAAGAAGATTAGATGCCTGGCTCAGAACAATCCCCGATGAGCCGGGCGTACCTGGCTATATGAGGTGGAGAGTACAAGAAACCAACTCACTACTTCACCAGGCCAACTCGAGAGGAGGGGCAGCAAGCTTGACCTTCGTGAAATGAGGAATCATCGCATGGAACATTTAAAAGGTTAAAAGATATATATATAATATATTATATATATATATTATATATATATATATATATATATATATATATATATATATATATATATATATATATATATGGGATGAATTTCACAATAAAACACGTGAAATGAATAAATGCTGCAAACTCACAAGGAAAAAGAAAAACGATTCCAAGGCCTTTCGTGTATTCAAAGCTACACCTCGTCAGGGTGACGAGGTGTAGCTTTGAATACACGAAAGGCCTTGGAATCGTTTTTCTTTTTCCTTGTGGATTTGCAGCATATATATATATATAATATATATATATATATATATATATCTTTTAACCTTTTAAATGTTCCATGCGATGATTCCTCATTTCACGAAGGTCAAGCTTGCTGCCCCTCCTCTCGAGTTGGCCTGGTGAAGTAGTGAGTTGGTTTCTTGTACTCTCCACCTCATATAGCCAGGTACGCCCGGCTCATCGGGGATTGTTCTGAGCCAGGCATCTAATCTTCTTTTGAAGATGTCCACCGCACACCATTCGTGTTCCTTAGTTCTTTGGTCACCTGATTAAACAGTCTTGGTCCTCTCACAACAAAACTATTTTCTTTCAGGGTTAAAGATGTTCCCTGTCTAGCCTTTAATTTGGGAACACGACACAGACTTCCTTTTCTACTTTCCACTGTTGTTTGGGGAGTTATAGGGTCCAGAGTAAGATTATGGACTAGTTTCTCCATTATTTTCCAAGGGTAAATAACGGCGTATCTCTCTCTTCTCTTTTCCAGTGAATATAGGTTTAATTCGCGTAACCTTTCCCAGTAATTTAGTTCTTTACACCCATTCTAGAAGTCTAATGTCTTCTTTTTTATATGGGGATGTCAGGACCGAGCAGTATTTCAATTTGGGTATTATCAGTGTTTTCAGTAGAGCAATCATTATATTCCTGTCACTTCGTTTAAAGGTTCTCAGTATCTGCTCAGTTTTTCTCTTTGCTTTGTTTACTGCTATTTTATTTTGTGTTTCAAATTTCGCATCATCAGTCATTACAACTCCTAAATCTTTTGCTTTAGAATTTCTCTGAATTTCCTGTTCATTTAGGGTATAGTATTCCATGAATTTTAGGTCCTCCCTTTTTCCTTACCGTAACCATTGAAATTTCTCAGTGTTAAACTTCATATTATTGTCTTCCGTCCACTTGTAGATTCTGTTCATGTCTGTTTGTAGAGATCGTATATCTTCTGGGTTTTTTATTTTTTTACTGAGCTTTGTGTCATCGGCGAAGGATGTTACTGTGCTGTCTCTGGTAATGTCCTCATCTATGTCAGTTAGCATGATTATGAAGAGTAGTGGAGCTAATACTGTTCCTTGTGGTACTGAGCTGAGGGCCTCTGATTCTGATGAAGATACTCCTTGTACTGTAACGACTTGTCGCCGCTCAGTAAGGAAATTATATATCCATTTTCCTACTTTTCCTGTTATTCCCATATACTGTATTTCAGTTTATGTATTATGATTCCATGGTCACACTTGTCGAACGCTTTGGCAAAGTATATGTATAGTACATCATAGTTTTCATTACTTTCAAGTGCAACAATAATGTTGTTGTAGTCAGAGGCGGATTAAGACACCTCGGGGCCCCGGGGCAATGAAGAATTTGGGGCCCTTTTCTGTAGCTTTTTATTAACAATACATGTATACAGTGCCGTATTTAGGATTTTCGGGCCCTGTGGCCAAAATATTCTTGAGGTCCCTCAACAAGACAAATCTTCGAGTGATGTAAATTAATAAAAACCATTTATTTCTAAATCAAATAATGCAAGTTTTACACACATACCAAGCTGCAACAATTACACCAAACCAATTACACAACTACAAGTCCACTACTAATCTACCAAAGTTGGTCACAAAATCATCCACCACTAGTATACAAAAGTTTTTTGAGCTGCTTCATATCACTAAGTTTTCCAATCACAAGCTCAGTATTTAAATTCTGCAAAATAGTCTTTTCTATGCATAACAATGACAGACAGATATTGTTGAGCATTCCAAATTTATCACTGATATCATTATAAACGTCGGCCCATAAAACAGCTGGTCCCTGTGGCCTGACCCCCCCCCATGGCCCCCCTTAATACACCACTGGTTGTAATGTTCCATTAGTTGTGATAGGCATGATCTGCCTGACCGAAATCCATGTTGGTTATCATTTAATTTTTTTTGAGTTTCCAAAAAGTCAGATTTTCTGTCTAATTATTCTTTCAAATTTTTTAGTGAGATGAGATGTAAGCGACACTGGCCTATAGTTTTTGGCCACGGATCGATCTCTTCCTTTATATATTGGGACTATGCTCGGGCTCTTCAGGATTTCCGGTATTTCTCCCGTGCCTTGTGATCGTCTCCATATCCAATATAGGGGCTCAGCGATTGTATTCTTGCAGTTTTTGATCCGTGTGGCATTCCATTTGTCCGGTCCTGCCGCTGAGTGTGCCTTTAGTTTCCCAATAGCTTCTGAAATATCATCTGTCATAAAGTCGAAGTCCGTTATACTTTCCCCTAGTAGTTCTGTTTCAAAGAACGCGTTTCTATAGCATATCAATTTGTCAGTTTTTGGGATACTGAAAGATGATTCGTACAACTGAGCTCTTAATATTTCAGATTCTTCTGTTCGATCATCAATAAAGCACTGTCTTCGTTTCTCAAAGGTCCGATAGTCGTGTGATTTTTTTACTTCCTTTTTTCAAAATTATAGAAGTACTTTGAGTTCACCTTTATCGCTTCTATAGCGTCGTCTTCTTTTTCTGTATGCTTCTCAATTAGTTCCTGTATGACGCAGTTTATCATTTAATGTTTTTCTGGTAATTAATATTTCCGATATTTAATATGTTTTTAATACGGTGTGTGTGTGTATATATATATATATATATATATATATATACGAGTGTAATGAGTAACTTACATATGTAATGTACTAACAGTGAGAAATTTCAACTGTTACGGTACGGAAAAAGGGAGGACCTAAAATACATATAATACGATACCCCAAATGGACAGGAAATTCAGAGAAATTCTAAAGCAAAAGATTTAGAAGTTGTAATGACTGATGATGCGAAATTTGAAACACAAAGTAAGATAGCAGTAAACAGAGCAAAGAGAATAACTGGACAGATACTTAGAACTGTAAACGAAGGGATAGGAATATAATGATTCCTCTACTGAAAACACTGATCATACCCAAGTTGGAATACTGCTAGGTCCTAACATTCCCATATAAAAAAGAAGACATTAGACAGCTAGAAGGGATTCAGAAAAGCTTCACAGCCAAGATCAATGGGCGTAAAGAACTAAATTAGTGGGATGGTTACGCGAATTAAACCTATATTCACTGGAAAGGAGAAGAGAGATGAGATACGCCATTATTTACACATGGAAAATAATGGAGAAACTAGTCCCTAATCTTACTCTGAACCCTGTAACTCCCCAAACAACAGTGGAGAGTAGAAAAGGAAGACTGTGTCGTGTTCTCAAATTAAAGGCTAGACAGGGAACATTCTCAACCTTAAAGGAAAATAGTTTTGTTGTGAGAGGACCAAGACTGTTTAACCAGCTGCACAAGGAACTAAGGAACGCAAGTGGTGTTGCGGTGGACATCTTCAAAAGAAGATTAGACGTCTGGTTCAGAACAATCCCGATGAGCTGGGCGTACCTGGCTATGTGAGGTAGAGAGTACAAGAAACTAACTCTCTACTTCACTAGGCCAACTCGAGAGGAGGGACGGCAAGCTTGACCTTCGTGAAATGAAGAATCATCTCATGGAACATTTGAAAGGTTGAAAGGTATATTTAATATGTTCTATTTATCAGGAGTTTTTGTTTTTGCCTTGTAAACTCATTCTCTGAAATTTAACATAACTATCGCTTCCCACTGATTAAATTATGTTGAGAGAAAATCAAATAAACAAAAATTATAATAATTGTACTTTACTTGTCTTGGTTGTTCAATTCTGGTCGAGAAATTAGTTTATTTAGAATGTACTCAGTGCACTTCCACATATAACTCTAAACATACCAGTTAATAAAATAAATCTTAGGCCAAAAATACTATTATATGATTACAGTATATACTACTCCGGCCCCACATACGCAAGCAACAGTATAACCTATCACTGTGACTCATGTCTGACATGCAGTAACCAAAATTTTCACATTGTACTCGAATTGTCACCCATGCAGTTAAACTACTACCCATACTCAGTGACGCTTAACTTGGGTAATCTTATGGGAAGTGGTGTTACGACATGCGTACGATATAAACTGGGCACGAATCAGTGCAACGAATGGAGTCTTCTTTGTCGCCATAATCATGAGAGCTGTATCTTTCTTTTCGCTATTCATTGTTCTCAGCTGGTCAAAAACTAGCGAGTGTCCCTTAAAATTGTTTTTTATTTGCAAATCATAAGCCGGTAGACTGTCCTAACATATCGACAAACCTCGGAATTATAACCACTGCTACATAATTCCAGTTTTAAAACCCATACTTGATAAACTTTTTTAGTTTTGCGTGGCATCTCACTGGCGGTTAGCTATGTGAATTTACCTGGTCTTTTCATAAGAGTCGCCACTAATTGTGATCATGATATCAAAAGCATAAAGTGCTTTCATCTTGTTGCTTCTGAATTTAAACGGGATCTTTGCATTGCTCTTTGAGAAGAAAGTCTGGCCATTACTGATTTTACCATGTTCTTTTGTGTGGAACTTAGTGTAGAAGTAGAATGGATCCCGGTTTTTCATTCATTGCTTTTGAATGAAACTGCTTTGGCTCGTTCTCACATACATATCATTATTAACTCACCTCTGGTTGTAACCATTGTTACAGAAGTTGTTAATTTCTGTAGGAAAAATATTCCTTCGCAGAATGATAAATCCATAACTTCGCACTGACCACTCTGGGATTCAGATGGAGGTGTTGGTAGCGGATGTAGGAGGATTTTCATCTTTCATTCTGTTCTTTAAACAGTCAGCAAGACCAGTAATTTTCCGTGTTTTCTGGGTAAGATATTGCATTCATTAAGTTTCGAGGTAAAATAACTCAGCATTTTTGTTTTTCCTTGTAGCTTGGGGTCTAGTTTTGGTTTTAAGTATATTTTCCTATTGGAAGTTGAAGCACATCCCCAACTGCATTTAAGGTGACAAATGTGCTTTTTAGCTACTGGATAAATGGACACTCGAAGCAAGCATTCATATTTATGGTATTTACGGTAGCTGGCATGAAACGCACGTTCGCAGCAGTCAACCAACCGATAACAAATTATAGGAAACACTAAATTAATATTGTGTCTTTTTGTAACACTATAAATAAAATACAGAATTTCTAAATTCCTCTATTTTTGAAAGGAAAATTTCCAAGTCCAACTAAAAATTCAGTTTTATTTACAGTATTTCTGTTTTATTTAATTTTATTATCTTAGAAATAAAGTGAAATATTCTAGTTCAGAATACCATAAGCTGTATTACAATAACAAGATACAGATACGAGTCGTATAACAAAAACGTTTGTTACAGAAGCATTTCGCATTAATGTAGAATTGAAGGAAACGAAGAATGTATTCCCAGATTGTATTCCATAAACAGATTCGTAGCTATATATCAGGTAATTCCCTTGCATTTAAACGAATTGCCTTCAGTGACACAAATTACCCTCCCGAATTTCATTTGAAAATGAGTTCCTCGCATCTGAACTGGAATGCCGCGATGCAAAACAAAGCCTGGGATGGCTTCTGCCGGAAATTAATTAACAATTCAACAATTCGTTTAAGCTTTGCCCTGAGCGATTATGAATCCAATCTGACCTCCCTTTCACGTAGAAGAGACGTCGATTTGAAGTCATTAAGCAAAGCTTTGATCACGTGAGATTCACTTGTCTGTTAGCTCAAATTTAATTTCACAGAGTTCAGATATTCTGCTTCAATATTCTCCTTCTTCAAAACTTTAATTTTATGAATTTTATGAGGGATGTTCTCTCTCTCTCTCTCTCTCTCTCTCTCTCTCTCTCTCTCTCTCTATTAAATGAGACAGAACACTTCCCTCCATTTAATCCACTCTTTCTTACGGATATAAACTTTATAGTTTCCACGAATAAGAGAAACACCACACTATAAATTTCTGCATAAGAATAACATTGCATTCATTCAATGTAATTTAATTTATTCAAAATGCTACGTTCATAAAAAATGTAGCTTCCATAATTTAATATTTTGCGTTGCTCAAAAAAGAAATATGAGAAATAAACACAATTTACTGTTATTTTCCTATTGTTATACGGGTATACAGTGTATATAATACGTTGTCTGTTTTATTTATAATAATAATAATCTATACTATAATAAGAGAGCTGTTCGTCCGTCTGTCTGTCTGTCTGTCCGTCCGTCACACTTTCAGAAATTGTTAGAAAAAATTGTGAGAAAAAAAATTCAGAAATTGTAAAAAAAATTCAGAAATTGTATTACGGGCGGCAATGTGAAGCTCAAGATTTTCATGACTGTGTTCTTTTCTGTAGTTTAGCAATGGGGGAAGGGTGAGGGTGGGGGGAAGGGTGGGAGTGGGGGGAAGGGTTGGGGTGGGCGGAAGGGTGGGGGTGGGGGTAATGGGGGATGGGTGTGGTAATGGGGAGGGGTGGGGGTAATGGGGGAGGGGGTTAGCCCCCAAGTTGTATGAATGGGGGTGAGGAGGTTTTGGGAGATACCAGATTCAGAAATGTTGACACAATGTGAAGCTCAAAATTTTCATGGCTGGGTTCTTTTTTTGTAGTTTAGCCTGTCTAACCGTCAGCGAAGTGACGGGAACTGTACTAGTCTATACTATAATAAGAGAGCTGTCCGTCCGTCTGCCTGTCTGTCTGTCCGTCCGTCACACTTTCAGAAATTGTGAGAAAAAATTGTGAGAAAAAAATTCAGAAATTGTGAGAAAAAAATTCAGAAATTGTATTACGGGCGGCAATGTGAAGCTCAAGATTTTCATGACTGTGTTCTTTTCTGTAGTTAGCAATGGGGGAAGGG
The DNA here is from genome assembly GCA_023014485.1 of Bathynomus jamesi. Taxonomy (NCBI): domain Eukaryota; kingdom Metazoa; phylum Arthropoda; class Malacostraca; order Isopoda; family Cirolanidae; genus Bathynomus; species Bathynomus jamesi. The sequence continues at coordinate 1,097,090 of JAJOZX010000590.1, forward strand.
TGAGGGTGGGGGGAAGGGTGGGAGTGGGGGGAAGGGTTGGGGTGGGCGGAAGGGTGGGGGGGGGTAATGGGGGATGGGTGTGGTAATGGGGAGGGTGGGGGTAATGGGGGAGGGGTTAGCCCCCAAGTTGTATGAATGGGGGTGAGGAGGTTTTGGGAGATACCAGATTCAGAAATGTTGACACAATGTGAAGCTCAAAATTTTCATGGCTGGGTTCTTTTTTTGTAGTTTAGCCTGTCTAACCGTCAGCGAAGTGACGGGAACTGTACTAGTCTATACTATAATAAGAGAGCTGTCCGTCCGTCTGCCTGTCTGTCTGTCCGTCCGTCACACTTTCAGAAATTGTGAGAAAAAATTGTGAGAAAAAAATTCAGAAATTGTATTACGGGCGGCAATGTGAAGCTCAAGATTTTCATGACTGTGTTCTTTTCTGTAGTTCAGCAATGGGGGAAGGGTGAGGGAGGGGGGAAGCGTGGGAGTGGGGGAAGGGTTGGGGTGGGCGGAAGGGTGTGGGTGTGGGTAATGGGGGATGGGTGTGGTAATGGGGAGGGGTGGGGGTAATGGGGGAGGTGGTTAGCCCCCAAGTTGTATGAATGGGGGTGAGGAGGTTTTGGGAGATACCAGATTCAGAAATGTTGACACAATGTGAAGCTCAAAATTTTCACGGCTGGGTTCTTTTTTTGTAGTTTAGCCTGTCTAACCGTCAGCGAAGTGACGGGAACTGTACTAGAAATTGTGAGAAAAAAATTCAGAAATTGTATTACGGGCGGCCATGTGAAGCTCAAGATTTTCATGACTGTTTTCTTTTCTGTAGTTTAGCAATGGGGGAAGGGTGAGGGTGGGGGGAGGGGTGGGGGTGGGCGGAAGGGTGGGGGTGGGGGTAATGGGGGATGGGTGTGGTAATGGGGAGGGGTGGGGGTAATGGGGGAGGGGGTTAGCCACCAAGTTGTATGAATGGGGGTGAGGAGGTTTTGGGAGATACCAGATTCAGAAATGTTGACACAATGTGAAGCTCAAAATTTTCACGGCTGGGTTCTTTTTTTGTAGTTTAGCCTGTCTAACCGTCAGCGAAGTGACGGGAACTGTACTAGTAATAATAATAATGAGGCCATTTGAAATAAATGTAATGCTATATTTTAATTTTTTTATTATTGTTATTTTCTTTCATTAAATGAAAATACTTCATTGATTTTCATGAGTTCCTTAAAACGTATATTAAGACAGAGAGAAATATTTACTTGCAATTAAAATAAATATTTTTCGTCCAAGAAGATTTGAATATATATATATATATATATATATATATATATATTAGTGATGTAGCGGATGTCATTTTTTTCACATCCGCGGATGCGGATGCGGATGAGGATGTTTGATTTCAACATCCGCGGATGCGGATGCGGATGCGGATGTCTAAATTTTCGTTATTTTTTAGGATATATTCGAGATTTGTTGTGTTTAACGTATATAATAAGTTATTATATAGAGAGAGCTGTAGCTATAATGTAGTATAATTGATTAATTGTACAATAATTGCTGTACTTTTCTCTGAACATATAAAATAATATCAAGTATCTAACTAATATAGAAATCAATTAGTGAATTCGTCTGCAAATAAATTCGTTATATTTTTTTGAGTTTCAGCCACAATTAGAAACCATAATTGTGTTACCAGGATGCGGGACGTGAACCCAACTAAAATGGACCCCACCGACCTCTTTCCCCAACCTCCACCCTTATACAGGGTGGGCCGTAAGTTTCCATACATAGGAAAAATAAACATTTTTTTATGGACAACCATTTTTATTTATATAATATGCTCTACATGGTTGCCATTGTTTTGAAAACACATTTCAATACGTGTTCCCCACTGTTGATGAACACGCATTAGCACAGTTGACGTTATGCTTGTAATGGCGTTGGTGATACGTTCCTTTAGATGATTTATGTCTCGTATCTTTTCCTGATACACCATGGCCTTCAAGTGCCCCCAAAGATAGAAATCAAGGGGGGTGAGATCTGGGGATCTGGGAGGCCACTCCACAGGACCACGCCGACCAATCCAAGCATCCGGAAACTGCTGATCCAAATACCGACGCACGTGAAGACCATAATGAGGTGGAGCTCCATCTTGCTGGAAGTAAACTGGGAAGTTACCTTCCTCGTTTAGCAGGGATGGGAAAATCTCTTCTTGCAACATGTTAAGATACCTTTCGGCATTAAGATTTCCACTGACAAAAATTGGTCCAATAATTCTGTCACCCCATATCCCGGCCCACACCATCACTTTACCGGCACCTTGCATCTTCGTCGGACTCAGCCAGTTAGGGTTAGCATTACTCCAATAACGTAAGTTTTGCCGATTAACCTCTCCATTGACGTAAAAATTTGCTTCATCAGTAAACAAGATCTTACAAACGCATATTCTTAGGGTATCTGAAACATAAAAACAAACGTTTAAATTTTCCTATGTATGGAAACTTACGGCCCACCCTGTACATAGAAAGAGATCTTTAATTAGCTTGATAACTATTTATATTAAGTTTAAAGTTTTATTAGGCATATTTATAAATGAGTAATTAAAATAAAGTAAACTAAGATGTTCATCGTTTAATGTTCAAACTTAATTATAGGAAGGTTATGCTTAAGGAACATTAATTTTTCTGCTTTTTCTGCTGCCAGTCTGTTTCTCTTTTCATCATATATTAATCCAGCACTGCTAAATAATCTCTCGCTTGGTACGTTTGTTGGAGGACAGGCTAAATGTTTCCTTGCAAGTTTACTCAAGTATGGATAGATATTCTGCGTATTTTCCACCAACTAATAGGATTGTCACATGCAGCCAGGCGTTTTTCTTGGTGATAGCTCTCGATCATTTTTACTACATCTTTTGACATCGCGTAGGTCTCGTCATCGCTGCTTGACTCAAGAAACTGAGAGACAGATTCTGTGATAGATTTGCTTGTTGAAGGTGTTGGTTCTGTCACTGAAACTTTTATTCTTTTGGTGGGTGGCGAAGCGACAGATTCAAGAGATTGAAGCTCTTCAACTGCTTTGCCAAGTGATGATTTAACTCGTTCTAATGTACTAGGTGAAAATAACTTAGCTTTGTAACGTGGATCTAAGTAGGTTGCAAGAGAGTAACTTCATACAAGAACAGCCTCTCGTCTTGTCGCTTGCATCACTTTTGCGCACAATGAACTAGTTCTATTAATATAGTAGAATTTGATAATTTCCGCTTATTAATGACATTTTATCTCAACGGTCCACATCCGCACGACATCCGCAGTCCAAAGTGCGGGTGCGGATGCGGATGCGAGAAAATGTGCGGATGTTCCGCGGATGCGGATGCGGATGCGGATGTGACCTACATCACTAATATATATATATATATATTAGTGTGGACCAAAAGGGGGGGTAAATTATAAAGTTGAAGAAATCCTTGTTCCACATTAATGCCCTTGTTCCTTTGGACCAGATAGACATATCAGCAAAATGTTGGTCAAATATAAGAATATTTAGGGGTCCCGAGATTTAATGACTTATAAAAATTTTCCAATGAATAGGCGCGCTTAGAACATCAATGATCAACTCAACTCTTGAGTTGCAACTTATGAAAAAATTTCTTCTTATTTAAGAAATTTTTGGTGTTAATAGAGTACAAAAACAATCTTAGATCATTATTTCAGAGAAAATTATTAATAAGGAAAACAAAAATTTTGGATAAAATATATTATCCTTAATTGGTCAACTCTAAATTAAAGGCTTTGCCTAATTGGCTTGAACCTTTTAGTTATCCTTTTTATCTCCTAATTTAACTGGTTTATTTTACTATTTCAGAAATTTAATTTTTTAAACTAAAAATGGCTACTCGTTCTAAAACTAAAGTTTGGCTCATTGGCCATTTATATAAAGATATACTTTGTTGCCGCTTATCTACAAAACTGCAAGTTTTGCAAAAATATTTCTTCCATCAAAAAGAGGAAAAATTGGGACGAAGAAGATCCATTAATCTTTGCTTAGATGAAGTGATGACCTACTGGGAGAAAGCCAGGATTCCCACAATGCGTATAGACAGTGCCATCCGAAAGATTGACTCTTTAATAAGCTGTTATGATAAATTGATGAAAAACAGAAAAAGACCCGAGGAAAAATGCCGTATTGAAGAAGCTATGTTTAAAGATGAAATTAAGGCTGAAATTCTTGATATTGGTCACTCTAATGCCCTTTTGATGATGTCAAATGAAGAAGACAAGCTTTTCTACTTAAGCCAGCAAGAAGATCCTACACAAAGTAGCATGGGTACAGTAGACCAAATTCTTGCAAAAAGAGAGAAAAGAAGGCTTCATCGTGAAAAATTAGAGTGTGAAAGAGCCCTCAAAGAGCAGAAGCGATCTAAAAGATCATTCTTGCCTGCCAATAGAGATGATTTCACATCGTCATCATCACCATCACCATCAACTAATGACGACAACCTTGAAATGAATTTTCAAGGTCCCTCTGAAGAGCAATTTAAAAAGAAAATGTTGGCTCCTAAAAAGTCAAAGCCTATTGACAAAAATGTTGTAGCAGCCTATGATAGAATGAATCTTTCCAATCGAGATGCAGCTATGTCTTATGCTGTTGTTGCTCAGTCTTTGGGCCATAATTTGGAAAACATTACAGTGTCAAAATCTACTATGCTTCGAACTCGTCAAAAGTTACGCAAAGAAATAGCAACAGAATATCAAGAGCAAGCATTTTGTCCTGGAGAGCCTTTAGTTCTTCATTGGGATGGAAAAATGCTCCCAGAGATATCAGGTTAGTTTTTTTGTCTGATTAATTTAGCATATTTATTTTATCTCTCAGGTGAAAAACTTAGTTGTGGGTCTGGTTTTCACACCTAGGCAATGTGTTATTATCTGGTTGGTTTTAATTAAACATTTTGATGGCTAAATTTCTATTTAATTAGGTTACATTTCACTGTCTGAAGCTAGTTTTCACAATCTACACCATTTTACCTTCAAATTAAAATAACTCAAGTTCAAATTAAAATAAATCAAGTTTAATTTAAAATAAGTCAAGTTTAATTTAAAATAAATCAAGTTTAATTTAAAATAAATCAAGTTTAATTTAAAATAAGTCAAGTTTAATTTAAAATAACTCAAGTTTAATTTAAAATTATATATTATATACATATATATAAATTATAATATATATAAATATATTAAATATAAAATAAAATATTAAATATATAATATAATATATATAAAATAAAATATTAAAAATAAATATATATAAATTATATATAAATTATATATTTTAACTTTTTCTTGCAGGCGAAGGAAGAACGGAAAGGATTGCAGTGTTAGTCAGTGGGAATGGTGAAGAGAAATTGCTGGGAATTCCTAAAGTCACTGCTGGCACGGGTACGGAGATGGCTCGTGTTTGCATTTCTTTCCTGCAAGAACATGATATGACCCAGAGAATTATTGGGATGTCATTTGACATAACAGCATCCAATACCGGAATCCATGCTGGAGCTTGCACTAAAATTGAACAAGAACTTGGAAAAGAGCTTTTATATTTAGCCTGCAGACACCATATTTAGGAGATTGTCCTATCTCAAGTCTTCCGGACTTCTATGGGCCATTCCTCTGAACCTGATATTCCAATCTTCAAAAGATTCAAAACTCAATGGGATTTTATGGATCATTCTCAAATCACAACTGCTGTTGATTCCCAAAGCTGCAGAATAATTGAAAGAGTTCAAGATTTAAAAAATCAAACAGTTTTAATCATGAAGGAGGCACTCAACTCTAAACAGCCAAGAGATGATTATAAAGGATTTTTTCAACTTGTTCTCTTGTTTTTTGGAGAAGAAAGCATTTCTAATACTCCCTTGAAGAGACCTGGAGCGTACCATTATGCAAGATGGATGGCAAAAGGAATTTATGCATTTAAGCTTTTTCTTCTCCAAAATCAATTTAAGATGACTAAAAAAGAACTTGATGCAATAACAGAAATTTGTTTATTTGTTGCATTGGTATACGCAAAATCTTGGGCAAAAGCTTCTCAACCAGAGGAAGCCCCAAATGTTGATCTTAAATTTTTGCAAGATCTTGCAATAATGGAGGAAAATTCTTTGATATCAAGTGTTATCAAGCAAGCCCAAAATGCCATTAAACGACATCTGTGGTACCTCTCAGAAACACTTGTTGGATTAAGCTTCTTTGACAAAAGCATATCCCTTGAAGAAAAGGAGCAAATGCGAAATAATATCAAAATGCCTCCAAGAAATAAGGGACTGAAACGTTTAGAAACAAAGGTAACCCTAGCTTCTTTTAAAGAAAAAAGGATTTCTGATTTTGTTACTTCAAGGACTAAATCTCTTTTTGATGCTCTACATCTCAATTCTCTCTTCACTGAAAATTCTGCATCAACATGGGGAATAGATCCTGAGTACCAAAGAGGCTGTGCTAGAGTTCGTGCCCTTAGAGTGACAAATGACACAGCTGAGCGGGGTGTTGCATTGATTGAAAAATTTAATCAAGCAGTGACAACTAAAGAAGAGGACAAACAATACCTGTTCAAAACAGTTTTCAAGAATCGTAAAGAATTTCCAACAAAAAATAAAGCAGAACTTATGAAAATGAGGAAAAACATTTTTTCAGCATTAAAAGGAAAAGTGCAATTTTCTCGGGACCCCTAAAACTTGACGTAGAGGTTTCAAATTTTGTAATTTGATTAAGGTAAGCAAAAGGAATAACATTACTCATGTGGAACAAAGATGTTTAAAGCTTCATTTTTTTGGTCCACACTAATATATGTATATGTAAAAAGTGAACAATGAACAATTCCTACACCATCATTATATGGATTCATTGTCTTCATGCAGAACTTATGTTCGTATAGTGTTATGTTCGAATGTCCATTTTTACATAAGAACCAAAATCGCTTAACGCGAGTTTGGATAATAATTTTACTTGTAGCTTCCTATTTTTGTTCGTGTCACAACCCTACGATCTACCCTTTCTATGGTTTAGTCGTATCCATTATCCATTTTCCATTTGTTATAGAAGTTATTATAATTAATTATGAATTGTCTTGCATCTCACCCTCGACCCTAGATTATGCATACACATTGCATGTAACAGGATTGGAACCCGTAGTTGTACTTCTTAGTCATTACTACCCACTCTTTGTCTCTAATTCATCTTTTCTAATAATGACTTATACACTATGACGTCATAAAATAACTTTATTCTCTTTACGTTTCCCACTCTTTGTCTCTAATTCGTTCTTGTAAATCTTCCTAATTATATGTAAAAATTCAATAACTATGACGTCACATTTCCCGTCATTTATTTCCCTAAGGACTAAACACTCTATAGAAGTCATTATTTATATGTTATGTAGTATAAATATAATTATTATTCAACCATACTCATTCTTACATTCATGTTCTTTCTTGACCGCTATCCTTTATTAATTTTATTACTTATTCATTCATGTACCTATTGTCTACTTATGCCCTATCAACTTATCAGTCTATGTTTACTCGTGTCAATCATGAAATGCAAAACTTTCGCAGTTCGTTCGAGAACGCGAAAAAAACGTTCTCGTATTATTTTTTCATTTTTATTTTTAATTATATGACCTCCCGAGTTGAACTCAAAAATGCTGAGTTAAGAAGTTATAAAATTCCACTCACGACGACAGAATCGAGCGCCTCAAAGATAAAAAATACCTCCGTTCGCTCTGATTTCAAATTTATAACATTTATAACATATTATGTTATATCATGTGTGTCATGTCTTATGTACTTGTGTTGTACTAATAACCATCTAGTATAACCATATATAAATATATAAAAACACTGTAATTAATAATAACTTGTAATGTACTTCAGTGAAACTGTAATTAAATGTAATGATTTAATTTATCATGTAAGAATGTACTTCAAAATGGAAGTGTAATTAAACAACAAGTGAATATGAATTAATTGGTAATTGTAATCCATAATTGTAATCGTAATTGTAATGAACCAAAATTAATACGTACTCAGTCATGTACTCAAAATTGTACTTATGTACTATTACGAAATGATATCGCCTTCATAAATGAAGACTCGGCGAAAAAATACAAATTAGTTTTTGTTATTTTATTTTTTAATTTGAAATTTGCAATCTTTTAAAACATCTGATCATGTGTTTAAAAAGGGGGGAAATTTAACCTTCAACTGTTCTCCCCCAAACATTTAAGTTATATTATACGTATATTTGTAAAAATACACTACTTCTTCTACCACTTCATTACGAGACTCTTCTTTGGACTGCAGCCTCGCTGCGGGGAGGGGGCTGAGGCCCCTTGCCCCTTAACCAAGAACGCTCTTCTATACGAGACACCCCAGACCCATGCCAGGATCTTAACAGATTTTAAGAAGAAGAAGATATGGGATTCTAACAGCTGGCGACCCTGCCCCAGGATAAAAAGAAGATTTTAAGAAGATTATTTTAAGAAGAGGCCACTCTTTGGCCAAGAATAGAAATTACCCTGCATCAGGATAAAAAGAAGATTTTAAGAAGATTATTTTAAGAAGAGGATTCTAACAAACTGGAGACCCTATACCAGGATAAACACATAGAAGAAGGAAGATAACAACTCCAGACCCTATACCAGGATAAGATGATGATTTTACGAAGAATATTTTTAAGAAGACGATTTTTAACAAGAAGATTTTTAATAAGAAGAAGATTTTTAAGAAGAAGAAGATTTTCAAGAAGAGGAAGATTTTTAAGAACAAGAAGATTTTTAAGAAGAAGATTTTAACAAGTGGCCACTCTTTGGCCAAGATAGAAATTACCCTGCACCAGGATAAAAAGATTACTTTAAGAAGAAGATTACTTTAAGAAGAAGGTTACTTTAAGAAGATTATTTTAAGAAGAGGCCACTCTTTGGCCAAGATAGAAATTACCCTGCATCAGGATAAAACCAGTTGACCGGCGTGTCACGACTTCTAGTTCGTAACATCCACCCTTGAACCGGTGTGTCACGACTCCAAGTTCTTCACGCCTAGTTTTCATCCAGGAACAAGTAGCCAGCAAGACGTCTTCAGGACACGTCTCAAGGATTTTCCCCATAGAAAATTTTGTTAAGTACATTTTGTTTTTTTAAGAAATTTATAAACATTTGAAAAGTCCGTATTATTAACAGTTAATATTTAGTATGGAGCCAGAATTAACACAAAACACAGTGAACACTTCAGACACCAGTGATACACTTTTTTTTAGTGAAACAGTAATTGTCACAGAAGTTAATTGCAACAGAGAGTTAATTGTAACAGAGTTAATTGTAACAGAGTTAATTGTAACAGAGAGTTAATTGTAACAGAGTTAATTTCAAAGAGAGTTAATTTCAAAGAGAGTTAATTTCAAGAGAGTTATTTTCACTGTTATATTCAGTATAGAATAATTTTATTTTATGTATCAAACATAATAGTATCGTACCTTCGTGTACATTAGAGTGAAATGTTGTTTACATTTTTTTTTATTTGTTGTTTGCAAATTTTTTTCAATTACTGAATTGAATTGACTTCCAAATTAAGAGAGAGAGAGTTTACAGAGAGTTTATAGAGAGTTTATAGAGTTATAGAGTTACTTGAAGCAGTTACAAGTTCCATTTTCAGTTTCAGACAGTTTCAGTTGGTTGTAACCAAAAGGGACAACCAAACCCCAGAGATTTATAAAGATACTTGAAGTAATTTTGAAGTCATTTTTTTTAAGTCATTTTTTGAAGTCAGTTTTTGAAGTCAGAAGGTTGCACCAAGAGGGTCAACCAAAACAGAGGTTAATCGTCTCCACTTGATAAAGATCAAGTGCAGTCATTTTCCATTTTCAGTTAATCTTCACTTGACAAGCGTTCAAGTTAGACAGTTAAGTTTCATTTTCAGTTTCAGAATACTTGATAGAGTTCAAGTCAGAGTTATATTCGAAGTCAGAGTTATATTCGAAGTCAGAGAGTTTTATTCGAAGTCAGAGAGTTTTATTTGAAGTCAGAGAGTTTTATTTGAAGTTAGAGAGATTTATTCCATGTCAGAGAGATTTATTCCAAGTCATTTTTATTTCAAGTCCCAAGTTAGTTTTCAATGCAGTCAATTGAATTCAACCTTTTTTTTGTTGTTCAAGAGAATTTAATTCAACTTTTTTTTGTTGTAAAAGAGAATTAAATTCAACCTGAATTGACCGGGTTGCGTCTTTGGTTTAACCTTTTCTTTGTTTGTAAGACGGAAATTCACTGATTTGTCTTTCCCTTTTCATGCATTGTTATGTATATAAATATATAGTTATTTAATTCATTAATTGTAACAAAACCGTTTTTACAAAAGTTTTTAACGAGTTTTATAATTATTTGATTATATGATGACTGAAATAGCGTAACAATTAATCGATCATGTACCTAATTTATCCTGCTCTGTACGATCGGGAAATTTACCCGTATGACCGCACATATCTTAAATTTCAGTCATTTCATTTTTAATAAAACTTCTACGCAATAAAACAGATGTATTTGTCTATATGCAAACAAGTTTCAGACTAAAATATCAAATAATTCAAAATTCTATCAACATTCACGAAAGAGTATGATTTTTCTACTTAACCTGCAAAAATTATTAAACCTTTTTAATATTTTCTTATTATCTAAAAATAATTTTTAATATAAAATTTAATTGAAATTATTAAAAGAAAAGATTGTTCGAAATGCTTCCCTTCCATTTCAATAACTTTTTATTCTTAGTCGAAACTCATCTATGGCTCGATTTACTTGTATTTTTTTAGAATATTATAAAATTGTATTTAGCTCGTTGAAATGCATAATTGATTCATATTTTTAATTTGTATTTTTATTTTTATTTTGTTCAATTAATCGTGAGTAACTGTCCTTAAATTGTTATTGTACCATTTGTAAGGTATCAAACGAAAATTATAGTCAAATTGACATACTACTACAGTATATGGCTATGAATTTTAGTTGTCGAAATTAATTGTGTGTCAAAATTCAATTTTAAAACCGTGAGATGTACTTTCATTAATTGTAAGTCCTCTAAGTTCGTTTTTTTAATTACCTTATACGTGTAACTGATTAATTATGTAAAATCTATAATCCTAATTGAATTTTATTACTTTTGACACATATTCGAATTCATTTGCGTTCCGTCCCTTCAGTCACTTTTGCATTAAAACTCGTATGCAAACATCATCGTTATAATCTTAATAATTTTTGCTTACTATATATAAATTCTCGTTCATGCATTTATTAAGTTGTTTTATCTGTTCCTTAAAGTAAATATATATATATATATATATAATCCTAAGCCACCAATGACCCCTAATGATCTAGTTCTTCACAGGATGAACAAATTACTCTCATATTCTACATACTATTGTACCGACTCACTCATCTACAGATGCTTCTTACCAATATTTATAGATACATATGCACACTGACGTACAACTTCAACTATTCAACTATAAATCCCCTTTCTCCTTTTGGACGTATCACCAACCACTACAATTTGTACCTAATACACACAAATACACATTTGACCACAGGTCTATACATCATCCATTACGTAATTCTATTTTTACCTACACGAGTCAATAAAAATTAGTTTATAGATTGTACGATTTGCATTTTTCCCTTTTACCTATTCATTATGTACATAATTTATCCCACAGAAAAAAATAAAATTTTGTAAAAAATTTTAATCATATCATTGTTTGTCTAACTTAATTGGTTGTCTAAATTAATGTATTAATCCTATTAAATGTTTGTCTAAACTAAAGTATTAATCTTTGATTTTTTTATATTTTGTAAGCAAGTGTCATTTTAAAAATTTGGATACTCTGCATTGTACTCGACCACGCGAAATCGTTCTGTATAAAATTTGTATTGTAACTAATGGTACCCTGTTAGGATGTTATTTTCTCATTGTATTGTATTAATGGTACCCTGTTAGAATGTTATTTTCTCATTTGTATTGTATTAATGGTACCCTATTAAATTATTGTATAAATATCATTTTTAAAAGGGGAGAGTAATGTAAAAAGTGAACAATGAACAATTCCTACACCATCATTATATGGATTCATTGTCTTCATGCAGAACTTATGTTCGTATAGTTTTATGTTCGAATGTCCATTTTTACATAAGAACCAAATTCGCTTAACGCGAGTTTGGATAATAATTTTACTTGTAGCTTCCTATTTTTGTTCGTGTCACAACCCTACGATCTACCCTTTCTATGGTTTAGTCGTATCCATTATCCATTTGTTATAGAAGTTATTATAATTAATTATGAATTGTCTTGCATCTCACCCTCGACCCTAGATTATGCATACACATTGCATGTAACAGGATTTGAACTCGTGGTTGTACTTCTTAGTCATTACTACCCACTCTTTGTCTCTAATTCATCTTTTCTAATAATGACTTATACACTATGACGTCATAAAATAACTTTATTCTCTTTACGTTTCCCACTCTTTGTCTCTAATTCGTTCTTGTAAATCTTCCTAATTATATGTAAAAATTCAATAACTATGACGTCACATTTTCCCGTCATTTATTTCCCTAAGGACTAAACACTCTATAGAAGTCATTATTTATATGTTATGTAGTATAAATATAATTATTATTCAACCATACTCATTCTTACATTCATGTTCTTTCTTGACCGCTATCCTTTATTAATTTTATTACTTATTCATTCATGTACCTATTGTCTACTTATGCCCTATCAACTTATCAGTCTATGTTTACTCGTGTCAATCATGAAATGCAAAACTTTCGCAGTTCGTTCGAGAACGCGAAAAAACGTTCTCGTATTATTTTTTTCATTTTTATTTTTAATTATATGACCTCCCGAGTTGAACTCAAAAATGCTGAGTTAAGAAGTTATAAAATTCCACTCACGACGACAGAATCGAGCGCCTCAAGATAAAAAATACCTCCGTTCGCTCTGATTTCAAATTTATAACATTTATAACATATTATGTTATATCATGTGTGTCATGTCTTATGTACTTGTGTTGTACTAATAACCATCTAGTATAACCATATATAAATATATAAAAACACTGTAATTAATAATAACTTGTAATGTACTTCAGTGAAACTGTAATTAAATGTAATGATTTAATTTATCATGTAAGAATGTACTTCAAAATGGAAGTGTAATTAAACAACAAGTGAATATGAATTAATTGGTAATTGTAATCCATAATTGTAATCGTAATTGTAATGAACCAAAATTAATACGTACTCAGTCATGTACTCAAAATTGTACTTATGTACTATTACGAAATGATATCGCCTTCATAAATGAAGACTCGGCGAAAAAATACAAATCAGTTTTTGTTATTTTATTTTTAATTTGAAATTTGCAATCTTTTAAAACATCTGATCATGTGTTTAAAAAGGGGGGAAATTTAACCTTCAACTGTTCTCCCCCAAACATTTAAGTTATATTATACGTATATTGTAAAAATACACTACTTCTTCTACCACTTCATTACGAGACTCTTCTTTGGACTGCAGCCTCGCTGCGGGGAGGGGGCAGAGGCCCCTTGCCCCTTAACCAAGAACGCTCTTCTATACGAGACACCCCAGACCCATGCCAGGATCTTAACAGATTTTAAGAAGAAGACGATATGGGATTCTAACAGCTGGCGACCCTGCCCCAGGATAAAAAGAAGATTTTAAGATGATTATTTTAAGAAGAGGCCACTCTTTGGCCAAGAATAGAAATTACCCTGCATCAGGATAAAAAGAAGATTTTAAGAAGATTATTTTAAGAAGAGGATTCTAACAAACTGGAGACCCTATACCAGGATAAACACATAGAAGAAGGAAGATAACAACTCCAGACCCTATACCAGGATAAGATGATGATTTTACGAAGAATATTTTTAAGAAGACGATTTTTAACAAGAAGATTTTTAATAAGAAGAAGATTTTTAAGAAGAAGATTTTCAAGAAGAGGAAGATTTTTAAGAACAAGAAGATTTTTAAGAAGAAGAAGATTTTAACAAGTGGCCACTCTTTGGCCAAGATAGAAATTACCCTGCACCAGGATAAAAAGATTACTTTAAGAAGAAGATTACTTTAAGAAGAAGGTTACTTTAAGAAGAAGATTACTTTAAGAAGAAGGTTACTTTAAGAAGAAGATTATTTTAAGAAGAGGCCACTCTTTGGCCAAGATAGAAATTACCTGCATCAGTATAAAACCAGTTGACCGGCGTGTCACGACTTCTAGTTCGTAACATCCACCCTTGAACCGGTGTGTCACGACTCCAAGTTCTTCACGCCTAGTTTTCATCCAGGAACAAGTAGCCAGCAAGACGTCTTCAGGACACGTCTCAAGGATTTTCCCCATAGAAAATTTTGTTAAGTACATTTTGTTTTTTTAAGAAATTTATAAACATTTGAAAAGTCCGTATTATTAACAGTTAATATTTAGTATGGAGCCAGAATTAACACAAAACACAGTGAACACTTCAGACACCAGTGATACACTTTTTTTTAGTGAAACAGTAATTGTCACAGAAGTTAATTGCAACAGAGAGTTAATTGTAACAGAGTTAATTGTAACAGAGTTAATTGTAACAGAGAGTTAATTGTAACAGAGTTAATTTCAAAGAGAGTTAATTTCAAAGAGAGTTAATTTCAAGAGAATTATTTTCACTGTTATATTCAGTATAGAATAATTTTATTTTATGTATCAAACATAATAGTATCGTACCTTCGTGTACATTAGAGTGAAATGTTGTTTACATTTTTTTTTATTTGTTGTTTGCAAATTTTTTTCAATTACTGAATTGAATTGACTTCCAAATTAAGAGAGAGAGAGTTTACAGAGAGTTTATAGAGAGTTTATAGAGTTATAGAGTTACTTGAAGCAGTTACAAGTTCCATTTTCAGTTTCAGACAGTTTCAGTTGGTTGTAACCAAAAGGGACAACCAAACCCCAGAGATTTATAAAGATACTTGAAGTAATTTTGAAGTCATTTTTTTGAAGTCATTTTTTGAAGTCAGTTTTTGAAGTCAGAAGGCTGCACCAAGAGGGTCAACCAAAACAGAGGTTAATCGTCTCCACTTGATAAAGATCAAGTGCAGTCATTTTCCATTTTCAGTTAATCTTCACTTGACAAGCGTTCAAGTTAGACAGTTAAGTTTCATTTTCAGTTTCAGAATACTTGATAGAGTTCAAGTCAGAGTATATTCGAAGTCAGAGTTATATTCGAAGTCAGAGAGTTTTATTCGAAGTCAGAGAGTTTTATTTGAAGTCAGAGAGTTTATTGAAGTCAGAGAGTTTTATTTGAAGTCAGAGAGTTATATTGAAGTCAGAGAGATTTATTCCATGTCAGAGAGATTTATTCCAAGTCATTTTTATTTCAAGTCCCAAGTTAGTTTTCAATGCAGTCAATTGAATTCAACCTTTTTTTGTTGTTCAAGAGAATTTAATTCAACTTTTTTTTTGTTGTAAAGAGAATTAAATTCAACCTGAATTGACCGGGTTGCGTTTGGTTTAACCTTTTCTTTGTTTGTAAGACGGAAATTCACTGATTTGTCTTTCCCTTTTCATGCATTGTTATGTATATAAATATATAGTTATGTAATTCATTAATTGTAACAAAACCGTTTTTACAAAAGTTTTTAACGAGTTTTATAATTATTTGATTATATGATGACAGAAATAGCGTAACAATTAATCGATCATGTACCTAATTTATCCTGCTCTGTACGATCGGGAAATTTACCCGTATGACCGCACATACCCTAAATTTCAGTCATTTAATTTTTAATAAACTTCTACGCAATAAAACAGATGTATTTGTCTATATGCAAACAAGTTTTCAGACTAAAATATCAAATAATTCAAAATTCTATCAACATTCAACGAAAGAGTATGATTTTTCTACTTAACCTGCAAAAACTAAACCTTTTTAATATTTTCTTTTATTATCTAAAAATAATTTTTAATATAAAATTTAATTGAAATTATTAAAAGAAAAGATTGTTCGAAATGCTTCCCTTCCATTTCAATAACTTTTTTATTCTTAGTCGAAACTCATCTATGGCTCGATTTACTTGTATTTTTTTAGAATATTATAAAATTGTATTTAGCTCGTTGAAATGCATAATTGATTCATATTTTTAATTTGTATTTTTATTTTTCTTTTGTTCAATTAATCGTGAGTAACTGTCCTTAAATTGTTATTGTACCATTTGTAAGGTATCAAACGAAAATTATAGTCAAATTGACATACTACTACAGTATATGGCTATGAATTTTAGTTGTCGAAATTAATTGTGTGTCAAAATTCAATTTTAAAACCGTGAGATGTACTTTCATTAATTGTAAGTCCTCTAAGTTCGTTTTTTTAATTACCTTATACGTGTAACTGATTAATTATGTAAAATCTATAATCCTAATTGAATTTTATTACTTTTGACACATATTCGAATTCATTTACGTTCCGTCCCTTCAGTCACTTTTGCATTAAAACTCGTATGCAAACATCATCGTTATAATCTTAATAATTTTTGCTTACTATATATAAATTCTCGTTCATGCATTTATTAAGTTGTTTTATCTGTTCCTTAAAGTAAATATATATATATATAATCCTAAGCCACCAATGACCCCTAATGATCTAGTTCTTCACAGGATGAACAAATTACTCTCATATTCTACATACTATTGTACCGACTCACTCATCTACAGATGCTTCTTACCAATATTTATAGATACATATGCACACTGACGTACAACTTCAACTATTCAACTATAAATCCCCTTTCTCCTTTTGGACGTATCACCAACCACTACAATTTGTACCTAATACACACAAATACACATTTGACCACAGGTCTATACATCATCCATTACGTAATTCTATTTTTACCTACACTAGTCAATAAAATTAGTTTATAGATTGTACGATTTGCATTTTTCCCTTTTACCTATTCATTATGTACATAATTTATCCCACAGAAAAAAATAAAATTTTGTAAAAATTTTAACCATATCATTGTTTGTCTAACTTAATTGGTTGTCTAAATTAATGTATTAATCCTATTAAATGTTTGTCTAAACTAAAGTATTAATCTTTGATTTTTTTATATTTTGTAAGCAAGTGTCATTTTAAAAATTTGGATACCCTGCATTGTACTCGACCACGCGAAATCGTTCTGTATAAATTTGTATTGTAACTAATGGTACCCTGTTAGGATGTTATTTTCTCATTGTATTGTATTAATGGTACCCTGTTAGGATGTTATTTTCTCATTTGTATTGTATTAATGGTACCCTATTAAATTATTATATAAATATCATTTTTAAAAGGGGAGAGTAATGTAAAAAGTGAACAATGAACAATTCCTACACCATCATTATATGGATTCATTGTCTTCATGCAGAACTTATGTTCGTATAGTTTTATGTTCGAATGTCCATTTTTACATAAGAACCAAAATCGCTTAACGCGAGTTTGGATAATAATTTTACTTGTAGCTTCCTATTTTTGTTCGTGTCACAACCCTACGATCTACCCTTTCTATGGTTTAGTCGTATCCATTATCCATTTGTTATAGAAGTTATTATAATTAATTATGAATTGTCTTGCATCTCACCCTCGACCCTAGATTATGCATACACATTGCATGTAACAGGATTGGAACCCGTAGTTGTACTTCTTAGTCATTACTACCCACTCTTTGTCTCTAATTCATCTTTTCTAATAATGACTTATACACTATGACGTCATAAAATAACTTTATTCTCTTTACGTTTCCCACTCTTTGTCTCTAATTCGTTCTTGTAAATCTTCCTAATTATATGTAAAAATTCAATAACTATGACGTCACATTTTCCCGTCATTTATTTCCCTAAGGACTAAACACTCTATAGAAGTCATTATTTATATGTTATGTAGTATAAATATAATTATTATTCAACCATACTCATTCTTACATTCATGTTCTTTCTTGACCGCTATCCTTTATTAATTTTATTACTTATTCATTCATGTACCTATTGTCTACTTATGCCCTATCAACTTATCAGTCTATGTTTACTCGTGTCAATCACGAAATGCAAAACTTTCGCAGTTCGTTCGAGAACGCGAAAAAACGTTCTCGTATTATTTTTTTCATTTTTATTTTTAATTATATGACCTCCCGAGTTGAACTCAAAAATGCTGAGTTAAGAAGTTATAAAATTCCACTCACGACGACAGAATCGAGCGCCTCAAAGATAAAAAATACCTCCGTTCGCTCTGATTTCAAATTTATAACATTTATAACATATTATGTTATATCATGTGTGTCATGTCTTATGTACTTGTGTTGTACTAATAACCATCTAGTATAACCATATATAAATATATAAAAACACTGTAATTAATAATAACTTGTAATGTACTTCAGTGAAACTGTAATTAAATGTAATGATTTAATTTATCATGTAAGAATGTACTTCAAAATGGAAGTGTAATTAAACAACAAGTGAATATGAATTAATTGGTAATTGTAATCCATAATTGTAATCGTAATTGTAATGAACCAAAATTAATACGTACTCAGTCATGTACTCAAAATTGTACTTATGTACTATTACGAAATGATATCGCCTTCATAAATGAAGACTCGGCGAAAAAATACAAATAGTTTTTGTTATTTTATTTTTAATTTGAAATTTGCAATCTTTTAAAACATCTGATCATGTGTTTAAAGGGGGGAAATTTAACCTTCAACTGTTCTCCCCAAACATTTAAGTTATATATACGTATATTTGTAAAAATACACTACTTCTTCTACCACTTCATTACGAGACTCTTTCTTTGGACTGCACCTCGCTGCGGGGAGGGGGCAGAGGCCCCTTGCCCCTTAACCAAGAACGCTCTTCTATACGAGACACCCCACCCATGCCAGGATCTTAACAGATTTTAAGAAGAAGACGATATGGGATTCTAACAGCTGGCGACCCTGCCCCAGGATAAAAAGAAGATTTTAAGATGATTATTTTAAGAAGAGGCCACTCTTTGGCCAAGAATAGAAATTACCCTGCATCAGGATAAAAAGAAGATTTTAAGAAGATTATTTTAAGAAGAGGATTCTAACAAACTGGAGACCCTATACCAGGATAAACACATAGAAGAAGGAATAACAACTCCAGACCCTATAACCAGGATAAGATGATGATTTTACGAAGATATTTTTAAGAAGACGATTTTTAACAAGAAGATTTTTAATAAGAAGAAGATTTTTAAGAAGAAGAAGATTTTCAAGAAGAGGAAGATTTTTAAGAACAAGAAGATTTTTAAGAAGAAGAAGATTTTAACAAGTGGCCACTCTTTTGGCCAAGATAGAAATTACCCTGCACCAGGATAAAAAGATTACTTTAGAAGAAGATTACTTTAAGAAGAAGGTTACTTTAAGAAGAAGATTACTTTAAGAAGAAGGTTTACTTTAAGAAGAAGATTATTTTAAGAGAGGCCACTCTTGGCCAAGATAGAATTACCCTGCATCAGTATAAAACCAGTTGACCGGCGTGTCACGACTTCTAGTTTCGTAACATCCACCCTTGAACCGGTGTGTCACGACTCCAAGTTCTTCACGCCTAGTTTTCATCCAGAACAAGTAGCCAGCAGACGTCTTCAGGACACGTCTCAAGGATTTTCCCCATAGAAAATTTTGTTAAGTACATTTTGTTTTTTTAAGAAATTTATAACATTTGAAAGTCCGTATTATTAACAGTTAATATTTAGTATGGAGCCAGAATTAACACAAAAACACAGTGAACACTTCAGACACCAGTGATACACTTTTTTTTAGTGAAACAGTAATTGTCACAGAAGTTAATTGCAACAGAGAGTTAATTGTAACAGAGTTAATTGTAACAGAGTTAATTGTAACAGAGAGTTAATTGTAACAGAGTTAATTTCAAAGAGAGTTAATTTCAAAGAGAGTTAATTTCAAGAGAGTTATTTTCACTGTTTATTCAGTATAGAATATTTTATTTTATGTATCAAACTAATAGTATCGTACCTTCGTGTACATTAGAGTGAATGTTGTTTACATTTTTTTTTATTTGTTGTTTGCAAATTTTTTTCAATTACTGAATTGAATTGACTTCCAAATTAAGAGAGAGAGAGTTTACAGAGAGTTTTATAGAGAGTTTATAGAGTTATAGAGTTACTTGAAGCAGTTACAAGTCCATTTTCAGTTTCAGACAGTTTCAGTTGGTTGTAACCAAAGGGACAACCAAACCCCAGAGATTTATAAAGATACTTGAAAGTAATTTTGAAGTCATTTTTTGAAGTCATTTTTTTGAAGTCAGTTTTTGAAGTCAGAAGGTTGCACCAAGAGGTCAACCAACAGAGGTTAATCGTCTCCACTTGAATAAAGATCAAGTGCAGTCATTTTCCATTTTCAGTTAATCTTCACTTGACAGCGTTTCAAGTTTAGACAGTTAAGTTTCATTTTTCAGTTTCAGAATACTTGATAGAGTTCAAGTCAGAGTTATATTCGAAGTCAGAGTTATATTCGAAGTCAGAGAGTTTTATTCGAAGTCAGAGAGTTTTATTTGAAGTCAGAGAGTTTTATTTGAAGTCAGAGAGTTTTATTTGAAGTCAGAGAGTTATATTGAAGTCAGAGAGATTATTCCATGTCAGAGAGATTTATTCCAAGTCATTTTATTTCAAGTCCCAAGTTAGTTTTCAATGCAGTCAATTGAATTCAACCTTTTTTTTGTTGTTCAAGAGAATTTAATTCAACTTTTTTTTTGTTGTAAAAGAGAATTAAATTCAACCTGAATTGACCGGGTTGCGTCTTTGGTTTAACCTTTTCTTTGTTTGTAAGACGGAAATTCACTGATTTGTCTTTCCCTTTTCATGCATTGTTATGTATATAAATATATAGTTATGTAATTCATTAATTGTAACAAAACCGTTTTACAAAAGTTTTTAACGAGTTTTATAATTATTTGATTATATGATGACAGAAATAGCGTAACAATTAATCGATCATGTACCTAATTTATCCTGCTCTGTACGATCGGGAAATTTACCCGTATGACCGCACATACCTAAATTTCAGTCATTTAATTTTTAATAAAACTTCTACGCAATAAAACAGATGTATTTGTCTATATGCAAACAAGTTTTCAGACTAAAATATCAAATAATTCAAAATTCTATCAACATTCAACGAAAGAGTATGATTTTTCTACTTAACCTGCAAAAATTATTAAACCTTTTTAATATTTTCTTTTATTATCTAAAAATAATTTTTAATATAAAATTTAATTGAAATTATTAAAAGAAAAGATTGTTCGAAATGCTTCCCTTCCATTTCAATAACTTTTTTATTCTTAGTCGAAACTCATCTATGGCTCGATTTACTTGTATTTTTTTAGAATATTATAAAATTGTATTTAGCTCGTTGAAATGCATAATTGATTCATATTTTTAATTTGTATTTTTATTTTTCTTTTGTTCAATTAATCGTGAGTAACTGTCCTTAAATTGTTATTGTACCATTTGTAAGGTATCAAACGAAAATTATAGTCAAATTGACATACTACTACAGTATATGGCTATGAATTTTAGTTGTCGAAATTAATTGTGTGTCAAAATTCAATTTTAAAACCGTGAGATGTACTTTCATTAATTGTAAGTCCTCTAAGTTCGTTTTTTTTAATTACCTTATACGTGTAACTGATTAATTATGTAAAATCTATAATCCTAATTGAATTTTATTACTTTTGACACATATTCGAATTCATTTACGTTCCGTCCCTTCAGTCACTTTTGCATTAAAACTCGTATGCAAACATCATCGTTATAATCTTAATAATTTTTGCTTACTATATATAAATTCTCGTTCATGCATTTATTAAGTTGTTTTATCTGTTCCTTAAGTAAAATATATATATATATATAATCCTAAGCCACCAATGACCCCTAATGATCTAGTTCTTCACAGGATGAACAAATTACTCTCATATTCTACATACTATTGTACCGACTCACTCATCTACAGATGCTTCTTACCAATATTTATAGATACATATGCACACTGACGTACAACTTCAACTATTCAACTATAAATCCCCTTTCTCCTTTTGGACGTATCACCAACCACTACAATTTGTACCTAATACACACAAATACACATTTGACCACAGGTCTATACATCATCCATTACGTAATTCTATTTTTACCTACACTAGTCAATAAAAAATTAGTTTATAGATTGTACGATTTGCATTTTTCCCTTTTACCTATTCATTATGTACATAATTTATCCCACAGAAAAAAATAAAATTTTGTAAAAAATTTTAACCATATCATTGTTTGTCTAACTTAATTGGTTGTCTAAATTAATGTATTAATCCTATTAAATGTTTGTCTAAACTAAAGTATTAATCTTTGATTTTTTTATATTTTGTAAGCAAGTGTCATTTTAAAAATTTGGATACCCTGCATTGTACTCGACCACGCGAAATCGTTCTGTATAAAATTTGTATTGTAACTAATGGTACCCTGTTAGGATGTTATTTTCTCATTGTATTGTATTAATGGTACCCTGTTAGGATGTTATTTTCTCATTTGTATTGTATTAATGGTACCCTATTAAATTATTGTATAAATATCATTTTTAAAAGGGGAGAGTAATGTAAAAAGTGAACAATGAACAATTCCTACACCATCATTATATGGATTCATTGTCTTCATGCAGAACTTATGTTCGTATAGTTTTATGTTCGAATGTCCATTTTTACATAAGAACCAAAATCGCTTAACGCGAGTTTGGATAATAATTTTACTTGTAGCTTCCTATTTTTGTTCGTGTCAACCCTACGATCTACCCTTTCTATGGTTTAGTCGTATCCATTATCCATTTGTTATAGAAGTTATTATAATTAATTATGAATTGTCTTGCATCTCACCCTCGACCCTAGATTATGCATACACATTGCATGTAACAGGATTGGAACCGGTTGTACTTCTTAGTCATTACTACCCACTCTTTGTCTCTAATTCATCTTTTCTAATAATGACTTATACACTATGACGTCATAAAATAACTTTATTCTCTTTACGTTTCCCACTCTTTGTCTCTAATTCGTTCTTGTAAATCTTCCTAATTATATGTAAAAATTCAATAACTATGACGTCACATTTTCCCGTCATTTATTTCCCTAAGGACTAAACACTCTATAGAAGTCATTATTTATATGTTATGTAGTAAAATATAATTATTATTCAACCATACTCATTCTTACATTCATGTTCTTTCTTGACCGCTATCCTTTATTAATTTTATTACTTATTCATTCATGTACCTATTGTCTACTTATGCCCTATCAACTTATCAGTCTATGTTTACTCGTGTCAATCATGAAATGCAAAACTTTCGCAGTTCGTTCGAGAACGCGAAAAAACGTTCTCGTATTATTTTTTTCATTTTTATTTTTAATTATATGACCTCCCGAGTTGAACTCAAAAATGCTGAGTTAAGAAGTTATAAAATTCCACTCACGACGACAGAATCGAGCGCCTCAAAGATAAAAAATACCTCCGTTCGCACTGATTTCAAATTTATAACATTTATAACATATTATGTTATATCATGTGTGTCATGTCTTATGTACTTGTGTTGTACTAATAACCATCTAGTATAACCATATATAAATATATAAAAACACTGTAATTAATAATAACTTGTAATGTACTTCAGTGAAACTGTAATTAAATGTAATGATTTAATTTATCATGTAAGAATGTACTTCAAAATGGAAGTGTAATTAAACAACAAGTGAATATGAATTAATTGGTAATTGTAATCCATAATTGTAATCGTAATTGTAATGAACCAAAATTAATACGTACTCAGTCATGTACTCAAAATTGTACTTATGTACTATTACGAAATGATATCGCCTTCATAAATGAAGACTCGGCGAAAAAATACAAATCAGTTTTGTTATTTATTTTTTAATTTGAAATTTGCAATCTTTTAAAACATCTGATCATGTGTTTAAAAAGGGGGGAAATTTAACCTTCAACTGTTCTCCCCAAACATTTAAGTTATATTATACGTATATTTGTAAAAATACACTACTTCTTCTACCACTTCATTACGAGACTCTTCTTTGGACTGCAGCCTCGCTGCGGGAGGGGGCAGAGGCCCTTGCCCCTTAACCAAGAACGCTCTTCTATACGAGACACCCCAGACCCATGCCAGGATCTTAACAGATTTTAAGAAGAAGACGATATGGGATTCTAACAGCTGGCGACCCTGCCCCAGGATAAAAAGAAGATTTTAAGATGATTATTTTAAGAAGAGGCCACTCTTTGGCCAAGAATAGAAATTACCCTGCATCAGGATAAAAAGAAGATTTTAAGAAGATTATTTTAAGAAGAGGATTCTAACAAACTGGAGACCCTATACCAGGATAAACACATAGAAGAAGGAAGATAACAACTCCAGACCCTATACCAGGATAAGATGATGATTTTACGAAGAATATTTTTAAGAAGACGATTTTTAACAAGAAGATTTTAATAAGAAGAAGATTTTTAAGAAGAAGAAGATTTTCAAGAAGAGGAAGATTTTTAAGAACAAGAAGATTTTAAGAAGAAGAAGATTTTAACAAGTGGCCACTCTTTGGCCAAGATAGAAATTACCCTGCACCAGGATAAAAAGATTACTTTAAGAAGAAGATTACTTTAAGAAGAAGGTTACTTTAAGAAGAAGATTACTTTAAGAAGAAGGTTACTTTAAGAAGAAGATTATTTTAAGAAGAGCCACTCTTTGGCCAAGATAGAAATTACCCTGCATCAGTATAAAACCAGTTGACCGGCGTGTCACGACTTCTAGTTCGTAACATCCACCCTTGAACCGGTGTGTCACGACTCCAAGTTCTTCACGCCTAGTTTTCATCCAGGAACAAGTAGCCAGCAAGACGTCTTCAGGACACGTCTCAAGGATTTTCCCCATAGAAAATTTTGTTAAGTACATTTTGTTTTTTTAAGAAATTTAAAACATTTGAAAAGTCCGTATTATTAACAGTTAATATTTAGTATGGAGCCAGAATTAACACAAAACACAGTGAACACTTCAGACACCAGTGATACACTTTTTTTAGTGAAACAGTAATTGTCACAGAAGTTAATTGCAACAGAGAGTTAATTGTAACAGAGTTAATTGTAACAGAGTTAATTGTAACAGAGAGTTAATTGTAACAGAGTTAATTTCAAAGAGAGTTAATTTCAAAGAGAGTTAATTTCAAGAGAATTATTTTCACTGTTATATTCAGTATAGAATAATTTTATTTTAGTATCAAACATAATAGTATCGTACCTTCGTGTACATTAGAGTGAAATGTTGTTTACATTTTTTTTTATTTGTTGTTTGCAAATTTTTTCAATTACTGAATTGAATTGACTTCCAAATTAAGAGAGAGAGAGTTTACAGAGAGTTTATAGAGAGTTTATAGAGTTATAGAGTTACTTGAAGCAGTTACAAGTTCCATTTTCAGTTTCAGACAGTTTCAGTTGGTTGTAACCAAAAGGGACAACCAAACCCCAGAGATTTATAAAGATACTTGAAGTAATTTTGAAGTCATTTTTTGAAGTCATTTTTTGAAGTCAGTTTTTGAAGTCAGAAGGTTGCACCAAGAGGGTCAACCAAACAGAGGTTAATCGTCTCCACTTGATAAAGATCAAGTGCAGTCATTTTCCATTTTCAGTTAATCTTCACTGACAAGCGTTCAAGTTAGACAGTTAAGTTTCATTTTCAGTTTCAGAATACTTGATAGAGTTCAAGTCAGAGTTATATTCGAAGTCAGAGTTATATTCGAAGTCAGAGAGTTTTATTCGAAGTCAGAGAGTTTTATTTGAAGTCAGAGAGTTTTATTTGAAGTCAGAGAGTTTTATTTGAAGTCAGAGAGTTATATTTGAAGTCAGAGAGATTTTTCCATGTCAGAGAGATTTATTCCAAGTCATTTTTTATTTCAAGTCCCAAGTTAGTTTTCAATGCAGTCAATTGAATTCAACCTTTTTTTGTTGTTCAAGAGAATTTAATTCAACTTTTTTTTTGTTGTAAAAGAGAATTAAATTCAACCTGAATTGACCGGGTTGCGTCTTTGGTTTAACCTTTTCTTTGTTTGTAGACGGAAATTCACTGATTTGTCTTTCCCTTTTCATGCATTGTTATGTATATAAATATATAGTTATGTAATTCATTAATTGTAACAAAACCGTTTTTACAAAAGTTTTTAACGAGTTTTTATAATTATTTGATTATATGATGACAGAAATAGCGTAACAATTAATCGATCATGTACCTAATTTATCCTGCTCTGTACGATCGGGAAATTTACCCGTATGACCGCACATACCCTAAATTTCAGTCATTTAATTTTTAATAAAACTTCTACGCAATAAAACAGATGTATTTGTCTATATGCAAACAAGTTTTTCAGACTAAAATATCAAATAATTCAAAATTCTATCAACATTCAACGAAAGAGTATGATTTTTCTCCTTAACCTGCAAAAATTATTAAACCTTTTTAATATTTTCTTTTATTATCTAAAAATAATTTTTAATATAAAATTTAATTGAAATTATTAAAAGAAAAGATTGTTCGAAATGCTTCCCTTCCATTTCAATAACTTTTTTATTCTTAGTCGAAACTCATCTATGGCTCGATTTACTTGTATTTTTTTAGAATATTATAAAATTGTATTTAGCTCGTTGAAATGCATAATTGATTCATATTTTAATTTGTATTTTTATTTTTCTTTTGTTCAATTAATCGTGAGTAACTGTCCTTAAATTGTTATTGTACCATTTGTAAGGTATCAAACGAAAATTATAGTCAAATTGACATACTACTACAGTATATGGCTATGAATTTTAGTTGTCGAAATTAATTGTGTGTCAAAATTCAATTTTAAAACCGTGAGATGTACTTTCATTAATTGTAAGTCCTCTAAGTTCGTTTTTTTAATTACCTTATAGTGTAACTGATTAATTATGTAAAATCTATAATCCTAATTGAATTTTATTACTTTTGACACATATTCGAATTCATTTACGTTCCGTCCCTTCAGTCACTTTTGCATTAAACTCGTATGCAAACATCATCGTTATAATCTTAATAATTTTTGCTTACTATATATAAATTCTCGTTCATGCATTTATTAAGTTGTTTTATCTGTTCCTTAAAGTAAATATATATATATATATAATCCTAAGCCACCAATGACCCTAATGATCTAGTTCTTCACAGGATGAACAAATTACTCTCATATTCTACATACTATTGTACCGACTCACTCATCTACAGATGCTTCTTACCAATATTTATAGATACATATGCACACTGACGTACAACTTCAACTATTCAACTATAAATCCCCTTTCTCCTTTTGGACGTATCACCAACCACTACAATTTGTACCTAATACACACAAATACACATTTGACCACAGGTCTATACATCATCCATTACGTAATT
The DNA here is from genome assembly GCA_023014485.1 of Bathynomus jamesi. Taxonomy (NCBI): domain Eukaryota; kingdom Metazoa; phylum Arthropoda; class Malacostraca; order Isopoda; family Cirolanidae; genus Bathynomus; species Bathynomus jamesi. Next base: position 1,124,666 of record JAJOZX010000590.1, read on the forward strand.
CTATTTTTACCTACACTAGTCAATAAAAATTAGTTTATAGATTGTACGATTTGCATTTTTCCTTTTACCTATTCATTATGTACATAATTTATCCCACAGAAAAAAATAAATTTTGTAAAAAATTTTAACCATATCATTGTTTGTCTAACTTAATTGGTTGTCTAAATTAATGTATTAATCCTATTAAATGTTTGTCTAAACTAAAGTATTAATCTTTGATTTTTTTATATTTTGTAAGCAAGTGTCATTTTAAAAATTTGGATACCCTGCATTGTACTCGACCACGCGAAATCGTTCTGTATAAAATTTGTATTGTAACTAATGGTACCCTGTTAGGATGTTATTTTCTCATTGTATTGTATTAATGGTACCCTGTTAGGATGTTATTTTCTCATTTGTATTGTATTAATGGTACCCTATTAAATTATTATAAATATCATTTTTAAAAGGGGAGAGTAATGTAAAAGTGAACAATGAACAATTCCTACACCATCATTATATGGATTCATTGTCTTCATGCAGAACTTATGTTCGTATAGTTTTATGTTCGAATGTCCATTTTTACATAAGAACCAAAATCGCTTAACGCGAGTTTGGATAATAATTTTACTTGTAGCTTCCTATTTTTGTTCGTGTCACAACCCTACGATCTACCCTTTCTATGGTTTAGTCGTATCCATATCCATTTGTTATAGAAGTTATTATAATTAATTATGAATTGTCTTGCATCTCACCCTCGACCCTAGATTATGCATACACATTGCATGTAACAGGATTGGAACCCGTAGTTGTACTTCTTAGTCATTACTACCCACTCTTTGTCTCTAATTCATCTTTTCTAATAATGACTTATACACTATGACGTCATAAAATAACTTTATTCTCTTTACGTTTCCCACTCTTTGTCTCTAATTCGTTCTTGTAAATCTTCCTAATTATATGTAAAAATTCAATAACTATGACGTCACATTTTCCCGTCATTTATTTCCCTAAGGACTAAACACTCTATAGAAGTCATTATTTATATGTTATGTAGTATAAATATAATTATTATTCAACCATACTCATTCTTACATTCATGTTCTTTCTTGACCGCTATCCTTTATTAATTTTATTACTTATTCATTCATGTACCTATTGTCTACTTATGCCCTATCAACTTATCAGTCTATGTTTACTCGTGTCAATCACGAAATGCAAAACTTTCGCAGTTCGTTCGAGAACGCGAAAAAACGTTCTCGTATTATTTTTTTCATTTTTATTTTTAATTATATGACCTCCCGAGTTGAACTCAAAAATGCTGAGTTAAGAAGTTATAAAATTCCACTCACGACGACAGAATCGAGCGCCTCAAAGATAAAAAATACCTCCGTTCGCTCTGATTTCAAATTTATAACATTTATAACATATTATGTTATATCATGTGTGTCATGTCTTATGTACTTGTGTTGTACTAATAACCATCTAGTATAACCATATAAAATTATAAAAACACTGTAATTAATAATAACTTGTAATGTACTTCAGTGAAACTGTAATTAAATGTAATGATTTAATTTATCATGTAAGAATGTACTTCAAAATGGAAGTGTAATTAAACAACAAGTGAATATGAATTAATTGGTAATTGTAATCCATAATTGTAATCGTAATTGTAATGAACCAAAATTAATACGTACTCAGTCATGTACTCAAAATTGTACTTATGTACTATTACGAAATGATATCGCCTTCATAAATGAAGACTCGGCGAAAAAATACAAATCAGTTTTTGTTATTTTATTTTTTAATTTGAAATTTGCAATCTTTTAAAACATCTGATCATGTGTTTAAAAAGGGGGGAAATTTAACCTTCAACTGTTCTCCCCCAAACATTTAAGTTATATTATACGTATATTTGTAAAAATACACTACTTCTTCTACCACTTCATTACGAGACTCTTCTTTGGACTGCAGCCTCGCTGCGGGGAGGGGGCAGAGGCCCCTTGCCCCTTAACCAAGAACGCTCTTCTATACGAGACACCCCAGACCCATGCCAGGATCTTAACAGATTTTAAGAAGAAGACGATATGGGATTCTAACAGCTGGCGACCCTGCCCCAGGATAAAAAGAAGATTTTAAGATGATTATTTTAAGAAGAGGCCACTCTTTGGCCAAGAATAGAAATTACCCTGCATCAGGATAAAAAGAAGATTTTAAGAAGATTATTTTAAGAAGAGGATTCTAACAAACTGGAGACCCTATACCAGGATAAACACATAGAAGAAGGAAGATAACAACTCCAGACCCTATACCAGGATAAGATGATGATTTTACGAAGAATATTTTTAAGAAGACGATTTTTAACAAGAAGATTTTTAATAAGAAGAAGATTTTTAAGAAGAAGAAGATTTTCAAGAAGAGGAAGATTTTTAAGAACAAGAAGATTTTTAAGAAGAAGAAGATTTTAACAAGTGGCCACTCTTTGGCCAAGATAGAAATTACCCTGCACCAGGATAAAAAGATTACTTTAAGAAGAAGATTACTTTAAGAAGAAGGTTACTTTAAGAAGAAGATTACTTTAAGAAGAAGGTTACTTTAAGAAGAAGATTATTTTAAGAAGAGGCCACTCTTTGGCCAAGATAGAAATTACCCTGCATCAGTATAAAACCAGTTGACCGGCGTGTCACGACTTCTAGTTCGTAACATCCACCCTTGAACCGGTGTGTCACGACTCCAAGTTCTTCACGCCTAGTTTTCATCCAGGAACAAGTAGCCAGCAAGACGTCTTCAGGACACGTCTCAAGGATTTTCCCCATAGAAAATTTTGTTAAGTACATTTTGTTTTTTTAAGAAATTTATAAACATTTGAAAAGTCCGTATTATTAACAGTTAATATTTAGTATGGAGCCAGAATTAACACAAAACACAGTGAACACTTCAGACACCAGTGATACACTTTTTTTTAGTGAAACAGTAATTGTCACAGAAGTTAATTGCAACAGAGAGTTAATTGTAACAGAGTTAATTGTAACAGAGTTAATTGTAACAGAGAGTTAATTGTAACAGAGTTAATTTCAAAGAGAGTTAATTTCAAAGAGAGTTAATTTCAAGAGAGTTATTTTCACTGTTATATTCAGTATAGAATAATTTTATTTTATGTATCAAACATAATAGTATCGTACCTTCGTGTACATTAGAGTGAAATGTTGTTTACATTTTTTTTATTTGTTGTTTGCAAATTTTTTTCAATTACTGAATTGAATTGACTTCCAAATTAAGAGAGAGAGAGTTTACAGAGAGTTTATAGAGAGTTTATAGAGTTATAGAGTTACTTGAAGCAGTTACAAGTTCCATTTTCAGTTTCAGACAGTTTCAGTTGGTTGTAACCAAAAGGGACAACCAAACCCCAGAGATTTATAAAGATACTTGAAGTAATTTTGAAGTCATTTTTTTGAAGTCATTTTTTGAAGTCAGTTTTTGAAGTCAGAAGGTTGCACCAAGAGGGTCAACCAAAACAGAGGTTAATCGTCTCCACTTGATAAAGATCAAGTGCAGTCATTTTCCATTTTCAGTTAATCTTCACTTGACAAGCGTTCAAGTTAGACAGTTAAGTTTCATTTTCAGTTTCAGAATACTTGATAGAGTTCAAGTCAGAGTTATATTCGAAGTCAGAGTTATATTCGAAGTCAGAGAGTTTTATTCGAAGTCAGAGAGTTTTATTTGAAGTCAGAGAGTTTTATTTGAAGTCAGAGAGTTTTATTTGAAGTCAGAGAGTTATATTTGAAGTCAGAGAGATTTATTCCATGTCAGAGAGATTTATTCCAAGTCATTTTTATTTCAAGTCCCAAGTTAGTTTTCAATGCAGTCAATTGAATTCAACCTTTTTTTTGTTGTTCAAGAGAATTTAATTCAACTTTTTTTTTGTTGTAAAAGAGAATTAAATTCAACCTGAATTGACCGGGTTGCGTCTTTGGTTTAACCTTTTCTTTGTTTGTAAGACGGAAATTCACTGATTTGTCTTTCCCTTTTCATGCATTGTTATGTATATAAATATATAGTTATGTAATTCATTAATTGTAACAAAACCGTTTTTACAAAAGTTTTTAACGAGTTTTATAATTATTTGATTATATGATGACAGAAATAGCGTAACAATTAATCGATCATGTACCTAATTTATCCTGCTCTGTACGATCGGGAAATTTACCCGTATGACCGCACATACCCTAAATTTCAGTCATTTAATTTTTAATAAAACTTCTACGCAATAAAACAGATGTATTTGTCTATATGCAAACAAGTTTTCAGACTAAAATATCAAATAATTCAAAATTCTATCAACATTCAACGAAAGAGTATGATTTTTCTCCTTAACCTGCAAAAATTATTAAACCTTTTTAATATTTTCTTTTATTATCTAAAAATAATTTTTAATATAAAATTTAATTGAAATTATTAAAAGAAAAGATTGTTCGAAATGCTTCCCTTCCATTTCAATAACTTTTTTATTCTTAGTCGAAACTCATCTATGGCTCGATTTACTTGTATTTTTTTAGAATATTATAAAATTGTATTTAGCTCGTTGAAATGCATAATTGATTCATATTTTTAATTTGTATTTTTATTTTTCTTTTGTTCAATTAATCGTGAGTAACTGTCCTTAAATTGTTATTGTACCATTTGTAAGGTATCAAACGAAAATTATAGTCAAATTGACATACTACTACAGTATATGGCTATGAATTTTAGTTGTCGAAATTAATTGTGTGTCAAAATTCAATTTTAAAACCGTGAGATGTACTTTCATTAATTGTAAGTCCTCTAAGTTCGTTTTTTTAATTACCTTATACGTGTAACTGATTAATTATGTAAAATCTATAATCCTAATTGAATTTTATTACTTTGACACATATTCGAATTCATTTACGTTCCGTCCCTTCAGTCACTTTTGCATTAAAACTCGTATGCAAACATCATCGTTATAATCTTAATAATTTTTGCTTACTATATATAAATTCTCGTTCATGCATTTATTAAGTTGTTTTATCTGTTCCTTAAAGTAAATATATATATATATATAATCCTAAGCCACCAATGACCCCTAATGATCTAGTTCTTCACAGGATGAACAAATTACTCTCATATTCTACATACTATTGTACCGACTCACTCATCTACAGATGCTTCTTACCAATATTTATAGATACATATGCACACTGACGTACAACTTCAACTATTCAACTATAAATCCCCTTTCTCCTTTTGGACGTATCACCAACCACTACAATTTGTACCTAATACACACAAATACACATTTGACCACAGGTCTATACATCATCCATTACGTAATTCTATTTTTACCTACACTAGTCAATAAAAATTAGTTTATAGATTGTACGATTTGCATTTTTCCCTTTTACCTATTCATTATGTACATAATTTATCCCACAGAAAAAAATAAAATTTTGTAAAAATTTTAACCATATCATTGTTTGTCTAACTTAATTGGTTGTCTAAATTAATGTATTAATCCTATTAAATGTTTGTCTAAACTAAAGTATTAATCTTTGATTTTTTTATATTTTGTAAGCAAGTGTCATTTTAAAAATTTGGATACCCTGCATTGTACTCGACCACGCGAAATCGTTCTGTATAAAATTTGTATTGTAACTAATGGTACCCTGTTAGGATGTTATTTTCTCATTGTATTGTATTAATGGTACCCTGTTAGGATGTTATTTTCTCATTTGTATTGTATTAATGGTACCCTATTAAATTATTGTATAAATATCATTTTTAAAAGGGGAGAGTAATGTAAAAAGTGAACAATGAACAATTCCTACACCATCATTATATGGATTCATTGTCTTCATGCAGAACTTATGTTCGTATAGTTTTATGTTCGAATGTCCATTTTTACATAAGAACCAAAATCGCTTAACGCGAGTTTGGATAATAATTTTACTTGTAGCTTCCTATTTTTGTTCGTGTCACAACCCTACGATCTACCCTTTCTATGGTTTAGTCGTATCCATTATCCATTTGTTATAGAAGTTATTATAATTAATTATGAATTGTCTTGCATCTCACCCTCGACCCTAGATTATGCATACACATTGCATGTAACAGGATTGGAACCCGTAGTTGTACTTCTTAGTCATTACTACCCACTCTTTGTCTCTAATTCATCTTTTCTAATAATGACTTATACACTATGACGTCATAAAATAACTTTATTCTCTTTACGTTTCCCACTCTTTGTCTCTAATTCGTTCTTGTAAATCTTCCTAATTATATGTAAAAATTCAATAACTATGACGTCACATTTTCCCGTCATTTATTTCCCTAAGGACTAAACACTCTATAGAAGTCATTATTTATATGTTATGTAGTATAAATATAATTATTATTCAACCATACTCATTCTTACATTCATGTTCTTTCTTGACCGCTATCCTTTATTAATTTTATTACTTATTCATTCATGTACCTATTGTCTACTTATGCCCTATCAACTTATCAGTCTATGTTTACTCGTGTCAATCATGAAATGCAAAACTTTCGCAGTTCGTTCGAGAACGCGAAAAAACGTTCTCGTATTATTTTTTTCATTTTTATTTTTAATTATATGACCTCCCGAGTTGAACTCAAAAATGCTGAGTTAAGAAGTTATAAAATTCCACTCACGACGACAGAATCGAGCGCCTCAAAGATAAAAAATACCTCCGTTCGCACTGATTTCAAATTTATAACATTTATAACATATTATGTTATATCATGTGTGTCATGTCTTATGTACTTGTGTTGTACTAATAACCATCTAGTATAACCATATATAAATATATAAAAACACTGTAATTAATAATAACTTGTAATGTACTTCAGTGAAACTGTAATTAAATGTAATGATTTAATTTATCATGTAAGAATGTACTTCAAAATGGAAGTGTAATTAAACAACAAGTGAATATGAATTAATTGGTAATTGTAATCCATAATTGTAATCGTAATTGTAATGAACCAAAATTAATACGTACTCAGTCATGTACTCAAAATTGTACTTATGTACTATTACGAAATGATATCGCCTTCATAAATGAAGACTCGGCGAAAAAATACAAATTAGTTTTTGTTATTTTATTTTTTAATTTGAAATTTGCAATCTTTTAAAACATCTGATCATGTGTTTAAAAATTTAACCTTCAACTGTTCTCCCCCAAACATTTAAGTTATATTATACGTATATTTGTAAAAATTCACCACTTCATTTTGCCACTTCATTTTAAGGCTCTTCTGCATTAGACTTCATATTAGCACCTCATTAGGAGGGGGCAGAGGCCCCTTGCCTTTTTAATATTTTTAGATTCCGGCCTGAGCCATGGCCGAAAGAGGTCGAACCTCTACCCTTGTAAATTCAGAGAACTAACTGTACATTTTTAGAAGTAAACTAAATGTAAGCGAAAGTTTTTCTTTTCCTTCGAGCCGTGCTCTCTTCAGAACTTAGTCAAGTCGACAAGTTATAAAAGAAAAGTCGATAATTTTAGTATAAGAGAAAGGATCAGAGAATTATAAAAAGAGAAGAATTAATAAGCGAGAGAAAGAGACAACCCAAGCACCATAGAAGATATTGGCATAACAGTCTGGCGAGTCTGTAGCCAAGGGTTTAACAGAGTGGCGACCCACCATTTAAGGCGACCGAAAAGAATTATAGAAAAGTATAAAGAAGAAACATCCGTTGCTTGCCTCCTAACTAGAACCCCCGTCGAATCCGAACCGACAAAGGGCCATAAAGGGGGGGTTAACATATATATGAAAATTATTTCACGAAAGTAACACGTGAATAATATTTATGATGAAAATAACCACGAAGGAAAAGGAAACACAGAATGGTACTCAAGCGCTTTCGTATAATGTCATCCTCAGGAACACTGAAATAAATAACAAGTTCGAGACTATATATATAGTCCACAAAAAAATAAAAAAAATAAAATAAAATAGAAAAATAAAAATTGTAGGAGGAGCATACAAATTTATAAGGAAAAAATACCAGAGTTTTAGCACTTTGCCCCTCTTGTCTAAATCCGTTCTGAAGTTCTGAACGAATTCAAAACAACAGGATCAAGCGAAAAAAGGCCATGGCTAATATTAAAATTATTTGTAAGTTGAATAATGGCAGATTCAGTAATATTTCTATTAACAATGTTGCTTGAGTGAAACAAAATTGAAGCATTATTCCAATCAATACAGTGGAATAACTGACAAATGGACGAAAAGGGCACTGGACGACTGTTCCGTTCTAACGGAATATTGATGCTGTTTTACACCTATGTGCAAATCCTTTCCCGTCTGTCCAGTGTAAAAGGAATCACATTGTTTACAACCAATTTTATAGATAATGCCTGAATTATTGGTAGGGCTATTTTTTACTATGGTATTTTTCACAATATTGTCATATGAAAATACTACATTAATATTCAAAAGTTTAAGTACATTAGCAATGACTAAAATGCCTGGGAAAAATGGAAGTACTAAAATATTCTTCGACAAAGTGCGAGGGTTATTATTCACACGATAGAAAGTTCGTTTTGCCTTGTTAAGACAAGATTCCTAAAAGGCAGGTGGGTAACACAAATCACTTCCAATACTGTTGATTTTTTCTAATTCGGCATCCATGTATTCCGGACTGGCGATCCTAAGAGCGCGGAGAAACATTGAAGAAAATATGGCTTTCTTGATGGGGGTGTCGTGTCCGGAGTAAAAGTGTACGTGGACAAATTGTTTGTTTTTTCCGATAAATACTAAACTTAAAACCTGGGATTTCCCTATGTACACGCACATCCACAAACGGGATTGAGTTGTTTTGTTCCACTTCTAAAGTAAACTTAATGGAGGGGGACTTGATTACTTAACTGAAGGAGGAAGTCATCCAGGTCACGCTTCATGGGCCAAATACACAAAATATCGTTGACGTACCGCAACCATGGGATGCCAACCCCCAGGATTCTCGGAATCTAAGTAATTTCGAAAAACTCCATATAAATATTGGAGAGGAAGGGGAACAAAGGATTACCCATGGCCATCCCAAAAACCTGTTGATAATACTCGCTATTGAAAGTGAATTTACAGTCTTTGATGCAAAGTTTAATGAGTTCCAAAACGATGTGTGCAGGTAGTGGCAGGTCATACTTATGTAATTCTCAGGAGAGAAAGTCAAGCATATCGTCAATTGGCACTTTTGTAAACAATGAACAAACGTCAAAACTGGTCAATCTATCGTTGGTTTCAGTGCGTATATTATTCAGTTTTTCAATAAGATTCATGAAATTTTTTACATGTGAATCAGAGATAGTTCCGAGAATGGGGGATAAGAACTTTGACAAGCCATTTGGAGAGTTTATAGGTAATAGAACCCACAGAGCTAATAATAGGGCGCATAGGGTTGCCAGGTTTGTGGGTTTTAATAAGACCGTAAAGGCAGGGAAGAGAAGGCGAAGTGGACGTGAAAAGCGGAATTAAGTCCCGAGAATTACATAAGTTTGACCTGCCACTACCTGCACACATCGTTCTGGAACTGATTAAACTTTGCATCAAAAACTGTAGATTCACTTTCAGTAGCGAGTATTATCAACAGGTTTTTGGGATGGACATGGGTAATCCCTTGTCGCCCCTCCTCTCCAATATTTATATGGAGTTTTTCGAAATTACTTACATTCCGAGAATCCTGGGGGTTGGCATCCCATGATTGCGGTACGTCAACGATATTTTGTGTATCTGGCCCATGAAGCGTGACCTGGATGACTTCCTCCTTCAGTTAAATAATAAAGTCCCCTCCATTAAGTTTACTTTAGAAGTGGAACAAAACAACTCAATCCCGTTTTTGGATGTGTGTGTACATAGGGAAATCCCAGGTTTTAAGTTTAGTATTTATCGGAAAAAACAAACAATTTGTCCTACGTACACTTTTACTCCGGACACGAAACCCCCATCAAGAAAGCCATATTTTCTTCAATGTTTCTCCGCGCTCTTAGGATCGCCAGTCTGGAATACATGGATGCCGAATTAAAAAAAATTAACAGTATTGGAAGTGATTTGTGTTACCCACCTGCCTTTTTGGAATCTTGTCTTAACAAGGCAAAACGAACTTTCTATCGTGTGAATAATAACCTTCGCACTTTGTCGAAGAATATTTTAGTACTTCCGTTTTTCCCAGGTTTTTTAGGCATTGCTAATGTACTTAAACTTTTGAATATTAATGTAGTATTTTCATGACAATATTGTGAAAAATACCATAGTAAAAAATAGCCCTACCAATAATTCAGGCATTATCTATAAAATTGGTTGTAAACATTGTGATTCCTTTTACAATGGACAGACGGGAAAGGATTTGCACACACGTGTAAAACAGCATCAATATTCTGTTAGAACGGAACAGTCGCCCAGTGCCTTTTTCGTCCATTTGTCAGAGTTATTCCACTCTATTGATTGGAATAATGCTTCAATTTTGTTTCACTCAAGCAACATTGTTAATGGAAATATTGAATCTGCCATTATTCAACTTACAAATAATTTTAACATTAGCCATGGCCTTTTTTCGCTTGATCCTGTTGTTTTGAATTCGTTCAGAACGGATTTAGACAAGATGGGGTAGTTTTCCTTATAAATTTGTATGCTCCTCCTACAATTTTTAGTTTTCTATTTTATTTTATTTTATTTTTTTGTGACCTATATACAAGGTGTCCGAGAATTATCTGTACAATTTTTGGCTGTTATTAAAAGTCAACCATGAAGTGTAGAAATTCCAGTGTTGTCCCACTTTACAGAGAATCTCATTATGATTTTTCTGATACCACGTTTTGACAAGTTTTTTAGAAATGTACGCGGGTGACAGACATTGATGATTTAAAAGCAAGAATCACAGCTGCTATTGAGCGAATTGATGTGGATATGCTGCAGCGTACATGGCAACATTTGGAGTATCGATTGGATGTTTTGCGAATCACTAATGGTGCACAAATCGAATGTTTGTAACAACGTTACTTTAATAAAAGAAACTTTTGAAGATACAGATTCTAAATAATCTTGTTTAAGAATTTTAAGTGTTTATCAAGAATTTTATTAAAAGATGAAATTGTACAGATAATGTTCGGACACACTGGAATTTCTAAAAAACTTGTCAAAACCTGGTATCAGAAAAAACTTAATGAGATTCTCTGTAAAATGGGACAACACTAGAATTTCTACACTTCATGGTTGACTTTTAATAACAGCCAAACATTGTACAGATAATTCTCGGACACCCTGTATAGTCTCGAACTTGTTATTTATTTCAGTGTTCCTGAGGATGTCATTAGACAAAAGCACATGAGCACCATTCTGTGTTTCCTTTTTCCTTCGTGGTTATTTTCATCATATTTATATATCTTAATTAAAGGGTTTGTTCTTGGGGAACCGTAGCTTAGCAACGAATACGAGGACGAAGAGATAGTACATGTTTATTTACAAACGTTTCGGAAATTTTCATTTTCTATCATCAGTGCTAAAATTATAATCAGATAAAAAAAATGAATAAATATAATGAACGGAAACTTATACAATATATTTAAATACACGTGTGATATTAATGGTGTGTTTATAGGGTATATTTAAGTAATTAAAATTAAAAATAAAATAATATAGAAGAGTGATCGATCGTCAAAATATAAAGTTAAATGCGAACAAAATTGAGAGTAGTCTTACCCGGTTGTTATTATCTGGGTAAGGAGACTAATTGAGCAGAGGGTTGGGAATGATTGGTTGTTGGAAGGGGTCCATATTAGAAGAGTTGGAGCCAGACGGAGTATGTTGGATTTCTTCTCAGTGGTAGGATATGACAGTGTTGGTTTACGTCGTCGTCGTTGGGCCTAGGCAAGCTACGGCTTGGGACCGTAGCGCATCTATCCGGTATAGGTTAACCTGGATGATGTAGCCATAAGCACTGCCGCTAGTTAAGTGCCAACCAGTGATTATCTCACTAGCCGTATTGAGTCCGTTAGGCGAAACTGCGACAGTACCAAAGGTGGAAAATATAACCCTTGGATTTCTATTATTTATTTGTAAAATGGACATGGTATTAGATTGAAATAATTATTTGAATATAAATAATTAACTGACAATTGTGATATATAATTAATTATGTTTACATACAATAAAATAATATAGTATACATAAAATTAGTATTAATGTGGATCACAATTGAATTATGAGGGGTAACTAATTTAAAATGAATTTATAGCTATTCCGAAATTCAAGACGGTAAAATTAACATTTATCTTTAAACTAAAATAAGAGTATTCACTACACACTCCCCCACCAGAGAGGAAGTTCAAAGAGTTCCGAACGACACAGATTTCCCCGGGACCTTTTTGGTAGCTACATGTACCTCACTTAAGGTTGATTCCAAAAACGCAGGCTTAAGACGATCGATAGAAACCTTGTCGACCTTGGAACCGCGCTGGATGAGGAATGATTTGCGCGTACGTCGGAGAACTTCATAGGGTCCGTCATATGGACATTGGAGAGGCCGTTTTGGGACAGGTACACGAACGAAAACGTGGGTGCAAGACTGGAGGGCTGGGGAAATAAAGATGTTCTGTTGGCTAGTCAATCGAGGGGGAACAGGCTGAAGGGACTGCATGTGAGAGGAAAGTGTTTGAGCGAATTCCGTAGGATCACATGACTTATCCCCTGCAGTGAAGTAGCCACCTGGTAGCCGCAGTGTTGTTCCATATACTAGTTCAGCCGCTGTAGTCTTCAGATCACTCTTAAATGCAGAGCGAATACCAAGCAACACGAGTGGAAGCTTATCCATCCAATGGGAGTCTTCGTGACACATAAGGGATGACTTCAGCTGGCGATGGAAGCGTTCGACGAGGCCGTTAGCTTGCGGATGATACGCACAGGTATGCGCATGTACTGTACCCAACAAGCTGGTAAACTTCTTCCAAAGCGAAGACTCAAATTGGCGACCTTGGTCAGTGATGACTTTTGTCGGCAATCCAAATCTTGATACCCATCCATGAAGAAAGGCTCTTGCAACAGTGTCCGCTTGGATATCAGGAAGTGGGATGGCTTCAGGCCATCTGGAAAAGCGGTCGAGACAGGTGAGCAGATAACGTTGGCCTTGAATCACTGGAAGAGGGCCAACAATGTCTACATGAATTACCTCAAATCGCTGGGATGGGGGCGGAAATGCGTCAAAGGGGGACCTGGTGTGCCTTTGGACTTTGGCACGCTGGCAGGCAAGGCACGTTTTGGTCCAATGTTTGACATCCTTCCGCATCGAGGGCCAAACAAAGCGAGAGGTAACCAGGTGTTGCGAAGCACGGATACCAGGATGGGAGGGCTTATGAAGATCCGTGAAGACTGCTTGTCTGTGACATGGAGGGACATAAGGGCGAATAGCAGCTGTTGATACGTCGCAATAGAGGGGCACAGACAATCCTGGCATACTCATTTTCTTGAGGGAAAGTGAGTGAGTGGAGTCTTCTCTGAGCAGGTCTTGTAGTTCCGTATCCTTATCTTGATCCTGTGCAATAGCATTCCACAGTGTAGAGCTGAGGGTAACAGAAGTAATCTCTATTCTTGAGAGTGCATCCGCTGGAGTGTTCAAGACACCTTTGATGTGGCGGATATCTGTGGTAAATTGCGAGATATAATCGAGTTGCCTGATGACTCTGGGAGAGTGGTTACAGCTGTTTCTATTGAAGACAGTGACCAAAGGTTTGTGGTCGGTAAAAACACAAAACTCTCGGCCTTCAAGGAAATGTTGAAAATGCTTCACGTTTAAGTAAATAGCAAGAAGTTCACGTCCGAAAGCACTATAACGCGTTTGGGCTGGCTGCAGCTTTTTCGAGTAAAACGCGATGGGTGCTTGTTGACCGTTAATGGTTTGTTCCAACACCCCACCGATCGCAACATCTGATGCATCGACCGTCAGAGTTAGGGGGGCATTACTGATAGGAAATGACAGAGACAATGCACTATTGATAGCATTTTTGGCATTGTCGAACGCCTGTAAACTATCGCTACACCATAACAATTTCGTTACCTTGCGTTTGTGTGTGATCATAGCGTGTAGAGGAGCAAGAACACTGGCACAGTTTTTAATGAACTTGTGGTAATAATTTACCAAACCTAGAAACCGACGTAACTCACGCTGATTATTTGGCATAGGGTAATTTTTTATCACTTCACACTTGTCCTGAAGGGGGGTAATTCCGTGCTGCGAAATCGTGTGACCAAGAAATTCCAAGGTTGGCTGTGCAAACACACACTTAGATGCATTAATAGTAACACCGTATTGTTCTAAGCGTTGAAAGAGGAGTGAAAGATGTTCCTTATGTTCCTCTTCCGTTGAGCTGGCCACAAGCAAATCATCGATGTAGGCATAAACAAAGTCTAAGCCTCTGGTGACCTCATCTATAAACCTCTGAAAGGTTTGCGCAGCATTCCGTAGCCCGAACGGCATCTTCACAAATTCAAATAACCCAAATGGTGTACAAACTGCAGTCTTGGGAATATCCGAAGGCTCTACGGAATGTGGTGGAAAGCCTTAACGAGGTCTATTTTACTGAAGATAGATTTGCCGTGGAGAAGAGAAGTAAAGTCTTGGACATTTGGTACCGGATATCGGTCCGGGATGGTTGTCGAATTTAAAAACCGGTAATCCCCACATGGTCTCCAGTCTCCTGACTTCTTCTGGACCAGGTGTAGGGGAGAGGACCAACTGCTTTTGGAAGGTCTTATTATCCCAAGATCTATCATAAGCTGGAATTCCGATTTGGCAGCTTTCAGTTTGTCCGGGGCAAGACGTCTGGGTTTTGCAAACACAGGGGGACCTTTTGTTGTAATGTGATGGGTAATGGTGTGCTTAATGGTATCACCCATCTGCATAGGTTGAAGAATTCCTGGATATCGTTGGAAAAGGCACTGGTACATGGAATTAGGGGGAACGAGGGAAAGTGCAGAGTTCGAGGCGTCCGGAAGGGCAACCTGTTTGGCAAGAACAGAAAGCAGTGTGGCCTGGTCGCATAAGCGTCGCTTGTCAAGATCCACCAGGAGTTTGAAATGCTGGAGGAAGTCAGCGCCGATTATGGGATGCTGCACTTGAGCACAGATGAAAATCCACTTGAAGGATCGGTGAAGGCCCAAGTTTAGTTCACGCGACTGAGTACCGTACGTGGGTATGCGTGAACCGTTAGCAGCGTATAGAGGCGGGGATTCCGAGTGCGTATGACCAGATTTTTGAGGGAATACACTGACTAACGCTCCGGTATCAACCAAGAAATTGACACCAGAGTTCCTGTCCTTTATGAATAACAGGTTGGCAGTGCGAGTACTAGACGCCATTAGGACTCGCTGCTGGGGTTTTCCGACGAAAAATTGCAAGGGGAGATGCACTTCCTAGCCTTCTTTCCAAATTTCGAGTGGTAGAAGCAGATCTTCCCGGAACTCGAACGATGCCTCTTCGTAAATCTTGACCGAGAATGGCTTCTTTGCCGTTGATTTTGTAGCAGAGAACAAACGTGGTTGAGTTGTTGACTTAACTCTTTCACTTTCAACTCCAGTTCCGATTGTGTGTTCACGTTGTTGACCGGAGCTGTGTCAATCTCCACTACTTTGTCGGCAGTTTCTGCTAGTTTATCAACTGGAGTAGCAGGATCCATAGTGGCCAAGACACGCTGAGCTGATGGAGGAAGTTTCTGCAAGAACAACTGTCTAAAGATGTCCTTATCGAAGGTTTGTGCGCGTTCGCCTAGAGCGCACTGCATAGCCCTCAGCATTTGAGTGGGCTTACGGTCTCCAAGTTCTTCTTTTGAGATTAACTGATGTAGTTTCTCACGCTCGGAGACAGTGGTGCGGCACAGGATGGCAGACTTCAGATCGTTGTATGGGTCCTCACTCGTGGAAGTAGACACGATGACGTCACGGACTTCAGAGATGATGCTCGCTGGTAGAGAGGACAAAACATGATCGTATTTCGTCCTGCTAGCGGTGATCCTTCCCAAGTTGAATTGTGATTCCACTTGGTGGAACCAATAAATGGATCACCCGGCCAGAAGACGGGGAGCTTTACGCTCAAGTGGGAGATGGCACCAGCGTCGTCAGGCATCTTCTCCTATGCTTGCTGACGTACAAGCAAGACGACAAGTTACCAACGAAGGAGTGGAGGTTGAGACGGCGCAGGCACAGAGCGCACGGGCAGGGGTGAGGGGCAGAGGGCACGAGCGACATTACAGTCTGATCCTAGTCGCTCGGGTGAAGGGGGTGATGGGCACGAACGACGTTACAGTCTGGTCCTAGTCGCTCGGGTGAAGGGGGTGATGGGCACGAACGACGTTACAGTCTAATCCTAGTCGTTCGGGTAAAAGGGGGAATCCAACTCCGGAGTCACCAATTGTTGGTTTACGTCGTCGTCGTTGGGCCTAGGCAAGCTACGGCTTGGGACCGTAGCGCATCTATCCGGTATAGGTTAACCTGGATGATGTAGCCATAAGCACTGCCGCTAGTTAAGTGCCAACCAGTGATTATCTCACTAGCCGTATTGAGTCCGTTAGGCGAAACTGCGACAGTACCAAAGGTGGAAAATATAACCCTTGGATTTCTATTATTTATTTGTAAAATGGACATGGTATTAGATTAAAATAATTATTTGAATATAAATAATTAACTGACAATTGTGATATATAATTAATTATGTTTACATACAATAAAATAATATAGTATACATAAAATTAGTATTAATGTGGTTCACAATTGAATTATGAGGGGTAACTAATTTAAAATGAATTTATAGCTATTCCGAAATTCAAGACGGTAAAATTAACATTTATCTTTAAACTAAAATAAGAGTATTCACTACAACAGTTTATTTGGCTATGTTTAAGTTAAAGGCAGAACTATAGTCGTTGAGAGTTAGTTTAATACTGAGGATGTACAGGAACTCCAGAATGCGGAGGTCGGTTAGATGGTTGGTTGTGTTAATGATTTTGAAATTGGAGGGAAGTTGTGGGTGGTTGTGAAGGTGGCAGTGATCCCTTATTGCTGATTTAGAGAGTTTATTTAAGGGCTGCGATGTTCTGGTAGAAATACCGCGATGCTCGTCCACTCTTGTTTGATAGTCGAGAATGGTGGTGCCAATACAGTTCGCTTTGCAGCGAACATACTGTAGTTGAAAACGTAGATGGTGGACGAAGCAAGGGGCTGAGGTGTTTTTTCTTTGTTTTTGAGGTATGATTTGATGCTATTGTTGTTGGTGAAAACGAATTGAAAATTAATTTGGGGGAAAGAGGGGTGAGTAGGAGACGGAGTTCTGAAAGTATTTTGTGGCTGATATGGTCGTAATAGTTAAATGTGTTGCCTGCAATGAAATTTTTGACAATGATTTCAAAGTTAGACATATGAATAAACATCATCAAAATTTGATATTGTCTGGGAGAACTCCTGATACTGTCTGTGTGCTGCCACAATCTCAGTCAAAGATTTCAAGTTTTTTTCATACTGAGGCAGAACTTCCAAGAAAAGCAGCACATGTTGATGATGTTGGTGTTGGTATCTCTGACTCCATTGAAGCTATTGTTCGCTTTGCATTAAATTAGAGAAAAGAAGTGTTTATTTTTGTTTTAATCTGAATTTTGTATTGGAGACTTAAGCTTAACACAAGTTAACAGTAAGTAATATTGTTTACCTAGCATGATACACATCAAATAATAATAAATACATGACCACAATACTATGGTTTATGTAACCCCAAATTAACATATTTATAAAAATCCAGTTTTGTCTTCCTACAAATACTACTACCAAAAAGTGGAAGTATACATTTTTAACACTCCACAGTCCACACTCCCCTTGCTTCTACCAGCATCATTTTTTATGGCTTGGCCCTTTCATTTTCGCTCAGCCCTACACTAGAAAAATTTCTGCAGACGCTAATGTGCTAGCTCAATAAATTTCTTTTTAGGTTATGGAAATGTCGGTTTGAAGCTCTGAGCAACATCTTTCTTGTCGGGTCCAAACACCTGGAACCCCAGAGACTACTTATCCCGTACGCCCATGCCCTTTTCCCCGATAATAACAACCTGGTAAGACTCCTCTCAATTTTGTTCGCATTTAACTTTATATTTTGACGACTGATCACTCTTCTATATTATTTTATTTTTAATTTTAATTACTTAAATATACCCTATAAACACACCACTAATATCACACGTGTATTTAAATATATTGTATAAATTTCCGTTCATTATATTTATTAATTTCTTTATCTGGTTTTATAATTTTAGCACTGATGATGGAAAATGAAAATTTCCGAAACGTTTGTAAATAAACATGTACCATCTTTTCGTTCTCTTATTCCTTGCTCTATATACTGTATATATTATATTATATATATATATATATATATATATATATATATATACTGTACAGGGTGGGCGGAAAGTAGCTCCCTATTTTGGATTGGTAAAAAATACGTATATTATCCATTTATTTCAGAAGAAATAGTATGAAAAGGTAGGCATACATGGTAGGTTTTCTCTAAAATTCAATGTGGGCTCCAACTCTTTCCACCAGCTTCTGGAGCCGCCCAGGAATGGCGTCCACTGACTTTAGCAGGAACTCCGGCGGGATGGAGGACATGACTTCCCGAATTCGGTCCTCCAGTTCTTCCAATGTCCTCGGTTTGGTGCTGTAGACTTCTTCCTTTACCCACCCCCAAAGAAAGAAGTCGCACGGTGTCAAGTCGGGGCTCCTGGCTGGCCATTGATGTGGACCACGACGACCCATCCAACGCCCAGGGAAGTGGGCATCCAGCCACTCACGGACAACAAGAGCGAAGTGCGGAGGGGCGCCATCTTGCATAAATATCAGATCGTCGATGTTCTCCCATGTGCTGACAACCGGCCAGACCTCGTTTCGCAACATAGCAAGGTACCGCTCAGCATTCATGGTGTTCCGCAGAAGGAACGGGCCCACAACCTGATCTGAGGTCATACCACACCACACCGTTACACTGAACCGATTCTGCCGTTTTTCAGCGGTAACCGTGCGACTTCTTTCTTTGGGGGTGGGTAAAGGAAGAAGTCTACCGCACCAAACCGAGGACATTGGAAGAACTGGAGGACCGAATTCGGGAAGTCATGTCCTCCATCCCGCCGGAGTTCCTGCTAAAGTCAGTGGACGCCATTCCTGGGCGGCTTCAGAAGCTGGTGGAAAGAGTTGGAGCCCACATTGAATTTTAGAGAAAACCTACCATGTATGCCTTCCTTTTCATATTATTTTTTCTGAAATAAATGAATAATATACATATTTTTTTACCAATCCAAAATAGGGAGCTACTTTCCGCCCACCCTGTATATATATATATATATATATATACACACAGTCGGACCTGCGTTCGGAGTTACGCGATTTAGTTTTTAACACCATGAAAATGTTATTTACACGCATAATTTGAAGTTACGCGGTTTTTAAATAATAAAAAAAACATAAAAATATGGTACGTAAACTGTTGTAAACACATGCACACATCCATGTGTGTTTCTGGACGCCAGGCGGGGTCGAAGCACGTGTGTTTGGGTTCATGTGAACTTCGCCATGTTGCTGACAGTGATCCCAACATGGAACGGAGCAGCACATTCAATAGAAAATTAGAGGATCTTCTCCGATGCCACAAGGAAATTTATCGAAGAAAAAGAAGGTGGCATGGCAGTCAACGCTAGATGCGTATTTCAGAAGCCAGCTGCTGCTACAACCCAAAATAACGGAGAAGATGCTTTCGATGTACTTCAACATTTTTTTAATTGTGCATTTTACATTTAAGTTATTAAATACATTTTTTGCTTGTAATATTTGTTTTTTATCCATTTCGTATTAATATATTTTGGTAAAAGGGGTTAAACAATTAATAATACAGTACATTGACTTTCAGGAAAAAATAATTTGGCAAGAACGCATCCCGAACTTATAACATTGTCTATATGGTAAAACGCGCGTGCCATTGCGCGCGTTTGCATAACGCGCCATTTTTCAGGAACGTATCCCGCGCGTTATAGCAGGCCCGACTGTAAGGGGTTCCAAAAAACCTTAGCCCCCACCATTTGCAGCTTATATGTTTACTTATATCGAAATAGTTTTTAGTGATTATAAAAATATATAAAATTCTTTATTTATTGCAGGTATTAAAATTACTCTAGCTGATAAAGTGATAATATAATAGCTTCTCAATTAATAGGTGATTCGGAGAGGCAACGTGTGATAGATCGCATACGAGCAATAACATTTTGGGAAGCTCGTGATGCTGGAGCCACCTTTATAACACGTTCATGGGTTGCCAAAAAGTTGCGAAGAAGTGAGGACTTCGTCAAAAGAAATTGGAATAAAACTTTGGATGAATGTGAAATGGATACAACCAAATCTGGGCGCCCAAATTTGCCACTCTCTCAGGAAACAAAGGACATCATTGAAAGCGGTACGCGTAAGCGGAAAAACAGCTGTGCTAAACTTTCTAGAGAGATCGAAGTGTTGAGAGGAAAGATCGTTAGTGGTGAGATCATTCGACTGTACCGTCATAGGCAAGGTTTAAAGCCTTGGCATGAACTTCCAAAGCCAAGAAAAACTCAACTTAACATCGATGACAGAATGTGGTTTGCCCATTATCTTGAAGATTGGGATGTGGATGATTTCATGCATTTAGCTGTCTCCGATGAATTTTTTGTTTACGTAACACGTCGGCCTAACTACCAAAATGATTGAGTGTGGGCCACAACACCAGATGAAATCGATGACAATGAACATTATCGCGAATTATTAAAAAGTCCAGACTGTGTTGGTGTGTTTGTGTTGTTGTTTTGTTCACTGCAAAGCTCATGTGGGTGCTGAAGCCAAATGGTCAGAGTTAGGATGGACAGTATTTTCGTGATATTATTCTATCCCAGCATGTCATTCCTTTTCTAAGAAACCCAAACAATGTTATGGATGTCGATCAGGTCACACTTCTGCACGATAAGGCCCCCTGCTTTAAGGCATTAGCCACTCAACAGTTGTTGCGGAACCATGAGATCGATTTCTTTGGAAATGAAGAATGGCCAGGAAATTCTCCTGACCTGAATCTGTGAACACATTGGATCAGTTATAAAGGACAAGGTTGAATGTCTCTTGTTTCAAGAACCTGCAGCAAATCGATTTTCGAAGGATACAGTGACGCAACACATTGAAACTGTTTTAGCAAATTTGTGTAACGATCAAGATCTATTCACGTCACTTTTGTCAAGCTACCCAAAGCGAATTCAGGCTGTCTTGGAAGCCAATGGCGGGAACACCAAGTTTTAATTGTTTCTCATTAAATGCAGGATTAAATTCTCTTTTGTAAGGTATGTTTAGTTTTACTGTACATGGTTTAGGCCATGGGCGGGGGGCTAAGGTTTATTGGAGCCCCGTATACAGTCGAGGCCGCTTGTAATGATCACGCATGTAAGAATCATTCGCATGTAAGAATCATTTCTCTCAGTCCCGATTCCAATTGTATATATACACAATAATAATTTATTCGGAATTAAGAATCAGGCAATTTCGCTTGTAAAAATCATTAACAATGGAATTTCCTGTCAGTGAGCAGGAAAGTGTCTCTGAACATAGTGTAGAATGTGTATTTTCTGAAGTGCAAACGAATGCGTAGCTGGGAAAATTGTATGAGGTGGAGTTAAATGAACAAACATGTGCAAATGATTTAATTGAAGACAACGAATTGATAGATGAATGTTTAGGGCTGCAGGACGATACCAACAGAAACGTGGATGACGGATTGGAAGAAATCGTCAAACCAAAAATGGCTGATGTTAGAAGAGCGCTTGCAATTTTAAGACAGTATGTTGAATGCTCTGATGAAACTTCAGAAACTGCATCATTTTTCTAGCTGTATTATAAATACCAAGAATGTATTGAAAATATAGTCATAAAAAATCGAAAACAATTAACGCTAAATCACTTTTTATCGAAGATGAGTAATTGTTTTAGTGGTGAGAAATTTATTTGTATGTGAAATATATTTTAATGCTGTTATAATAAGTATGTTCAGTTTAATTTTTTATAATAAATGAAAGGAAAATGAAAAGGTTTATTGGCAGACTATAGTCCATATGACAAATATTATTAATACAATGACAGTTCATATACTAAGCATAGAAATATATACAATTGATTAGAAATAATACTGTAATGTCGAAGTTAAGTGGAGCTACAGACAGACGTTTTCGTACCAAGAAGTCCATAGCTTAGAGGATAAATGGCAGGACTCATGGATAGCTTGGATGATCGGGTTAGTTGATTTTTTAATTCTTTGCATTAGACTGTATTGAGCACGTCTTGTTACCTCCGGGAAGCTCGGGACATTGCGGGTAGCAAACATTTGCAAAGCTGAGCATCTTGGGGGTAATTTATGTAAGAGTCTAAAAGACCTGTTGTACAGCAAATTTTGGGTTCTGCCAGAAACTTTTTTATAATTCACCCAGAGTTGCTGTCCGTATATATTACTGCAGAAAGTAGAAAGAGTTTGTCTTTAGCTTCACTTGTACAGAATCGAAAGTTCCTTATGGTCATATTCGCTTTAGCACACAGGCTTCGAGATTGTTTTCTCATATCCGAGTCATCACTCAAGGAGCTGGTAATAGTTTGACCCAAATACTTAAACTCTTGTACTTCCTCAATTACTTCACCATTCATTTTAAACCTTATATCAGCTGGCTGATTACAACTTTTAGGATGAAATTGCATAACCTTAGCTTTTGTAACATTAAAAAGAATATCATGTTTCTGCGAATACACTTCGCAGACTTTTAGTAGACGATCCAGACCTTTAACAGATGGACTTATTAACACCATATCATCGGCATAAACTAAGTTATTTATCCTTGTGTTATCTGTACAACATACACATTAAACAGCATAGAGGATAGCAAGGAGCCTTGTCTCACCTCGCAAGAGGAGCCAAAACACTCGGATAGTACATTGCCCCACCTAACAGTGAATGATTGGTGGGAATACCAAAATTTCAATAAATTTAATATGTACATGGGAACCTTCCTGTCTTCTAGTTTTGCAAATAAAATATTGTGGTTCATCCTATCATATGCCTTACTTATATCTAGGAAACAGCTATAAATGGTTGAATTACCGTCAATGTATTTAGATATTGTTTCTTTAAGTACATAGATACACAGGTCAGTTGAGTGGGACCTTTTAAAGCCAAACTGATTAGATGTCCATAGGAAATCATTTAATCGGAGTAACAAGAGTTTTTCTAGTAGTTTCGAGAAGCAGGAAGCGACAGTAATAGGCCTGTAATTATTGCTGGACAGAATGTCTCCGTACTTGTTTTTGACCAGGAGCAAGATATATAGTTATATACCCTCATGAACTCTGCAGGGATATAGCTATGAGCAAGCATGGCTGATAGGAGCAATTATATATGCAGACATACTACAGGGTGGGCCGTAAGTTTCCATACATAGGAAAAATAAACATTTTGTTATGGACAACCATTTCTATTTATATAATATGCTCTACATGGTTGCCATTGTTTTGAAAACACATTTCAATACGTGTTCCCCACTGTTGATGAACACGCATTAGCACAGTTGACGTTATGCTTGTAATGGCGTTGGTGATACGTTCCTTTAGATGATTTATGTCTCGTATCTTTTCCTGATACACCATGGCCTTCAAGTGCCCCGAAAGATAGAAATCAAGGGGGGTGAGATCTGGGGATCTGGGAGGCCACTCCACAGGACCACGCCGACCAATCCAAGCATCCGGAAACTGCTGATCCAAATACCGACGCACGTGAAGACCATAATGAGGTGGAGCTCCATCTTGCTGGAAGTAAACTGGGAAGTTACCTTCCTCGTTTAGCAGGGATGGGAAAATCTCTTCTTGCAACATGTTAAGATACCTTTCGGCATTAAGATTTCCACTGACAAAAATTGGTCCAATAATTCTGTCACCCCATATCCCGGCCCACACCATCACTTTACCGGCACCTTGCATCTTCGTCGGACTCAGCCAGTTAGGGTTAGCATTACTCCAATAACGTATGTTTTGCCGATTAACCTCTCCATTGACGTAAAAATTTGCTTCATCAGTAAACAAGATCTTACGTCAAACGCATATTCTTAGGGTATCTGAAACATAAAAACAAACGTTTAATTTTTCCTATATATGGAAACTTACGGCCCACCCTGTACATCATTTGCATATTTTAAATGCTCATTCGATAAGTCATCTACCCCTGACGCAAAACCAGTCCTTAACTCTTTAATTAACCTCTTTACTTCAGAAAATGATATCAAAGTATTTTCCCTTGTCCCTCCCACAATCGTTTCACTGCAATCTATCTTAAGATTATCCCTACTCACACTATTAAGAATGGTAGAATAGTGGTTTTTCCACAGCTTATCATTTTGTGTATATATAAAACATTTAAATAAAAAGTTGATAAATAAAAAATATGTTTTAGTACAGTATTTTATTAATATGAAATAATAACGTGCCAGTGATACTGAAACGGATGTAAGAATCAGTCGGATGTAAGAATCAATTTATTCTGGTACAAAAGTGATTCTTACAAGCGGCCTCGACTCTATATATATATATATATATATATAGTCAACAAGCCTAAATGTATATTTTTTAAATTGCAATATGAATATTTGTATTTTCATTTTATCAATTTTTAATTAAATACTGTACGTCAAAATATTTCAATGAATATGGAAGATTTATTCAAGTAAAATTTTTTTTTCCCAATACAGTATTAAATAAACTAAATGTATATCTCTTTCATGCTAAAAATATGATCATTTTTAGTGTAATCGCTTATATATACTGTGTACATATACATTTTTTACACACAGACCTTGCATGAAACAAGGAACTCGTCTGGGAAAATTAAATCCAGTATATACACAGGGTGGTCCATTTAAAACCGTACCCAAATTAAAAATTGTTTGTAATTTGGGTACGGTTTTAAATGGATCACCCGATATATATATATATAATATATTATATATATATATATACAGGGTGTCCCATAAGTCTGGAACCATAGGGTAAAATAAGTAATTCATGTTTTTCCGTTTATGCAAGTGCCCATGGTGTCTTTGAGTAAGAAAGAACGCATCCAGGTAATTCTGCTCGTAGGAAGTCGGAGTCAAAGGGAGGTCGCTGAGGAATTTAACAGATTGCATCCGGACCGCGCGCCGATAACACACAGCTGTGTCGGCAAATTTGTAGCAAAGTTCAGGGAAACGGGATCCATAGGAGATAAACCACGCAGTGGACCTCCGAGGACATCCACCGACGATGACACAGCCGCCACCATCCTCGCTCATTTCACAAACAGTCCCCAAAAATCTATTCGGCGGTTGTCCGCTGAGACAGGAGTGTCGAAAAGCAGTATCCACCGCATTCTTCAAGCACACAAATCGCATCCTTACAAACTTCAAAACCTGCAGAAATTAAGCGAAGATGATCCAGACCGACGGATGGAATTTTGTGAATGGGCTACGGAACACTGTGCTCAAAATGCCAATTTCCCGTCCACCGTTCTGTTCAGTGATGAGGCTGTTTTTTACGCAAATGGTGAGGTGAACCGACAGAACACCCGCTACTGGTCACAAGACAACTCTCACTGGTTTACTGCTTCAAATGAATAAGGTGTCGCTTGTGTGATGGTATGGTGTGGCATTTGGAAAGACCGTATCATAGGACCGTTGTGTTTTGATGACACTGTCACAGGAAACCCCTACTTGCGTATGCTCAACGAGGAAGCATTCCCCAGTGTCTTGAACATAGATGGGGATTTCCCAACATGGTTTCAGCAGGATGGTGCTCCTGCCCATTACAGAATCCGGGTAAGAGAGTGGCTGCACCGACAGTTCCCTGGTCATTGGATAGGAAGTCGAGGGCCTGTGGAGTGGCCGGAAAGGAGCCCCGATCTCACCCCGTTGGATTTTTATCTCTGCGGTCACTTGAAGGCGTTGGTCTACGCGGAGAAAATTCAGAGTGTTGCACATTTGCGGGAGCGCATCATCGACGCATGTAACACCATCACTCCTGATACCATTCGCCGTGTGTTTGCTGACTGGATATCTCGTCTGCCTTCGTGTATCAATAATAATGGTGGACACATTGAACACGTTCTGTGAATAAAAGCCGTTTTTATTGCCGTTTTTATCATTTTGCCCTATGGTTCCACACTTATGGGACACCCTGTATATATATATATATATATATATATATATGAGATTGAACTTAGAATGGTCCCCTGAGGTTTTTTATGATACACACAGACCGTGCATGGAACAAGGAACTCTTCTCGGAAAATTAAATCCACTATAGTCCGAATAAGTAATGATAATGAGAAACACTATAGTTTTTTTCTTTTTCATGATGTTAGCCCGACGTGGGCAACGGGTCACTCGCAAAGAGGCATCCAAAATATAGCTTCCCTTACCAGCTATCTGCAAAGCAGATAGATCCTGTCCCAAAGCTGGATGCTATCTGAATGAACGTGTTCTCTTCCTGCCAGTAGTATGAGTGAAAAAATGGGAGAGTGAAATTGCAATGTTGCAAATGTCGATCAATGTTGCAAATGGAGGGTTAGGAGTAATGTTGCAAATGGGGATATTGCAACAAGGGGAGGGGTTATGGACCAATTGGGGTGGGGGTAGCCCCCCAAGTTGCATGAAGGGGAAGGGTTATGCAACAAGGGTTAGGAGAAACCCCCAAATTGCATGAAGGGGGAGCTTTGGGGGAGGTAGGACAGCCTCACCCGCAAAGTGTATCCTAACCTAAGAAGGTAAGACTTAACCTAAGAAGGGGAGAGAGAGAGAGAGAGAGAGAGAGAGAGAGAGAGAGAGAGAGAGAGAGAGAGACCATGTTTTCGCCTGGCAACAGCCAGAAGCATAATACGAGCTTAGGGTAGCAGCATCTGTTATATAGAAGGTCGGGGGTTGCCAGATAGCGCCATTTATTTATATATGTGGGGTTCCAGTTATTTATTTTAATTATTTATATATGGAGGGTTGCCAGATGTTTATTTTAATTATTTATTTTTTAAAGGTAAGAGAAAGATGCTTTCAATGCTTAGAGGGGGTTGCCAGTTATTGAATTTATTTGTTTATATATGGAACGTTTGCCGGTTATTGAATTTATTTGTTTTTATATCGAGGGTTGCCAGAGAGCACCATTTATTTTAATTATTTATTTATTAAAACTCATCGTGTAAATCCATATCATCTGAGAAAAAATAAATAAATACGAGATAAAATCCAATAACAAACACTGAATGAAAAAACTCTTTAAACAACATATATATATATATATTTATATTGCTGTGCGCAACCCCTTCATTTATGTGGTGCACACCCTTTTCCGATTGCACTTATTTCATACGCGCGTGGTTCGTTTATTTCAGGATGACTCTGCCTATCCACTCGGATGGCCTTTCAGTTGTATACGCATAGTTTCCGTCGGCTTTTGAAGCCAAGTTTGAATTTCAAACTTTCACTGTCAATTTACCGTCAGCTTACAAGAGAAGCCTATTGCAAGGTAGCATAAAATCGACACACTCCCTCTTAGAAAGTTTATTTAACTTCACTCCAATTAAGAGATAAAGTGAAAGAAATATACGGATGTGCGATTACAAATTTTGTTTAAAAAATCAATTTCTTAATTTAAGGAAAATATTTGCAAGTATTTAAGCCTCAAAAAAAACATTTATACAGATGGGTTTTTTCTTTGCATGTAACTTTAGAAACAGCACTAAATTCAAATTTCGTAATCTAAGAAGTTTACAAAAATAGTTTACTTACAAAAATTTTGGAAATTTACTCTCAACAGTTCTGCGCGAGTTCCGCAGATTTTTCCATGAAAAAAGTCCGTCAAATAAATTAGATTACTTCTCACAATAACTGAATGGTCATGCACTAACTTTCCGGGTTTCCACGGAAGCAAGTTCAACACAAGATATTTACTTTTTAATCAGGAAACCTAATATGTCGCAAACTCATGAGTTTAACATTTAATGTGAACAGAAATGAATTTAAAGAAATTTACAAAGTTCTTTTTTGACCAGTTTAACATTTAATGTGAACACAATTGAATTTAACGAAATTTTACAAAGACCTTTTTCGGTCGCTAACAATCAAGCTCTTACACATAAATTTGTGTAAACAAAGGAAATTCAGATGATAGAACAACGTGAGACAATGTCAAATCAACTTAGAAATTTTCAAACATGTCACAGATTTTAAGGAGTTATTCTTACAAGCCACTTTTAACTTTCGGGGACGGATCTACAACTAACTTAGAAATCTAAGTTACACCTTACAATTTGAAGGACTCCGCCTTAAATATTCTGAATGACCTATCAAAAACATTTTCATTACATAAGGTCGTCCCTACGAAAGCTTTCATCCATACATAAGGAAAGAAGGAGCTTCTCTTTTTCCTCACTGGGTGTTACAAGAATCATTGTTCTTTGATTGGATATTGACATTCCCTTCCAAAAAGAAAGCTCCTCCTTTTCCTTAAAAATCAACTTAAAATAAAGTTCTTTCTCCGAAGCCACTTGGTTTCTCAAATTTATGACCAACGTCATGGTCCAATTTAACAAGTGGATTCGAAGTCTGTCTCACAAAAGTTTAACCACGAAGCGAAGAGAAAACAAGCCATTTTACATCTGCACCCGGCCAGATTGTTTCCCCCTCTCTTTGAAGCTAGGGCCGCTCCTCGACCCTGCCATAAATCTCTACCGCAAGGCTGTCGTGGGTTATACCATTAACGTGAGAACACAAAAATAAAAATCGAGCGAACGTTAAACAATCTGGAACATTCTTATTTTTAACCCTGTAACAAGAAACCTATTGATATTCTTCAATAACCATAATCTAAACTACTTTGCTTTAGATATTTAAACAACAAAATCTTAAACTAAAATTTCTGCTCCTATTTTCGTAAGAGATTTCGGGACACAAATTCGCCGTTACCACAATATAGAGGGTGTCCATAAATGATTACCCTGATTAAAGCAAGCTATTTAAATAAACACTCGTATTCAAACACAGTTTTAATCATAAGTAGATAAACATACAGGGTGTCCCATAAGTCCGGCATCATAGGAGAAATTCATATTTTTCTATTTCTACAAACAATAATTCATATTTTTCTCTTTCTACAGGCCATAATGTCTGTGAGCAAGGAAGAACGAATCCAAATAATTCTACTCATAGGAATTCGGAGTCAAAGAGAGGCCGCTGCTGAATTTAACAGACTGCATCCAGACCGCGAGCCAATAACACAGAGTTGTGTTAGCAGACTTGTTGCAAAGTTTAAGGAAACAGGATCCAAAGAAGATAAACCACGCAGTGGACCTTCGAGGAGGTCCACTGACGATGATACAGCGACTGCTATCCTGGCTCATTTTAACAGAAGTCCCAATAAGTCTCTTCGGCCTTTTTTTATTTTTCCTATGATGCCGGACTTATGAGACACCCAGTACAAAGTTTTGATACATAGTTAATGAACTTAATAAGCTTCCACATGTGCACCCTTAGTGGCACGTAAAATGTCTAAACGGTATTCACACTCACGCCACACATTTTCCAACATTTGTGGGTTAACTGTTGCAATTGCATCCGTAATGCGTTCTCGCAATGTCCTGATATCTAGAACAACTGTTGCATAAACCAAATGTTTAACATGACCCCAGAGAAAGAAATCCAGCGGGGTAATGTCTGGTGATCTTGGGGGTCATGGGATTGGCCCGTCCCTGCCAATCCATCGATTTGGAAATGTTGCGTCCAGAGTTTCACGAATAACATGCGCCCAATGAGGGGGTGCCCCATCTTGTTGGAAGATGACAGTTGGCTGCCTGTCCTGCAGCTGGGGGATGGCGTAATTGGTGAACATATCCAGGTACACAGTTGCGGAAACAGTGTTCTCAGCGAAGAAGAAAGGACCAATTATCTGGTCATGCATTAGTCCACACCAGACATTGATCTTCGGACTGCCCCGAATATGCTCCCTTACGGCACGTGGGTTTTCCGTTCCCCAAATACGAACATTGTGTCTGTTGACTCTACCACTAAGATGAAACGTAGCCTCGTCTGAAAAGCAGACACGTAACAAGAAGTCATTATCCTCGTCAATGCTGTTCAAAATGTCAATAGTGAATTGTTCACGTTTTGGACGGTCATCAGGCTTCAGTTCTTGAACAATTTGTACCTTGTAGGCGTGTAACTTCAAACGTTTGTGTAACACCTTGTGCACCGTAGACTTCGGTATCTTTAGTTGGCATGAAGCTTGTCTCACCGATTTCCTTAGTGACCGTGTGAAAGCAGTTTGAATGTTTTCCACCGTCCGATCGGAAACTGATGGTCTACCACTGCTCTTTCCCTTTTCCACGTTTCCAGTTTCCAAGAATTTTTTCATCCACGTCTTAATTAACTTCACATCAGGTGGATTCTTTCCATACTTTGTTCTGAACCTTCGCTGAACACTGACAGGAGATTTTGTTTCTGCAAGCCACACAACACATTGTGCCTTCTCTGTCACAGACGCCATCTTAACTGAACAGCTACTACAGCGCTCCTAGCGGCAAATGCGGTAGACGAAACACACCCGCACAGAAACTCTCTGCGTGTACGAGATCACCTGTAAAAAGAAAACAGATGTGAGATTCGTCATTAAAACATGAGAGCATACTGTTTTCTGGGTAAACATTTATGGACACCCTGTATATATATATATATATATATATATATATATGTACACATAAATATATATATATATATATATATATATATATATATATATATATATATATTCTTAAATAATTGTACAGGAGAAATCTATACACATAATTATATTAAACAATAAATTTTTAACAAACTTCCCGTCTCTTTGAAGTGAGTGAATAGTTTTCCAAATTTTAGCCAACTTCTCATAAGAAATTATACTTAATAATATGCAGTAGATATACCAGGTCGAATTATTTAATGCAGAGGAAGCACGAAAGCAAGCAAGCAAGCAAGCAAACAAACAATCTGAAAATGAAACTTTTTACTTGCACAAAAACTAATAAATCAAAAAGCAGTTCACTTCCATAAGAATTTCAATCTTAATGTACCCACGTCAATTATCCCTATTAAAATTTCTCTCATTACTAATTAGTAATTTTTTAAGCTTTTTACAAATTCAGGATTATTAATAACTCCAGCTTACAACATTAATCCTTCCCTGGCCCATCCTTCATGCATTAAAAAAGTTCTGCTTTACTTTACTCGCAATTCTTTAGTCATCTGTTTTTTATTTTTAAAGCTATTTTCAGTTTAAATTAATTCTCGACCAAAATCACATTGCTTTTTTTAATATAGTGTTTGCGTTTTAAAGATAATCAAATAATTAATTCGTACTTTCATGCTAGTATACTAAAATTGACAATAAACATTATAAATATTCTATGAGACTAATATTTATTTTTCACCTTATTAACTTCCCTATAAATCGAAAGACACGAATTGCCTTCAAAAAACTAAACATTAACTTCTCTTTTTTTATTCCAAAGAAACGATAATTCATGTTTTCAATTAAGGTAAACCTCGATAAGCCACACATACACACACACATTAATAACTGTACAGGAGAAACCTATATACACAATTTTTGGGTAAATCTCAAAACACCAAAAGATTACTCGAAGCATTCAAGAAATTTGTTAAATTTGTTTTAAACAAGAAGGAACGGGACAAAAACGCATAAAAACGAATAAAAACAGTTAGAAACGCGTAAAAGATGACTAACTTAATATTCGAAGAGTGAAAGCATCGCTTAAAAGTTTAAAATAAACTAAGTTTTATAGTTTCAAGCTTATTTTATCCTACTTTATTATTCTATGTTTTTTATAAATAAAATTCCGCGAAATCAGAGTAAAAACAAAGAAGAGGAAGCACGAAATCAAACAAGCAAGCAAACAAAGAAGAGGAAGCACGAAATCAAACAAGCAAGCAAACAGGCAATCTGAAACGAGAAAATCAGTATACTAAAATTGACAATAAATATTATAAATATTCTATGAGAATAATATTCATTTTTCACCTTAATAACTTCCCTATATATCGGAAGACACGAATTGCCTTAAAAAAATAAAAAATAACCTTTTTATTCCAAGAAAGAGTAACATGTACGTTACTTTCTCTTAGATGTGTACGTACGTAAAATGGATTTCTCGTCTCCTCTTTAATAAAAAAAAGTGTGTAGCGGGACAAAATTTGATACACAACAGAATCAGGTGAGTTGCTATAGGCTGCTCTAACGCTACGAACGAGAGATGTAGGAATGCGGATGTCCCACTTTCTAACTGACCGCCTGTTTTCTGTGACAAAATTCTCTCTCTCTCTCTCTCTCTCTACCCCTCTCTCCCCACCTCTCTCTCTCTCTCTACCCCCCTCTCCCCACCTTTCTCTCTCTCTCTCTCTCTCTCTCTCTCTCTCTCTCTCTCTCTCTCTCTCTCTCCTATGGATATGTTCCATTTTAAAAGAACTTATTCTTCCAATACTTCGCGAGTTTTAATAAAACAAAATATTGTAAAGACTTTCAAATTATTTTTAAGACACTTGAAAAATAAAAGATATCACTATTGAGAGAGTAATTCACTTGGTCCATAGATTCTCCTTTTAACTGGAGCCTAACCTAACCTATCTCATCTTGATGATGATGTAATGACCCGCAGTTCAGACCATAGATTCTCCTTGTAACTGTAACCTAACTTACCCTATGGTTCAGACCATAGATTCTTCTTTTAACTAAAACCTAACTTAATCTATCTCATCTTGATGATGATGTAGTGACCCGCGGTTCAAACCACAAATTCTTCATATAACTGGATCCTAACCTAACCTAACCTAATTTAAAGGCTTAAGAAAGAATATAAGGACAATCTAGCCTAAAAAGTACCTTTCTCTAACTAATGGTTTATAAATTGAGATTGTCTCTAGGCCTGATCTTCTTAGGAATCTAACCTAACCTAGGTCTGGGTAGTAGTTGGACGGGAGACCGTGTCCAGATGATGTAGCGACCCATGGTTCGGATTCCATAACCAATGTAACTTAACCTAACCTAACCCATGTTCAAAATGGGAAATCTGAGGATGAAGCTGTGAGGCGTATGAGTGCAAAGAGACTGACGTTTGTTTTTATTTATTAATACAAACAAATTACATAAATTAGAAATATAGAGTATTATAATCAGTGGCGGCTCGTCGGTAGACACTGCGGAACTGCAGCACCCCTAAATTTTTTATTTACAATTGAAATAATCAAGAACATTATAAGGATGAGCTCACTGAATAACTTTTTCAATAACTTTTGAAACTTTTATTCATTGCTCAATGCTCATCCTTTTATTTCTGTAATTATTTCAACCCATTCTTAGAGACAGCACCCCTAGAATTTTTAGTCACGAGCCGCCACTGATTATAATAGTACAAATGCAATCAAATAAGCACAAATAAAGTATTCACACTCATCTTCTGAACAACAAATCGTGCCAGGGTTATAAGAATATTATCGTTGTGGAAATATTTCAAATGTTATATAATAATGGAAAATAAAAATCTTATATAATAATGCATAATACTTGAGGGCACCGTGACAGAGCGTGCGAGTGGGCAGTTCACTCATTCACCTTGAGATGTGAGCATTGGAAATAAATCTGCGGAGAGAATAAGCCAAATTTGATAGACACACGTTCATTATTCGTGAAGGTGACCAATCAGGACTTCATTGCCCAAAGCGTGGGTCCGTTATATCGGTGTTACGACAGCTGATTGGCACACATATTTAACATAGCCCGCCCAGTTACATTGACAACCAATCAACAAAATTACGAACCATCTATTAGTCTTCTGGGGGTAGTGTTTACAGTTGGGAATCATGCATATAAAAGGAAGTAATTTCAGCCTGAACTCACAGCAGTTATTTTACCAGTGAATAAACACACGCATCATGAGTCTGTCACAACAACTTTACAGTTTACCGGCTTTATATGAAGATGGAAACACTGCCCCGGTGGCTACAATTAGTCTTTTTAACGCAACCGATCGGGACGGATTATTTCCAACGCAAACAGTTGATGATATTTGCAATGACGCTCCTTACGATCCGGCGCAAGGGAATGCAGTTGAAATGTGAGTATAAAAATTTATGTACCTGTATTTCTATTGTATTTTATTTTTTGTGGCCTATATTTAACCGCGAACTTTTTAATTATTTTAGTGTTCCTGAGGATGTTATCAGGCGAATGCTCTTGAGCACTGTTCTGTTTCCTTCATGAATATTTCATCATATATAAATATATGTGGAGGGGCTGTAGTAATTTAGTTTCATCTCATTACATTTTATTGTTAAATGTTTCATCAAAATAGCAAGTATCCTCAATTTTTAACTATATTTTAGTTTGCATTAGTAATTAATAATTAATATTAAGGTAAAGTCCTGTTTTCATATTTCTATTCATCAAAAATCTTTGATTTTTTAACTTATAACAATCAAGACTCCTTTGCAAGTTTTAAATAATTTTATAAAATTCCATAATAAATTCTTTTGAAATGTGAAGTTATTCGTCATTTTCTCTTAAAGGTGTCACAAACTTCTCTGAGCGGTTCGAAGATATTATGTGAAAACTCTCTTCATATATATATATACTCTGCTTGTGTTTTTTATGAAAAGCAAATGGGTTTTTATTAAAAAAGATTAAAAAAATGTATGAACTAATCAAATTAATTTAAAATTATCCTTTCTCTTTAAAAGTCCGATGAGAAGCTGACTCGTGTTATACATTCTTTTCGTGATAGCATTGAAGAAACGCATGTCGTGGACCTGAATACGGAGGTACAAGTTTTACCGCGCATTCAATCCAGCGATTGCCACATCATCACCGATATAATTTAAGCTTTTTTATTTTCCTTATGTTTCGGGTAAGAGCTTATTTCCTTTTTCATGTGTTTCGGGTCAGAAGAAGACTCAGTGTATTTTCATCAATTTATTAAATGATAAAAAAATAATGTTTTATAAAATAGTAAAAATTTTTATATCCATCTTAAATTAGCTACAGAATTAAGTGCCGTTACATTTTAAACAAGCTAAAGAATACACAAACTAACATTATTGGAGAAAACATTGATGCATTTATTAATTTTATATATACGAGGAAAACACCATACAACACATCGAGTGCGCACAAACGGGAACCTTTTTTTATTTTCTGCATACCATTTGATCATTCCGCTCAGTGTGACACGGGTCGAATAATTTTTAAAAATTTACAAATTCCTTACCACGTGAAATGTGCATGAGAAATGAAGGCAATACATGCCACATACGTTACAAAAATAGCCCTGGAATCGATAAGGATTCCAGACAATTTTGGGAATGTGTAGCTATTCGAGAAATTTTACAATAATAACGTTATTCCATGGATGAGTCCCGAGTGAATTAAAATAGTACAGGTGGTCCCTATAGCTATCCAATGAACCCCTTCACCACCAATAACATCGGTATTCACAATAAGACCACCGCATTCTCTCGTAGTTGGCAATTTCAATGTTTCATTCTTCGCAAACACACCGATAAATTTGGAGTGACTAATTCATTCACTATTCATTACTCTCTGAAGTGTATTCGCGTCCATTTTAAAAGTCAGTGACAACGCCCCTAAATCTGTAAATTTCTATTAGGGCTTGTGATTCGAGGTATACTAGTACACTAATAGGCGCGTCTAGAGGCTTGGCGAAATCCAATCTGACTGAGATGTTTCCACTCTGCTGTGGACTAAGTGTGTATTTACACTAGCAGGTAAGTCAGGTGTGATGTCAAGCGTATAAAGGTTAAATTGATCGATGACTTCTTTCTGCGTTACCCCAATCCCAAGCTCATCACAAGCACCTGCAATATGGGCCAGATTACTATATGCTCTAGCGCAAAGCGGGAACACAGCGTCTGATGAATAATCCGCATCCATAGCCCCGACCAACGCAACGCCATTGACGTATAGAGTTATATTTTTAAGCCCGAAATTCTGAAATTTAAAGGAATTCTTTTTATATTTTCCATTCACCGAAGTGTGTTCCTGCATTCCAATTAAAATCCTTTTAGGTAGAACTCCCAGGGCCAAGTTTTCTATCTGTTTCGAGGCCAACCCTGCTGCACTGTGTATAGTTTGATCTGTACTCTGTTAATTGGATATTTTACTGTGGCATGTACTAAATTTTTCTCACTTTCTATTTGTTTAGGCGAACTTAATTTCACAGGGCGTACACCAAGGTGTGTTTCAGGTGTGTTTCCATAATATGAATCACAACGGGCTTTACACCTTCTTGATCAGACCCCAGATTTAAACAAATCTCAGAATTCGTGCGGGTGATCTTTATTTTCATATCCACCCCATTCACAAGCAACTTCTCCTGGAATGTGAAGTCTGTATGCAGGCGTCCAAAACACTCGTATATCTTCGTTTTAGAATTTTTAAATTTGACCTTTATACTACTTTTGTCTTTAGTCTGATAATAGCCTTCGGCAGTTAAAAAGGTATCCTTTGCTCCTTTGGAAAAGTTGAGGATAGTTTCCAGATAGGCTCTTAGGGGATAGTACCCCGTTCCTGCCGAGATGTTGACCTGATTTAAATATGCATCACACTGGTTGAATATGGAGTGTAGAAAGTTTGTTTCAGGGTAAACAGCATATTTGTCATCGCAGTCCGTACCATCAGAATGGGCTATACATAGTTTAGCTTACATGTGCACACAGCTTGGATCAAAAACTAAGGTCCTGAGCTAGGTATCACGAATTCTATGGGAGCACTCGGGGAACTAATTGTGTTTAACGGATTAATTTTAGTAAAGTCACTGTGCTCAATAGAAACTTGAGTTGGGGGCATGTCAAAGAGGGACAGCTCCGATTTACAACATTGTGAACTACACCGATGGATGAAGCGTGTCATGACGAGTCAGAAATAGTGACACCTCTCTCGACAAGTAGTAAACAGTCTATGATTCATGAGAGCAATGTCCTTAGCTTATGTCAGTCAAAAAAATTGTCAACCATAGGTTTCATTCGCTCAGAACACTTCTTTTTTGATGTCCTTTTACGTTTAACGCCACGTGCTCGTAACCCCTTCCTTCGGACAGGCCTCTTCTACTTCCCACCACCACGCATTTTTCTCTTTCCATCTTTGATGATTTCGTCCCATGTACGCTTTTAGTGTTTTCTTGAGAGCTTCTTTAGGTTTAGCCCCAGTCATTATGTCTTCTGCTGTGTTAAGACCTGATTGTAGCGCTTTCCTCCCGAGGTATCTGGCGCCCCTGTTCAGCAAGTGGACAAACATACATAGTACGTTTGAAAAAATGGACCCAATTTCACTCCCACGCTGGTATCTCACACCTCGATAGACTGTGAAAGGCTTTCGTTCCATTATAACTCAGTGACTCGAAAGTGCAGCTTCACTGTTAAGCTTCCATCACCGAATGGGAAACTTTTTCCCCCAATCGTTCTTAAATATATTGAGATATTGGTGAATAGATTAGTCGCGACATTCACATAATGGGGTTTGTCATACGTAATGCTCAACCTCCTCCCTCTATGGTTGGGAATGTGAGCAAAGCGCGGCAGGCGTGCCTGGGTATCCCCTACAAACTGGTGCTCCGCTATATGCTGTAAATATAGCACATGTCTAGAGGTGTATAGCCATCACTCAATTTTTCCAATTTCAACTGACACATTAGGCTGGACAAGTCATGTTGTGCCTCGTGAAATATATCTCTTTGGATAGCAGCTCGATATCGCTCATCGGTTATAATTTTGAACACTCCTTTGTCTTTAATATTTCTGTTAGGCTGTGATTTTAGGATCAGAGTATATGCATGTGGATCTTTGTTTACGATTTCGTATACCAAATCAGCCGTATACTAAATCAGCCCGGACCTAGTATTACTACTGTAATGTAATACATAGCAACCCCACTCAGGGCGGTAAGCATGGTTTCATCCCGAGTTACCCCTGCATTTTCACACTCATTACAGTCTCTAAGAACGGTAAAAATGGTTTCTTTATAATCATTACTTAAAGAAAGGACATCCAAGTGAATTTCGTATATTCCAACTTCATACGTATCACTACCTAATTCAATAGGTCCATGGAGTTCTGTTACAAATTTGGCCAAGGTTGTTAGGGTGTACAGACAGAGAAGAAGAGGAAGGGAGTGTGTGTAGAAATGGTTAGGCACCATGTTGCACACTATTTAAGCTTCATTATTGCATCAGCTTTTATATAGGTGTTAAAGCGTTCTGGGTACCCCATTTCACCAGGTACATTTTTCTCTTTCCTAAGCGTTTGCTTCCTAAAACTTTATCAATTTAAACACGTTTTTTACAAAATCAAATGTCACTTTCTGCAACTTCTCGCGTAAAAGCCTCCTGCGATTTCTTCCCTATTCAAATCTTCAACGTAATACAGCATTATCTCACCTTTAGGTCTCATAGCCCTGACTTTAAAAATCTCACGTGTCCAACCTTGCTCAATCCCTTTCGCGAATTTATTTCCCGAACGCGACAGCCTTACATAATCATTGATTTTGAAACGTACAGAGTGTGGCGGTGTCCTAGGAATAACTCTTCTCACATAAGGCTCTCTGCACGTACTTCTTTCTGAAATCTCGTTAGGTGTTGTCCCAATCGTGCGATGGTGTGAGCGGTTGTATTATGAGGCAAATGATTCCAGAATATCTATATAGCTGTATGTGTTTTTATGTGTAAAATACCGGTGCATGCGTTCCTTTATGGTACGTTGAACTCTTTCAGCTAAAGAGGCCTTATTTATAGAATTGCTAGTTTAGTAACTAATATTAAACTCTGACAACATGTTCTAAAAAGCTCGGCCTATAAATTCTTTCCCCATATCCCTAAAAAATAGCCAGGAACCCTGTTTCCTTTCAACATCAACGTTTTGGTGGCTTTATGAACTGTTTCAGGCGATTTATTTTTTAATAGAATTAGCCACAGATATCTAGAGAATACATCTATTATGAATAGGATGCAGCGGTAACCCTCATTATACACTGAATATCTTTGCATGTCTGTTAAATTCGCTTGCCAAATAGAGTCAATAAATGCCGTTGTTGTCTTGGCTGTTTTAAACCTTTTTCTCACAGGCTTATGAAGTGTATAAGCGTCCTGCTCCCGCAAAAACCTCTCAACATCTTTTTCCCTACTCCATTGTAAACACTTCTGTACAGTCTATCAAAGCCTTCGTAGGAGGCGGTCTAGAAATGTCGTAATAACGTTTTCTTAGTATGTTAGCCATCTGCGTATTCTAGAAGCACTTGGAGATGGTTGATCGTTGTTGTTGTTTGGGCTCTTCTTTTTACTCTTCAGAGGTGCTACCACTGGGGAGGGGATGGCGTTCTCAGTTGTGGCACATGCGAGGCATGTTCCAAGTCTTTTAACCTGTTCAGATTTCCTATCAATGTTTTGGGGACATTTATTTGTTGTAGTCGGACCCAGGTCCTATGTCACCATGCTCATCGTTGTCCGTGCTGTACCTAATACTACGGGGATCTCTATCGGATTCTTATAATTTTCGTACTCGTGAACAAACTTCTGCAGAGCTTATTGGTATAAGATTTTTTTCTCATCAGGTGTTTTTTCACTGTTTAATAGGGCTAATAATTTGCTTTCCATTCTTTTAAGCATGCTTTTACGGGGTCTTAGAACCACTGTCTTCCTTATATCAATCTAGTCAGTAAAGGACCCAAAACTGAAAATAGATGGGGAGGAATGACTCCCCTCTTTGTACAATAATTATTTTTTCTTTCCCACAGTCTGACTTTTACGAGCAAGTGTAGGTATATGTTCTTGTAACGGCGGAGGCGACCCTTCTAACGGTGTTTCATTGACACATTGCAATTTATAACGTTAAGACAGATTTCACAGATGCATTTTGAAAAGTCGGAGTCGATATTTTTAGCAAACATCTGTTGCATTACCCGGGGCAGTCGATCATACATTTTTATTAATTCATAGTATTTCTTTAGCCTCTTTGTCATTCTGGAATATACACCGTTTGAGGCGCGTTTGGAAATATATTCTTTCTTACACGCACCCTAAACGTGTTTCGCAGATGAAGGTCAGAAAGCAAATATCCGTAACGTTGACTTGTAGCTTCTTTATAAACTTCCAAAAACTCTTTACGCTGATTCGGGAACATTTGATTGGCTAATACTCCAATTTGTGACACATCTCTACGTTGCGCGAATAAGACTAGATATTGTGTATTTAACGACACATCGTGCAAGTATTTATTTTTGAAAAATAGATTTGATTGATGAACAACACGCTTATGTTAAGATGGTGGGAGAACACTGTAAATGTCTCGGCAAACGTTTTATCTATTTCCAACATGAGATCTTAAATTTCAATGACTGTATGTTCATTCCCCTTTAACGAATTAACGTCATTTCCACCTTTGTGGAACAAAATATCATCTTGGTACTCATTGACCACTGATTTACAAAATATAATAAAAATTTAAGGTGTGTTCCCTATATTCTACAGTCTTGTTTCTATTCTACAGTCTGTTTCTATTCTACAGTTTGTTTCTTCCACAGAACCGTGAATGACGATGAGTTACAGCATCATGTCCCCATCAGCGACATTATAGATAACCCCGATGACAGTGTAGTTGTTGTCACAGACTCTATACCTGCTGACGAACCCACACCAGCGACACCTGTAACACCACCACGCGACAATTCAAAGCGGAGGCATGATGAAGAGCCTTCCACGTCAGGTATAAAGCATGCCAGAAGTGCATCGGTTGTTAGACCCCCAGTAATAGAGCCTCAACCCTCTATGTCTTACGACACAACCACCACACTAGTTCCTTCCTCAAATAAAGTTGTAGTCCCTTATTCCTGTTTAATTCCGGGTACATCCTCCACAACAGCAGCAGCTTCTCGTGCTGTAGAGGATGGCGTACCGCTACCCCCACCCCAGCCAAGACTAGAAATCGGTACGTAGTCAGGGTTGACCCTGGATCCATGTATAGCAATGGTGTTGAACGCGGACTACGGCGCGTAGTTGAACGTATTGTGGAGTTTGCCCTTCAGAACCGCGAAGAATATAAAGTCAGGAGGATGTTTCCTTCAGGTTCGGGTCAGATGATGGGATGTAGATGATTTTTGGGTAGTAATACCATTCAGACTCTTGACAGCTGTAGATATAGAGTATATATTAGGCCGTATAATGCAGACCTCTCAGAATAGTACAGCCTTCAATATGGACAACTTTCACGGTAGATATTGACCGTGTATTCCGTGTTGCGGGTCATAGTGCCACACCTTATACTCTTAACTTCAATTTTCAGGCTATTTATAAACGGCATATAAACTCCGTTTATATACCGCGGCTTTATATCATTAGTCTTGGCCCATATGTTTACTGTACTAAATACACGGACGCAATGTTTACGGTTGTGCACGTGCTCGTAAAGTGGCTTCAGATTGCAAGCTTCAGTTTGATTGTAATATGGGTCCTGAAGAGCTGAGATGGGCAGACCAGGAAATGAATGTTCGTATAGCTGTATTTGGAATGGATGATCGTCGTAGGACCGTGTATATTTTTAAAACCAGTGTGAGAAATCGTACAAGACCCCTACATATTTTAGGGCTGTCAGGGTTAACGTATCTCCGCATCCGCAATATAAGGGACTTTTACGCGAGTTATTATAAAAGTCGAAAATATGGAAGGCATCATGATTCATGTAAGGGGTGTATCGAGTTTGTGGATGATATAGTGAAACATTTTAAGGATTTCCACATGGTATATGAGTAGTATAAAATCTCCAAATGTGAAAGCCGTGTAGTTGAAGCTGAGAAGAGGGATTGTAATGTGTGTAGACGTACATTTTTCAATAATAATTGTTTTGAGTTCCATTCAATTGGTACCTGCAGGAAATTGAGAATCTGTGAATGTGGTATGTTTCATATGATGGATAATTGGGGATAATTGGCCTAAAAATAGACCTTGTATAACTGTGTACTACGATATAGAAACATTTACGGGTGCTGAAACCAGTGAGGTTATCCCGCATCTATTTGTAAGTCAGACTATCTGCGATGAGTGCATGGAAGTCGAGTGTGATGAGTATCACAAATGTGGTAAACGGAAAAACGTTTATAAAACGATTGCACACAACAGCCCTGTGAAACTCTTTATATCCCAGGACCTATATTGTCAAGTTAGCAGATAAGTTCAAAAAAATGACTGTATATTCTTGCCCATAACGGGGCAAAATTTGACACACAGTTGCTTTATAAGGAACAGCTTCAGCACGATTCATCTGAGATATTTACAGGTGATCCCTTGAAAAGAGGAAACAAACTTATACAGATGCACATAAGAGGTAATGTACAGTTTAAAGACGCTTTATGATTCACACCTTGTAAATTAGCCAAGCTACCCAAGATAATGGGCGTCGCAGCCGAAGTTTCCAAAGGGTATTTCCCTTACACTTTTCTCACTAGCGATACTTTAAATTACGTGGGACTACCTCCACTCAAACATTAATTTAACTCTGAATGTATGAGTACAGGTGAACGCGAAGATTTTGACCGCTACTATAACAGATATTCCTTACAATATAGCGGCTGAATGTGAGGGTTATTGCGTGAATGATGTGCGCGTGTTAGAGTATGTTCCTTGGCCTTTAGAATGATGTACATATACCGTTTCAAATGCGATCCGTTGCAAGTCGCAACCACGATCGTCTCATTGTGCTTTACGGTGTTCAAGAACAATTTCATGCCTAAAGACACCTTAGCCGTCATTCACAGAAACAACCCTCGCAGAGATGGGCACAAGGCTATTTGCTGAGCTCATACACAAAGCCCCAGACCGGAGTGTATATATAATGCATGCCCACAACACGGGGAAAGTACCCATTAAGGTTAATGGTCGTGTTTTTTGGGTTGATGGTTTAAGCGAAAACCGTGCCACTGGTGAGAAGACTGTGTACTCCTTTAACGGCTGTTGGTAGCACGGATTCCCCCGTCCTTAGTGCGGGATCGTAGGAGATATCCACGGTAGATCCCTGCCGACAGTCTTGCATGGACCCGCACCCGCGATCAGCTTAAGCACCCAGTTCACTCACAAGATATTGTGGGAGCATGAGTATGATGCATGGATGGAAACAGATGGACAGTACCGTGAAGAGATAAACACGATCAAGCGTTTAATGGTGTTGGATCCTCTCAAATGCGGTGATAGCTTGTTCGAAGGGCGTACAAATCCCTTCAAGCTATACTTTCCGCGTACGGATGCCGTGAAACTCCATTACTACGACTTCTGTTCTTTATACCCCTACGTGATGAAGAACAATCCGTACCCCGTAGGTGCACCTGAAAAACTGGTAGGACCAGCCCTACCCACCTTCGAGGAGTTCTCAGCAAATTTGAACAAGAACTATTTCTTTCGTAGATTTGCTCCCCCCTCGCGATTTATAGATGCCGATCTTACCCGTCGTTATAGATCACAAACTCATGTTTCCCCTGTGCGTGAAGTGCGCAAAGGAGAACAATAGGACTTGTAATCACACAACCAACCAGAGTAAGATCAGCGGCGTATATACAAGCTATGAGCTGTCCCTAGCCGTTCGCTATGGCTACAGATTATTGAAGATATATGAGGTGTGGAGGTTTCAGAAGCTACCCAACCTTTTCACGCCATATATAAACACTTTTTTGAAGGATAAGGTAGAAGCATCAGAGTATCCGCGAGGAGTTGATACTGAAGATGAAAAATCGGCTTTTATTTAACGTTACCTTGATCGTGAAGGGATACAACTTGACCGTTCCCAAATTGTAAAGAACTGTAGGCAAGCGCTTTAGTGCAAAGTTGTGACTGAATAGTCTTTGAGGAAAATTTGCACAGAATACAGAAAAGGGGAACGTTCACCTTGCCCATAGTTATAAGGAGGTGTGGGACTATGCCAACGCTCCTGATAGAGTTCATGGAGATCGTGAATGTAGGTAATACGTACATAATAAAGTACATTACCGAATTGGCCACAGACACATCGCGTGTTACAAACATACCTGTAGCCAGCTCCACAACGGCATACGGACGCATCAAACTTTGGGGTATATTGCATTCTCTTGGGCGGAGGGTTCTGTCCGTCGACACAGATGGCGTGTATTCACCCTCCCTCGCTGTGACTATCACACTACCTCTTGGTAAATTTCTGGGAGAGTTGACT
Organism: Bathynomus jamesi; assembly: GCA_023014485.1. NCBI lineage: Eukaryota > Metazoa > Arthropoda > Malacostraca > Isopoda > Cirolanidae > Bathynomus > Bathynomus jamesi. Next base: position 1,169,047 of record JAJOZX010000590.1, read on the forward strand.
GATGAGATCAAGGATGAGTATGGGGACATCGCATACGCTGACACTTTTTTCTCAAGAGGTCCAAAAACTTATGGGGTACGGGTGAGGGTGGGGGAGGATATGAAATATATCGTGAAGGCTAAGGCATCACGCTTAACCAGGCGAACCGCCGGGTCGTTAACTGACTCGTTGAAGGATCTAGTGTGCTTGGAAGATGAGGGCGACCAGCCATCCCAACTGACTGTAGAGACCAACAATTTTCAGGCGCAGAAGCTGGGGGGGGCGTGAAGAAACTTTGGGGTACGAAGGTATGCCGTAACACCTATAGGAAACGTTACCAGATGGCTGGTATCTATGATACCGCACCCTTTGTATATCATAAAAATTTATTGTTATTTATATATTTATATATATATATATGTATATATATATGTCTATTTACTTGTTAACGATATGTTTATTATTTATTACACGTATTTTATATATATATTATATATATATATATATATATATATATATATATATATACCTTGAATAATTAGGTGATATGTTTACTAAATAAGTCGTGTTTTTCAGTTAGCGTTTCATTTTCTCCTTTGTGTGTGTGTGTGCGTGTGTGTGGGTGTGTGTGTGTACAAGAAAAGTCCTAAGCTCCGCCCTCTCTATGATCGATCAATGGTCACGTGACTCCTGCTACTACCTGGGCATATCTTTACCCCTGCGTGTTCAGTTGACCGCTGCAAGCCCTGGATCTCAGACGTGCATTTTAAGAAATCTCACGTAGACGGAAAATAGTGATGGCTGCCTTTAATACTGCATGCTCGACGTTTATGAAGTGGTATTCGGTAAAGTGTGAAGATGTGGTGGATACTGTAAAACTCCCTATTCCACCCTCCTTTGATACTTTTGAGGCTACATTGAACCGTGCGAAGCTTGAGGAATAAGAGGTTCAAATATTCTACGGCTATTCTGGTGAGAGCATTGCAGGATTTCGTGGTACGAACGATGTAATAGACTATGTTCTCGGACTAAAATGTATAAAAACTTACATATAACATGAAGTGGAAGAAACAAGACGTGCAGAAGAGAAGCAACGGTTATGGTTAGTGAGTCTTGTTGATGATTGGTGCGACAAGCGATATTATATCATGTTTCATCATACCGAGTACTCGTACTCTGCGGCTGAGAATGTAAATCTTGTCATAATAGAGATCTGAAGTATTTTTTCCACTACATTAATATATATCATGACGAGGTTTGTAGTGACGTTGTGGCTAAAGGCCTGCGTGAGTTTTTAATAGAATTTAGGGAGCAGTATCTTCTGCTAAGCAAAAATGAAAAATATGGGCACATGTTTCTCTCAAATGGTGCCCCGGAGTGTGAATAAAATGTGTTTAGTTCGTGAAAATCCCCCTGAACGAAAATATCTGGTGCGTATTCTGGGGAGTGGGAGTGATAAAACATTAAAGCCGATATTACTTCATGTGTCTGATAAATTCTCTAAACGAATGACCAGTAAAATGGGATAAAGGTATTCACATGATTCTTTCACGTCGGAACAACACCGTACACGTTTCATCAACTTATGGTGTGACTCACTTCCCCACACCTCCCGTAGAGCCGACCCGCCCATCTGTTCCTCATAGTCATCTCAGAGCTTGAACCAACTGTACGTGCACTCCTCACAACAGAATACGATGGAGCTTCCGTTGAGCAGCATTCTCAATGCCGTGTACGATGTGTCCGTGACGAAGTCATTGCGCGTGTTCAGGCGTAAAACCGGTGCCATTAACTAAGTGTTGAGGAGATGAATAGAGTCTTCGTGGTAGTTGAGAAGTGGAGCGAGGATCGTTATAAAATACCCGCAGGTGTAGGTACAAGAAGAGAACAGATTAGTGATACCCCCTCATATGACATTCTTTGTACGTTGTGTATAATTAACGATCAGCCATGCATTGATATACGGCTGATGTAGAAGAATGCGTCTGATAATAACGTTCTTGTCCCTACACGAAACCGATTAATCCTCGACAGAATGTTTGAAATCGTCGGTTTCCGCAAGCTGAAGCCTATATTAGTTGCGCGTGTTACGGATATGATTTATTTTGATACGGTTCTTGAATACGCATACACCGCTCTACTCGAAGGGTTTACCGAGTGTAGGACTGAACAAGGCGAGAATGGTCTGGAACTGGATGCTTATTTAACCCTTAACCGCCGAGGTCTATTTATTTCAATTATTTTTTAAAAATATATTAATAATTGTGGTAAATGAGATGCAAAGAAGCAGTGTAGGCATTAAAATTTATACTTCTTCTTTTATTTATATTTTTAATGAAGGTGGATGAAATCGGGCACCACGGCACATGGAGCTAAAAATATGTGAAACTCAACGGAGAATAAAACATTGAATTCAACTCAAAAATTTTATTAACATATTATAAACTATTACATCAAACATATTAAATGGGTTTGGAATTGCATATTACATTTATATATACTATTACAATTGAATCAGGATATGGAATTTATTGATTCCTAATATGAAATTCTGTGAAACATTTGTTTATTTGTGCAATGCACAAATAAACATTACATTTTTGGCAGAATGTTACAATTCGTCTCTTGCAACCAACCATTTTACACATATGCCTAACAGAACCAACATGAGGCAAATGATGGAGACCATCATATCGTACATCAATATCAGGTAGAGGTAAGCCCTGATTCCCAACTTTTTTGGGGGGTTGTTCGATAGATGGTCTCTTTCTTTTGCTTGTTTGTGTCACTTTCCCAGCAAACATCAAAGCCTTAGCTACCCTAACTTTAAAATATGATAACTTATTTTGCTTTCTAGGAGGAATATCCATAGCATTGCATGACCTCTTGTACATTAGCCAAGCATTGACTAATGCCATGTCAAACAAATGCCAAATAATTCTGTGGTAATATTTTTTTGATTTGAATGAGAATCTATAGAGAGAAACCATCTGGTCATGTAAGTCTACCCCACCCATTGCTTTGTTGTACTCATGTACAGTATTTGGACAAGTTATTGTTACATTCTCCTTTGTCTTACGATCAAACCTTTCCTTTTCAACAACAGGATACGCTGTGGCAAAAGTTGATAACACATGAACAGCCCTGCTGTCAAACCATTTGATTGCTGTTACCCTTTCCCCATCCACATTTGCATCCCATTTCTCAAAAGTACTTCTACCTTTAGCCTGCATTTCTTTATCTGAAGAAAATGTGAGACCTGGCAACCTTCTTGACTGAACAGTGCCACAAGACCATATTTTACGTTTTGCTAAGCAAACTTGCAATGGCAAAGATGTAAACCAATTATCATAAAACAGTCTGTATCCTTTGCCATTTGGAATGCTTTGAGCTAAATGCAAAACTATATTTGAACTAGCCCCAAGATCAGGAACTGTAGGGTCATCAACTGGTTGAATCTTTCCAGTGTATGGAATAAAATCGTACACCATTCCCTCTTTGTCAGCTAACACAAAAAATTTGAAACCCCATTTGTGCGGTTTCTTTGGGATATATTGTTTTAGTGCAGAATGGCCTTTGAATGGAATGATAGACTCATCTATGCATATATCTCTGATCATTGGAATTTCTTTAAATTTAGCTCTCAAATGTTCCACGAAGGGGCGTACTTTAGCTATTTTATCACCACCAGACAGCTGAGAATTATCTACAAAATGAATATTACTTTTTATCTCTTCCCACCTATCACGAGTCATCAAGCTTGTGTAACGCTCATCTTTCATACCATCATTCCAGTGCTCACGAGTATTACTTATTTTACAGAGGCTAAACCAAATAGACAGTCCCAGCCACTGCTCAAATTCTTCCCTAGTCAATTTTAGAGGACGATTTACATTTTTCTGCACAGAATATAAATTACTTTGACTAACAATAATATCAAGAATATCTTTATCAATAAATTTCGAAAAAAACTGAAATGGGCTCACTAAGTCATCCTCGATATTTTCTGATACGCGAGAGTCATTTTCAAAGTCTGGTTCAGGTGGAATAGGCTGTCGACTGGTAACTTTTTTCCAGATAGGGGTACGCTTCTGCGAAGTCTGCTTTCGCCTTTTCTCGTTAGATACAGACAAGGGTGAATGGTTTTCGACGCATAAGACAACTGTGCTAGAAGACAAAATATCGTCCTCTGATTCACATTCTGAAGCTGTACCTTTATAGAAAAAAAAGTTCAAGTTAGAAATATAGTTTTTCATCCAATATTTTACTACAGAGGGGATGTAAGAGTGTTTGTATTATAGAGATTTAATTGACTATACTCTCCTGTATTCAGTATTTATTATTCATTTATATTAATTCTGTAGCTATCTACTTTTGAAAAAAATATGAAAAGCTTACTTGACTCGTTAGGTCTGAACTCTTCTAAATTTTCTCTTTCATCTCCTTCTGATATGGCCTCTTCATCACTTGTTGCAGCAACTGTACAATAGCGTGACTTCTTGTTACAGTTTCCAGCATAAAAGTTACCAATTGCTGTAGAAATTGATGCATGTCCAGAAGATTCACTTGTTTCTAGAAGCAAATTGGAAAAAAAATTACTACAACTTATGAATTGCCATCTGCTCTTTATGACACACACACACACACACACACATTTATATATATATATTAATTTATATATTAATTTATTTATGCATTTATTTCAAACTCTCCATGAAATAATTAAATCAAATGAATTATTTTCCCCCTAAAATTCATTTTTATAAAAAAGCGTGTTGCGGGGAAACCCTTCTAAACCCGTGCTGATCGTTTTCGAGCACCATGTTCTAGATCATCTAATGATAGTACAAGTAATTTTATACTCTAAATTTTACTCTAAATATAGTCTAAAATATATATTTGAGAGCTACAAATTATTATAGAACTATATCTTACCTGGTAATGATTCCATGGTCTGGTAAAGTTAGGTCCGTGGACTGCATCACCAACATCTGCTGCAGCGTTACCTATAATGGCGCTAAATTCTAACAATTTTAAATTTCGCGGATTGCTTGGTAACTCCACAGAGTTGCCCGAAAACAGCCATCACGGCGTACCCGACAAAAACGCAACAATTTTGGATATATTTCCATTTTTATTTTGGTGTCCGATAACGGACACTACGGCGGTAAAGGGTTAAAAGGTTTAGACTTTAGACTCTTCGAAATATCCTGAACTTTGGTACAAAGGACTTGAGTGGTTCAGGGCTGAGCTAGCCTACACCGTTCACCCTGAAGAATTGTTTCTTTATATAATGAGCAGCTGTCTTTACGATTTAGAAGATTATTTGAACTGCCCTTATGCATTGTGAAGATAGGTTTACGATTGAAAAGCTCGGATCGGTAAGAAAAAACCTTCGATTGGAAATTAGTGTTTATAAACTTGAATTTAATAATGATGTTGTGGCTAACGATGTCCTCTTTGTGCGTGCTTTTGATTGTATTCTGGCCGTGTTTAAAGATAACTTACCAACCGAATGTAAAGTGGGCACAAAAATAGTTTTGAACGAATTGAAGGCCATTTACATCGAGTATAGGCATCCCTATAACTTGATCGGTGAAATAATGTTAAATTGTATTTATTGCATAGTGCAAAGCAACAATGATATAACGGTAGGCTCGATCACGTGCGAGTTTAGTATTTTAGTTAAGCGCAGAAGAACATAAAGTGCATGTATTTTGAGAGTTATATATATTATTTTTTTGATTATATATATATATTCTTCCTTCAACTTGTTGATTTCTTATACTATTATTATTTTTTGATTGTATATATATTCTTCGTTCAACTTGTGTATTTCTTATACTACTATTATTAGTTTTTATTTATTTATATATATATATATATATATATATACACATATATATTCCTCGTTTAAACTGTTTAGAATTAACTAATTTGATTGTATATTTATTTTCTATATAGTTCATGAAATTATTTCCGATAATTCATCTAAATAAACAAAATGATGTAATGGTGTTTTATTTAATTCTTTTGGTTGTACATATAACGATATTATTATTTAATTATATATATACCAAATCGCAGGTTATGACTTTTACACCGACTGGCTGCTTAAGACTTCTAAGCCAACTTTCTAGAATATATGCTTTAATTAAATAAATAGTGCAATGTGGCAACTCAAAAATAATAATGTGCACCTTAACAAGCTATTTACGTCTTCTACGCCAGATTAAGCCTTCTACGCCAGATTAAGCCTTCTACGCCAACTGGCTGATTAGGACCTTCTAAGCCATGTGCAAAGACCAAGAGCTTTATTATGCGTTTGGGGGAGGGGGAGAAGGGGTCTTGCAACAAGGGGAAGGGGGTCTTGTATTATTAATCAACATTTGCAACATTGCAATTACACTCTCCCATTTTGCGGCCACACTACTATGCCAAATGGGCTACGGCGTGGCTAGTGTCGTAACATCGCTTCCCATCGATCCGCGAACTTAATCAACATTCGGCCGGAAGAGTTATATCATGGAAGACTGTCCTCTGTCTTCAGATTACGTGGAGATTCATGGCTCAGATCCCACGTAAAAGTGTTGCGGAGGAGGTTAAACAACCCCAACTTTACATTTGTTGCCAAATGATGTTATATTCTTGCAATTACACATTCCTATATTGCAATTCATCCTTTTTATTTCATAGAGGCTTTACCGCTCTTTCCCTCTGGACATCATATTGTCAACTTATCTTTCCAGTAGATGCGCAACTGCCCTGATGAGGTCGCCAACCAAAAACTAACCAAAGACTAAAATTTAAATGTTGGTTATCTACTCTCGGAATACGAGGCCTAAAACTTTATAATGTTCTGCTCAAAGAACTGAGGAACATCCAGCACACCAATCTGAATAATTTTAAAAACCAGCTGGACGGGTTCCTATGCAAAGTTCCTGACCAACCACGCGTGGCTGGCTACGATGGGAGGAGGAGATCGGGAAACAATTCCCTCCTCCACCAAATCCCGCAAATGAGGCGGGATGCTGCAGAGGGGTCGACCGTAGGTCGATCTTGAACCGTCGTTCAAACCCTCATAAAATAAGCATAAACAAAGATTCGTACAAGAATTTTAAACTTGTGAGTTGTGACTGGGCAAATTCGAGAGATCAAACAATACATCCAGTGAATGCAACTTTAAACAAAATAATTAATTTATACTTTCTGAAACGACGACCTGCACGGCTTATTAATATCAGAGTAGAGGTTGTAGACTTTTTCTTGGTAAAATAACTCTAAAATGTATTTGAGAATGGACTTATTGGCAGAATGGAGTTATCTGAATTATTAGATAATGCATAGTAATGAGGTTTTTTTACATAAATTTTAAATAACGGTGAACCAAAAGTAGGTGGACAGTAGGTTGAATACGGTTTGTGTTATATTATATTATAACTATGGTGTTCATTATAACTATGGTGTTTGTGTTATATTATATTAAATATTATAACTAAATTTATTTAAATTTTATTTTGTATTATAGTATACAAAAAAATTAAATATGTATTCTCAAAATAAACGTTATCATTTACTGTCCACCTACATTTGGTTCACCCTATATATAAAAACAGAGAGATAAAGTACACAGAGATTATCTGTAACAAGTTTCAAACATAAGTTATATATATATATATATATATATATAATATATATATATATATATATATAATATATATATATATATATATATATTTATATATATATATATATAGGGTGTCTCAAATATACGAATGGAGGATTTCGGGTCGGTGCGACGCTTGCCCGTATTACACCTTTATAAAGGATTGTTATCACAAAATTTGACTGCTGTAGGAGGATTTTTAGGGGTCACTCAAGTTCGCCACTTCTGTTTCACTTATACAAGATTTTCTTCTCTTTCGCAGGTGATGGTTACTAGAGCAGGAAACCAGTTGTGGTTGCTGGACAAGGCCCCAATTGCAGCGATTGTTTGTCCACGACTTCCATCGAAGGAGCAATGCCTGCTCCTTTACTTCCACCAAGACCAAGAGGGAAGGAAGACCAAATCGGAGAGCATTCGCCTGTTGGTGGAAACCATCTGGCCCATCTGGGAGAAGGCCAACATTAGGGTGGAGTGAAAATGGCCCAAAAATTTATTTTTGTGAATTTTAACTTACTTGAGGTTTTAAAAGTTGCCAATGGACTAATAGAACAATATGCAAAAACGTTTATTAAAATCAGACAATCTTTTGATCGACCACCAGACGTTATAAGTTTACAATAATATACGATTTTACACAAAAATACCTAAAATACGAGTAAACATCAGACTATATATTTTTAGTTATTTTGGCACACTATTATGCTAACGATAGAGTCTGAGTTATGCATGCATGGTTAATTCAGAATTGATAGTCACGTTTAGACTCAAGTTTCGGCATAAGCTGCCGAGAAGCGACGCTGGCCCGAATAAATCCATGGCGGGACGTCTCGCCACACCCAGCGGCTGAAGCTTCGGTAACTAGGTTCACGCATCTTTCCACCGCCTGTGTGTGACAAGGGAAGCGAGGGAAGAGGACACTTGGTGAAATTTGAGCAGAGATCATGTCGTTCAATTCGTTGTCCGTCATATCCATCGTAACAGGAGGCTCCGTCACGGTCAAAGTCTGCCAATCGACCATGTCCTGGTATTCGGTCGCGTCGAGGTTGAGCGGTGGCACTCGAAACCTGCGGATTTTGTTTGCAGACACATGTGATCTTGCCTTCATGATTCTTCTGAGTCCGAGTTCCCTTATATGTGGTCGCTCATCTGTGATCATGGCTAATAGCACGTTCTCGGGGTGTCCGCAGAAGCCGTTTCGCCGAATCACCGGGTCGACGACTTTCTTTAGAGAGGAGCTGAGGTACCGTGTTCTCACCATCATCCCGTGCAGATGTTTGGCTCCATCTTTGCATGATGGCTGCGTCTTGATGGCGAACCATGTTGGGGCGTAGACCCGGATGATGAATGTGACAAGAGTTTTGATGTTGTTGGATGGTGCATCGAGGCCAACATAGAGGCGGAGGATTCTGTTGGCAGTTGTCAACCATCGCGAGTGGTTCAATGGTCCCGGTTTTCGCAATGCTAGATCACAGGGACAGTGTCCTTCACTGACAGCTTGACACATCTGCCACAGGTACTGCTGGTCAGTGCTCAGGTCCTTCACGTCAACATGCGGCAGTGGCTGTAATGGAGATATAGGTTCATACGATGTTATATGGAGTTCCGTGCATGCTGTGAGAGATTTCCCTATCGGTCCTGAGAAGCACTTAGGTCCTGTAGTTGCTCCATCTAAATGCTGAAACAGGTGTCGCAGGGGGAGCTCGTTAGCATGTAATAAGCACACGAGCCATTGCAGCGGTTTTTTAGTAATTCCTCAAGCTGCCGAATAACTCCGCCATTATGTCCAGTGTTGACAGCGGTTCCGTCGCATCCGACGACTTTCACACTGTCGAGATCCACACTTCGCGCAGCCAAGCATTCAAAGATTACTTTGGAAATCGCCTTGCTTGATCCACTTGACGGCGTCACGTGGCCAAAGTACGATGAACCTGGTTCACAAAAAATGCTGACGTGCTCTTCTGTATCTCTGTCCCGGTGGCCATGTCCTGCGGCGTCTCGTACATTTTTCATCGTTCTATCCTTTCGACCGTCGATGTACAATCCAGGCAAGTCTGTCATACTGCTGTCTAGTTTTGTCAGTTCTTGACGAGTTCTACTTCTTTCTCGGCGAATTTTACTACGATCAATGACTTTGGAGGTGTCATTTGTAGACACAATTCCAATGTCTTGTAGCACGGATGAGGCAATAACGGCTGCTGCTCGATCTGAGACGCCCGTTCTATCGCACGCTTTAGCCAAACATGGTAATCGTACAGTCATCGTCATTCTTTGACGTTTACTCTCCAGTGTCGATAGATCAGGTTTACAGTGTGACTTAGATAGGGTGTATTCTTCGTCGCTGTTGTCGGTGTCGTCGTCCTTGTCTTCCTCGTTGTAGCTTCCAGAATTGCATTGCTGCTTCGATTGTTCTTGGTGAATGCTGTGTCTTCTCGATTCACAGACTTTCCTGGATATTTTCTTCTGTAGCTTTGTTGTTTCCACCAAATCGATGCCTCCTATAATCATCTTTCTGGCTCCTCTCTGGTCCTCTAGAAACTTTCTTTCTTTGAGTGGTACTTTGTCCGCTCTTTCGCACTTACAGCTCATGACGAAATCTACACATTTGCATTTGCTAATGTCGAAGAGTTTATCTGCGTCTTCTCTGAACTGTTCAAGTTGTTGCTTGTAGTTGTCGTTGTCCTTCCGAGCCTTGTATGGTTTCAAGATTTTCTTGTATTTCTCGTTGTACGGTCTGAGCGTTTCAATCACTCGTCCGTGCGTCACGGTCGGAAGAGACGCTTTCTCCCAAACAAGTTCAACATCAACGCAAACTTTTTTTGATACTTCGGCGAACGGTGGATATTTGTTATTCTTCGTTGTCAGCTGTTGTCTTGTATGGATGTAAGCCTTCATAACATCAGCGTAGGTGGGAAGAACATTTGTGGGTATCTCGCGTGGCGCGCCAAAAATCACACATGCCGCCTTCTCCCTCGTAATAATTTCCATTCTGAAAAAAACCCCCAATTATTATAAATTGTAAGCAATGTAAGACTATTAAAGAATTTCTGCAAGAAAAAGAAATATCAAATTAATACTGTCACACTCACTTGTCAAACACCTATAAACAGATATCAATATGTAATTAACTTACTTTAATATCAAGTTTCACGAAAAAATGATGATAACAGCACAAATAACCTTCAATTCTCACTGCCACATGTGCACTGAGCTTGGCGGAGCAGCCGCGCTTTGCATATTACTCACTCTCCCCCCACTCCCAATCTCCCATCCCCTCTGACTCACGGACTGCATATGTTATCGCACCAAATCACTACCATCACTGAAACTAGCATTAAATCAATGTATGGTTAACTAATCTCTTTCTTATCTCACTTACTCACATCAGCTCTAATAATTTGGCCACCCTCTGTAATTGCCATTAATTTACATTCCACACATGTTGTAATCTTAAATGTCAACCTCAAGTATGCAATAACACAGTCTACAGCAAACTAAGCTGTTAATTATTTGCATAAACATGGATGAAAGACCAGCATCTTGGATGACTCCTGATGGGCAAAGCGATCGTTAAAACATGAAATATGCCATATATTAAAATCGCTGGTGGTCAATCAAGCAATGCTTCAATTGTATTATAATTTCACATGCTTGTTTCTAAAGCCCATTGGCAACTTTTCCACACTCAAGTAAATTAAAAATCCAAAAATGATATTTTCACTCCACCTTAGCCAACATACCAACTACCATCAAAAAGTACGCAGGGGAGAAGCTGGCGAAGTTGATCGATACCTACGACGCACTCAAGAAGAACAGGACAAAGCCGCAAGAGGGTTACCGGTACAAGGAGGGGATGTTCAAGTCGGATTTGGAAGACGTGTTTGACGTGGCTCACTCCTCCGCGCTATCCTCCTCCAAGGTCCCTCAGGAGGACAAGGATTTTCTCACCTCGCAGAGGGAAGACAGGATGTCGTCAAGTCTTGCGGGGGTGGACCAGAAGACAGCGAAGAAGAAAGCTGTGAAGCGGAAGAGGGATCTTGCAGCCACGGCTAGGAAGAGTAAATGGGATGCTGGGGTGACACAGCTCATGGATGTAGCGATCTTGGAGGTGGATGGTAGCAGCACTGAAATGAACACGGAAGACGAGGATGATGATGACGAGACGTACCAAGCGCCCAGCACCAGCAAGGCCCAGACTCAAAAGAAAAGGCGAATGAATGCCCTCACGGACCCGAATCTCATCGCTGCTTGGGATCGCGACAACATGTCCGTGAGACAAGCAACGTCGTCCTTTGCAGCAGCAGCTCAGAGTTTGGGTCATGACCTGGATGACCTGGTAATCTCGCCAGCAACTGTTCATCGAACACGGAACAAGATCCGAAAGGAGATGGGAGAAGAGTTGACCCGAAAGTTCGAAGCTTCTGGTCCTTTAGTCTTGCACTGGGATGGGAAACTGTTGGAAGATATCGCCCAGGAGAAGAAGGAGGTTGACCGGATTGCTGTTGTGGTGACGGGCGATGGAGTCGAGGAGCTTCTTGGTGTACCCGTTGCGGTGGACGGCACTGGAAAAGAACAGGCTGCAGCCGTACTCCAGGAAGTCCAGGCTTTTGGCATTTCGGAGCAAATCATTGGACTGGGATTCGACACCACAGCTGTGAACGCTGGGATGATCCAAGGTGCTTGCGTTCGCATTGAGCAGGAGTTTGGCCGTCCCATGTTGTGGTTGGCTTGCCGTCACCACGTCTTGGAGATCTTACTCAAGGATGTCTTCGTGCGATGTCTGGGGCCGTCCTCTTCCCCTGACATTCTCCTCTTCAAAAGATTTCAACAGCGGTGGGCCTCCATTGACAAAGGGTCATTCTTGTCCATCGGTGACGAAAGCAATCCCACAACAACTGACAACTGGGCAAATCAAGCGTCTTCCATGAAGAAATACCTGCAGCAGACGCTTTCCCACGGCACACATCCCCGAGAAGACTACCGTGAACTCCTCATCCTTTCCTACCGCTTCCTTGGCGGTCAGGTGCAGGGGGGATTTCGTCAGCCTGGGGCCTATCACCACGCCAGATGGATGGCCAAGGCCATCTATGCCCTCAAGATTTTCATGTTCCGTCACCAACTGGACCTGACAGCCAGGGAAGAAGGAGGACTTCGGCGGCTGTGTTTGTTCATCTCCCTCGCGTACGTGAAGCAGTGGAATGAGGCAATGGTCTCGAATCGAGCTCCACTGAACGACCTAGAGTTCCTTCGCCTGCTCGAGGCCTACCCTGACAAGGAAGTCAGCCACACGGCATCCATGGCCTTGAAAAGGCACCTGTGGTACCTCTCAGAGGATCTCGTGGGGCTTGGTTTCTTTGACGACCGCATTCCAAAGGACACGAAGCTAAAGATGGTCCAACGACTTCAATCCCCCGCCACGAAGAAAGGACTCAAGCGGATCGATCCGAAGAACTTCAATCCACAGCAATCCATCGAGCTCTTCGTCACCCGGAGAACAAAAGAAGTCTTCTTCCGCGCGATCCTTCCAGAATCTGAGTCTCCCACCTTCCTCATGAACGATCCAGAGGATTGGATCAATGACCAGGATTGGATCACGGCGCAAAAGAGGGTGAAAGCCCTGAAGGTGGTCAATGACGACGCCGAGCGTGGTATCGCTTTGATGAAAAGATTCAATTCCACCATCACGCGTGATGAGAAGCAGAAGCAATTCGTCCTCAAGGTGGTTCGGACTCACCAGAAGTTGATCCCCGTCAAGACGAAGGAGAGCTTGAAGAGTAAAATCAAGTAGTGTAGGACAGATTGATGATGAAAACAATCCATTTATACGCGCTTATTTCAATTAATGAAAGGTGCATTTCGTTTATTTTCATTTTTGTTCAGAAATAAAGAGAATAAGAGAATGATAGAAATTTCTTTTTTTTCCTAAATAGCTACAAGAAAGTGTTAAACTTGAGTGACCTCTAAATACTGTTCGATTCCCATCATTTTTCGATTTTTAGAACCTCTATGCCTATTGAAATCGGGGCAGCATTCGCGAGCAAGAGAAAATCAAAAAAAAAATTTCTATGTATTAATGAGACACCCTAATATATATATATATATATATATATATATATAATTATATAATATATATATATATATATATACAGGGTGGGCCGTAAGTTTCCATACATAGGAAAAATAAACATTTTGTTATGGACAATCATTTTTATTTATATAATATGCTCTACATGGTTGCCATTGTTTTGAAAACACATTTCAATACGTGTTCCCCACTGTTGATGAACACGCATTAGCACAGTTGACGTTATGCTTGTAATGGCGTTGGTGATACGTTCCTTTAGATGATTTATGTCTCGTATCTTTTCCTGATACACCATGGCCTTCAAGTGCCCCCAAAGATAGAAATCAAGGGGGGTGAGATCTGGGGATCTGGGAGGCCACTCCACAGGACCACGCCGACCAATCCAAGCATCCGGAAACTGCTGATCCAAATACCGACGCACGTGAAGACCATAATGAGGTGGAGCTCCATCTTGCTGGAAGTAAACTGGGAAGTTACCTTCCTCGTTTAGCAGGGATGGGAAAATCTCTTCTTGCAACATGTTAAGATACCTTTCGGCATTAAGATTTCCACTGACAAAAATTGGTCAATAATTCTGTCACCCCATATCCCGGCCCACACCATCACTTTACCGGCACCTTGCATCTTCGTCGGACTCAGCCAGTTAGGGTTAGCATTACTCCAATAACGTATGTTTTGCCGATTAACCTCTCCATTGACGTAAAAATTTGCTTCATCAGTAAACAAGTTCTTACGTCAAACGCATATTCTTAGGGTATCTGAAACATAAAAACAAACGTTTAATTTTTCCTATGTATGGAAACTTACGGCCCACCCTGTATATATATATATATATATATATATATATATACATATATATATATATATATATATATATATATATATACAGGGTGGGCCGTAAGTTTCCATACATAGGAAAAATAAACATTTTTTTATGGACAACCATTTTTATTTATATAATATGCTCTACATGGTTGCCATTGTTTTGAAAACACATTTCAATACGTGTTCCCCACTGTTGATGAACACGCATTAGCACAGTTGACGTTATGCTTGTAATGGCGTTGGTGATACGTTCCTTTAGATGATTTATGTCTCGTATCTTTTCCTGATACACCATGGCCTTCAAGTGCCCCCAAAGATAGAAATCAAGGGGGGTGAGATCTGGGGATCTGGGAGGCCACTCCACAGGACCACGCCGACCAATCCAAGCATCCGGAAACTGTTGATCCAAATACCGACGCACGTGAAGACCATAATGAGGTGGAGCTCCATCTTACTAGAAGTAAACTGGGAAGTTACCTTCCTCGTTTAGCAGGGATGGGAAAATCTCTTCTTGCAACATGTTAAGATACCTTTCGGCATTAAGATTTCCACTGACAAGAATTGGTCCAATAATTCTGTCACCCCATATCCCGGCCCACACCATCACTTTATCGGCACCTTGCATCTTCGTCGGACTCAGCCAGTTAGGGTTAGCATTACTCCAGTAACGTATGTTTTGCCGATTAACCTCTCCATTGACGTAAAAATTTGCTTCATCAGTAAACAAGATCTTAGTTGAAAAGTTTGCATCCTCGTTCACTTTGGTTAATGCCCATTCACAGAATTCCATCCGTCTATCCGGGTCGTCTTCACTCAAATGCTGTGCCATATGCAATTTGTATGGATGCCATTTGTTTGCTTTCAAAATGCGCCTGATATTCGATCTGCTGACACCACTTTCTGCAGACAACCGTCGTGTACTTTTTCTGGGACTCCGTGTAAGCGCTGTAAGTATCGTAGCTGTTGTGTCTTCATCGGTGGCTGTACGTCTTGGACCACTTCGCGGTTGATCTGCAACATTTCCAGTTTTCTGAAACTTGTTAATAAGTTTTGCCACAGTGTCGTGTGTGATGTTCGTTCCATGATGTCTGTTAAAGTTCATTGCAACCATGCGACTGCTTCCCGACCCAGCCATCAGTATGATTTCAATTCGTTGCTCTTTCGTCAAACGCAAATGGAAGGCCCTGGGTTCCCGGGCGGTTCGCCTCATTTTTCATTTATTCGTTATTTCTCTTCCCCGTGTGCAGAGACGCTCCTTATTACTTACGTCGTTTCTATTCATATATATATATATATATATATATAAAACCTTTGATTAACCTTTGGTTAGCTTCCACCGAATTGTTCATTCTGACGAAGGTCAAGCTTTTCACTCCACTATAGACCTGCAGTTTAACGTGAAATCCGAATCACGCCCCACAAGCAGCCCAGCGTCTTAACCACTAGGCCAGCCAGGGTACCCATTTATCTACCAACCACTTTCTTTGTATGGAAAGATGAACAGCTGGGTTTTGCTGCGCGTCGGCTGCCGTCACCGGGTCTCGAACCCGGGGCTGATGAATTCGGAGTCAGCGACGCTACCCACTATACCACCGAGGCGCATATATATATATATATATATATATATATATATATTATATATATATATATATTACACATCCTTATTTGTTGGGATACAAGAAGCCAAATAATTGAATATTAAATACCTTTCTAAATGAGTGTCTTGACAGCCTTAGGTACTTTAGAGTCTTACGCACATCTTTTATCTTATCACTTATTATTTTTGTTTTGCTATGTAGGAAAATAGATTAATTTATTATTATGAAAACAAGAAAGTGGATACAGTGTTATGGTTTGTATGATTTGATGAATTTGGCTTTCAGTTTTCTCTGGAATAATAATAATAATAATAATAATATCAGTTTACCGAAGAAAATGTTCCCCGAAGGTGAGTTTATTACAAAGTAAAAAATTGTTTCATAAATATATTTACAAAACATAAGAAAACAAAGAAAAAAAATTTCTGAAACATATTTACAAAACATGAGAATAGTTCTGGTTACAATAACTGTTCAAAATGTCGTCCATGTTGTTCGATGCACATCTTGTATCTGTCAACAGTTGACTGGCAAATTGCTTCCCATAGTTCCTTATCATTGCTTAAGAGCTGGAATTCTTCACAAATGTAGTCTTTAAGGTCCTGAAGACATGCTGGCTTTTTGCTGTAAAAAAAATTGTCATAATGTTTAGAATAATCAACCAGTCTGCCATACTTTGGGGGGTGATATCGAGTAAAAAAGTTAATACAACATCGGTGCTATTTCCAACCGTTGCGGAGCTATGGACGTTTTAAGGTGCACGGAAAAAAATAAATGAGTATTAATCTGATGTATTTATTGCTACATTTTATGAGATACACCTTATAAATGTTCAAAATGTCCACCTCGGTTTTCAGTGCACAGCCTTGCTCGTTCCAAACAAGAGTCCACTGCCCATTCAATCATTTCGGGGTGTTCTCATATGTAAGCAGTTCCTCTCTCGTTTGTACTTTGGTCTTGTAGACCATCTCTTTCATAAGGCCCCATGAAAAGAAATCTAACGGGGTTAGGTCCAGAGATCTCGGGGGCCACGATATTGGACCAGCACGACCAATACAACGATTCCCGTACCGCTGATTCAAGTAATTCGTAACATGACGACCAAAATGTGGTAGCGCCCCATCGTGCTGAAAAACCATCCTGCGCCTTGTCTCCAAGGGCACGTCCTCCATCAAAAGCGGCAATTCTTCGTCAGGAAGTTCAGATAAATATCAGCAGTTAATCGTTGTTCCAAAATGAACAGTCCAATCAGCTGATCTCCAATTACACCGCACCAAACATTCGCCGAGAATCGATGTTGAAAGTTTTCTTCAACGATACTGTGGGGATTATCGGCGGACCACATGTGGGAATTTCGTCTGTTGTTAATTCCATCCTGAATGAATTGTGCTTCATCACTAAAAAGTATGCGATTAAGAATTTGGCGATGCATAACCATCCACTGGCAAAACTGAACACGTTTATCGTAATCATCCGGTTGAAGAGCTTGCACATGTTGCAAATGATAGGGATACAAACCCTCATCATGTAGGGTTCGCCGTACACGCGATGCGGATTCACCAATTCGTCTAGAAATCCTTCGAACACTGGTAGTTGGGCTGCGTTGTACTAGGTCCAGTGTGCGCTCCTCCATAGCAACGGGCCGTCGTGCTACATGTTCTTGGTTACGTGGAACAATTGTCCCTGTTTCTCTTAATCTCTGGTGTGTGTCACTATACACTTGCCTGTTCGGTATTCGGCGGTTCAGAAAATGTCTTCGATATTCCTCAACTGCTGTTCTGCTGTTACCATCACAGAATAAATGAAATGGATATCAGCTTATTCAGCGGGTATGAACTTTTGATTCATTTCGATTGTTCACCTTAGCGCAACACAGTGTCTCGTACCACGGATCAGAACCATCTGAAAGAAAAAACTGAGGATTAGTTGTGGTAACGTCGTTAGCCGAAACTACCACAAGTGCTGCCATCTATCGAATTACACACAAGTAGGATTTGTTGTTTGCACATCTTAAAACGTCCGTAGCTCCGCAACGGTTCGAAATAGGACCTATGTTGTATTAACTTTTTTACTCGATATCACTGCCCCCCACCCAAATCATCCCCGAAAGTATGGCAGACTGGTTGTGAAATACCCCGTGTGTGTATATATATATATATATATACTGGTCAAAAAAAGAAACGCAATTAGCTTGCATATGGTGTAAAATTTAAGTTGTTAGTGGTATTATCACAGTTTCAAGATTATGGTTAAATGTTTGTTCAAATCTTTTAAAGCCACTTAGTGCATGTTTTTAAACCTGACTAATCCCGGCTAAGACGCCATTTTGTTACAAACAATAAACAGAGATTAAATTGAACGTATTCTTTATGAAGGCATGCATTTTTTCTTTGACTTCACAGAATACACACTGCCCGTTGAGAAAACCAAACATTTTCCCGCGATTGAGGGATGCCACGACTCTCAGAGGTCAACAGAGGTGGTGCCTTGGGCATGTTGGATGCAGGCATGTCTGCTGTCCAAGTTGCACAACGAATACATGTGCATCCCAGCACAATCTCCAGGCTTGTTAGACGGTACAATGCCACAGGAAGTGTTCAGGACCTGCCAAGACGTGGGCGACCTCGTGTGACGACCCAACGCCAGGATCGCCACATTGTACTGCAGCACCTGCGTCATCGGCAGCGGAATGCTCGTCGGACAGCCAGAGACACCTGGTATCCACAACAACAGAATTAGTGACCAGACCGTCAGAAACCGACTCCGTAATGCAGGACTCCGATCCCGCAGTCCTTACAGAGGTCCTTTTCTCACTGATGCAAGAAGGCAACGACGCCTGCAATGGGCCTATCAGCACCGTGACCTATCGTGGGCCTATCAGCTCTGACTGCCCAGCGCTACAGGGATGAGATTCTTCACCCACATGTTCTTCCATTCATGAGGCAACATCCAGAATTGGTGCTCCTGCAACAGGACAATGCCAGACCTCATGCAGCCAGGATAGTGCAGGCGTACCTGCAGGGACAACAGGTGCAGACCTTACCATGGCCAGCCTTCAGCCCAGACATGTCACCGATAGAGCACGCATGGGATGAACTTGAACGGCGAGTTCGCAGACGTCAGCATCAGCCGCAGAACATCAGGGAACTGACCAATGCAATTATTGAAGAGTGGAGGGCCATCCCTGTTGCTTTCCTGCAGAGACTGTTGAGGTCGATGAGGGCCAGACTCCAAGCTTGCATTGTGGCTAGGGGTGGCCATACGCGTTATTGACTGTTTGTTATGTTAAAGAATCATTTACTATATACTGAGTCCTCATGTTTATTAATAAATCTCAAAAATTGCGTTTCTTTTTTTGACCAGTATATATATATATATATATATATATATATATATATATATATATATATATATATATATATATATATGTATATGTATATATATATATGTATGTATATATATATATATATATATATATATATATATATATATATATATATATATATATATATATATATATATATATATATATATATATATATATATATATATATATATATATATATATATATATATATATATATATATATATATATATATATGATCGAACATACAAATTTTAGACAACAGTTTTCGGTCTGCTTTGCACCAAAATCAATAAGTGAGAAAAAATATATGCAGCGATTTTGATATTTTTTGTGCAATAAACCTGACTTAAGCACTTGATTTATTACTTACTTATAATGTATTATAAGTTTCTGCTTGAAAAAAAACTTTGTTTAGCGCCTTAAATTAAGAAAGAGGTGGGGAAAGGAGAGAATTGAGGAAGAGAAGCGAGAGCGTGGGTAGAAAAGGGCAGGTAACCGGGACCAGCCATGCATGTACGCAGATGTGTTAAGATTAAGTTTTGGTTAAGGTTTGGTGATCTGGAACCCGGGGCCTACTAACCCAACAAGGAGACCAGCAAGTCCCTAGAAAAGTGGCAACAGGTGCCAACCACAGAAATGCCGACACCTTCTCGGGAAAATGGGAGAGAAAAATTCTCTACCTCCTACAAAACCACACAACCACCTTCGTCCACTGTCGGCTTGTTTGTTATGCAATTAGTTATCAGTATAAGTTTGCTGTGAAGATCGTCGGTATCAGTATCACTTTAATCTTTATCCTACACTCAGGAAAAACGTCCTAAAATCTTCTATAAATAGAAATATTATCTTCTATTTTCTCAATCCACTCAGAAAATATGGTCTTCAAAACTTCTCTTTTATCTAAAAAAAGTTATGTATCATTAAAAAAAAGTTACTATATCATCTGACAAAAGATTTGATACCCAAAAGAAGGAAAAACATCCCCTAGAATACACCCTCAAAAAGAAGTTATTTCATCTAAATAAAAAAGTTTTATTTTGATTGTGAACAACCATATGAAGTTCTTTACAGTATTTTTAAAAAATTTCTGAATTTTCTTCCGTTTTCCAGTCTCATTGCGGAAAATAAAACTGTAAGCTTTGTAAAGTTCAGATCGTTTCTGAGATGAGTGGAATGCACAATCAAACATTACTAGAAAGTACTCATATCGAAAATGTTTCTTACCCGCTTGAACTTGAAGTGTTTTCTTCCTCATCTGAAAGGGTTTGGCTAATGGGTTTCCTGAAAAAAAAAAAAAAAAAAAAATTTGGTAAAAAGTCTGAAAAAATCGATCTTTTGTTTTCAACTTCTATAGAAGGTTTTCGGGATAATCCAACAGTATAATTCTTTACTTTGTCAGTCTTATTAAAAATATTAAGAATAAGGGTGTCCCCAGCTGGAAATAATTGAAGTTAATGGCTTTTTAATATTTTAATTGCCATTTCATATAAAAAACGATCTTCAATTTTTTTGTTCTTAATTTTCCTTGAAGTAAGAAGTTAATATGTACTCCATATGTACCTCTACGGGTACATGTATCCCTGAAAATGCATGTACTAATAATAAATTTTATAATAAATTTCGATCACCTGAAGATCAGCGCCCCCAGCCTTCTTTAGTTAGCTTCATAAGGCTAACTAATAAAAATATCACGACCTAACCTAACCAATCGTCAAGGGCGTACAGTTGACCTAACGATTGGTATTGGTTAAGTTAGGTCGTGATATTTTCGTTAGTTAGCCTTATAAGGCTAACTAAAAAAGGCTGGGTGCCCTGATCTTCAGGTGATCCATAAATTTTAATTTTATTTTGTGGATTGTTTTTATCTACAGGGTGGGCGGAAAGTAGCTCCCTATTTTGGATTGGTAAAAAAATACGTATATTATCCATTTATTTCAGAAGAAATAGTATGAAAAGGTAGGCATACATGGTAGGTTTTCTCTAAAATTCAATGTGGGCTCCAACTCTTTCCACCAGCTTCTGGAGCCGCCCAGGAATGGCGTCCACTGACTTTAGCAGGAACTCCGGCGGGATGGAGGACATGACTTCCCGAATTCGGTCCTCCAGTTCTTCCAATGTCCTCGGTTTGGTGCGGTAGACTTCTTCCTTTACTCACCCCCAAAGAAAGAAGTCGCACGGTGTCAAGTCGGGGCTCCTGGCTGGCCATTGATGTGGACCACGACGACCCATCCAACGCCCAGGGAAGTGGGCATCCAGCCACTCACGGACAACAAGAGCGAAGTGCGGAGGGGCGCCATCTTGCATAAATATCAGATCGTCGATGTTCTCCCATGTGCTGACAACCGGCCAGACCTCGTTTCGCAACATAGCAAGGTACCGCTCAGCATTCATGGTGTTCCGCAGAAGGAACGGGCCCACAACCTGATCTGAGGTCATACCACACCACACCGTTACACTGAACCGATTCTGCCGTTTTTCAGCGGTAACCGTGCGACTTCTTTCTTTGGGGGTGGGTAAAGGAAGAAGTCTACCGCACCAAACCGAGGACATTGGAAGAACTGGAGGACCGAATTCGGGAAGTCATGTCCTCCATCCCGCCGGAGTTCCTGCTAAAGTCAGTGGACGCCATTCCTGGGCGGCTCCAGAAGCTGGTGGAAAGAGTTGGAGCCCACATTGAATTTTAGAGAAAACCTACCATGTATGCCTACCTTTTCATATTATTTTTTCTGAAATAAATGAATAATATACATATTTTTTTACCAATCCAAAATAGGGAGCTACTTTCCGCCCACCCTGTATATTTTGAGTATATCTATCTATCTCAGGCCTGTAGCCAGAGGGGGTGTCGGGATGGGGTGTCGAACGAACCCCTCTTGACACGAAAGGTCCACTTTTGTAACCATAGTTATAACTTATAATGCGATATTATAGTATATATAACATCATTTAGTAAATAAATACTTGTATTTTTTTTGGAAACTTCACAAACTATTCTAAACTACTTTAAACTTAATTGCTCTAAACCCCCTCCGCAGTGATGAGTGTAGGACAAAAGCCCCCTAGGACAAAAGCCCCCTAGAAAAAATAAGAATTTTGTTAATAATTTTTATTCTTTATTATTTACAGTTTATATTTATAGTTTATGGTTTATAGTTTAGTTTATGTTTTTAGTTTATGTATTTTTGTTCTCGTTATTTTCGTTTAAACTAACGAAAATATCACAACTTAACCTAACCAATCATCAAGGGCGTACAGTTGACCTAACTGGGCATTCAGTTGACCTAACT
This sequence comes from Bathynomus jamesi, assembly GCA_023014485.1. Taxonomy (NCBI): domain Eukaryota; kingdom Metazoa; phylum Arthropoda; class Malacostraca; order Isopoda; family Cirolanidae; genus Bathynomus; species Bathynomus jamesi. Next base: position 1,191,852 of record JAJOZX010000590.1, read on the forward strand.
GGTCATTCAGTTGACCTAACTGGGCATTCAGTTGACCTAACTGGGCATTCAATTAACATAACAGGTTAATATTGGTTATTTCACCTAAATATCTTCTGATCTTTTCAGATTAGATGTGACACCTGACTTGCCCTACCCAGCAATTTGTCCAGGGGGCTTTTGTCCTAGGGGGCTTTTGTCCGGACCCGGCAGTGACTAGGTCGTTGCACGAAAAGGTCCGCCTTTTAACAATTTCGATCCTCCACTTGGGAAGTCCTGGCTGCCAGTATCTATCTATCTATCTATCGATATATATATATAGCATATATCACTGAAACAGTTCCCCCATTGTTGTAGCTCTTCATATTTGAAAGGAAGATGTGATTTGGATGAAGAAAGGGTTGTTCCCTACCTTCAACCTGACTTCATAACTTGATAAGAAATTAGGTTTTCCCAGTAACTTGTTTCTGTAAAAGATATATATTAAATAAATATACAAGTATATTCAATATAATAAATGTTAAATATATTATTAAATTAAGTTAAGCAAAAGCTTATTACGACAAAGTGAAGAAGCAGAGAGGGAGAGAGTAACAAGTGTATTATAAACCTTTAAAAGTTAATCCGCTTCCACCTATTCGCGAGGGAGTTTATCTGTATTATGCCGTTTATCAATACACTGAAAAATAGTAATACTTTTTGTATAAACCTTAAAATAAATTAAAATTATAAAAATATTTGAAAAAACACTCTGAAAATAAGTCTATCAATTTCATTTTTGTTTTTATAATAAATTTGCAGCTGAGTCACTTAGTATTATGATCTAAATTATTTCTATGAATAAAATAGCATTTGATTCATTGTCTGTTCTAACACAGTACAGGTGTCCCATAAGTCTGGCATCATAGGAAAAATAATAAAAAAAGGCAAAACAAAAGCTTTTATTTACAGAACGTGCTCAATATGTCCACCATTGTTTTCAATACACAAATTCAGACGTGATACCCAGTCAGCAAGCACACGGTGTTACATGCCCCAATAATGCGCTGCCGCAAATGTTCAACACTCCTAATTTTCTCTGCGTATACCAGCGTTTTCAAGTGGCCCCAGAGATAAAAATCTAGTGGCGTGAGATCCGGGCTTCTAGCTGGCCATTCCACAGGTCATCGACGTCCTATCCAATGACCAGGAAATTGTTGGTACAGGTATTCCCTTACTTGGGTACTGTAATGTTCAGGAGCGCCGTCTTGCTGGAACCATGTTTGGAAATTTCCTTCTTCGTTCAAGACACTGGGAAATGCTTCTTCCTTGAGCATTCGTAAGTAGGTGCCTCCAGTGACATGTTCATCGAAAAAGAGGGGGGCCTATGATGCGATCCTTCCAAATGCCACACCATACCATCACCCGAGATGCACCTTGTTCCTTTAAAGAGGTATACCAGTGAGGGTAGGACTGTTCAAAAATCAACTTTTTCTTATTTTCATAGGTTTCTGTACATTTTCCCATGCTTTTTGACCTGAAAAAGCCGAAAATCACAACTATTTTGACTTAGGATGTTGGGAAGCATTGCCGCATGGAGCTTTAAATTTTCTGCCTTGAAATCGGCCAAAGCGCCAATTCCGGGGTCCCTTGAATTAAGTTTTGCACTTTAACTTTTGATCTAAACAAGATAGAGCAACAAATTAGGTATCAAATGAAAGAGCATAAAATTAGTAATAATAATAATAATAATAATAATAATAATAATAATATAAATAAATAATAATTAATAATAATAATAATAATAATAATAATTATCTATCATTTTTCAGGAAACAACAGAAACTCAATCAGAATCTAGAAAACCATCTACAAGTTACAACTTCACAATGGCATTAAGCAAGGAGCTGAGGGAGCTCCGTGGGCGCACAGTTGATATCTCAGAACCTCCACGTACTGTCCACAGGCAGGTGTCAACTGGGCCATCTACCAGATCTCTCACTGAAACTTTCCTGGTTGGATACCCTTCAGCGTTTATCAGTGGTTCCCAGCTTCCCACCAACAGACAGGCGTTCCAGTATTTCCTTAATCTTCAGAATTTACCGGAAAATGCAGGGAGGCCCATGGTTCAAGACCTTGCATATGAAACAGTTGAATCTATCATCCCATTCTGGCAGATGGCTAGGATCAAGACAATGACCAAGTACAACGCAATGAAGCTCTTCATGAAACTACATGAGAAACATCGTGCTCTGGTGAAAAGCAAAGAAAGAGCAAGTAACCCTGGAGGAAAAAGAGGAGCATTTGTGCTGGAATTAGACAGCCTGTTCGATATAGGAGCTCCAGATGCAATCCAGGAAATACTGAACAACAGACTGTTATCCAGAGAGAAGAAAGATGAGGATATCAGGTTCTACGAAGACCAAAAGACTGAGAGGAAAGGTCATATGTCTGGTCATGACAAGATTTTTGAGACAAGATCCCTGCAGCAAGCAGCGAGGAATGAAAGACTGCAGCATAGACAAGAACAAGGTAAAACTAATTACTTTGAACGTTACAAAAAGTTTTAAGTTTTACTCCATTGCGATATTTAGCATGTACTTAACAATTACTGTCTTAACATGTTGTACTGTTTTACAGCTGCAGCAGAACAAGAGGCAGTTGTTCATGTGGATGACATTACCTGGGGTGACTCAACTGACAACGACGCTAACACAGAGGACATGGATTACCATCAGCCTCGTCCTGGATGTTCTCACCATCAAGACACTGTGACTAGTGTGACTTTGACGTTTCCAAGGAAGGTCATGGAATGTGATGTCATCTGCAATACAGCTGATCGTCTTGGTTTATCAGACAATCAAGTTACTGCCATGGTTTCTGCCACCTTGAAAGCTGGAGGGGCTGATCTGGATAACTTCGTCATCTCAACCTCAACAACACGTCGCAACAGAATGCTGTCCAGGTATAATATCAGCCAGAGTCACATGTCCAAGTTTTGTGAAAACCCCCCACAGTACGCTGCCTTACACTGGGATGGAAAGTTGCTCAAAGATGTCTTGGGCAGTGAACCTGGAAGTACCTCAGAGACTTTAGCTGTGCTAGTGTCTGGTCCACCTTCATACACTGAAGGAAAGTTATTGGGAGTACCTGTCATCGACAATTCTTCTGGCACAGCTCAGGCTGAGGCTTCAATGGATTTACTGGAGACATGGGAACTTACGGATAATGTTACTGCCCTTGTTTTTGACACTACATCCAGTAACAGTGGAGTTCACAGAGGAGCTGCCAAACTGCTAGAGAAAATGCTGAACAAAAAGGTGTTTTATCTGGCCTGTCGACATCACATCCTGGAAATCCTAGTAGGAGTAGTTTGGGAGAAGCTGTTTGGGAAGGTGAAGGGGCCAGATAATCCCTGGTTTGAGCATCTGAAGGATGTTTGGACGGACTTGTCCAAGGAAAACCCAAAGATGCTGGCTATCAACAGCAAATGGATGAAGGAAAAGAAGAAGAACAGTGAAGAAATACTCCAAGACATTCTAACAGCAGAAAGGCTTCCAAGAGCCGACTACAGGGAAATGGCTGAACTGACAGTCATTGTTCTTGGAGGAACGCCTCCTCGAGGTATTCACTGGAGTCGACCAGGCGCCATTCATCAGGCCAGATGGATGGCCAGAAACCTGTACTCCATGAAAATGCTGATGTTTGCAGATCAACTTGAGTACGACGAAGACACTGTATCAAAGCTGGAAAGACTCAACACCTTCCTTGCGCTGTTCTACACTCCTGTATGGATGATGTCAATGTCTGCTGCAGATGCTCCCGTGAATGATCTAAGTCTAATCCAGGACATGTTGAAGTACAAGAAAACTGACCCAGAGCTTGCTGATGCAGTACTTAATAAGATGGAAAACCACAAATGGTACCTGACGCAGGAAGTCGTGCCATTTGCCCAGTTCAGCAGTAGATTGAGTGACACATTGAAGCACGACATTGCTGCCCAGTTACATGCCACTGAGAAGCCAGACAGCTTCAGAACAGGAAAGCCTCTATTCCAGATAGTCACAGCTAAGACCACCCTGGTTGATCTCATTGGCCCAGAATCACATTTCCTGCTGGAAACACTGAACATTGGATTCGAGTGGCTTCTGGAACCTGTCACGTCTTGGCCACAGAATGAGGACTACAGAAAAGCGTTGGACTATGTTAAGAATCTGAAAGCGGTGAATGACATTGCTGAACGTGGAGCGACTTTGCAAATGTCATAACAACAGATGCCAAGCATCATGTAATGCTTTCACTTCTTGATCGATTAGACTTGTGACAAAATGTTAATCTCAAATTTGTGTCATGAATAAGGCGCCTTGTCTGCCTTGAGTGTGAGAAAACGAATTTTGTGATATTTCTGAAATCTTTGTATGTACCAATGTGCCATTTCTTGTTCCAAGACTATCATAATTGTATAAGTTAGAAAGAGGATTAAAAACACTTTAATTTGGTGCCTATTTTGTTGCTCTATCTTGTTTAGATAAAAAGTTATAGTGCAAAACATGATTCAAGGGACCCCGGAACTGGTGCTTTTGGCCGATTTGAAGGCAGAAAATTTAAAGCTCCATGCGGCAATGCTTCCCAACAACCTAGGTCAAAATGGTTGTGATTTTCGGCCTTTTCAGGTCAAAAAGCATGGGAAAAAGTACAGAAACCTATGAAAATAAGAAAAAGTTGATTTTTGAACAGGGCTACAGTGAGGGTTGTTTTGAGACCAGTAGCGGGTGTTCTGTCGATTTACCTCACCATTTCCATAAAAAACAGCCTCGTCACTGAACAGAATGATGGATGGGAAATTGGCATCCCGAACATATTGTTCCGTAGCCCATTCACAAAATTCCATCCGCCGGTCGGGATCATCTTCGCTTAATTTCTGTAGGATCTGAAGTTTATATGAATTATGGTTTGTAGAAATAGAAAAATATGAATTTCTCCTATGATGCCGGACCTATGGGACACCCTGTATTTATATTGTTTAACAGCTAAATCCAGGTTTTCACTTCTTTAACTTATGTACACTAACTTATAGTTTTTACACGGAATCATATATATCCCCCCCCCCCTCAGTAATAAATTACAGAAATTAGGGGTGAACTTCACCCTCGCGAACAGACTAACTGATACAGGATTTCAATACACTGGTTATTCTCTCTCTCTCTGCTACTTCACTTTGCCTTAAGCTTGTCCTTCCTGAGATACACTCTGCCTTTTCCTCACGAGTGTAACTCACTTCCATATTAGCCATTGCGTGTTATTCTACCTGCAACAAAAAAAGGTCCCAAAGCAAGACATCAATTTGAACATTTGTTTTAGTTCTAATGTATTACTTTTGTAAATTTAAGTTAAAATAAATTTTCCTAAGACCAGAATTATGGGACACCCTATATATATATATATATATTCTTGCTTCATCCTTCCAAACATAATTAGCTCGAAACCATATTTTAGTCACAAAAATAAACTTCATTTATTCATTCGACTGTACAGAGTAGCCACAAAGTCCCTTTGCAGTGAAATTACAGCATATCTGTATGTTGCCCTTGTTTGTTGCCGCCATTTTCGAGTACAGGTGAATGAATAATAAGACATTTCAAGAAGAACATCATATAATAGTTTTTAAATAAACCTTTAAATTCTGCAATAAAGAACCCTGCTACTCTTCTAGCTATAATTCCTTACACTATCTAAGATAGTCAAAATGTACTGCCCAACCTACAGGGACAAACGTGTTCTAGACTCATTACATATTGCAAGAAGATAACTGTACATCATCCTCCGGTCTCTCCATTGAAAAAAATTATAAAAAAAAATAGTAAATAATTTATTTAAATAAATACTAGCTATTTCATAGGTTATACCATTCACAAACAACAGTATAGAAAAACAACCGCTGACGTTAAAAATACAAAACTAGATTCCCCTTTCTAATTAAATCAATTTCAAATATTTTAGAAAAAACCTATAATTTTCTTTTTAATTTGAAACTTTCAAGTTAAAAACTACATAACTAATTCAGTGTGTGCCTACTTTCGATGTAATTTACCCTTAAACTTTTACTAAAGATGGAAGTCTTTTCAAAACGTCTTGAAACTTAAATAAACACGAGTAAGAGCTTTGTTTGTTTTCCTATTCATAAATGCAGGGTGTATTTAAATGAATACTACAAAATGAAATGGATTACCTCAAGATCAGAGCCCCCAGCCTTCTTTAGTTAGCTTTATAGGGCTAACTAACGAAAATAACACGACCTAACCTAACCAATCGTCAAGGACGTATAGTTGACCTAACGATTGGTTAGGTTAGGTCGTAATATTTTCGTTAGTTAGACTTATAAGGCTAACTAAAAAAGGCTGGGGGCCCTGATCTTCAGGTGATCCAATGAAATTGTAATTATCATATTATTTATTGAGTGATACATTTGCAAAATTTACTGTAAAGCGCATTTGATTCAGTAATGTTTCAAGTTTTATATTCAATATTTAGTAAAGCTCCAAATATATATATATATATATATATATATATATATATATATATTAGAGATGCAACGGGTAGCGCTTTTACCGGGTAATCGGGTACGGGTACCCGAAGTGTAATACCCGATCGGGTATTGAAGTCTTTCCAAAATTTGTTAGTTTAGTACCGCGACTTATTAACTGTGTGCAGTTCAAGCATTTGGCTGTACTATTATCTAATTTATCAATGACAAAATAGTCCCAAACCATACTACGATTTGCCATTTTGAATGTTTTGTTAAAAAATATTGTACAAAAAATATATCAAGAAAACCTGAAAAACAATAAAATTAAAATTAAATTAGAATTTGGTTTTTACTACCCGTACCCGATTTTTTAGCAATTACCCGATCGGGTCGGGTATCATCGAGTAGTACATTACCCGATCGGGTTGGGTACCCGTTCGGGTACACGTGACATCCCTATATATATATATATATGCACTAAAATCACAAAATAACACGTGACCTTATTAATAAGCAAACAACCACAGGGAAAAGGAAACACAAAGTCCGAGCGCTTTCGTGATATATTCACATTATCAAGGAGGAACAGAAAACAGCTTTGGGACATGGATCCATGTCCCAAAGCTGGATCCTGTCTGCTTTGCAGATAGCTGGTGAGGGAAGCTATATTTATGAGACCTCTCTGCGAGAGACCCGTTGCCCACGTCGGGCTTGCATCATGAAAAAGAAAAACTATGGTATTTGTCATTTACCATTACTTATTCGGACTATAGTGGATTTAATTATCCCAGAAGAATTCCTTGTTCCATGCACAGTCTGTGTGTATCATAAAAAACTCAGGGAACCATTCTGAGTTCATTCCCATATATATATATATATGAGGCAACGAAACCGGCAGCCCCATTGGAAAACAAATCGGAACCACCTGTACGCGAAAACGAAAGAGAAAAAATAAAAATAATCCTAGCCAACATACAGGGCCTTAAATCAAACCATTCAACGAACAAAGTTGTATACCTGAAAGGACTCATGCAAGAAGCCGGAGCAGACTTTGCATGCCTCACGGAAACTCATCTAAAGGACTGCCAGGCGAACTGTGAAAATTGTGAGTCCTGTATTGACAAAAAAGAAATACAAAGTGACAACTATAACATCCTCCGAGCCGACAGAACAGTGAGACGTAAAAGAGGATGTGCTATTTACACACGCGAAAGGCACATAGCAGAAATGGCTATAAGTACCTCAAACAGCTACGTACAATGTGTAGTAGCAAAAATTGAAAAATTAAATATGGTACTAATTGTAATGGACAGACCCCCAAACACGCCAACCTCAAAATTTTCAGATACCATTATAGAGTTAAGAAACTTGGTAAAAGATCTACACTCTCCAACCCCAAATATTTTTCTCTGTGGTGATTTTAATTTCCCATTCATGAAATATAAAAGGATAGGAAAAATGTATGTATACACCAGGACAAGGGGGGCACACGAGAAGACCAGGAGCAGGTAAAAATGCTACTAGCTGATGAGTTAATATTAACGCAAGAAATAACAGAAAACACAAGAAAAAACAACTGCCAAGCTTTGGTATTCACAAACAACAGTAATCTAATTGATAATGTAGAAATATCCTCAACTGTGATATCGGACCACAACATCATTGAAATAACAACTAATATAAAGGCAACAGGAAAGGAAAGAACACGCACAACAGAAAGAAGCGAATAAGAAATTTTTAATTTTCCCTCCAAAGCTATAAACTGGGAAGATGTGACATCCAGCATGGAAGTAATAGATTGGAAAACCATTTTCGAGGTCAAGAGAACGGAGGAGATGCTAATGACGTTAGAGGAGAAGACGTTAGAAATTGTGGAAACACATGTCCCAAAGATACAACAAAGAGGAAAGAGAAGCAGGTTCGAGAGACAAAAGAGGGCAATGTTTCGAAAGAGAAAAAGAGTGACTGCAAAATTAAGTAATTGTAAAGATAACATCAGAAAAATATTAAATGACAAACTGCAAAGTATCGATGTCGTCATACAGGAACTAATCGAGAAACATACAGAAAAAGAAGAAGACGACGCTATAGAAACGATAAAGGCTAACTCAAAGTACTTCTATAATTTCGCAAAAAGAAAGTCGATAAAAACCATGCGACTATCGGACCTTTAAAAAATGAGAACAGTGATTTATCTGATGATCTAACAGAAGTATCTGAAATATTAAGAGTTCAGTACGAATCATGTTTCAGTATCCCAAAAACTGACAAATTGATATGCGATAGAAACGCGTTCTTTGAAGAAGAACAACAAGGGGAAAGTATAACGGATTTCGACTTTACGACAGATGATATTACACAAGCCATAGGGAAACTAAAAACACACTCAGCGGCAGGACCCGATAAATGGAATGCCACACTGATCAAAAACTGCAAGAATGCAATCGCTGAGCCCCTATACTGGATTTGGAGACGATCACTAGACACGGGAGAAAAACCGGGCATCCTGAAGAGCGCAAACATAGTCCCAATATATAAAGGAGGAGATCGATCCGAGGCCAAAAAACTATAGGCCAGTGTCGCTTACATCCCATCTCACTAAAATATTTGAAATAATAGTTAGACAGAAAATCTATGACTTTTTGGAAACTCAGAAAAAATTCAATGATAATTAACCAACACGGGTTTCGGTTAGGCAGATCATGCCTCTCACAACTAATGGAACACTACAACATTATTGATGCACTTGAAAGTGAAAGAAACACGAAGGGAGTTGCAGTGGACATCTTCAAAAGAAGACTAGACGCCTGGCTCAGAACAATCCCCGATGAGCCGGGTGTACCTGGCTATGTGAGGCGGAGCGCACAAGAATCCAACTCACTACTTTACCAGGCCAACTTGAGAGGAGGTGCGACAAGCTTGACCTTCGCGAAATGAGAAATCATCGCGCGGAACCTTTGTAAGGTTGTAAGGTGTATATATATATATATATATATATATATATATATATATATATATATATATATATATATATATATATATATATATACAGGGCGTCCCAAAAAAATGTATACACACTTTAAATACTTATAAAGGCAGTGTTTATTAAAATACATTTCATTTTCAAAATGTAATAGAATCTACAGACATTATTTAATTGTTTTGTCAACGCCTGTTTTCAAACTGACGTCCGTTCTGGTCCAGGCACTGCTGATAACGCGAAGCAATGGAATCGCAAACATCACGAAACATTTCGTTTGGTATTTGTGTGCATTCTCGTTCAATGGCTGCTCTCAATTCAGCGACTGTTGCAGGTTTTATAGCGTAGACTTTGTCTTTTAAGTATCCCCATAAAGAAAAGTCTAGTGGTGTGAGGTCTGGTGAACGCGGAGGGTATTCTACGAAACCCCTTCGTCCAATCCACATCCACATCGTGCGAAGTACCACTCGCAATACTCCACTCTTCGGTCCGGATCATCTTCATTAATAGCATGGACTAATCTTGGAATGTAACTTTTCCATTGACAGCGCTTCAAATGCGTTGGACAGACGATTCTGAAATTCCTACCTCACGACTCGCTTGCCGCACAGATTTTCTTGCACTTTGGTGATACGTTTCCAGTACTCTTTCTTGCTTTGTGGGGCTTGTCGATGTCCGTGGTCTTCCGGAACGCTTTTTGTGGACATTCTGAACAGTTCCATCGGCTTCAAACTTATCTCTAATTCGAGTGATGGTAAGTCGCGTTGGTGGATCTGTTTGAAACTCCCTCCTAAACTGTCTTTGCACTTCAACTGCGTTTTCACACTTCCAGTAGCATTTTAGAATGAATTTCCTTTGTTCAAAGCTTAGTCTGACTGCCATTATTAATTCTAATGGGTTTAACTTGGAAAGAAAGAAACATCAATTGAGCTATCAGCTGTTAAATTGTGTATACATTTTTTTGGGACGCCCTGTATATATAGAATATATATATATATATATATATATATATAATAATTATATATATTATATATATATATATATTATATACAGGGTGGGCCGTAAGTTTCCATACATAGGAAAAATTAAACGTTTGTTTTTATGTTTCAGATACCCTAAGAATATACGTTTGACGAAAGAGCAACGAATTGAAATCATACTGATGGCTGGGTCGGGAAGCAGTCGCATGGTTGCAATGAACTTTAACAGACAACATGGAACGAACATCACACACGACACTGTGGCAAAACTTATTAACAAGTTTCAGAAAACTGGAAATGTTGCAGATCAACCGCGAAGTGGTCCAAGACGTACAGCCACCGATGAAGACACAACAGCTACGATACTTACAGCGCTTACACGGAGTCCCAGAAAAAGTACACGACGGTTGTCTGCAGAAAGTGGTGTCAGCAGATCGAGTATCAGGCGCATTTTGAAAGCAAACAAATGGCATCCATACAAATTGCATATGGCACAGCATTTGAGTGAAGACGACCCGGATAGACGGATGAAATTCTGTGAATGGGCATTAACCAAAGTGAACGAGGATGCAAACTTTTCAACTAAGATCTTGTTTACTGATGAAGCAAATTTTTACGTCAATGGAGAGGTTAATCGGCAAAACATACGTTACTGGAGTAATGCTAACCCTAACTGGCTGAGTCCGACGAAGATGCAAGGTGCCGGTAAAGTGATGGTGTGGGCCGGGATATGGGGTGACAGAATTATTGGACCAATTTTTGTCAGTGGAAATCTTAATGCCGAAAGGTATCTTAACATGTTGCAAGAAGAGATTTTCCCATCCCTGCTAAACGAGGAAGGTAACTTCCCAGTTTACTTCCAGCAAGATGGAGCTCCACCTCATTATGGTCTTCACGTGCGTCGGTATTTGGATCAGCAGTTTCCGGATGCTTGGATTGGTCGGCGTGGTCCTGTGGAGTGGCCTCCCAGATCCCCAGATCTCACCCCCCTTGATTTCTATCTTTGGGGGCACTTGAAGGCCATGGTGTATCAGGAAAAGATACGAGACATAAATCATCTAAAGGAACGTATCACCAACGCCATTACAAGCATAACGTCAACTGTGCTAATGCGTGTTCATCAACAGTGGGGAACACGTATTGAAATGTGTTTTCAAAACAATGGCAACCATGTAGAGCATATTATATAAATAAAATGGTTGTCCATAAATTTTTTTTTATTTTTCCTATGTATGGAAACTTACGGCCCACCCTGTATATATACACATATATATATATATACGCGTATATATATATATATATATATATATATATATATATATATTTTTTTTTTGAGCAAGTGTAGTTTACGTTTCCCTACATTATTCTAGTGTAGTTTGCGTTCCCCAACTTTGTCCGCGTATACCTAATCAAATAAAACGTTATAACTAACGAAAATATTACGACTTAACCTAACCAATCGTCAATATATATATATATATATATATATATATATATATATATATATATATATATATATATTGACGATTGGTTCGGTTAAGTCGTAATATCTTCGTTAGTTTTAACATTTTATTTGATGGATTCATTTAAAAAATATCTCCTAAAGCTCCTAGTGTAGTTTACGTTCTCCAACTTTGACCTAGTGTAGTTTGTGTGCCATCTTTTGCGTCAGGGGGATGTAAACTACACTTGCTCCATTTTATATATATATATATATACATATATACAGGGTGATCCGTTTGGGTATGGATAAAATAAAATTGATGTGAAATGGAAACAGTAGCATTGTATAGTTTAATATTTGGGAAACAATGCCCACAAAGATGGTAGATTGTGACAAACGTAATTAGTCTTCAACATAACCCCCCTTCCGGACACGACAGAGGTCATAACGAGAGGCTAATTCTTACGAACACCTGCATGTGGTTTAGTGATAGACTCCGTTTCTTCAAATGTGTGGTACCACTGCACTATGGAGTCATATTTAGTAGCTTTTCGAACACCATACACACGGCGAAACTCACGCTCTACCGCTGTCACACTCTCAAACTTAGCAAACCAAATGACACACTTCGCACGTTGTTGTGCATTCACCGCCTTCTTAGAAACTGGCATATGTCTCATAAGTTTGACAGCAGATGGCGCTCATACGTTTGCCAGCGGATGGCATAGCCTATTACAAACTCCCACATTTTATAACCACACGTGCAACACATGAACGCTGTATCACTTCTCGGTAGATTCTCACAGCGTTTTTATTTTATCCATACCCAAACGGATCACCCTGTATATATTGTGAGATAAGATTCTTCAGTAATTGTCTTCGAAAAAAAAACCCGTAAATGCAATTGCGTTTCCTTCTGCAGTGAACTTCTTTACCCACACTTGGATAAGATACTTGTGTGGTGTTGGTTTGTTTAATTAACGTATAAAACCTTTTTTTTTGCTCTAATGATTGAGCCATACTCGTGAACTCACCTTACGAGTTTAACCTTCTCTTGAATAGACGCCAGTAGTATTGTTTCAAAAGGTTAGAGTGCAATGCAATGTTGCAATGAGTGCCAGTGCCAACCCCTTTCCCCTTGTTGCAAGACCCCCTTCCCCAGTGCCAACTCCAGGGTGCCAAAAAAAAGAACTTCCCAGCAAGCTGGGGGAGTCCGCCTGACCTCTTTGGGGGAGAAGGTGTGACGACCTCACTTCCCTAAAGGGGTACACCTAACCTAAGAGAGAGAGGAGAAGGAGAGAGAGGGAGAGACCATCCAGCTTCCGCGAGAGTCAGGAGCTAAATGAAAGATCATGGTAGCAACGCTTGACTTAGAACTCGAAATCCGCCAGTTGGCGTAGAAGCCAGTGCCTCCAGGCATTATCAGCAAGTTGGCACAGTGTATACATCGCCTGAACACCCAAGAAGCGCACACAAACGCACATAGAACCCCTAGTATTACAAACACAGCTATATATACTAATTATTTATTTGTAGATGAGTTTCCAGAGAGAGAGAGAGAGAGAGAGAGAGAGAGAGAGAGAGAGAGAGAGAGAGAGAGAGGCGTCTATTTACTTTTGTCATTCATCTCTTATATAAAATGACATCAACATTTCTCTTTATTCCAAGGAAAAAAAATACCCGAATTGTTCATTCTTGCGAAGGTCAAGCTTTTCACTCCAACCTAGACCTACAGTTTAACGCGAAATCCGGACACCATGCCCACCGTCTTAACCACCAGGTCAACCAGGGTACCCATTTATCTACCAACCAATTGTGCGAAAGCTGGGTGTGCTACGCATCTAACAATAAAAGAAATACACAAGCTCTTTATATTGCACATTATTCCAATAACATAATCTATAAGAATAATATTTAATTTATCTATAATTCGAGAGACCTGAATAGCATCCATTTACACTAAAGCCAAAGCGAAAGTGTCTATTTACTTTTGCTATTCATATCTTATCAAAATGTCTTCAAAATCAGCATTTCTTTTTATTCCAAGAAAGACAAAAATTCCCGCATTGTTCCTTCTGACGAAGGTCAAGCTTTTCACTCCACCTTAGACCTACAGTTTAACGGGAAATCCGGACCACCAGCAGCCCAGCGTCTTAACCACTAGGACACCCAGGATACCCATTTTATCTAATAACCAACTGTACGGAAGGATGATCGTTTACCGCGCGCCGCTAGGAGGGGAATTTGAATGAAAAACAATAGGCTGAAAATACAAGCAATATAATATACCGCACATTATACATACATACAGTGCCCGCGAAAAGTATCCGATCACTCAAGAAAATACAATATTTTCCCTTGATATTCAGAGACACGTAATTCACTTTCTATTTGTTCTAGCGACATCTGGTAACTTTGAGGTTGCTCGCTGATATGAGAGCTATCCAACGCATTCTCAAATTAGTGTTCTGGTAGCCTTCGTTGCGGGTGGCTGTGTCTCAAATTTGTCAGATTTCACTGTTTGTGTAAATTTCTTGATATTTTTTTTTTTTTTACAGAAAGTGGTGTAAATAAAATTTATATATAATGTGTGCTAAAAAACAACTTAAGAGTGATTGTCGAGGTGCTATTGTTGCTTTGCATGCATGTGGGAAATCACAGAGACAGATAGCTAAGGAATTAAACATATCCCAAAGTACCCTTAATTTATGGGTTTCACGGGCTAAGAACAATGGTGGCCTAACCACGCCAGTCCCTAAAAAACGATCTGGCAGACCGAGAAAAACAAATTCGCGAACAGACAAACTTATGAAACGTTTAGTATTGAAAAACCCAACAATAACTGCGAAAGAAATAAAATTTAATATGAATAATTTGTTATCTGGTGTTTCTGAACGAACTATCCAGGAGCGGCTCCAAAAAGAACTCGGATTACCATCTCGCCATGCTGCTAAGAAACCGTTCATTAATGAAAAAATGCGTAAAAAACGTGTCGCATTTTGTAAAAAATACATTCATTGGACTGTTGATGACTGGAAGAAGGTTTTATTTAGCGATGAGTCGACATTTTTGACATTCAGAAGTTGTCCAAAAAAGGTTCGCCGGCCTATTGGCTCAAATAGGATGGACCCTAAATACACCCTAAAGACAATGAAACACCCTCCAAGTGTGATGGTTTGGGGTTGTTTCGGTCACTATGGGCGTGGAAACTTATATTTTCTTCCGAAGAACACAACTATGAATGGTGCACGGTATTTAGCAATGCTACAGGATAAACTTCAAATGGCAATGGCAATCCAAAGGACAAAAACATACATGCATGATGGTGCACCATGTCACAGGGCCAAAATAGTGACAAAATGGATTACTGACAATAAATTTGATATTTTGGATTGGCCTGGTAATAGTCCAGATCTCAATCCGATAGAAAATCTGTGGCTAATAATAAAAAATAAGGTTGAATGCCACGACACTGGCTCAGTCGAAAAATTACAAGAGGCCATCAAAATGGTATGGTGCAAGGAAATATCAGTGGAAGTTTGTCAAAACTTGATTAAATCCATGCCAAAACGTCTAGAACAAGTCATCCAAACCAAAGGACAGATGACAAAATACTAATATAAGGTTAGTATACATTTAAACATTGTTTTTTATGTAAAAAATACAAATTTCAAGGGTGATCGGATACTTTTCGCGGGCACTGTATATATATATATATATATATATATTAGCACCGGTAATAAACCTGGGTGTTTATCGTACAGCCGATCTCCCCATCTCTGCCAGTTAATTTAAAAAAAAATTATTTTAGGTGATTGTAAAATCCTTCATATATATATATATATATATATATATCAGGGGCGGCTTCTTAATGAATGCAAGGCATGCACTGCATGCGTAAATAATATACTCAATGAATGTAAAATTATTATTTAAGTTAAAAAAATAAAGTTAAAATTATTATTAATATTATTAATATAATATTGGTTCTATCCTCGGTTCCTACATAACTCATAAGAATACCATAAAAGACAAAATACAGCTTATCTAATATGTACTACACTGTAATGCATGTGACTGCATGCGTAAGTAAAATTACCACGAGCCGCCACTGATATATATATATATATGTATATATATAGTGTCACAGGTAAGGTAATAAAAATGGATATTTTTCATACGCCAATCTCTCGACACCACAAACTTTGAGGGCTAATGCGACACTACCCCTTCCATTTCAGTTAATAAATTTTTTTAAATTATTTTAGGTGACTGTAAAATTCTTCACATATATATATATATATATATTGTCACAGGTAAGGTAATAAAAATGGACATTTACCATATCCCAATCTCCCGGCACCATAAACTTTGGGGGCTAATGCGCCGCTATCCCTTCCATTTCTGTTAATTATTTTTTTATATTATTCCCCAGTTTTAATTTATTGTAAAATCCTTCATATATATATATATATATATTAGCACAGGTAATAAATGGATGTTTATTATGCGGTCAAATTTCCCTTCGCCCACCCATCTCATCGGCGCCTCAGAAAAACAAGTTTTATTTTCCAAACAAAACTTCTCTCTCTCTTTCTCTCTACGATTCTGTTTCATTTCTGGAAGAAATCTATGGAATGGGTATTTGACACGCCCCAGAATTCACGGCTCAGCCAAATACAGCCCAGTGGGCGGGGCGTGAAAACGGCCCCAAGACTTCTGGTTGGTGGGTAGTCGCGCTTACACGTTATGCTCCACCCAAATTTCACCGACGGTCAATAGGAAACACGTGATTCGGCTACTGGGGGTGTTTACAATTAGGATCGCGTATATAAAATGGGGCATTTTCATCTGGAATCCACAACAGTGGTATTTGTCAAAGAATAACCAAAGAGACAGAGATATATCGCCATGAACCAATCACAACAGCTTTACTGCTCCCGCATTTGTTTGAAGACGGGATCCTCTATGCAGGGGCTACACTCCACCTTTTCCGAGCGACTGACCGGGATGATGTTCTCTCCACACAAAGCATTGCAGAAATTTGTGACGGAGTGCAAGAATCAGCCGTTGAAGACGACATTGAAATGGAAGTAATTAATTTAATTTGTGATTCGGGCTATATACATCGATTCACTCAGTGCCAGTGTTAGTTAACTTGTAAAAGGCCATAATAAATGGGTTTTGAAAAACTAGTTTGTGATTTAAGCGGAAGGCCGGGCTATGTGTATATATATATATCGTTTCATTCAGTGCAAATGTTATAATTTATAAAAATTCGTAATAAAACGTAGTGAAAGGATATCTGCCCAGGGGTCGAGACCCGGTGCCGGCAGACGATGCGTAGCGCACCCAGCTAATCTCCCTTCCTGATAACGTCATTTAGACAGTGAATATTATTATACGATGAAGGTGTCCTTTGAAAGTGAAATATTATTACACGCTTTCTGATAACTTAAAAATGTATAGAAAGTTCTACAGGTAGGGTTTTAGAATTACCAAAACTTTAAAGAATTGCCTGCGGTCCCGGGTTCTAGACCCGGTGCTGACAGACATTGCGTAGCACACCCAGCTAAACTTCCTTTTGACCGGGTTAGGCTAGTTGCATGCTGTTTATTATCTGCTCCTTCGTGGCTATTTTGTTATATATATATACAGGGGTTGGATAAAATAATATGAACACCCGCCGATTTCACCGGTTATCTTTACGGACTGCTCAGACAAAGTAAACGGTCAAATGACTGGCAAACCTATTTAAATGCGTAACAGAGAGTGTATACGTCATGTTATAACCCTCACGTTGTTTTTACAGATCTGAGTGAATTATGAATTAGCAGTTATGAAAGACCTGTCAGACTTCCAAAGAGGACAAATTGTCGGAGCGCGGATGGCTGGTGCATCGGTGACGAAAACCGCTCAGATGTTCAATGTATCCAGAGGAACTGTCTCTATGGTCATGTCTGCATACCAAAACCATGGAAAGACAAGCACCGACAAATGCAATAGTGGACGCAAGAAGAAGCTGTGTGATCGAGACCGCCGGGTGCTAAAGCGCATTGTGACAAAGAACCATACGACCACAGCTCCAAAAGTGACTGCAGAGCTTAACCAGCATCTTGCAAGCCCGGTATCGACCAGAACTGTACGTCGCGAGCTCCATGGAGCTGGATACCATGGGAGGGCTGCAATTGCCAAACCCTTCCTTTCGCACATCAACATTGAGCGGCGCAGAAAATGGTGTAATGACCATAAGAATTGATCAATGGACCGGTGGAAAAATGTAGTCTACTCCGACGAATCCTCCTTTACACTATTTCCATGTTCCGGTCGAGTTTACGTCTGGAGACAGCCTAAAGATGCTTATGACCCCGACTGCCTGACCCCAACCGTTAAGCATGGAGGCGGATCTGTGATGGTTTGGGCAGCAATATCGTGGAATACTCTTGGCCCAGCTGTAGTACTGCATGGTAGGGTTAACGCCCAGGTCTATCTGTCAATATTGGCTGACCAGGTCCATCCCATGGTCCAAACGCTGTTTCCCAATGGCGGCGCCGTCTTCCAGGATGATAATGCACCAATCCACACCCCTGGGGTCGTTAAAAACTGGTTTGAAGAGCATGTTAGTGAAGTAGAACGCTTGGATTGGCCTCCACAATCCTCGGATCTTAACATTATCGAGCATCTGTGGTGTCAGTTGGAGCAGCAGGTCAGAAGCCGATTCCCACCGCCGGCGTCTTTGGAGGAATTGGAGCAGGGTTTGCTCGAAGAATGGCTGAGGATTCCTCTAGCCACTGTCCAAAAGCTGTATGAATCAATTCCCCGACGCATTGCAGCTGTTATTGCCGCTAAAGGAGGACCAACTCCATATTAAGAATAAAAACCGCCATTTATCAAGGTGTTCATATTATTTTGTCCAACCCCTATATATATATATTATATATATCTATATATATATATATATATATATACATATATATATATATATATATTAGGGTGTCACTTAATTGTATGGTAAGAATTGAACCATCGAGAAGTTTCGGTCTGACCCTCTAGAAATGTGTCATTAGATGTAAAAACACTGATTTTGAAGTTTCATGAGAAAATATTAATATTTAGAGGTCGCTCAAGGCCATTAAAATTTTGATGACGCGTCGTTACTTGCCCTAAATTGAAATGCGCTTCCTTTCTATGCTTCACCCAGGTATCACTTCAGTCGCCTTAATGGTAGGATGTGTTTGCATTAGTGTGTGTTATTTTAGTCTTTTAGTCCTCCCTGATATAAAAACTCGCATGGTCATATCTATGACTAGTGTTGATGGACAAGAAAACCCTCCAAAGCATGTGGTTGTTGACCTGGATACTGTGAAAGAAAAAAGCTTGGAAAACTTTGTAACAAAAAACACAAAATCATTGTTCACGAAGCTCAACCTCCCAGATGAAGTCTTGGAGAAAACTGCTGAGGAATGGGAAGAGTATATCCATTACCAGACTGCGAAAGAGACTAAAAATTCTAACTGTAACAAATGACTTCGCTGAACGTGGAGTTGCTCTCATCCAGGATTTTTCTGGATACCTAACCAAAGATGAAGAACAACTCCAGTTTCTTCTTCAGGTTGTTGAAGACCATCGCAAACATTAGACATGGGGACAAAAGCATACCTTGAATGGAAATAATGATTAATCATAATAATTACGCTACTGTCTGATGTTAATGTACTTCATCTTAATATTATGATAATGTCTTGTGTACTTCCTGCTAATGTAGGAACATAATAAATTGTTTAAATACATCTGGAAATTGTTTATATTCACACTTTCTGAGAATCTCGTATCCAATAGTTCGAAGCCGTTGAGCGACCTCTAAATATTAAAATATCTCAATAATAATTTGTACACAGTGATTTTACATTATATGGCATACTTTGATGGGGTCAGAGCATGGAAAGTTAAAAGTTGAAAAAGAAGTGACACCCAAATATATATATATATATATATATATATGGTGTGGAAGTGATAGTACATTTTCAACTCGTTACATTTTGTTGTAAAATGTTTAATAGTGAGTATCATCAATTACAAATTAGTATGCATTAGTACTCAGCTAGGCTGAGGCCTCGATGCGTAGTACACCCAGCTAATTTTCCTTCCTGTCAACGTCATTTAGACAGTGAATTTTATTATGCGTTGAAGGTATTCTTTGAAAGTGAAATTTTATTACACGCTTGTTTCTGATAACTTAAAAATTTATAGAAAGTTCTACAGGAAGGATTTTAGAATTACTAAAACTTTTAAGAATTGCCTGCGGTCTTGGGCTCCAGACCCGGTGTTGACAGACCTTGCGTAGCACACCCAGCTAGAATTCCTTTTGATCCCAGTTAGGATAGTTGCTTTGTGTTTATTATTTGATCCCGGTAACCTAATCGACATTTTATCTTATTGTAACTGTCTCTTCCTATATATGTGGATGTATGTGCTAACAACCGGTCCCGGGCTCGTTACTCGGTGCTGGTAGATGAAGCGTAGCACATCCAGATAATCTTAATTTTGCACCCAGTTAGGATACCTGCTTTTTTATTATTATTTGACCCGGGTGCCCTAATCGGCATTTTCTCTTATTGTAACTCTCTCTTCCCATATATATGTATATATATATATATATATATATATATATATATATGAGTGGTGGACCGGATATCCGCATCCGCATCCGCACTTCTGACTGTGGATGTTATGCGGATATAACCTCTAATAAATTATGCAATTTACAATTAAATTAGCTTATAAAGTAGCTTATAAGTCCCAGTCATGCACATTTCATGTAAAGTATTAATTACACTGTACAACAGTTAAAAAAAACCGGAAATGAGATCGTCATTTTTATGGCTAATTATATGCGTAGATTGCGAAAATAACACTCAGTTATTTGTATCACCCACCGATTTTATGAAAATGACCCTATTTCATTGTATCATTTTGAGAACCATTGGTTCTCTGAACGCATCTTTTACATTTTGTTCAGTCATGCATATGCTGTGGTGGTGGTGTTCTGTTCTGTTTCCACTTTGATTTTATGAAAAATTTCTTTCATTAATCATTTAAAACAAAATTGTCCGCCATATTTTATCATAAATCGGTGCTATAAGTGATTATTATTGAATAACAGCTTTCAAATTATGTATATTTCACCGACAACGTCTACACGTATATTGTGTGAAATTGCAAATTGCTCTATCATTTTCTTATTTTACAAGTTTTTATTGATGTTATGCTACAATGCCTAGAGAGTGCAAAAATTCGCCAGACAGTTTTTGTTATATTTGTGGGACATTAACGTTAAAACAGTATAAAAGGAAGTTGACTTCTCATGTGAAAAAGCTTTATGAATTATACTTCGCATGCAAAGATGATGATCAGGACAAGCACTGGGCGCTTCATATCTGCTATGTGAGATGTACAAGCTCGTTATCTGCATGGTTCAAAGGCACCGGTCCTGGTCTGGGATTCTTTGTCCCAATGGTATAGAGAGAGCAGCTGACCATTCAACTGATTGCTATTTCTGCTATACGAACATCACAGGTTTGAATCTTTTATTTTCCTGAATATACGTCAAATTTTATGTTTTTAGCACATTTTAGCATATCCTGCTCTGCATATTATATTACACAATTATGCTATCTTAAGTAGTCAACAATGTCTATTGTCTCACATTACAGGTTGCAACAGAAAAGGGAAAAAGGCTATAGTCTACCCAAATCTTCGTTCTGCTATGCGTCCTGTGGAACATTCTACAGATATACCCATTCCTTGTCCTCCAGCTGAAATGCCGACTGATAACACAGACTCTGACAAATCGGAATCAGACGGCGAATGCTATGAAGCTCAAGTCGAGTCCAAGAAAGAACAACATCTCATCACGCAGCCTGAACTTAATGATTTGGTCCGTGATTTAATACTTACCAAGCAACAAAGTGAACTGCTGGCTTCACGTCTACAAGAATGGACTCTGCTGGCGGAAGACGTACGAATTACAGCATTCCGAAAGCGCTCCTTGGATTTGCAGGAATATTTCACAATGAAGAACAATTTTTGTTATTGCATTGATATACATGGTCTGTTCGATGATCTGGGTTTGTGCTATGAACCGAATCAGTGGAGATTGTTCATTGATGCATCTCTGTACAGTGTTAAGGGTGTACTGCTACACAATGGGAACACAATGCCTTCTGTTCCGATCGCTCATTCAGTCTTCTTGAGAGAAACGTATGACAATGTTGCTTTTATTCTGGACTGTATAAAATACAAAGAACATGAATGGCTGGATAGCCGAGCAAGGTCTGAACACTACACACGCTCAGTATGGCCGCCGCGAGACAATTCCTCACCTGGATCTCACAATCTTATTCACGAACCACTAGTACGAAAGGAAAAGGTTATCTTGCCGCCACTTCACATAAAACTAGGGCTGATGAAACAATTTGCAAAGGCGTTGAAACAGGATAAGCCTGCCTTCAAATATCTAAAGGAAATTTCCCAAAAATAAGTGTTACCAAGATTAAAGAAGGCATATTCGTCGGCTCTCAAATTCGCCAACTCATGCTAGACGAACACTTTGAAGCGGTGATGGATGAGGTTGAGTTGGCAGCCTGGCGTACATTCAAAAACGTGTGCTGCGGTCTACTAGGAACGACTAAATACGACAACTATGCTGCACTTGTGGATCAACTTATCAACTCATACCAACGTCTCGGATGTAAGATGTCATTGAAAATTCATTTTTTGCATTCACATCTCTCATTCTTCCCGGAAAACGCATCTGTTGTTAACGACGAACACGGGGAGAGATTCTACCAGGATATAGCCACAATGGAGAGCCGATACAAAAAGTGGAGTCCTGCTATGCTGGACGATTTCTACTGGAATTTAAAGCGTGACCAACCAGAAGCATCACACAAACGCCAGCATAAATACAAACAATGAGTTGAAAACAGTATAATACGAGAGTTTTATGTTAATTTTGTGCATATATGTTGAAGTATAGCAATAATTAAACTGTTCCATATGATAAAACCTATCTGTTTATCAATATATTCTTATTTTTTGGTATGAAGATTTTAAGCAGTCATTACAAAAAAACGTGACGTGATAGAAAAAACTATTTTCAGATTTGGAATCAGCACACTCGAAATATTAAGAATGACCGAATGTTATTCCTGTTTTTTTTCTGAACCGAAAATTTGTTGTACAGTGTTATTAATGAACAAACAAATATATAAACCTCAAAATATAAATACATGGTAACACAGAAAATTGAATGAAACTTGTTTCATTGAATTTTCTGTGGCTGAAACTCTTGAGAAAGTTATTATTTTTATCATAATGAAAACATTAATATTAATTTTAATTCTTATGCATTTCCTGCCATAATAATAATATCACAAAATTTGAAAAAGTATGTCATATATTCATAATTCTATATTATATTGATAAATGAACTAAATATCCGCATCCGCGGATATTGAAATTAAAGATCCGCATCCGCATCCGCAGATGTTGAAAAACTGACATCCGGTCCACCACTAATATATAAGCACACCGGACAAAAAATTAGTCACCCCTCTCAGAATGTACCTAATAACGTGTGACGGCGCCTCTGGCCTTGATAACCGCACGAATCCGGCGAGGCAGAGACTCTACGAGGTTGTGCATGTACTGAACATCGATTTGCTGCCACTCGTTCATCAGCCGGTCCCGAAGTTCCGCCAGAGTCCGTGGGTGTCTATTCCTGCGCTTCACTTTCTGTTTCCAGCCTGAACAACACCTTCGACGCATTCAGGATTAAAGGCTTCATTGGACCTGCGATGTACTCGTCGCCTCCCATCATTGGAGAACAAACAAAACGGGACTCATCGGACCAAATTACACGTTTCCAATCTGCCGCAGTCCAGTTTTTGTGCCTCTGAGCCCATTTATAACGTGCCAATTTGTGACTTGCTGTTAACAGCAGCCTCTTCCGTGGTACCCTGCTCCAGATGTCCATCGCATGCAGTTCTCGTCGCAATGTCCGTTCGGAAATTGGTCGCTGGAGAACCTCATTGGTTTCTTGGAGCAATTGTTCTCTGGTTTGAAAACGATTTGCAGTTACTAGACGAGAAACATGGCGGCGGCCCCTATTGTCGAGAATTGTTTTCCGGCCACAGTTACGCCGTCGATTGTCAGTTGATTGCGAACTACACCACTCTTTGTAAACTCGCTGGACAGTACGCGTTGACACACCAACAAATTGGGCTACTTCAGACATTTTGTGTCCGTGGGCTCTGCCAAACACGATGGCTCCTTTTTGCCACTGAGTAACGTCTGCCTCACGACCCATTTTGCAGACTATATCCAACACACACATTGTTCTTCACCACCTCACGAAACAGATCTGATCCTGTGTGCTACGTCACCGCTACTTGTCACTTACCAATGCTACATCAGCGCCCTCTGTGTGACCTTGAACTTCCTACTATCGGTGCTATTAGGGGTGACTAATTTTTTGTCCGGTGTGCTTATATATATATATGAATGTATGTGTTAACATCCCTGTTCCGGTCTCGTCACCCAGTGCTGGCTGAAGATGAGTAGTACACCCAGATAATCTTCCTTTTGAGCTCTAAATTAGTGTACTTGTAACGCCTTGCAGCCCATACTCTCCATATATATATATATATATATATATATATATATATACACAGGGTGGGTCGAAAGTCTGGATCCATAGGAAAATATTTAGTTTAATACATAAATTACAAAAAATGGTAAATACTTAAAATGAATATCAACTTTAACTCGTAAATGCGTATCCGTGATACTGTACAGTAGTTCGTACTCCAGTATAAATACTCAAATACTTTTTTATTTCAGCCCAGAAATGGCTTCGAATCTAACAACAGAAGACCGGGTAGAACTTGTGCTCATGTACGCAAGACAGGGCGCTACACACAGAGAAGTTGCTACCGAATTCAATAGAAATCATCCTGATAAGCATCCAGTAACACATGCGACTGTTGGCAAGTTGTTTAAACGTTTCAAAGAAACAGGAAGTGTACATGATCGACGGCGTTCTGGTCGTCCAAAAACTGCAACTGATGAAAATACCTCTGCAATGGTATGTGAAACTTTAACGAATAGTCCAGTAAAGTCAACAAGAAGATTATCAAATGAAACACGCATCTCGAGAACGTCATTTCGAAGAATTATTAAAAATCATAAATTCCATCTCTAGGTGTCTCGATGTCAGAGGCCGCCAATTTGAGCATTTGTTATAATTTGTTGTTTATACTGGAGTACGAACCACTGTACAGTATCACGGATACGCATTTACGAGTTAAAGTTGATATTCATTTTAAGTATTTACCATTTGTTGTAATTTATGTATTAAAATAAATATTTTCCTATGGATCCAGACTTTCGGCCCACCCTCTATATAATATATATATATATATATATATATATATATATATATATATATGGGAATGAACTCAGAATGGTTCCCTGAGTTTTTTATGATAAACACAGACCGTGCATGGAACAAGGAACTCTCCTGGGATAATTAAATCCACTATAGTCCGAATAAGTAATGGTAAATGACAAATACCATAGTTTTTCTTTTTCATGATGCAAGCCCGACGTGGGCAACGGGTCTCTCGCAAAGAGGTCCCATAAATATAGCTTCCCTCACCAACTATCTGCAAAGCAGACAGGATCCAGCTTTGGGACATGGATCTAGGGTTTAAAGCAGCCTAGCCCCACTACATTTAGAACCTCAATATAAGTAAAAGACTCGTTGCATTCACGTCGGATTGAATAAATCAAAGAAAAAGGGGTAACTATTATATTTTTAGCCAAAACCAAAACCTAAACCTCAACTGGCAGAATTGAGCGTCCATTTTTCAAGGCACATAACATGTCATTTCCCATTACTTATTCGGAATATAGTGGATTTAATTATCCCAGAAGAGTTCCTTGTTCCATGCACGGTCTGTGTATGATATATATATATATATGTATACATATATGTACTTCTGTGTGTATTTTGGTGAAAACCAATAGATTTTTAATTATTGACCATTCTTTTCTTTGTCGCCTTCGTTGTTATTTCGGCATATATATATATATATATATATATATATATATATATATATATATGGTGTGGTTGTAATAATACATTTCTACTCACATTTTATCCTAAATGTTACATTAACGGGTATCCTCAATTATAGTTTAGTTTGCATTAGTACTGAGCTAGGATTTCTGAATACAAATCGATTTATGAAAAAATGAATTTAATTAAAAAAGATTCAGTATGAACTAATCATGTTAATTTCTCCTTAAAGGACCGATGCTGAATTTGGTCGTGTTATGGCTACTTTTCGCGAAAGCATTGAAGAAAAGCAAATAATCGACGGCGATTTGGAGGTTTACCGCGCAGCCAACCCAGTGACCTGACTACCGAGGTCGAGGTATTAGCTCACATTTGGTCCAACGAATGCCAGGTCATCGAGGAACTAATGCAAGTTTTTTTTTGCGGTTAAGAACAAAACACATTATATGTTCATTCAATTTATTAAATGGTAGAAAGCATGTTTTAGTACAATTCGGCTTACAGAACTAGCGTCCATTAAATAAGACTAACATTAATGGAAACATTTTACACAACATAGCAACAATTATATACACACACGTAAAACTTTACACAATATAGTTACAATTATATATACACGTAAAACTTTACACAATACAGCGAGTGCGCACATATGGGAACCTTTTTTTAACTGCCCGCATACCACTTCATCATTCATTTCAGTGTCGCACAAATCGAATAATTTTTAAAAATTTATAATTCCTCTCCCATGTGACATGTGCAGGAGAAATGAAGGACAGTACGTGCCACAAGTATTACTAAAATATCCTTGGAAACGGTAAGGATTCCAGACAATTTCAGGGACATGCAGCTGTTCGATAAATTGTACAAAAGGGTCACTCCAGGGAAGTGCCGAGTGAATCAAAATAGTACTTTCTTTCCCTATTTCTAAAATAGATTGCAAACCAATGAATCCCCTCACCCCCCACAATGTCCGTATTGACAATAAGACTACACCAATCTCTCATAGCTGGCAATGTCAATGTTTCATTCTTCGCAAACACACCGATAAATTTTGAGCCTGTGACTCGGTCATTTTTCATTACTCTCTGGAGTGTATTCGCGTGCATTTTAAAAGTCTGACAACGTTCCTCATGCTGTCGAGCTCTATTAGAGCTTGTGATTCGAGGTATACTAGTACACTAATAGGCGCGTCAAGAGGGTTGGCAAATTCCAATCTGACTGAGATGTTCCCACTTTGTTGTGGACTTAAGTGTGGATTCACACTAGCAGATAAGTCGGTGGTAATATCAAATAGGTAAATGTTAAATTGATCGAAAATTCTTTCTGCGTTACGCCAATTCCAAGCTCGTCACAGCCACCAGCAATATGGGCCAGATTACTATAAGCTCTCACGCAGAGCGGGAACACAGCGTCTGATGAGTAGTCCGTATCCATAGTCCCGCCCAACGCAACGCCATTTACGTATAGTTATATTTTTAAGGCCGAAATTCTCGAATTTAAAGGTGCTCTTTTTATATTTTCCATTCGTCGAAGCGTGATTCTGCATTCTAATTAATAACCTTTCCGGTAGAAGTCCCAGGGTCACGTTTTCTAGCTGCTTCGAGGCCAGCCCTGTGGGCACCATGTATAGTTTGATCTGTACTCTGTTAAATGGGTATTTTACTGTTGCGTATAGTAAATTTTTTTCAATTTTTACATATTTCAGCTAACTTAATTTCACTCGCCGTACGCGCAGATGTTTCCATGATGTGAATCACAACGGGTTTTGCGCCCTCTTCTTGATCAGGTTCCAGATTTACGCAGATCTCAGAATTCGTGCGGGTGAGCTTTAATTTCATATCCACCCCATTCATAAGCAGTTTCTTCTGGAATGTGAAGTCTGTATGCAGACGTTCAAAACACTCGTATATCTTCGTTTTAGAATTTTTAAATTTATCCTTATTACTACTTTCGTCTTTATTCTGATAATAGCCCTCGGCAATTAAAAAGGTATCCTTCGCTTCTTTTGAGAAGTTGAGGACATTTTCCAGATAGGCTCGTAGGTGAAAATAGCCCGTTCCTGACGAGATGTTGACCTGATTTAAATACACCTCAAAATGGCTGAATATGGAGTGTAGAAAGTTTACTTCAGGGTATGCAGAGTAACTATCATCGCAGTCCGCTCCATCTGAATGGGCTATTTTAGCGTACATGTGTATGCAGTTTGGATCAAAAAAGTATGGGCCTGAGCTGGGTGTCACGAATTCTATTGGAGCACTCGGTAAACTAATTGTGTTTAATGGGTTAATTGTAATAAAGTCACTATGCTCAATAGAAACCTGTGTAGAGGCATATCAAAGAGGGACATCTCCGATTTACAACATTGTGAGCTACACAGATGGATGAAACGCGCCATAACGAGTCAGAAATAGTGCCACCTCTCTCGACAAGTAGTAATCAGCCTATGATTCATGACAGCAGTGTCCTTAGCTTATATCAGTTAAAAAAATGATCAGCCATAGGCTTCGTTCCTTAGAACACTTCTTTTTTGATGTCCTTTTACGTTTAGCGCCACGTGTTGGTAACCCCTTCTTCCGCACAGCCTTCTTCTTATTCTTTCCGCCACCACGCATTTTTCGCTTTGCATCTTTGATGACTTCGTCCCGTGTACGTTTTAAATGTTTTTTTAGAGCTTCTTTAGGTTTAGTTCCACCCATTATGTCTTCTACCGCGTTAAAACCTGATTGTAACGCCTTCCTCCCGAGGTATCTAGCACCCCTCTTCAACAATGGGACAGCTGTGCGTAGTATGGTTGAAAAAAATGGAGCCAATTCCACTCCCACGCTCCCATCACCGAATGGGAAATTATTTCCTTCTATCGTTCTTATATATATTGATATATTGGTTAATAGATTAGTCGCAACATTCACAAAGTGGGCTTGTCATATGTAATGCTCAAACTCTTCCCTCTATGGTTGGGAATGTGTACAATGCGCAGCAGGCGCGCCTGGGTGTCCCCAACAAATTGATGCTCCACGATATTGCTGTAAATATAGCACATGTCTGGGAATGGATAGTATTCACCCAATTTCTCCAATTTCAACTGATACATTAAGCTGGATAAGTCATGTTGTGCCCTCTTTGGAGGGCAACACTCCATCGACCCTCGGCCATAATTGTGAACAGCTCTTCGTCTTTAATATTTCTACTAAGCTTTAATTTTAACTTCAACGTGCGTGCAGACGTTTCTGTGTTTACGACTTCAAAAAGTAAGTCGTTTGTCAGGTACGACTTTTCAAGACTCTTGTTTAACTCCGTCACAATGTCCGTGGCTGTGTCATAATGACCGATTCCCAGTGTTACATTTGTACTATAGTACTGTACTCCACCGAACAGTATTGATCGCATAGTGTTGTCGAAGGTTATGCCTAATTTTTCACACTCATCGACTCTTCTAAGGATCAGAAATATGATCTGTTCATTTTCAAGAGTTAAAAATTTGGTGGCTAACTGCAATTCACAAACAACAACTTCGTACGAATCACGTTCCAATTCAATGGGCCCATGGAGTTCTGTTACAAAACTGGCCATGGTATGGTTAGGATGTTCAGACACAGAAGAGGACGGGAGTGTGACATAGAAGTGGTTAGGCGCCATGTTGCCTACTATTTAGGCTTTATTATTGCAGCAGCTTTTATATAGTTTTTGAAGCTTTCTGGGTACCCTAGCCATTTCATCAGGTACATTTTTCTCTTTCCTGAACCTTTGCTGCCTAAAATTTTTTCAATTTTAAACGCATTTTTTCCTAAAATAAATACCACTCTCTGCAACTCCTCGCGGTAATAGCCTCCTGCGATTTCCTCCCCATTCAAATCTTCAACGTAATACGGGAAGGTGGGGTAAGACGGACTACTTAACACAAAAATGAGTCTAGAAACCACATTTATATAATTTTGTTTTTTTTAGGAGTTGTGGTGGTGCTTTGGGGTGTTATATTTAAAGTCCACACCCTGGTCACGGTTTTTAGAGGAAAAGACTGAAACACGAGATTTTACCAAATCAATATTTTTATTGTACCAAAAACGAATCACGGGGTAAGATGGACCCCAAGGGTCCATCTTTACTGGCACAACTCACACACAAAAACCTCTTCCTCATCATCCTCTACCCCTGCACATTCCTCATGTGCCCATCTCTTGCAAATGGCGCAACAAACCCACCCTTCCCCTCGCACAGAATTACCAAACGTGTCATTGCAATACAAGCACTTGGTTGAATCTCCATCCTCACTGTCACTGTCATCAGCCCAGGATGGCCCAGCTTTCGCTTGCTTTGCTTTTTTCTTTTGTCATGCTTTTGTTTGGTGACGTGAAGGACATCTAGCAACCAATATCTGAACCTCGCCCTTTCTGCTTGGGTTTAGAGGGGGGTTCCATCTCACCCCATGGGTCCGTCTTACCCCACCGTCCCCTACATCATTATCTCTCCTTTAGGTCTCATAGCACTAAATTTAAAAATCTCACGTGTCCATCCTTGCTCAAATCCCTTCCCGAATTTATTTTCTGAACGCGATAGCTTTACATAATTATTGATTTTGAAACGTGTAGAGTGTGGTGGCGATGTTCCATCTCTTCTCATGGTGGTGTGAACGGTTGTATGACGAGGCCAATGATCCCAGAATGTTTATATATCTGTATGTGCTTTTATGTGTAAAATAGCGATACATGCATTCTTTTATGGTACATTGAACTCTTTCAGCTAAAGAGGCCTTATGTATAGAATTGCTAGTGTAGTAACTGATATTAAACGCTGTCAGCATGTTCCGAAAAGCATGGCCTATAAATTCTTTCCCCATATCCGTACAAAAATAGCCAGGAACCCTGTTTTCTTTCAACATCAGCGTTTTGGTAGCTTTAGCAACTGTTTCAGGCGATTTATTTTTCAGAGGAATTAGCCACAGATATCTTGAGAATACATCTATTATGAATAGGATGTAGCTGTAGCTATCATTATACAATGAATATCTTTCCATGTTTGTTAAATCCGCTTGCCAAATAGTCAATCGAAGCAGCTGTTGTCTTGGCTGTTTTAAACCTTTTTCTCACAGGCTTATGAAGTGTATAAGCATCCTGCTCCCGCAAAAACCGATCAACAACTTTTCCCTACTCCATCATTGTAAACACCTCTGTACAGTCTATTAACACCGCCATAGGAGGCGGGGTTAGAAATGTTATAATAGCGTTTTCTTAATATGTTAGTCATTTGCATATTTTAGAGACACGTGGAAAAGGTTGGCCGTTTGGTCTCTTCTTTCTCCTCTTCAGAGATGCTACTGGTGGGGGTGATGGCGTACTCAGTTGTGGCACATGCGAGACTTGCTCCAAGTCCTTTAACCTATTCAGATTTCCTATCAATGTTTTGGGGACATTTATTTGTTGTACTCTTGCTTTAATATACTTCCATCCTGTTGGAGAGGGCCTGTCCCACTTTCTCACCAGATCATGGGCAATGTCGACGATATTGGATCCCTGTACCCTTTTTCCTTCAACAATGACCTCGCCTGTATCGGTCCAATGTATGATGGGGTCCTCACTCAATAGATTATAAAGACTTAAGCCTTTATTCCTCAATGTATGTGGGAGGTGCTTTTGAATACATGCTCGATGTGTTGCGTCCCGTTATTCTTTGGTTGGTCATCTCTAACGTCGTGCCCAGGTCCTCTGTCGCCATGCTCATCGTTGCTCGCACTGGGCCGAATAACCACGGGGAGATCTGTCGGATTCTTGTAATCTTCGTACTCATGAAGAAATTTCTGCAGAGCCTCTTGGTACAAGATCCTTTTCTCATCAGGTGATTTTTCACTGTTTAATAGGTCTATCAATTCCCTTTCCATTCTTTTATGCATGCTTTTACGGGGCTTTAGAACCGTGTCTGGACTCTTTGAACTTTGCAGTGAAGCATACACCTCGTGCGGAATCACTACCACTTTCTTCATCATATTAATCAAGTCAATAACGGTCCCAAAACTGAAAATAAGATGGAGAGAGGAATGATCCCCCTCTTTGTACAATAAATCGCTTTTTCTTCCCCACAGGTTGAGCGTACGTATTATGTTCTTGTAACGGCGTAGGCGAGCCTTCTGAGGGGGTTTTATTGGCACATTACATTTTATAACATTAAGATATACTTATTTCACAGATGCATTTTAAAAAGTCCGAGTCGATATTTTTAACAAACATCTGTTGCAGTGCCCGGAGCAATTGTTAATAGATTTTCATTTATTCACGGTACTTCTTCAGCCTATTTGTCATTCTGGAATATACACCGTTTCAGGCTCGTTTTGGAATATATTCGTTCTTAGAAGCACCCTAAATGTGTTTCGCGGGTGAAGGTCACAAAGCAAATATCCGTAACGCTTACTTGTAGCTTCTTCATAAACTTCCAAAAACTCTTTAAGCTGATTCGGGAATATTTGATTGGCTAATACCCCAATTTGTGACACATCTCTACGTTGCGCGAATAAGACTAGATATTGTGCATTTAACGACACATCGCGCATGTATCTATTTTTGAAAAATAGATTCTGATTGATGAAGAATACGCTTTTGTTAAGATGGTGGGAGAACACTGTAAATGTCTCAGCAAATGTTTTATTCATTTCCAACATGAGATCGTCAATTACAATGACTGTATGCTCATTTCCCTTTAACGAATTAACGTTATATACACTTTTGTGTGTGGAACTAAATATCATCTTGGTACTCGTTGAACATTGATTGATGCGCCGAATAGCACCATATAACTTTATGCACAAATTTTGAGAAAATCTCCCCCTTATCTTCAATGATTTTAAGCATAAACACAGTTTTATCACATCCTATAGGGCCAGATATAATACATGTGGAGGGGCTTGTGAACCTGAATTTTTCTACAGATTCCATCCCTAACACGCACACCTCCAAATGAGTAATTTACAAAATATAACAATTTTAGTTCTGCTCCTTAAACTCTTGTTTTTCTTCTTCCACAGAACCGTGAATGACGACGATGTACAGCCCCCCCCATCATCGATATTACAGATGACCCCGATTACCATTACGAACCCTCACCAGCGATACCTCTAGCACGCGACAATTCAAAGCGGAAGCATGATGAAGAACCCTCCCCGTCAGGTATAAAGCGTGCCAGGATTGCGCCAGTTGTTAGGCCCCCCAGTAATAGAGCCCCAACCCTTTACTTCTTACGACATCCCCCCCACAATAGTACCCCCCTCAAATATACCCCGTTACTCCTGTTCAATTCCGGTACTTCCTCCACACCAGCAGCAGCAGCTTCTCGTGCTGTAGAGGAAGGTATAATATTCGAGTTGGTGCGCACCGCTACCCGCACCCCTGCCCTGACTAGAAATCGGTACGAGGTCTGGGTTGACCCTGGATCCCTGTATAGCAGCGGTGTTGGGCCGCGACGCGTAGTTGAACGTATTGTGGAGTTTTCCCTTCAGAACCGCGACGAACGTGAAGTCCGGACGAGGTTGTCCTTCAAGTTCGGGTCAGATGACGGGATGTAGATGATTTTGGGGTAGTAATACCATTCAGACGCTTGGCAACTGTAGACATAGAATATATCTTGGGTCGTATAATGCAGGTCTCTCAAAGTAGGACAGCTTTCACCATGGACAACTTCACGATAGATATTGACAGAGTTTTCTTGGTTGCGGGTCATAGTGCCACACCTTATACCGTTAATTTCAGTTCTCATTCTATTTACAGAAAGCATTTAAACGTCGATCGTGGTTGCGGCTTTATAGCAATAGTCTTAGCTCATATGTTCACTGTGCTAAATACAATCGCGTATAATATCTGGCTGCCTACGGTTGTGCAGCGTGCCCGTAAACTGGCTTCAGATTGTAAGTTTGAGTTTGAGTGTACTATGGGTCCTGGAGAGCTTAGAAGGGTAGAGCAGGAAATGAATGTTCGTATAGTTGTATTTGGAATGGATGATCGTCGTAGGACTGCGCATGTTTTCAAAAGCTGTGTGAGAGATCGTACAAGACCTCTACTTATTTTAGGTGTCCGGCGAATTTGTCTACAACAATTTGTCTAAAGATACAATTCATCTACGACAATTTGTCTACAACAATTTATCTACAGCAATTAGTCTACAGATACAATTTATCCACAATAATTTGTCTACAGATACAATTTGTCTAGAGAGGAAAAATGAAAGCTATTTGATGTTAATTATTATTAATTTTTTCAAAAAAATGAAAAATGTTTCTGCAATCGGTTTTCTTGAGAAATGATAAAGAAAAATGTTATTGGATATTGAATAAATTTATTTACTGAAACGACGCAATACACTCCAACATCTTTTTGAATAAGTCCTTGCTGGTGTGGCGCTTACACCATACAAATTCACAAAAAATGACAAGAATTAGTGCGATATCTTGCAAAAAACAATAGTATAAGAAACTCGATTAGGTCAGGTTAGGTTAGGTTAGGTTAGGTTAGGTTAGGCCAGGTCAGGTTAGGTTAGGTTAGGTTAGGTTAGGTTAGGTCAGGTTAGGTTAGGTTAGGTCAGGTAAGGTCAGGTTAGGTTACGTTTCTCAAGAAAACCGATTGCTGAAACAAAATCAGGGTCATCCACTGCCCTTGTTTTCAATTTCGTAGGAAAATCGAGAGCAGTCCATGAAACATACTAGGTCCAATATTAATAATAGTTTCTCTAGACAAATTGTATCTGTAGACAAATTATTGTAGATAAGTTGTATCTGTAGACTAATTGTTGTAGATAAATTGTTGTAGATGAATTGTATCTTTAGACAAATTGTTGTAGACAAATTCGCCTAAAACCCTTATTTTAGTATTGTCAGGAAAATCGTATCTCCCCATCCGTAATATAAAGACGCTCTACGCTAGTGATGATAAAAGTCGAAAATATGGAGGGCATCATGATTTGTGTAAGGGATGTCTCGAGTTTGCTGATGACATAGTGAAACATTGTAAGTAATGCTACATCGTATGTGAGTAGTGTAAAGGCCCCAAATGTGAAAGTCATGTAGTTGAAGCTGAGAAGAGGGAATATAATGTGTGTAGACGTACATTTTGCAATAATAACACTGGGCAACACGTATTTTATTGAATGATATCTGACACTTGATTCTAGGTAATTTGGGTGCGCTGAATACGAATTTCAACTCGGTTTGGCTCTATCAGGTCCTGATTCTTGTCGACAGCCTATGTGCCATTTTCCAGATTTTTCAAATTAGGACTAAAAAATTAAGTCATGTGTTAAATTTTTTTTTCAAGTTTCATGAATACAAGCAGTTCAAACTACAGTAAAATTACATTATAACGATAGAAATGACAAAATAAAAAAACAAACAGATATGAAGCTTTCACTGTGGCAAAAATTTTCTTTTGTAAGACTTTCTAGCGTATTTGCTTGTTGATGGAAGGTCTCTTTTCAAGCACCAGCAGTAATCAGCCATCATGTGGGAATCCCAGCGGCCTTGGTACCGTTCCTCCATAATTTTTATATCTTGGTGTAATCTCTCCCCTTGTTCGTCACTTACATCACCTAAATTACTTGGAAATTGGTCAAGATGGCTATTCAAAAAATGCATTTTTATGCTCATATTGCAACCTAACTCTTTGTAATCCCTTAAAAGTTTTTTTACGATTTCTTCGTAGTTATCTGCCCTATAATTGCCTAAAAAGTTTTCTATCAAGTCCACGAATGAGAACCAGCCATTTTTTTCGCGTTCATTCATGACATTAGGAAAATTGCTGTCTTTAATCATTGTTCTTATTTGTGGACCGTCGAAAATTCCCGCCTTGATTTTTTCATAACTTAAACTTGGAAATTTTGAAGTTATGTATTTGAAGCACTCGCCGTTCGTATCTAAAGCTTTTACATATTGTTTAATGAGGCCTAGTTTTATATGCAGAGGAGGAAATATGATTTTATCTCTGCTCACTAAAGGTGGATTAATTACGTTTTTTTCTCCGACAGTAAGTGATGTTCGTGCTGGCCAGATTTGTTTGAAATAATGTTCTTCCTTGGCTCTGCTGTCCCATAAGCAAAGGAAGCAGGGATATTTAGTATACCCTCCTTGTTGTCCTAGCAGAAAATTAACCATTTTTAAGTCAACACATATGATCCACTCGTGCTCCCTATATTGATAAGATTTAAAACCTTTTCTATATGTTCATACTTTTCTTTTAATTTTGTTGAGTGCCCAATCGGTATCGAGCCGTATAGATTGCCATTATGCAACAACACACACTTAAGACTTCTTTTCGAACTGTCTAAAAACAAGCGCCAATCATTTGCATCGTAAGACTCAACCCCCATCTTCTTTAACAAACCAACTATGTCGCAGCAATATACTAAACTATCCTCTGTTCTAAAATATTTAACAAGTCTTCTTCTCTTTTTCTGTAAAATGAAATGTATGTGTTTGAAGTAAGCAAGTTTTTCTCTTTAAGTCTTGAAGCTAAAATTTCCGCAGCCTTTTTTGGCAAATTTAGATCCCTTACAAGATCATTCAACTCGGCCTGGTTAAACTTTTGCGGATCGTTTTGACTTTCAAATACGCTGGGGTCAAAATCGGTGTCTGACTCCTCAAAGTGCATAACAATATTTTCAGGAACATCTTCAACTAATTCTTGAGTTGGCAGACCCTTAAATTTTGGAATGGGGATCTCATTTGAATGTAGCACAGGTCGTATCGCGGTGTCGAAATTTGGGTACTCGATACAATGTTTATTTTTCTTAGTGAAGCCCGAAGTCTTGACAAAGCAAAGGTAGCAATCGGTCTCGTGGTTAGTAGGCTCTCGCCACACCTGATATGGAAAAAAAATTGTAAAGCGTTAACAAAAGCGACGAGAGACTTGTTTTTATGAATTTTATCAAAAGTTATCACCCAAACATTTAACATTTCTATGTGTTTCAACCTTATGCAATATTTGAGATTCTTATAAACATTTTCTGTAAATTTTTGTTTATGTACCTAAGTTACAATTACATTTAGGTAAGTTACAGTATACTAGTGATTAAATTACGTAGTTTTATGAAATCATAAACTTACCATCGGAACTCCAAAAGGTATTTTTGAATCCGAACCCTTCGTCCAATGTCGCAGTCTTTCAATGCATATAGTGCAGGCTTTATGTGGAGCCCACGATTATCTTGGTCCCCCAGTTTTATGCCAAAATAAGCTAAGTAAGCTCTTTTTACGAAGTCAGTTATATTTGCTCGTTGATGTGGAAGTGTAAAATTTCCACATATATAACAGAAGGAATCAGGGTTGTTTTTGCATTTGAACTTTCTAGTGCTTGATGACATATTGCTTGATTGTTCTGCCAATTTGTAAAGGTATCTAAAGCCCTTAATTCATATAAATTTAAGAAAATCTGAAATATAAACACAAAAATTAGTTTAAATAGGTACTTATTATGAAATAGGTACTTACAATCTATGAAATTAAACTAGAAACACGGATGAGTAGGTACAATATAAATTACGTCTAATTAAATCAACTATATTAAATCACGATGACAAAATTACTCACTAAATCATATGCCAATTCAAAATTATGTTAATGCCCAAACTTAATTAACTAACTCAACTGACTGACTGACTGACTGACTGATTGAATTGACTGATTAACTCTGGAAACGAGTCGCTTTTATATATTTTAGTTGTCCCTCTAGAATACTCTACAGAGAACAGGAACGCTCGAGAAAATTTTAGAATTCTATGATATTTTTAGCTTAATTTACTAATATTAAAATGGGTTAAAAATGACAAAATTAAAAATGTTTTTAGGGTGTTACATATAAAAATATACATAATACAACAATACCATAACAATAGGTACAAATACCTAGATAAAAACCTAGTTGCATAATGTGTAACTGCAAAAAGACTTAGCGAGTATTGAGAAAAAAACCTTTTTATGAATACGACGAAAGAGGAGGGGTGTTGAGCAAAATCAGGACCTGATAGAGCAAAACCGAGTAAAAGTTCATGCTCAGCGCACCCAAATTACCTAGAACTAACTGTCAAATCTAATTCAATAGACAAAAAGTTGAAATTTGTTCCCCAGTGTAATTGCTTCGAGTTCCATAAATCAATTGGAACTTGCAGGAAAACGAGGATTTGTAAGTGTGGTATGCTTCACATGATGGATAATTGGGGGAATTTCAAGCATAAATGTGATGAAATTTACTGTTCTACATACCATGGGAAATATAAGGCGGCCGGAGTAAAGCATGTATGATATACAGTAGGTACGATATAGAAACATACACGAACGCTGAAACCAAAGAGGTTATTCCACATTTACTTGTAAGCCAGACTATCTGTGATGAGTGCATGCAGATCGAGTGTGGTGAGTGTCACAAATGTGGTAAACGGACAAACGTTTTTAAAACGAATACACACGACAGCCCTGTGAAACTCTTTGCATCCTATATTGTCAAGTTAGGGGACAAGTTCAAAAAAATGACTGTGTATATTCTTGCCCATAACGGAGAAAAATTTGACACACAGTTCCTTTATAAGGAGTTGCTTGAACACGAGTCATCTGAGATATTTACAGGTGATCCCTTGAAAAGAGGCAACAAACTAATACAGATGCAGGTAAGAGGTAATGTTCATTTTAAAGATACTTTGTTATTCACACCTTGTAAATTAGCAAAGCTACCCAAGGTCATGGGCGTAGCCGCTGAAGTTTCAAAAGGATATTTCCCTTACACATTCCTCACTAACGAAACTTTAAATTACGTAGGACTACCTCCACCCAAACATTAATTTAACTATACCAACAGCAGTGTTAGTGAGCGTGAAGATTTTGACAGCTACTACAACAGTTTTAATGAAGCTAGTCCATACAATATAGCTGATGAATGTGAAAGTTATTGCGTGAATGATGTGCGCGTGCTTAGAGTACGCTTCCAGGCATTTAGAAGGATGTACAGTTGTACATAGCCCGTTTCAAATGCGATCCGTTGCAAGTCGCAACCACCATCGCCTCATTATGTTTTACGGTGTTCAAGAATAACTTCATTCCTAAAGACACCTTAGCCATCATTCAGAGAAACAATCCCCGCAGTTATGGGCACAAGGCTATTTACTGCCTCATACACCTACAGCAACAGACAGTTGTATACATAAAGAATGCCCGCAACACGGGAGAAGTACCCATTAAGGTCAATGGTCGTGTTTTTTTGCGTTGATGGTCTAAGCGAAGACCGCACCACTGGTTTGAAGACTGTGTACTCTTTTAACGGTTGCTGGTGGCATGGATGCCCACGTCCTGAGTGTGGAATCGTAGGAGATATCCTCGGTAGAACTCCTGCCGACAGTCGTGCATGGACCCGCACCTGCGATCAGCTTATAGGCTCCCAGTTCACTCACAAGATCTTGTAGGAGCATTAGTATGATGCACGGATGGAAACATATGGCCAGTACCGTGAAGAAATAAAGGCCATCAAGCGTTCAATGGTGTTGGATCCTCTCAATTGCGGGAGATAGCTTTTTCGGAGGGCGTACAAACCCATTCAAGCTATACTTTCCACCTACGGAGGGCGTGAAGCTCCCTTACTACGACTTCTGTTCTTTATATCCCTACGTGATGAAGTACAATCCGTATCCCGTATGTGCATCTGAAAAGTTGGTGGGATCCGCCATGCCAACCATCACGGATTTCTCAGCTAACTTAAGTGAGCGCTACTTTGGACTCTCTTTCGTAGAAGTGCTCCCTCCTCGCGATTTATGGATGCCGATCTTACCGGTCGTTACAGATCACAAACTCATGTTTCCTCTGTGTGAAGTGCACAGAGGAGAAAAACGGGGATTATAATCCTACATCCAACCAGCTTAAGATCAGAGGTGTATATACAAGCACTGAGCTAGACGTAGCTATTCGCCATGAATACAGAATATTGAAGATACATAAAGTATGGAGGTTTCAGAAGCTACCCAACCTTTTCACGCTATATATAAATAGTCCAGGCAATTTCTAGTTAGACCTGGGCAAAATTGCTTCAGAAGCTTTCTAAACTGTTTCCAGCTCAGGAACCATTGCCGAATAACATATCCAAAATCCGACAAAATTGGACCCAGGGAACACCCCCAAAAATGAAATTGAAAATGGCGGACTGGATGTTTCCTACGAAAAAAAAATATATATAATTTACGCTTTTATTTATAGAGATACATTTGATGCTTTTTCTTTCAGTTGTAATGTTTTAAATAATTCAACAATATACAACACAACCAGTTATTACGCAAATATAATGTTATATAGCTTTTTACAGATTTTTATAATCAATAATACAACAATTATTTTTTCCCAGTTTCAAGTTATGTTCATTACAGAAGAAGTGATACCTGGTCACAAACATACAGAAATTAATCCTCTTCATCACTATCATCGGATAGATTACCGGTACTTGGGTTGTTATCACCACCACTGATTTGGCACTCGCCACAAGCGGCTGAACAGGGCATTCCATTACGCTTGCATCCACATCTTGAAGTAGCACATTTCGTCTTGCAGGAGCAGCGGATCATGTTGAGTAGATAATTTGGAGCTGGTGGCTTGTCGCAGGCTGTAGGGTAGTAGGAATTATTCTTTACATACCAACCCCACTGTTCTGCATCGATCTTCTCTTCTGTAGACTTCCAGATTAGTATTTGAAAGTATGTGCGAAAGCTGTGGTACTTTGTGGACGCATCGGTAGGTGGCAAACGTTCGGGTGTAACAAAAGATTTAGCTGTAGCTACCTTTTCAACTAACATTCGATGACGTAGTGCGTTAGTGGATTCAAGTGTTTTGCAGCCATACAACAGAAGCATTGCCTTTCTTCCAGCGGCTTCAATGTCAGAGTGTTGGCAACAATCAGAACAGAATGTATTTGCAACTGAACGGAGTTCAGCCACCTTCATCAGTGTGTCGAATGCTTTGGCTTTACCGATCGAAAAAATTCTGGATGTGCTATCACAGCCCGTGAAAGCATGCACAAACAGGAGATACTTGCAGATGTCATTGCCTAACAATGATTGAATGCTGAGAATATCATACACAGGATTAGGAGATGGTCCCCGTCTTATATCGCTGCGATAGTACAACTTGAAACCACTGTCCTTGGCATGGTACAGAAGGAGAATCAGCAAGTCGGTGTCTTCCCCTATTACTGTTGTAGTTGCATTTTCTGATGAGGAAACTGCTGCACGAACGATGTCCGCATCAGCATCCCCATCTGCGTTGTGAACAGTACACCCGTGCTTCTTCAACATCTCACCTACGAGGGAAATAAATGCTTGCTTGTTGTTTTCATTAGCCAAGAAGTGTTCCTTCTGGCCAACAAACTTCATGCTTGGACTGAGATTCACATTTCTGCTTGTCTTGGTGCTGCGTCTTCTGTGGGTCATGTCCTTGATCGTAGGAGAGCTGCTGTAGCCATCAAAAACAATGATTGCTTTTCCATATGTTCTCAGAGTGAAATCGGCATATGAGTTGGCGATGCTGTCATATGTTTCATCTTGACGCCAGGAAACACGATATAGTAGAGATCCACCATCCAATACGTACTGGTCTGTGCACTGAATTTGTTGAACTTCTTCCATGCGTAAAGTGTCAGTGTATTTGATTATTGCATGAGCTAGCTGAGACTTATCGGGTTTCCTCAAGATACTTCGTGATTCGAACAATGCAGGAGGATATGCACACAGTTCGTAACACATGACATCTTCAAGATTCATGTCTCCGCC
Organism: Bathynomus jamesi; assembly: GCA_023014485.1. Classification (NCBI taxonomy): domain Eukaryota; kingdom Metazoa; phylum Arthropoda; class Malacostraca; order Isopoda; family Cirolanidae; genus Bathynomus; species Bathynomus jamesi. The sequence continues at coordinate 1,233,648 of JAJOZX010000590.1, forward strand.
AGTGGCAACAGTCATCATTCTCTGAAACAGTAGTGCAGGATCTACTTCTATATCTGAAGCATCAGTGATCACAACGGCAGAAGCAGATCCTAGTGTTTTCACTTTGTCAGATCCTTTGGCAGAATATGTAAAGGCTTGTTTCCCAATCATTTTTACGACAATGTTCGTACCGATTGAATGCAATTGATGAACGTTAACTCCAGGATCAGCAGTTAGCCCTGTTACAATGTTGCAGAGACCCGAGGTAGAATGGAATGGGGATAAGGATTCCAGACGTTCAAGTACTTTCTTCATGTCATTACTGTCCCTGATTTGTCTACTTCCCTCATTTCCTTGTGATGTTCACTACTTTCCAACAAAACTCTGGTGTATCCTGCATTGCTAAGTTATAAGTGGAACACAGAGGCATAGAAAAGAGCCACGTTGTCCTTTGGATGTCTGTAAATCCACTTCCGCGTGTCAGTCCGCCTCTGCTTTTCAGGGAACGCATTAGTACTTGTTCTATCACCAGGTCTGTGCCGAGTCCGGCCCATAATCTGTCGCTTCTTCTTACCACAAACTTACCTTCCTGGAACATTTTGTTAACGGCTGGATTTTCAGAAGGCAAACTTAACATTTTCTGCAGGTACAGGTATATCGATTTCAGGTAATTGTGATGTCCGGCTGCTGCAATTATGGGGATGGTCTCCAGCATAGCTTGCAAGTGCAAATCCCACGAGCCGGTTCTGTCTGCTGTTATCAAGGAACGTGCAATGTTGATCATTCGCTGATATTCCAACCAGAGTTGACTTGTTTGCGAAGTACTAGATTGTAGGTCAGTTTTCTTCGCATCCAAAGTGGTAGCAATCTGAGACAATGCATTCGAAGATTCCACATCCTCAACTGATTGTTTGGCGTCATAACATCGTCGAGCAGGTCACAAGCTTCCTTATGGAGGTCATGAGGAGTTCCATCTTCATTACGAGGGAAAACGTCTGCGACTAGTAAGGTACTAAGAGCTGCATCTACTATCATATGACAACGTATCGCTCTTGAAACAGCTTTTCCAGACATCATGTGTTGCACGGCATTTGGTCCGTATATTTCTTGAAGTACTTCAGACAATCCTGAACCATTCATAAGAGTACCGACTGCTCCCAAAAGATTCATCAGAGTGTGAAATGATCCCAGCATTAAAACAATGTCCTGCAGGTCTCTCTGTTCATTGATGATTTGGGAAGCTTTCCAGAACAAAGGCTGATCAAAGGTAATAATGCATGGGACTTTTGATCGCGTGCTATCTTGCTCAAATATAGTAATGTCGAAAATTGCAGGTCATGTCAGTTGGCGACATATCTATGATGGGAAGGAACGTGATCGACGCCACACCTGGATGTGAGACACTTGATCCACCGTGAATTGCCTGCATTGTTCCGGACCAACTTGGACCTGATCTTTCTGCTGAAGATATCTGCCAGAGAAGACTAAGTCGACTTATGGTGGCAGTGGGTACTGGAAGTTCGCGGAATGAGTTGTCCCTCAACATGCTTCTCGCGTGTCTATATTCCCTAATGTCAACGGTTGCAATCTTCTTAATGTCATTGTCACCAACATTACGCCTGTGAATAGAAGGATGGATTTGATCTTCGGAGTTATTGCGGCAATCATACCCATTCCATGAAAGGTATTCTTCCCATCCAAAGTGCAGACATCATGATCGACGTTATCTGCTGCTAGAAGGACTGCAGTGTTTTCATCAACAGTAAAAGAGCCAGACCCACTTGCCACGCCGCGTTTCTTTCGAATCTTGTTACTTCTGCATACGACGAACAGTAACCCAGCTGATGGAGAACGTCAATAAGGTACCTTGACCTAAAGTTGTGGTGTAGCTGAACCGACAAACCGATCTGTAGTGGACATAGTAATCCTCTAGGACGGGTTGCTTGCATAATGCTCTGCCCAATTGCACCTATTTTTCTTGAAGCATCCTGTCCCGCAAATGCTTTTGATTATAGCAATTTCAGACTGTTCGGAATGTAATCAAGAGCACTTTCTGCAGTGATGTCATTTGGAGATGGATACACATCTTTTCTAGGCGAGTCGACAGACTTGATATCACTTCTGATTATTTTTGCAGCAGCTTCTACTAGGTAAATCTTCTGTAGCTCTATATCTATATCACATTCTTTCGACTTTTTGTGATAATCTATAAGAATTTCATTAGCTGTCTCTCGTAGTGTTACTACATCTGCCTTCCCACTTTCACCTGATATTATGATCTTGTCTCCGTAACGTTCTAAAAGCTTTCTCTTCATGTGCCTGCGTTCGTAGACAGAGCTCTGACTTCCTTGAAGATATTCCTCCATTTTGGAAATTAGGTCTCCAATCAACAGTTGTTCATCATCATTCTCTTCCAGGTAAGCACAGGTCTGAAGGAATGCTTGGTGTTGCTCTTCATTAGTTGGTCTCCCTTTCTTCGAATCATGATCGTCGGAGGAGTATGCGCGAGGAATGCTTTTTCCACTTCGAAAATTTACGCTGCAGGTGTGATGGTAGACACAATCTGCAGCAGGAAGATCACGAAGATAATACTCCAGACGGCCTTTTACATTAAACGACCATTCATCGCAGCGGCTTTCACAGCACCTTTTTATGGTTTCGGAGAACTCTGTAGTTCTTATTTTGACATGCTCTGATTTTGGTTTGTGTTTGGAAAAAAAGTCCACAAAGGTATCACAAAACAAACAGTGAGTAGCACTGGAAAATGCGTATTCATGAAAACGATCACTTTTCCTTGGTATTGCCTCGGCTGCGGTCTGTCGCTTCTTTATTTCAATGGTCTTTTTATCCGTAAACCTTTTCCTACATACAACGTGAACACTTATTCCAGCTGTTGCAACAACATCGCTTCTACGGCTGCGGCTGGATGCATTTATACCATCTGCTCCTTTTTGCGAGATGTGAACCACTTCCTGTCCGCTGTCCAATTTCTCCTTACAAATCACGCACAATTCTTCAGGGGTCTGCATTCTTGAAGGCGGACGCACACCGAGTCAGCCGTACACTGAGTCAGTCTGAAACAGAAAACACAAATTAATAAACTGTGTTGCAGTATTTAAAAGGAGTACATAATAACAGTTTTAAAGAAAATGACTAGCACAAATACGCAGATTTGATAGTGGGTAGTAGGAATTAAAGAGTTGTATATAATATAAGTTTATAAAGATGTAGCAATGTCCATTCTCACATACACTCCATACAGTATATTTTATTTACATTACGTGACGTCATAGTTTAATACTAGCCGCCTAATACAATTTTTAGTGTCATATAGGTTAATTTAGAAACGAAAATGTGTTTTAAAACATTTTACTGATCAAGAAAAACGTCATAACTCTCTCTACATAGCGAAATTAAAATTTATTGTATTTCGTAGGAAACTGCCAGTCCGCCATTTTGAATTTCATTTTTGGGGGTGTTCCCGGGGTCCAATTTTGTCGGATTTTGGATATGTTATTCTGCAATGGTTCCTGAGCTGGAAACAGTTTAGAAAGCTTCTGAAGCAATTTTGCCCAGGTTGAAGCTATTTTTGCTCTAGATTGCCTGGACTAAAACGCTTTTTTGAAGGATAAGGTAGAAGCATCGGGGTATCCGCGAGGAGTTGATACTGAAGATGAAAAATCGGCTTATATTCAGCGTTACCGTGCCCGTGAAGGTATACAGCTTGACCGTTCCGAAATTGTTAAGAATTCTGGCAAGCGCTTTAGTGCAAAGTTGTGCCTAAACAGTCTTTGGGGGAAATTTGTACAGAATACAAGCAAGGGGAACGTTCAATTGGCAAAATGTTATAGTGAAGTCTGGGATTATGCCAACGCTCCCAATAAAGAGGTTATGGAGATCGTGAATGTAGGTAATATTTACATAATAAAGTACAACATCACCGAACTGTCCACACATACCTCACGTGTTACAAACATACCTGTAGCCAGCTTCACAACGGCCTACGCCTGCATCAAGCTTTGGGGACTACTGCACTCTCTTGGGCGGAGGGTGCTGTACTTTGACACTGATAGCGTAATATTCATAGCGAGGGAGGGTGAATACATGCCTCCTATTGGGGAATTCCTCTGAGAGTTAACTGACGAGATCAAGGATGAGTATGGTGATGGTGCATACGCTGACTCATTTGTATCCAAACGGGCCAAAAACTTATGGGCTACGGGTGAAGGTGGGGGAAGATATGAAATATATCGTGAAGGCTAAGGGTATCACGCTTAACCATGCGAACCGACGAGTCGTTAACTTTGACTCGCAGAAGGATCTAGTGTGCTTGGAAGATGAGGGCAACCATCCACCCTAACTGACTGTTGCGTGGCACGGTCAGAGTGCCGATCGGCTCCCGGGGCCGGACCTATTCTCAGCGTGCTATTTTTTCAATTACAGGGAGCAATTGCGTGCTCCCCGAACTACTCTTACTCTCTGGCGACATTAAGACTAATCCAGGCCCCACTACAACTTACACATGTCACCATACACAAAGACATAGACACAATATCACCATGAGACACATACAGAAGTATAATATTAACATATTACAGTACAACGTAGATGGCCTCACAAACAAAATCATGCAGCTTAGGGAATTCGTACACAAACAAAACATTCACATAGCACTTATACAAGAAACAAAACTAAAACGCACACACAAAACACCCACCATCCCTGACTTCACGGCGATCCGTCAAGATCGTACTGGGGGTAACGGGGGTGGACTCATCACTTACATACGTAAAAGCATTAGCTACACTGATGCTACCCAAAACATTACAAACACAATCCAAGCAGATAACACGATAGAAATACAGGCAGTTAACATTAAAACACGCGAAAAACACAACACCACACTAATCAACATTTACATCCCAACAGATAGTTCACCTCAGGTGCCAGCCAATTACAATCCACAGTTACACAATCTGGCCTCTCTCACTAATGTCATCTTAGGAGGAGACTTCAACGCCAAAGACACTAGTTGGTACCTGCACAACCAAAGCAACACCAGAGGCGCCACAATAGCCACACAACTAAAGAGCCTCTTCATTCTTAACAATACAGAAGAACATACACACATACCACATCAAGCAGGATACTCAAACTCCTCACCAGACGTAACGTTCTGTTCCCCCTCACTAGCAACACATACACAATGGAGAACAGAAAAACAACTGTCATCAGACCACCTGCCCATCATCATTACAACACATTCTACACTCTGCCCCAACAGCCTTAGGCACACTTACAGAAATTACAAGAAAGCTGATTGGGAACAGTTCAAAATACAGACTGAGGAACAATTCACCACATTAAACAGCACACCCATCATAAACATCAATACAACACTCAAGACATTTAATCAGATCATCAATAATGCAAACAAATACATACCGAAGGGCAACATTAGGAAATACAACCCAAATTACACTAGAGAAATAACCCACCTCATAAGGCAACGTAACAACCTCAAATATAACACACAAACCCCACACACAGAAGCCATAAAACAGCAGATACAACAGCTCAACACAGAAATAAACAACAAACTCAAAGAAAAACAAACAGAAACATTCAGGGAATTCATAACAACATTAAACCACTCCACAGATACATCCAGGCTATACAAGACTATAAACGGCATTACCCACTCTAACAGCGGCATTCACACCTCACACGCGGCTATCTGTCGCAGCCAAAATAATATCCCAACATACACACAACAAGCTAACATTCTAGTTAATCACTACGCAAAGATATGTCACTTAAACAGAGACAACAACCAGAAACATGCAGACAGACAAACAGCCAGACACAAGAAAACCTACAGACTCGACACAACCATTACACCCTTCAATACCGACCAGACCACCAAGATCATCAAAAACATTAAGAATTCGAAGGCTAAATGGACCAGACAACATATCTAACATACACCATACACCTTAAACACTTGGGCCCACAAGGAATACTAGCTCTCACAAATATCAGCACATATTCATACTAACACTGTATTATTCCTGACATATGGAAACAAGGTAAAATTATTACACTACTCAAACCAAACAAAAATCCAACAGAACCAGCTTCCTATAGACCCATTACTTTACTATGCACACCTTCCAAAGTATAAGAAAGACTAATCTTACAAATCACCAACCCACACATTCCACTATCGCCTACTCAACATGGATTCAGACCTCACCACTCAACCACGACATTACTCACTAACCTCACGCAGCACATCATGGATGGCATCAACTCCAGACGACCAGCTCAACGTACACTATTAGCAACAATAGACATTAGTAAAGCATTTGATGCTATCCCACGCTTCCCTCTCATAAACAAAATACTCAACACAAACCTGCACAATAACACCAAAAGGTGGCTGAGCAACTATCTTTCAGGAAGATACTCACATGTCACATTTAATGGCAAGTCATCCAAAAACAAGCTTTTTCCGAACGGGGTCCCTCAAGGCTCTGTTCTCTCACCAACACTGTTCAACTTATACATGCATGACATTCCAACACCCATAGATAACAAGCTTACCTTATCATCATATGCAGATGACATCACTCTAACATCTACCCACAACAACATCGACACCGCTACAAATAACCTACAAACATACATAAACAGTATACAAGACTGGCTGACACACAATAGACTCAAAGTAGCGCCCACAAAATCAACCATCATCTTGCTTACAAGCAACAGAAAAGAACACCAGGTAATTCCACAGCTTACACTAAACAACATCAACATTCCACACACTCACAGGACCAAAATACTTGGGGTCACATACAACACATCATTATCTTTTGCAAACCACATTCAGGATATTAAAAACAAATGTACGTCAAGACTTAACACGCTTAGGGTACTAACAGGCACAAACTTTGGACACCAGCAGGAAACAACATCACTCATATACAAACAATATATTCGCTCAGTTATGGACTATGCTAGCCCATGCTGGGCACCCATTATCTCAAACACACACATAAACACCTTACAGACAATACAAAACAACGCACTTCGTATCATTACAGGATGCACTCAAACAACACCAATAGAACACCTGCACACAGAAACAAAAATACTGAAAGTTAGGGAATATTTAGACATGAGGGGAACACAATTCATGGCAGCAGCGACAACTAACCCACAACACCCTTGCCACTACATGTACAATCACGCACCGACACCTCGCACCATTAAGGTAACACCAGAGAGACATTATAACCAAATACTCCATTCCATACCACGCCCCACAGACATCACACAGTACAGAAAACAGATACACACACACCTAACCCACAAAGCACTGACACGACTCGGTCCGAATGCGGTCCTAGGTGCGAAGCCGCCACCCATTAACAGGTCAGAGATCAGCCTGAGCAGATCGGATCGAGTTAACTCAGCACGATTCCGATGTGGACATCACCCCAACTTACTAAAATATAAACACAGAGTAGACAACTCCATAGACGACACCTGCCACCTGTGCCAGGACACACCACAAACAATTGAACACATTATGACAGACTGTACCGCCCTAGCACAACAACGAACACAACACAACATCACTAGTGCGCTGAACCTCTGGTCCACTCCGAAGAGGGCGATCGGTTACCTGCGTGCCGCAGGCTTGCTCGATCAGGGTGGGCTGATCGGCTAAACAACAACAACAACTGATTGTGGGGACCGACAATTTTCGGGCGCAGAAACTGGAGTGTGTGAAGGAACTTAGGAGTACGAAGGTATGCCGTAACACCTATAAGAAACGTTGCCAGGTGCCTGGTCCCTATGATACCGTACCCTTTGGATACCTTAATTCTTGATTGTTTATATACAGGGTGTCCCATAAGTCCGGAATTATAGGAAAAATAATAAAAAAAGGCAAAACAAAAGCTTTTATTTACAGAACGTGCTCAATATGTCCACCATTGTTTTCAATACACAAATTCAGACGTGATACCCAGTCAGCAAGCACACGGTGAATGATGTCAGGAGTAATGGTGTTACATGCCCCAATAATGCGTTGCCGCAAATGTTCAACACTCCTAATTTTCTCTGCGTATACCAGCGCTTTCAAGTGGCCCCAGAGATAAAAATCTAGTGGCGTGAGATCCGGGCTTCTAGCTGGCCATTCCACAGGCCCTCGACGTCCTATCCAATGACCAGGGAATTATTGGTACAGGTATTCCCTTACTTGGGTGCTGTAATGTGCAGGAGCGCCGTCTTGCTGGAACCATGTTTGGAAATTTCCTTCTTCATTCAAGACACTGGGAAATGCTTCTTCCTTGGGCAATAATGAGCATACGTAGGTAGGTGCCTCCAGTGACATGTTCATCGAAAAAGAGGGGGCCTATGATGCGATCCTTCCAAATGCCACACCATACCATCACCCGAGATGCACCTTGTTCCTTTGAAGAGGTATACCAGTGAGGGTTGTTTTGAGACCAGTAGCGGGTGTTCTGTCGATTTACCTCACCATTTCCATAAAAAACAGCCTCGTCACTGAACAGAATGGTGGACGTGAAATTGGCATCCCGAGCATATTGTTCCGTAGCCCATTTACAAAATTTCATCCGCCGGTCGGGATCATCTTCGCTTAATTTCTGTAGGATCTGAAGTTTATATGGATGCCATTTGTGAGCCTGAAGAATGCGATGGATGCTACATTTCGACACTCCTCTCTCGGCGGACAATCGCCGAAGAGACTTATTAGGACTTCTGTTAAAATGAGCCAGGATAGCAGTCGCTGTATCATCGTCAGTGGACCTCCTTGAAGGTCCACTGCGTGGTTTATCTTCTATGGATCCTGTTTCCTTAAACTTTGCAACAAGTCTGCTAACACAACTCTCTGTTATTGGCTCGCGGTCTGGATGCAGTCTGTTAAATTCAGCAGCGGCTTCTCTGTGACTCCGATTTCCTATGAGTAGAATTATCTGGATTCGTTCTTCTTTGCTCACAGACAGTATGGCCGGTAGAAAGAGAAAAATATGAATTATGGTTTGTAGAAACAGAAAAATATGAATTTCTCCTATGATGCCGGACTTATGGGACACGCTGTATATATATTTATATATATATATATATGTGTGTGTGTGTGTGTGTGTGTGTGTGTGTGTTGTTAACGATATGTTTATTACGTATATTAGTTTCAATTAGGGTTTCTTTTTCTCCTTTGTGTGCGTGCGTATGTATATGCTCCGCTCACTGTGAGCTCGTTCATGTGACTCCTGCTACTACCTGGGCATATTTCTACCCCCCCTCCGGAGTGCTCAGTTGACCTCTGCATGCCCTGGAGCTCGCTCAGACGTGTATTTTCTCACGTAGACGAAAAATAGTGATGGCTACTTTTGATATTGCGTGCTCGACGTTTATGAAGTGGTATTTGGTAAAGTCGGAAGATGTGGTTAATACTGAAAGACGACCTACTTCCCCCCACCCCTCCTTTGAGATTTTTAAAGCTACATTGAATCGCGCGAAGGAACAAGGTGTTCAAATACTCTATGGATATTCTGGCTCGAGCATTGCCGGATTTCGCGGAACAAACGATGTAATGGACTACATTGTAGGGCTAAACTGTATAAACGCGTACATATACCGTGAGGTGAAAGAAACAACGCGTGCAGAAGAGAAGCAACGGATATGGGTAATGAGTTTTGTTGATGAGTGGTGGGACAGGTGGTATTATTTCATGCTGCATCATACCGAGTACGCGCACCCTGCGGCTGAGAATATAAACCTTGTCATCATGGACAAGCTAAAGTACTTTTACCACTACATTCATATATATCATGACGAGGTTCGCAGTGAGGTTGTGGCTAAAGGGCGGCGTGAGTTTTTAATAGAGTTTAGAGACGAGTATCGAGTGTTAAACAAAAAGGATAAATACAGTCACATGTTTCTCTCAAATAGTGTACCGGATTGTTAATGTGTGGGGAACGTCTATTGCGCATAAAACATTAAAACTGAAAATACACCATGTGTCGGAAAATTGCCCGGTATAATGGGTACAAGTATTCGCGTGATTCATGCTAGAACAAATCCGTACACGATTCAACAGCTTATGGTGTGACTCGCTCCCCCGTCGATCCGGCCCGCCCACCCGTGGCTCATAGTCATCTCAGAGCTTGAACCGACTGGACGTGCACTCCTCGAGTACGATGGAACTTCCTTTGAGAAGTATTCTCAATGCCGCGTACGATGTGTCCGTGACGCGTGTTCAGGCGTGAAACCGGTGCCATTAACTATGTACTTGAAACGACTTGTAGACAAACAAACTCTGGTAAACGTAATGTTGCTTATTTAAGTGTTGAGGAGATGAAGAGAGTCTGTGTGATAGTTGAGAAGTGGGGTGAGGACCGTTATAAAATACCTGCAGGTGTAGGTACAAGAAGATAACAGATTAGTGATGCCCCTCGTATGCCATTGTTTGTACGTTGTATATAAATAACGATCAGCCATGCATTGATATACGACTGATGTGGAAGAATGCATCTGATAATAACGTTATTGTCCCTACGCGAAACCGATTCATCGACAGAATGTTTGAAACCGTCGGATTCCGTGAGCTGAAGCCTATATTAGACGCGGTGTTTTAAGGATATGATTTATTTCGACACGGTTCTTAAATACGAATGCACCGCTCTGCTCGACGGGTTTATCGAATGTAGGAATGAACAAGGTGAAAATGGTCTAGAGCTGGATGCTTATTTAAAAGGTTTAGACCAAGTGTGGTTAAAACGTCGATCACGATCTACCAGTAGATTGCAGAGCAATTTTTAGTAGATCGCAGAATGACCAGTAGCTTAGCCTAGCTACAGAGACCTTACATTTCACAATACTAACGAGCACACGACCCGACAGTTACTACCAAAAATTAGCGTTCGTTATGTTATCACTTCCATTATCGGTAGCAACATTTATTTGTTTTATCTTTGTGTTTACCAGTCATTTAACAAAAAATAACAAAGTTTAGCTTTAATAATTCTGAGCGATATTTAATTAATGTCACAGAAAATGATACCGCTACCTTTAATTTCTGCCAAAATTTCATACCGAGGTAAGCTGAGCTGTTATGAGCATGTGTCACTTAAGTGATTGGTCAGTCCAATTGCATTAACACCGTTAAAATGAGTGCTGGACCAAGTGCCAAGAAACAAAAAACTTACAACTTTCACACTGAGTGGGAGACGGCATATTTTTTTACGATGAAAAATTCCAAACGTGTGCGTTTAATTTGCCATGCATGTGTCACTTTCGTCAAAAAGGGGAATTTAGAGAGGCATTTTAAAACTATTCACAAGCGGTATGACTGATTTCCCAGCTGAAAGTGAACTACGTAAGAGAAAAGCCAATGAACTTAAGTCTCATCTTAGTGGTCAGCAGTCTATCTTTACAGGGCCTAGCACAAAATCGAAAGCAGCAACGATTGTGTCATTTCGGGTGAGCCGTGTACTTGCGAAGCACAAGAAACCTTTTCAGGATGTAGAAATATTCAAAGAAGCATTTACAAAAGCAGCAGAGTCGTTGTTTCAGAATTTCAGTACTAAATCGGAAATATTGTCTGCTATTAACCAGCTTCAGCTATCCAGAAACACTGTGATGCGGCGTTGTGAAGTAATGGATGAGAATTTGATTGAACAACTGAAGAAAGACATACATGACTGCGTTTTCCTTTCACTTCAGTTTGATGACTCGACAGATGTGATCGACACATCACAGTTATGCATTTTTATTAGAATCGTGTTTAAAGATATGACTGCCGAAGAAGAACTGCTTAAAATCCTACCTTTAAGAGGGAAAACTCGAGGTGAGGACATTTTTCATGCATTCAGTGAGTTTGTTAACGACACACAATTCCCGCTTCACAAGCTTGTGGGCATAACAACTGACGGATCACCTGATATGACTGGCCGCTCCAATGGGTTCATCGCCCTGTGCAAAAGTGACAAAAGTTTTCCAAACTTCTTTAATTATCGCTGCATAATTCACCAACAAGCATTGTGTGGTAAAATGTTGAATATTGAAGACATTATGGATATTTCCCATAAGATTGTGTGTTCTATTCGGGCGAGAAGTCTACAAAGGCGTCTCTTCCAGTCTCAGCGATAAGAAAATAAAGCAGAACACACTGACCTTTTTTGCACATTGATGTCAGGTGGCCAAGTAGAGGTAAATTCCTGCAGAGGTTTAGGGATCTCTTACCTGAAATTAAAGACTTTCTGAAGTTAAAAGAAACATATTACAAAGAGTTGGAAGACGAAGTGTGGCTGTTAGATTTAGCTTTTTTGACTGACAACACTGCTTTTCTAAATCAGCTAAACTTAGAGTTGCAAGGTAAAAACAAAACTATTGTTGAAATGATTACCTCAGTGAATGCTTTTAAACAAAAACTAGAACTGGTATCCTCACAGCTGCAGCGACACCAACTGCGGAACTTCAAAACCATGATGTCAGAGCTGGAAAGTCAGGGGAAAGAATGCGACCAGTTTGACAGTGTTCGATACGATGAACAGTTGCAGAATGTTATTACAGACTTCAACAGATGGTTCCAAGACTTAGCAACACTAGAACCTGTAGCAACATTCATGTGCTTCCCATTTGGTGCAAACTTTGCCATTGATGATATTGAATAAAAAATGGCCTTATTGTTTAATATGGATATATCTGCAATCGAGAATGAAATTTTGACTCTGCGAAACGATATTCAAATCAAATCCAGGTCTTCAGAAGGAACCTTTTGGCACCTACTTCTTGAAGAAAAATATCCGAATGTGAGAAAAAGTGCCATGTACTTGACAGCATTTTTTGGATCAACTTACCTTTGTGAGTCAACGTTCTCACACATGAATATCATCAAATCAAAATACCGAGCCACTCTGACAGATGATCACCTGGATGCTTGTTTGAGGCTAGCAATCACCAGCTACAATCCGGACTACACACGGCTTGCTGATGCCATGCAGTGCAAATCATCACATCAGTAAAGTAAGCTCTTCCTATTCCAGTATACCTAATTCCTAATACGTTTGAGGGTTAAAATTTAATGAAAAATATATCTGTGTGCATTTGGCAATATATTTTTATATTCACTTCATTTTATTCTTGGTTATTCTCTCTCCATCTCCCTCTCTGTATATATATATATATATATATATATGTGGATATATATAACTGGCCTGGTGGGTCGTATGGGGAGAACTTTGGAAAAAGTAGGTCCCATCTCAGTAAAGTCTGGCCACTCCTGGTTTAGACTCTTCGGAATATCATGAACTATGGTACAAGGGACTTGAGCGGTACAGGGCAGAGCTCGCCTACACCGTTCACCCTGAAGAATTGTACCTTTATATAATGAGCAGCTGTCGTTACGACTTAGAAGATTATATCAATTGTCGCTATGCGTTGTGAAGAAGAGTTCACGATTGAAAAGTTCGGATCGGTAAGAAAAAACCCTCGATTGGAAAGGAGTGTTTATAAACTTGTATTTAATAATGATGTGGTGCATAACGATACCCTCTTTGTGCGTGCTTTTGAATGTATTCTAGCCGTGTTTAAAGATAACTTGCCAACCGAATGTAAAATGGGCACAAAAATATTTTTGAACGATATGAAGGCCATTTACATCAAGTATAGGCACCCGCACACCTTGAGCGGTGAAATAATGTTAAATCGTATTTACTGCGTAGTGCAAAGCAATAATAATGTGACTATTATTTGCGAGTTTACTGTTTTAGTTAAGCGAGTAGAACATAAAGTATTTTGATGTATATTCATTTTCAATATATTTATTTATTTAATATATGTAATATATTGTGTATATATATATTTTTTTTTTCCTGTACTAATATATTGATGATTATACTCCATCGTTTTGTATTATATTATTTTTTGTTATTCTAGTTTTTTATTTATATTTATATATATACTCGATCGTTCGTATTTCTTATATTATTATCAATTTTTATTGCATATATTCCTCGTTTGTATAGGATTGTGTATTAGGCCGTGCTGAAAAATTAAATTTGTGAATTTCCACATAACTGTGTCCAAGAAATTTGTAGATGCACTATAAATGCTCAACAATGATTAAAAAAACTAAATTGATCACGTTTTAGATGTTCCGCAAGTCCTCTGAAGATTGCAAGTAAAACGCAAAACATTACAAAACCTTTAAAACTTTTAAAACTTTATTTAAATACGTAAACTTTATTAATTATTTGGCAATTATGATTTTTAATTAAGATTTTCTTGTATTTTTTGTATTCTTGTTGCTATTAAGTTTTTTCTTGATATATAATTTTCTTGATATATAATTTTCTTGATATTTAATTTATATGTACAATTTTTCTTTACAGAATTGATTATTTGAATAGTTAAATACGCGTTGTTACACTAACAGAGTGACTTTCCCAAATTATCCGAAATGGCTGAAGCCGTAAAAGTGAAAGCAACTGTTGAAAAAAATCATGAGTCCAGCTGTTTCCCTTTTTGGGAAAGCTGAGCTCAGTGGAAATCAACTTCCCCTATATGAAGACGTTTTAAAAGAATATTTACAAACAAGATATCTCTTACTTATAGCTAGTGAGGGGAAAAAAGAGCCAAATGCTAATGATGTGGCAAGAATAGTTGCATCAAAGGTAAAAGAGATCTGGAAAAGTGCATCAATTCCAACAATATCAGAACAGAAAATATTAGCCAGAGTAAAGGATTGTCATGAAAAATCTAAAAATATGATGAAGACTGGTAGAAAAAGGAAAGATTTTGAATCTAAACTGACCGCGTTCAAATCCAAAAACTAAAGGTTTTTTGATATTGCTGCCTGCAAATGCCATGATCTGTTTTCTTGCACTTGTGAAAAAGAGCTAAAAGTTCCTGCCATGGAACGTTAAGATCTGAGCGTAAAGAACAAGAAAGAGCACGATTTTCTAAAAACATTGAAGATGGAGATATCAATAACCCATCCACTTCCAGGGAAGAGCCAATGGACTGGGGTAACTTTCATACAATTCCTGATTCTGACACATCAACAGATACAGATAAAGAGCGTGATGATGATGAGCACATTGAGGAAGGTATAAAGAAACCAGGTGAAGCACATAAGCTCACTCGTAAATTGCCTTCATTAGCAAAAACTTGTGACCGATTCAGAATATCAGACAGAGCTGGTGCAGCCGTTGCCTCTGCTGTTCTGGAAGATTTTGGTCTCATTACTTCTGAAGATTATCACAATGTTGTGGATAAGAATAAGGTGAGACGGCAGAGAAAGAAGATCAGAGAGGAGTTGAGTAAATCAAGTGAAGAAAGTATAGAAACATTGTATTTTGATGGAAGAAAGGACTTAACTAAAGCAAATATCTGTAAGGATGGGAGGTACTACAGTACAATTACTGAGGAACACAACACGCTTATAGCTAAACCAGAATCAAAATATCTTGGGCACTTCATTCCTGTGACTGGAAATTCAACTAACATTTCTAAGGGAGTGATAAAGTTTCTTAACAGTAACAATATTAAGGTAGACAATCTGAAGGTCATTGGATGTGATGGAACCAATGTAAACATTGGCATACATAATGGAGTTATCAGGCAACTAGAGGTACCCTACAATACTCCTTTTCATTGGTTCGTGTGTTTGCTGCATACCAATGAGCTACCTCTCCGCCATTTGTTTAATTATTTGGATGGTAAAACTAAAGGACCAAAAGCCCTTGCTGGAAATGTTGGCAAAAGTCTTACTGCGTGCGAAAAGATGCCAGTTGTCAAGTTTAAAGCAATCAAATCAAGTAATAAGCCTTCTATTCCGGGGGATCTCGGTCTAAGCCAAGATCAAAAGTATCTCATGGAAATTTGTAATGCAGTCACAGAAGGCCAATGTTCCCAAAACCTTGAAAACCGCAACCCAGGTTCTTTTAACCATGCCAGATGGCTTACGACAGCCAACAGGATAGTTAGACTTTATGTTGCGACCAAAAAGCCGTCAGAAAACTTGAAAACTGACCGAATTCATTGTTCGCGTTTATGCTCCAACGTGGTTTAATATAAAGCGAAATCCTTACTATTACCAGGGACCAAGGCACCTCTGGTTTATGATATCTAGTTCAAGATACCTATCTGATGAACTTAAGGCAGTCATTGATCCTGTTATTGAAAGAGGGGCATATTTTGCTCACTCAGAAACTTTATTGGTCTCGATGTTATTTGATGAAAGGCAAGTGATGAGAGAGTTAGCTTTCCGGCGCATGCTCTTAGCCAGGGAAAGTGTGTCCTCAGGCATTAGAGAATTTAGACGGCCTAAAATTAATTTCATGGCAAGAGATTACACAGATTTAATTCAATTTGGAGACTACCCAAGACATGACCACCTCTGACAAAAAGCTTGACAAACACACAGTTAGATCTTATCGTAAGGGGTGATGAAACTAACCCTCTATTGAAAAAGTACCTATGTCATTCACAAGCTGTGAAAAGACATGTCAAACTTGTAACAGAAGCATGAGCTTCTGTCTGTGGCCAGGAAAATAGAGATGGTTTTATAAAGGCAAGAATTGCTTCAAGATCAAACATGCCTACATTTGAGTCAAAATGCGAATACAAATGTCAATGAACTACATGCAAAAACTAATGGAAGGGAGGTTGAGCTGGGCATGGTGTGGAATTCGACCTACAGCCACCTCCTCGTGGTGAATTCTGGGTGGTTTGCTTTGTAAACTATCATGGCAAGTCAGCAAAGAGCTGTAGTTTACTATACGGAGTATCGGACAAAATCACCAAGACTTTAAGTGACTTGTGGAACCTCAAAATATATATATAAAAGCTTGAAACTTTGTCATGATACTTCCTATGTAAGTACACAAACTTTCGTAATAAAGGGTAAATTAAACTTCCCAAAAACGTTTTTTCAAGCAAAAACGACCCGGCCTATTGTATATTTGTTTTCTATATGCAGTATTTCGTGAAATTGAATCCAATAATTCATCTAAATAAACAGAATGATGTAATGGTGTTTTATTCAATTCTTTTGGATGTGTGTATATAAACGATATTGTTATTTAATTATATG
This sequence comes from Bathynomus jamesi, assembly GCA_023014485.1. Lineage (NCBI taxonomy): Eukaryota > Metazoa > Arthropoda > Malacostraca > Isopoda > Cirolanidae > Bathynomus > Bathynomus jamesi. Next base: position 1,250,761 of record JAJOZX010000590.1, read on the forward strand.
TACAACAAATGGCTGGTTACGCAATCTAAACCGACTGACGACGGATTTCTAAGCCAACTGTCAAGAATATCTGAATAGCGCAATCTGGCAGCGGCAGCTGAAACGTTAATTAATATATACACATACACCTGCCTTCAAGGTCTTCTAAGTCAACTGACGGGTTCATCCAACTGGCGGATTAAGCCAACTGACGGATTTCTCAGCCAACTGTCAAGAATATATGCTTTAATTAAATAAATAGCGCAATCTGGCAACTCAACCCCAATAATGAACACCTGAACAAACCATTTACGCCTTCTAAGCCAGATTAAGCCTTCTAAGCCAACTGACAGATTTCGAGTTCTAAGTCAAGTGTTGCTACCATGATTTCTCATTGAGCTTCTGCCTCTCGCGGAAGCTGAATGGTCTCTTTCTCTCTGTCCTCCTCTCTCTCTTAAGTTAAGTATACCCCTTTGGGGCGATGAAGCCGTCCCATTTTATCCCCCAAAGAGGTCAGGTGGACTCCTCCAGCTTGCTGGGGGAGTTCCCCTGCCCCTTTTCTTTTTTGTATGGCACCCTGGGGTTGGCACTGGGGGACGGGGTCTTGCAACAAGGGGGAGGGGGGTTGGCACTGGCATTCATTGCATCATTGCATTGCACTCTAACCTTTTGCACCCATATTACTGACGCCATGGTAGAAACAGATAGTGTATAATCTTGTTTAAAACTATCGCATTTCCTTTATTGTTTAAGGTTTATATACAAAACATAAAAAATTACATTACTGGATCAAACGTACTTAATTTTTTCCTAATATATCAATTCAATAAATAGTTAGTCCTATTTCGTTTTGCACCATTCATTTAAATGCATCTCTCTCTCTCTCTCTCTCTCTCTCTCTCTCTCTCTCTCTCTCTCTCTCTCTATATATATATATATATATATATATATATATATATATATATGTATATATATATGCCTCGGTGTGCTAAAATACCTCTTTTGGTGCTGTATTAAATGAGTTAATTACTGCGGTTGGGCTCAAATGTTTTCGCTTTGTGAAACATCGTATTTCCTCATCTTTTAGCCTTGCAAAGTATTTTACCAAGTGTCATTGATGATTTACAAGCTTTTCTTCTTGTACAGTTCTCCAGATATGCTTGTGAAATATAGGGACAGTGTTGTTAGATTCTGAAGAATTGGCTCTGTGGGGCAAATGTTTCCACAAAATGTATTATTCATTGTATACCAAAATTTTCATTTTATGGAGAATTCCACTTCAATCATTTGATCTAAATTTCTGTTAATTATTATTATTATCATGATTTGTATGAAGCTAACTAACACCTAAGATCACTATTAATTGTCATAGATATGTACAATAAATTTCATCTTCATTTATAACTGTGTGTATATATATATATATATATATATATATATATATATGCACACACACACACACACACACACACACACACATATATACAGTAAATCCTCGATATAACGGAACTCGATATAACGGAGGAGCGATTTGGCGGAAGGATTTTTCTCCGTTATTGAGTGATCAATTTAGCGAACTAGTTCGTTAAATCAGAATAGTGCTCCGTAAAAAGGAGGGACGGACGCGCACGTGTTTTCGTGTGTTCATGTTTTGTTTACATGTGGCCACTCTGTACCCTGTCGCCTCGCCGCTGTGTTGCATTGCTGCTCACTGTGTTTGTGCCTGTGTTTGTGCTTAACTGTGCTTTTATTATCATGCCGAAAGTATCTCAGAGAACAAGTGGTGGTGAGAAGGTGAAAAGACTGCGTTTAACTATTGCGCAGAAGTTAGAGATAACTGAAAAGCTTGAGAAAGGAGCGTCAGTGGCTGCTGTGATGACAGAGTATAACATTAGGAAAACACAAGTTTACCATCTGAAAGGTAATAAGCAGCACCTTAAGAGCTATAGGCTGCAGCATGAGACGAGTGCTAGTGCTAGTGACAAAAATAAGGCTCTCGAAAAAAAGTCATTAAAGAAGCCATCACATGAAGACCTGGACGACGCCGTGTACAACTGGTACAAACAGCAAAGGGCTCAAGGGCTGCCGGTCCGAGGTCCAGAGCTCCAGTCAGCTGAATTAAGGTTTTCAGAAAAATTAAATATTGAAAAATTTTCATGCTAGCACTGGCTGGGTGACTAGGTTTTGTGCCCTGCCCAATATCACGGACCGTAAGATTGTCGGCGAAAGATGCAGTGCTGATACCGCCAGTGTTGCTCCCTTCGTAGAAGAGATGAAGGTGCTGAGGATAGAAACGAATCTGCAGGACTTCCAAATCTGCAGTGGTGATGAGACGGGGCTCTTTTGGAAGGCATTGCCGAGCAACACGCGGGCAGCGGGAGCAGAGGCAAGTGTCCACGGCCACAAAACGAGCAAGAGTTGTGTGTCTGTCCTGCTGTGTGCCAATGCCGATGGTATCAACCGCCTGAAGCCGATGGTTGTTGGAACTGCGAAGAGGCCAATGACATTACGCCCCTTCATGAACAGTCTCCCTGTGTCCTATGAGGGTAACAAGAAAGCTTGGTTCACGAGGGAGATTACCAAGCACTGGTTCGACAACTGCTTTGTCCCAGCTGTCCGGTCTTTCCAGGCGGAAAAGGGAGTGAATTATAGAGAAGTTACGGCCCTAGTGCTCTTGGACAATGCTCCTGCGCATCCTTCTGCTGATGTGTTGTGCTCTAGTGATGGGAAGATAAGGGTCAAGTATTTGCCGCCAAACACCACCTCACTAATCCAACCTATGGACCAGGGGGTAATCAACACTTTCAAAAGGCATTACCGTCGGCTCATGCTTGATAATCTTCTTGTGGAACTTCCCCCGGCAGAAGACGTGCCAGATACAAGAGGAGAAAGAAGTCTGCAGGCCTACAAGAACTACAACTTTTATGATGTAGTGCACAATGTAAAAAAAGCATGAGATACGGTGAGTGTTCGAACCCTGGTCCATGGCTGAAATGCCTTGTTTCGCCACAACCATCAAACCCAGCTGCAAGAGAAGACAGCAGACTTTGAGGGATTGACGGTAGAGGAATGCAGAACGGTCTTCCAAAATGCTGGAGAGGACGATGTACAGCAAGAGGACATCGAGGAGTGGCTGGAGATTGATGGTGGAGACTCCGGGTACCACAGCCAATCTGAAGACGAGATTGCTGCAGAAGTTTCTTTGGCCTCAAGTCCCTTAGAAACAAGCTTGGAAGAAGAAGAAGAGACATGTACAACCCCATCGATGAAGCTGTCTGAGGTGCGAAATAATCTTGATGCGCTCCTCAGCTTCTTGATCGCCTCCAAGCATGAAGACCTGCAGCCCTTCTATGACCATGTGAGGGAGATGAGAACCACGGTCGTCAAGAAACAATAAGCCATGTGTGCCCCGATCCAGACTAAGATTGATGATTTCTTCAAGCCTCCTGCCCCTCAAAGACGAAGATCTGACAGCCATTCTTCTCTTGATGTTCCACTACCCTCAACATCAGGATTGTCATCAACCCCTTCATCTTCACCAGCTCCAACCCTTAGCTTTTCTCGCAGTGCTTCCACTACCCCAGAGCAAGTCACCCCAGAGGTACCTTCCGTGCTTCTGGAGGGTGATGTTGAGACAGAGTAATTCACCCTCTCAATCCTGGCACAGGTTTGGAGGTCATACCTGTGATAGGCCACCTACAACAAACACCATAACCCTCAAATTTTAAGGTAAGCCATTCTACTTTTTTTGTCTAGAGAATTCTTCCTAAGCACTATGCATAATTTTTTCCAATGCCTGAAATTTTGTACAATTTAAGGGAACTTTCAATTTAAGGGAATATTCGATTTAAGGGAATGGAGTGGCTGGAATTAGTTCGTTAAATCGAGGATTTACTGTATGTATATTTACTTTGGCTAGATATCAGTCTAACCTCATTCTTCCTTTAATAAAAAACTTTAAAAATTACTTTACAAACTATTGTTTTGCCTTTTTTTTCCCATTATATAAAAAGGAAGTTAAAATCGCCACAGATTACAATATATTTTTTGTATTAAAGTTGACAGTGAATTTAATGCATTGTAAGTGTCTTTTATACAGATTTTATATTCTTCTGATTTTGAACTTGAGAGTCTGTAAGCATTTATTAAAAGTTTAATTACTGTAAGCTCCCGTCAAAAATGTACCGAGAGTTCTTTTCTCTTCAATTTGTTATACAGGGTGGCCCATAAGTCCCAATCGGTTATAATTAAAGCGCAAATACAAAAAATCAAACAAAGTAAAAATGAGTTTCGATATATTTATTGAATATTTATTCAAAGTGCAAAATATAACCATCTTGACAAATATTCTTTCCTTAGTAATCGATATTACAACAGTGTGAGCTCCGCTAGATGGATTTTCGCTTTAATTATAACCGATTTGGACTTATGGACCACCCTGTATTTGACTTGACTGTATAAGCGTTAATTTCATTTTAGAATTTTTCACATTGTTTTCACAATCCTTTTTAAACTGTTTCTGGCAACACGTTTCTTTTTTGCAGTTTTAGCTTCATAATAATAATAATAATAATAACAGTATTATTATTATTATTATTATTATTTATAACTCTCGCTTTCTTCTCTCTCTCATTATATATATATATATATATATATATATATATATATATATATATATATATACTATATATATATATATATATATATATATATATATATATATACAGGGTGTTTGAAAACTTTCTGTACAAATTGTAATGGGGGATAGGCAACACCAAGACAAACCCTTTTCGTCTATAAGTGTATGTCCGCTGACGTCACCATTCGGCGCGAGAGGGCGCCGCTGCAATTGGCTAAAAGGTGAAGTGGGCTAGACTCGCGCTTACCGCGGGCATTCTTAAATCGGACGTAGTACGCGTAACATGGAGCGCTTCACGACTGCTGAGATGGCTGACATGCATATGGTGTATGGGGCTGCCAATGGAAACGGAAGAGCTGCTGTGAGGTTGTACCGACAGCGCTTCCCAAACAGACGTGTGCGCATTTGCATCGGCGACTGCGAGAAACTGGAACATTCCATGCAAGCATGCATGACACTGGTCGGGAGAGAAACGTGCGCACTCCTGACATGGAAGAAGAAATCCTACGGCGATTTGAGGACAATCCAAGCGCAAGCACGCGAGGTGTTGCACGTATCCTCGGTGTGAACCACGACCTGGTCTGGAGAATGTTGCACGAGCACCAGTTACATCCGTTTCATCGTCAGAGAGTCCAGGCATTACAACCTCTGGATTACCCTCTTCGTGTGGAATTCGCACGCTGGTTTCTGCAGCAGACAGCGGTGCAGCCTAATTTTCCGGCTTATGTGCTGTTCTCAGATGAGGCCTGTTTCACACGTGAGGGTGTGTTTAACATGCACAATTCTCACGTGTGGGCGCACGCAAATCTACATGCTACACGGGTGCATGCTCATCAAGAACGGTTCGCCGTCAATGTTTGGGCGGGTATCGTCCATGGCAAGTTGATTGGGCCGTACCTGCTGCCTGCCCGACTCGACGGGCGGGTTTATCGGATATTTCTTGAAGAAACGTTGCCGGAACTGCTGGAAGATGTTCCCGTGGCTATTCGTAGACGAATGTGGTTTCAACACGTCCGATTTAAGAATGCCCGCGGCAAGCGCGAGTCTAGCCCACTTCACCTTTTAGCCAATTGCAGCGGCGCCCTCTCGCGCCGAATGGTGACGTCAGCGGACATACACTTATAGACGAAAAGGGTTTGTCTTGGTGTTGCCTATCCCCCATTACAATTTGTACAGAAAGTTTTCAAACACCCTGTATATGTATATATATATATATATATATATATATATATATATACAGTGGTGGGCACCGTTAACCAAAAAGTTAACTTCGATAACGATAATCCGTTAACCCCAATTTTTAACTCCGATAACGATAATCCGATAATTTTACTACAAAGTTAACGGAAATTAACGATAATCCGTTAACGATAACTATTTCTTTACTAACATTTAAAAAAATCAAGGAAAAAAGCTTTAAAACCCATAGAAAATGTTTATTTATGCAAAATCCAACAATAAATAGGTATTTAACTGTATTTTTATCGAGTTTTGCAACTTTTTTGCTTAATAACTTCTTTTTTTATTTTTAATAAAAAATGTACTGATTACATGTTTTGAAACCCTTGTAACCACTAACCATTAACTAAATTTTAATTTACCAGAGAATTATTATGGCGGGAACTGAAAGGTAAAATTAAATTTTAGGCACATTTATTAAAGACTATGACACAATGTGCTGGTTGCCCTTCAGAAAGACCAACTTCTCAAAGTTAGGCCCAACTGCCAGTCTTGACCTCTTGGGCCTCAGGATGTCCTTGCCGAGAGAGAAGAGCCGTTCCACTGCGGCAGAGGACGGAATTGGCAGACTGAAGTTATGGCGGTTTGAATTCATTCGCGGAGCGGTGATCTTCCGTGAATGACTCCTCGCAGTTAACGTGTTAACGGACTTTAACAGACTAAATATCGAGTTATCGGAAGTTAACTGGTCCGATAACGATAAATGGAAATTAACTTCCGTTAATAGTCCGTTTAAAAAAGTTAACTTCGTTAATTAACTGTGTTATAATTTTTGTATAAGCATTATTATTTTGTGTACCTTATATGTTACTATAGTATTATATTTTCTCCAGGTATAGGTATTCCATAAAATACTTTATAATGTAAAGATTGATAAAAGATGATAATGAAAACATAAATAACACAGGTCAACAAAAAAACATTTTTTTTTCGTTGCCAAGGAAATTCGTACGAATTTAGGGTATTTTGGGGTTGCTGAATTCAAAAATGAAAGTAGTTTTTCCGATTTGGCTCTAGTTCTTGAGATAATGAATACCCTCAATTAATAGGAAACGTAACCATAACGCGTGCATATGGGAAACTACCGGAACATTCTAGATGGTGAGACCGAATAAAATGTCATTATGTATTTCATGTGTTTACTTTTGTATGATTTGAGACAATTTCAATGCGATTTGTAAGTAGGCTCCGCCTGAACATTAAATTTTTTGCATTTTTACGTGTTTCAATGGGGTACCAATTATCTCATAAATTAGAGCCAATTTAGCAAAACCGATGTCATATTCGGAATCAGCACCACAAAGTTACCCCAAAATCACTCTAATATGATTGGCAATAAAATGAGTGTTGACCAGTGTAATATATCAGAGTGAAGTATAATGGTACTAAGTAATTTTGTTTGTTATTTTGCAGTTATTCAGTAGATGTCAGTAGAAGTTTTAGTAGATTAAAGCCTAAGTTGAATTGAGTTTCATTTGGGTAATTCTCATTTCAATTTAATCTACTAAAATACTCCGCAGTCATCATGGAACGTGGACTTCGACCAGAGCGACTTGATGTGCTACCTACTTCATCTGAAGCTTCACGCACATTCAAACATTGGCTGTTCGTTTTTACGCGTTATAAGGCGTCACTCGAAGGGGATAGCGACTCGTTTCTGGGACTCCTCGCAAATTCAGTCTCCCCAGAAAACTTCGAGATCATCTCAGAAAGTTCTACGTACGACGAGGCCTTAACCGCTCTTAAAAACGCCTTTATTCAGCCACCTAATGAGGTCGTTGCGCGACATAAGCTCGCTACGCGAAAACAATTGTCCACGGAATCTATTGATGAATACGTCCGTTCTCTTCAGAAACTTAGTCTTGATTGTAACTTCAAGAACGTTACAGCCGATACCTATAGGGACGAATATATCCGAGATTCTTTCATAACGGGAATTTCTTCAGCACGTATACGAACAAGACTACTCGAAAACAAGACGCTCACCTTATCATCCGCCGTGGATCAAGCGCGTGCCCTAGAGATCGCGATGAAGGACTCTCAAACTTACGATTCAGCTTCCCAAATCGAGAACCGCCCAGTAGCTTCGGTCGAATCGCATGTTGGGGGTTCTCGAAATCCTGAAGCAGGCCCGTCTAGTGGAGAAAAAGCTGAAGAGCAGGACTCTTGCGCAGCAGCCACTCGCAAACGTCAAATGTGCTATTACTGTGGCAATTCTGTTCGCCACGATCGCTCACAGTGCCCGGCCCGTGAAGTTACTTGCTACAAATGTAAGAAGAAAGGCTATTTTTCAAAAGTATGCAGGTCTTCAAAAGACCCAGTTAGCGCCTCTATCCCGTCTGCAACATTAGCTTGTGTGCCTTCAACTCTAAAAGAATCAATAGTAGACTTACACGTTAAAGGTACTTACTTAAAGGCTCTTTTAGATACGGGCAGCTCAGAAAACTTTATTTCAAGATCTGTCGTACGCGGACTTCGTCTACCGGCTATGTCTTATAATGGCACCATATCTATGGCTTCAGTTAACCTAACGTCCCCCATCAGCGAATGTTGCGAATTAGACATTCAAATAAAACAACGCGCCTACAAGAAAATTAGATTCTTAGTTCTACCTGATTGTTGTACTGACATAATTTTGGGAATACCGTTTCTTAGCAAACATTCTTTTGTAAAGATGAACTTTAGGGGACCTCAGCCAGATTTTGAAGTATGCTCTCTAGCCTCATTGGCTACTGAACCACCGCGAGTGTTCTCAAACCTATCTCCCGATTGTCGTCCTGTAATTACGAAGTCACGTAGGTTTAAAGCTTCCGACGCCGAATTCATTCGTTCAGAAGTCAATCGCATGCTAAAGGAAGATATCATCGAGCCGAGCGACTCTCCGTGGCGTGCGCAAGTTCACGTTGTCAACAATCAAGCAAAAAGGAAGTTAGTGGTAGACTATTCAGAAACCATTAATAAATTCACGTATCTGGATGCCTATCCATTGCCAAACTTAGATGACCTAGTTAATAAAATCTCTACTTACAAGATATTCAGTACGATAGATTTACGAAGCGCCTATCATTGTGTTCCCTTGCATCCAGATGATAAGGCTTAATTGCCTTCGAGGCGGGCGGCCGGTTATTCCAATTTAAGCGTTTAAGTTTTGGGCTTACGAACGGCGTAGCTTGTTTCCAAAGAATCATGGACAACTTTATTCGCCAAAATGAGCTCGAAGGAACATATGCTTATCTTGATGATGTCACGATTTGCGGCCGAACAAAAGAGGAACACGATAAAAATCTCTCTAAATTTCTTGAAGTTGCCGAAAAATTTAAGATGACCTTAAATAAAGAGAAATGCACTTTTTCAACTAATTCTATTTGTATTTTAGGATACCAGATAAGTCATAATGAGCTCCGCCCTGATCCATCTCGACTCGCTCCGCTAAAAGAAATGCCAATACCAAATTCTAAACAGTCTCTTTCTCGTTTGACGGGTCTTTTCGCTTATTACTCTCGATGGGTGCCTCGATTTTCCCAAAGAATACGCCCTTAATTGATGCCCAGTTCCCTCTTTCCGAAGAAGCAGTGAACGCTATTGCCGATTTAAAGACCGCTATTGTTAACTCCGTTAAAACTAAAGTGGATGAAAGCCAGCCATTCACAGTGGAAACTGACGCATCGGAAGCAGCAATTGGAGCCACTCTCAACCAAAACGGTAGACCGGTAGCCTTCTTTTCCAGGTCACTAAATCATGCCGAGAAGAGCCATTGTGCCGTGGAAAAGGAAGCGTACGCTATCGTAGAAGCTGTCAGAAAATGGCGCCACTTTCTAATAGGAAAACGCTTCACCTTAATTACTGATCAAAAATCAGTGTCCTACATGTTTGATGTGCGCCACAAGAGCAAAATTAAAAACGAAAAGATAGCTAGATGGAGGCTTCAGCTAATGTCGTATTCTTACGAAGTAGTACACCGCCCCGGAGCCCTTAATGCTGCCGCCGACGCCTTGTCTCGAGAATTTTGTTCAGCGGCGTCCCAAAATGACCTAATAGAACTTCATAAGTCTCTCTGTCATCCAGGGTTTACTCGCATGATGCATTTTATTCGCGTTCGAAACCTTCCATATTCCGTAGATGATGTAAAGCGCATTGTTTCTGGGTGCCATATCTGCCAAAGACCTGAAACCACATTTTACCAACCTACGCAACAAGAGCTTATTCGTTCCATGCGTCCTTCGACCGCATAAGCATTGACTTTAAAGGCCCTTTGCCATCTTCTTCTAGTAATAAATATCTTTTAACAGTGTCGACGAATACTCTCGCTTTCCTTTGCCTTCCCCTGCAAGGATTTCGTGTCTACAGTATTTCGTGTCTTACCACTCTCTTTTCTATCTTCGGCTTACCTGGTTACGTGCACTCTGATAGGGCACCTTTTTATGTCTTCAGAACTTAGTCATTCTTGCATAAAAGGGGTGTCCCTACTAGCCGCTCCACTCCTTATCACCCTACGGGAAATGGACAGTGTGAGCGTTATGTTGGAATCGTTTGGAAGACGGTGACTTTGGCCTTGGAATCAAAATGTTTACCTAATCAAGCTTGGGAATTAGCATTGCCAGACGCTCTTCATTCGGTACGATCACTATTATGCACCTCAACAAACTCCACTCCTCATGAACGGTTGTTTGCATTTCCACGAAAAACAGCCACTGGGATGAGCATGCCTACTTGGCTTACTTCGCCGGGTAAAGTCTTCTTAAGACGTCACGTGAGAAATAAGACGAACCCTTAGTGCAGGAGGTCGAACTGTTGGAATCAAACCCGCAATATGCCCACATTCGTTATCCAAGCGGACGAGAAGATACCGTCGCAATTAGAGACTTGGCACCCGTTGGAGACGCCCCTAATAGTGTCGAGACGAGATCTGATCCACAGACTGAAAATGTACGTGCTCCTCAAGACGACACGATGCAGAACCCGGACCCTGTTATCGAACCGCCCGTGCAATCCAATGAAGGCACTATTCAAAATCAAGAGCCCTCTCCTGAGCCTGTACCTCGGCGCTCGACGCGAATAAGAAGGCCTGTGGAACGCTACGGCTATTCTCAAGAAAATTGAATTTCTTAATTATGTAATTTTAAAATTTAAATTTAGTTTCTTTTTTTTAGGGAGGAAGAATGTTATAATTTTTGTATAAGCATTATTATTTTGTGTACCTTATATGTTACTATAGTATTATATTTTCTCCAGGTATAGGTATTCCATAAAATACTTATAATGTAAAGATTGATAAAAGATGATAATGAAAACATAAATAATATATCAGAGTCAATCATGGATAATGGTCTTGGATAAAAGCAACCTTTAATAATAGTTGTCTTCTCGGTACGTATTGTAATTTAAAGAGGTGTATATAAATTAGTAGCTTATCTTTGCCTTAAATTACTAAGTTAACTTTCTAAATTAACTATCGTTAAACTTGATCTTAAAGCAATTCATATAGTTGACTCTGTTTAGTATAATGGTACTAAGTAATTTTGTTTGTTATTTTGCAGTTATTCAGTAGATGTCAGTAGAAGTTTTAGTAGATTAAAGCCTAAGTTGAATTGAGTTTCATTTGGGTAATTCTCATTTCAAACTGTTATCGGATTAACGCTTTAGTGCCCAACACTGTATATATATATATATATATATATATATATATATATATATATAATGTGTGTATATATATATATATATATATATATGTGTGTGTGTGTGTGTGTGTGTGTGTGTGTGTGTGTGTGTTGGGCTCGACCAGAATAAAAGAACTGACCAGATAATTTAATGGAACAACCGATATTACGTTTAACTCCTGTATTTAAAATAAAAAAATAGAAACTGTTTATGTTTGTAGGTGCTGAGAAAATGCTTAATAAACTTAGTGCTCGTGACATACTGTAGCCAGTTAGAAACTACGTTACTTGATCGCAAAACTTAAACAGAACAATAACACTGGATGACAAAAAAGAACGTTTTTTTGTCACATGAACAAAAATGGGTGGATCTTATAGGTGTTTTGCCGCTGAGTTAAAAAATGACCTCAAAATTTGTCTATCTTCGACGTAATAGCAATATCAAAGAAGAAAATGCATATTGAACTCACCTAAAATGTAGCTACTGATGATTTACGCTTGTATCTCACCTCTTGGACATTCCTTGACAATGTTCAGCAGTAGTCAGCCAACATGCTGGGGCTCAATTTGCCCTGGTATCGCTTCTCAATCGTGGATATTTGTTGATAAAAACGTTCCCCATGATCATCACTAACATCGCCTAAGTTTGTTGAGAAGTAGTCGAGATGTGAGTCAAGAAAATGAATTTTCAACGACATGTTGCACCCCATGACTTTGTAGGCCTTGAGAAGTTCTTCAACAAGTGACTCGTAATTTTAGGCCTTGAAGTTTCCGAGGAAATTTGTGGTCATTGCTTTAAATGCTCTTCAAGTTGCTCCTTCAACTTCAAGTTTCATCAAACGCGCTGTCTCTTATGATTTCTCTAATTTGCGGGCCCACAAATATCCCTTCTTTGATTTTGACCTCGCTGATCCTTGGAAATTTCTGTTTCAAGTAGAGAAACCCACTGCTATTTTGATCCATAGCCTTAACAAAATTTTTCATTAAACCTAGTTTAATATGTGGTGGTGGCAACAAAACTTTTTTGGGATTAACCAGAGGTGGACTGGTGACATTTTTATGCCCTGGAATCAACGCTTGTCGAGGTGGTCATTGCTTCTTTGAGTAATGGCTTTCTCGTGCTCAGCTGTCCCATTCACAGAGGAAACAACAGAATTTCGTATAACCCAATTGTAAACCAAGGAGAAGTGCAATCACTTTCAAGTCTCCACAGATATGCCAAGAGTATTTATCATATTGGATGTGTTTCACAAGCAGGTGCATATTGTCGTTTGGATCATGTTGTTGGCCAAGGGTTTCCATGAGAAAGTCCACATTATTACAGCATACTAAATTGCCCTCCTGAGAAAAAAAAGGGTAAAAAGTCTCCTTAACGCTTGCAGTAAAAAGATATCTTAGTGCCTTTTTCTAGAAGATTCCAACCTTTCAATCTGGAAGCCAAAAGTTCAGATTGATCTTTTGACAATTTAAGGTCACGGACAAGATCGCTCAGGTCTGCTTGAGATATTAAGTGAGGCTCTGTCGAAGAACAAGATGGTTCAAACATTGGATCAACATCGTTCGTCAGTAAACCATGTTCAGCTTCGTCATTACATTGTACATCAATTTCATTTTCATCATCTAAACTCCACATTTCCGGTGGCCTTGGTACTGGCAAATGTTTATTATGTAAAACATCCCTTATGGCTAATGGTAAATTTGGGTATTGTACCGTATGTTTAGATTTTGCAGTAATGTCTAGTATATTTGTTAAGCAGAGCTAACAATCCGTTAAATGGTCTTTCGGTTCTCTCCATATCATCCATCGGAACAGCAAACGGCATTTGACGAGACCCATTTAGCCAGCCTTCAGAAGTCTTAAATACGTAATACAGCATATATGAGGTGCCCACGTTTTGTCCTGATCCCCTACCTTGCAACCAAAATAAAGTCCGTATGCTTTTTTGACGAGAGGGGTGAAATTTCGCCTTTGAGATTTAAAAGTTAACTCTCCGCACACATAACAGAAACAGTTTGGATGGTTGACACACTTACGTGGCATTCTGTCATGAAACAATACGAACGCACTGACACAAAAAATTATTAAGGAAAACCACGAATAAAATGCACGATGTTCACTGACCGAAATCAAGTGAGTAACTGACAAATGAAAGTCAACAGTGACTTGCAGCAACTTATAAGCAGAGGACGAGCAAGGGGCAGACCCCTCCCCTTTCATATTCTGACTCAAATCCTAGGTAATGTAAATTCGTGTGTCACTCTAAAACTGCGGGTGATAGAAAAATTCTGTTTTCATTTCCTTAATCAACGTAAAAAAATTACGGATCACCTGAAGATCAGGGCCCCCAGCCTTCTTTAGTTAGCTATATAAGGATAAATAACGAAAATATCACGACCTAACCTAACCAATCGTCAAGGGCGTACAGTTGACTTAACGATTGGTCAGGTTAGGTCGTGATATTTTCGTTAGTTAGCCTTATAAGGCTAACTAAAGAAGGCTGGGGCCCCTGATCTTCAGGTGATCCAAAATTACATATAGCTCAAGTAAAAATATCTCTGTGACAAAAACTTTGTTGACCAGTGTAATCCTAATTTCCTTTTTGTTTCACAATTGAGGGTATAATTTAAATGTGTATAATTATGTATAGGTTAAAATATAAGAAAAATACTTAAAAAATAAAGTTGCAGTGAAGTAAGCCAGAATCTTTTCACTGAATTGCGAAGCGCTTGTTAGGTCCCTTCCTCACTAAGAAAATGATCAGAGTTCGATTACGTCCCTAAACGGACTACTGTCCTCTATCCCCTTTTGCCTTTGTTCTTCCTCTCTTCTTCTGTTTTATTAACTAATATCTTGTATTGTTGCTAGAGCTCGGGACCCTCTGACATTATTTGAAAATGAACAGAGAGATTAGCGGGTGGGCATAGGATGCTAGTTTTCATTAAGGGCAGGCTTTTTAAGGTATAAAAGTTACTGAAATTAAATTCTTTATGAGCAGTTATAATATATAAATATTTCCTTTATTTAATAAAACGACAATAAAATGAAACTAAGTTTTTTTATTTTTATTTGTTTTCAGTCAAATTTTTCTTGGTCTTTCTGTTATAAGTGAAGAAGGATGAAAGATTAAGCAAGGACTATGGGCAGACCCAGTGAAAAATCTGACCAGCTATAGGGAGAGTAGCATTCCCATCCTCTTCAAGGAAAACATTTCCACGGATTCCGTTCCTCTGACTGTTGGTTACCACAATTAATTAACTGTGTATTGGAAGAGCTTGTATCTGCCAAGAGCAGACCTCAGATGTGGTTGTTCCTTCAAAGAACGAAGATTTTAGTTTCTTCTTAGAATGGAAGATCCGAGTTTCTTCAGTTGATGACGAAAGGTTTGTAATTCTTCATACGATAACGAAAAGTTTATATATCCTTCATATGAGATTCTCCTAAAAAGAAGTAGCTAAGCGACAAAAGGAAAAAATGCCAGTAGATGCTGTATAAAGTGATACCAATTTGAAAGTGACATAACTTTTGAACTTTTTGAAATACCTTCAAAAGTTCAAAAGTTGTGGCACTTTCAAATTGGTACAACGTTATAGAAAGCGTTCTCTTGCGGTTTTTATTTTTGTCACTTAGCCACTTCATCATATAAGGCCCTCCTAGGAGGAAGTTGCTAAGTGACAAAAATAAAAACCGCCAGAGAACGCTTTCAAATTGGTATCGCTTTATGAAGCATCTTCTGACATTTTTTACTCTTGTCGCTTCGCTACTTCTTTTTAGGGGAACCTCATATAAAGGATATATAAACTTTTCGTTATCATATGAAGAATTACAAACCTTTTGTCCTCGATTGAAGAAACTCGGATCTTCCATTCTAAAAAGAAACTAAAATCTTCGTTCTTTGAAGGAACAACCACATCTGCCAAATCCGAGATAGGACCCGGCAGCGTCTACTAGATCATAATCAAGATAACTTAATAGATCTTCATCCGAACCGGAAAAACTGCAAATTGCAATAGCAGGTAAGAGGTAATCTGCAAGACGAATCAGTTTCTGACGTCCCCAGACCCGTACTTCTATCTTCAACAGTAACCTTTTCACAGTAAAGGCTCATATAATGAGGATGAATGTAACGGTTATTTTTATTCTATGAGAGGAAGAAGCGAGTCGAAGGAGAGCAACAATGTTGAGTGTAAGAGACGTAAAAGGATGTAATACTCTTTGATGATAAATATGTTAATCTTAGATACAGTGATGAGAGGTTTCATGATGATAGATACAATGGATATAGAACTGAAAGATATGATACAAGAGAATTTTACAGAAGGGATTATTCCTATGAAAGATAATGTTTTTGGAGGAGATTGTAGACACCAATCGACCAAGGAAGTACTCTGGAGATGGAGGCGTTAGGCAGGAGAGAGGGAATGCTGGAATTCCCGTTTCTCCTGTCACTGTCCCCTTCAGCTGATCTTTATCCGTGTCTCATCTACCATGTGAGCAGTCCAGCATGTTCTCAAATACACACTTCTCCCTCTACACTAGACAAGCTTCTCAAAATTTTAAAAAATGACATCTTGGGCTTCAGAAGCCTTGATTTCGGCTTTCTCCTTACAATTGGGGTGAGGTGCATTTTTGCGGACCCACACCTTTGGCCCTTCTTTCCTACATAAAAAAAAAGACGACTTGTACAGAGAACACAATATTGGAAAATATGATAGGCACAATCGAAATTTTAAATGTATATATATATATATATATATATATTATATATATATATATATTGAAAGAGATTTTGAATTAAATAATTTGAGTAAAGAATATGAAATAAAACAGGTTAAAATAGAAAGTATCTTGAGAACGGTTAAAAGGACACCAAAATTATTTTTTTGTGACGAGAACGAAAAGTCGTCTGACGAAATAAATGTGCTTGAAAGAAATTTTAATCGTGACGAGAAATATTACGAATCTGTAAGTGATAAAGAAGAGAATAAATGAGAGGCCAAAAACGAATCTATGCGACTTTAATATCATTACACCTTAACGAAGTTGAAGTGTATATAGAGACCCAACATCGCATTTAATACTGGACTCGCAAACACCAAGTATATATCGGGTGGCCCAGAAAACCGCCTTGACATTTGAATATCAATAACTTCAAAAATATGCAGTTCACACTTCCAAAACTTACATAACTTTTACCTCATAAGCCGTCATAAAAATTTCAGATCTCTACATAAAATACTTTTTCCACAGCTGAGGGAACAATGAGGTATGGTAAAAAAAACGAATATCCTAAATTCTAAATGTGTATAGCTGTACCTGACAACTATTCTAAGACTTGTAGTAGTTTCCTTAGCCTATGGATAATCTGTTAGTCTCTAAAAAACCTCAGATGATGTAAGCTACGCCCATCTTAAATACTCTTTTTTAAACTTACCCTTCAAATTATAGTTCTAACTAACGGTGAAAAAGCGGTGATTGAAAAGTGTTTCTTGGAAAAAAAATTGACTGTGGCAAGAATTTTGAGGGAATTTCCAGGAATAACTTGTAATGTTACGTCTGTGAATAGAATAATTAAAAACTTAAAGCAACCGGTTCGATGGCACGGAAGCGTAGAAGTGGTCTGCCTAAAACAGTTTACACTCAAGACAATATAGCAATGATCGAAATGATGAGCCTATCTCAAGAGGATCGACCTGGGTCACAATGCTCTCAGAGGAAAATTGCAAGAAATTTAGGTATCAGTCGAAGTTCCATACAAAGAATGCAGAGAACGGTAGGACTTAAAGCATTTAAAAGGATCCGTGTTTCAAGACGTGACAGCAGTGTAAGAGCTAAAAGAAAAATTCGTTTAGAAAATTGCTTGATAGATTTTCGTCCAATGATGTTAAAAAAATAGTTTTTACAGATGAAAAAGATTTCACCATCGAGATTGCTCGAAACTCCCGGAACGATGTTGTTTATGGTCTGGTCTGCTTAAGAAAGACATTCCTCCATCGAGACTTTACCACCAGAGAAGTCGGTTTTCCAAAAAAATCATGGTATTAGCAGGTGTATCGTGGAATGGAAATACGAAAAATCATTTCATTTCAGAAAATAAAAAAATTAATTCAGAAACCTACGTAAATCTCTTAGAGGAGGATGTTTTCCCTGATTGTCGGCGTCTATATTATGGAAACGATTTCATACTCTAACAAGATGGTGCTACAGCTCATACTAGCAAGTTCACACAGGATTATCTACAAGAGAATTTAGTCAACTTCATTGGAAAAAACGACTGGCCTCCGCAATCACCTGATTGCAATCCCATGGATTATTGCATATGAAACACTCTAGCAGAGAAGATTTATGAAGGCCAAACAGAAAAGTTTACAGAAATGCAATTAAAGAAAAAAATACTCGAAAGTTGGGACAAAATAACATTAGCAGAAATTAGAAAATGTATCATGTCGTGGAAGAAACGGATAAGATTAGTTTGTAAGCAGGACGGCGGACATATTGATCATAAGTTATTTGTTGATAAGATGTGAATAATAAAAATTTTTCAGTTTATGATATTTGTTTTTTTCACCATACCTCATTGTTCCCTCAGCTGTGAAAAAAGTATTTTATATAGAGGTCTGAAATTTTTATGATGGCTTAGGAATAGATTGAGGTAAAAGTTTTGTAAATTTTGGAAATGTGAACTGCATATTTTTGAAGTTATTGATGTTCAAATCTCAAGGCGTTTTTTTTTGGGCCACCCGATATATATATATATATATATATATATATATATATATATATATATATACACACACGAGGATAATTCAATAAGTATCCGCACTTTATTTTCACAATTTTATTTTCACATCTGATAGATTATAAACACATCACTTCTCAAAATAGTCGCCCTGTTTCTCAATACACTTAGTCCAGCGATCTACAAGCTTCCCAATGCCTTCACAAAAGAATGTTTTTGGCTGTGTGCGTAGCCAGTCATGCACCGCCTCCTTCAGGTCATCATCGCCTTGGAATCGCTGACCTCTCAAAGCGTCTTTTAGTGGTCCAAACAGGTAAAAATCCGAAGGTGCCAGGTCTGGACTATAGGCTGGATGGTCGAGAACTTCAAATTTAAGTTCTTGAAGGCATTTTCTAGTCTGTGCAACTTTCTTGCAGCGGGAGATGTTGGATGCTTCCATTGCATGCTCTGTCGTTTGTTTTCTGGTTCATAGTGATGGATCCAGGTTTTATCTCCAGTCATAATACGCTCCAAAAAGTTTTCACCTTCATTATGATACCGCGCCAAAAGAGAGCAGACGTCCATACCTGGATCCATCACTATGAACCAGAAAGCAAACGACAGAGCATGCAATGGAAGCATCCAACATATCTCGTTGCAGGGAAGTTCAAAGCGCAGCCATCAGCAGGTAAAGTTATGCTAACACTGTTTTGGGATATACCAGGCCCTATCCTTGAACATTATCTAGAGTGTGGAACTATAGTAACAAGTGCATCATATTCTGCATGCTTCGGAATGAGTTAAAGCAAGCAATTCGCACAAAACGGAGAGGGAGATTGTCGGAAGGTGTTATTCTGTTACACGACAATGCGCGCCCTCATACCGCTGCACAGACTAGAAAATGCCTTCAAGAACTTAAATTTGAAGTTCTCGACCATCCGCCTACAGTCCAGACCTGGCACCTTCGGACTTTTACCTGTTTGGACCACTAAAAGACGCTTTGAGAGGTCAGCGATTCCAAGGCGATAATGACCTGAAGGAGGCGGTGCATGACTGGCTACGCACACAACCATGAACATTCTTTTGTGATGGCATTAGGAAGCTTGTAGATCGCTGGACTAAGTGTATTGAGAAACAGGAAGACTATGTTGAGAAGTGATGTGTTTATAATCTATCAGATGTGAACATGTGAACATAAAATTGTGAAAATAAAAGTGCACATACTTATTAAATTACACTATATATATATATATATATATATATATATATATATATATATATATATATATATATTAGGGTGTCTCTTATTGGGTAGTCAAAAATTGAAATGTTGAATTATTTTATCTGCGCCCCCTAAAATAGTTCCATTTAGCATAAAAACTAAAACTTGAAAGTTTGACACAAATTGGCTCATATTTAGGGGTCGCCCCCGGCTAATAAAAATGGTGACCATGGCATAATAGCTCCTGACATATGATTATGCTCATTATACACATAATTCCTTCTTTTTTTAGTTTGATTCGTTTTTATAAGTATAGGCCTTCTTATTTATCATTGATCCTTTTCTAACCTATCCTTGATGTTGTTATAATCCATCCTTTGGTCCTCAATCCTTCTTTATCCCAATCCTTTTTCTCCTATCCAAAATCCTTCCTGGCTCTTTTTTTATATACAATCAGCAATGAAGCATTGCTACAAAAAAAAACCATTAGTTTATTATATAGAGATAAATTCAAAATGCCAGTGCTATTTACATACTTTAATTACTTTAATTAGCATTATTTCCTTATACAACATTTATTTAATATACAATGATTATACAATATGGTGTATTTTAAGGTGCGACCTCATTGATGGTTATTTTTTGAGAAGAACAGTTTTTGATGGAACTGGGTGACTCTGGCGGTGTTTTGCAACAATTTGGAGCAGGAACTGGAGCTGCTCTTCCCCCACTGTCAATTTCTTATTCAGCTCTTGAACTAAAGCTACTGCACGTTCTGCCCGGTCATTTACAACAGATAGAGCTGCAACAATAGCTCTGGCCCTTAAATATTCACAGTTGGATGTCCAAGTGCTGGGTGCCTTGTTCAGAAATCCTTCTGGCAAATTCAGCTTAGTAAAGAATTCTCTAGTATTTCTTGTAACAAGTTGGTGTAGTCCTTCACCAGAGCAGAAGGTCGATTCAGGAATCCGAGGACGCTTGGGTGGTCTATCAGTGGACTCATCTTCTAATGCCTTTACCATGCGTTTCTTTACATCTGTAGTAATTCGCTCATCAAAGAAAGCAAGACCAACTGCTTCTTCAGACAGGTACCATAAGTGGTTAGAGAGCTTTTTTTTAGTTGCATCAG
This sequence comes from Bathynomus jamesi, assembly GCA_023014485.1. Classification (NCBI taxonomy): domain Eukaryota; kingdom Metazoa; phylum Arthropoda; class Malacostraca; order Isopoda; family Cirolanidae; genus Bathynomus; species Bathynomus jamesi. The sequence continues at coordinate 1,271,342 of JAJOZX010000590.1, forward strand.
AAATCTTTTTGTTAGGATAATTAATCAATGACCTCATAAGGAGCCAGTCATTAAATGGGGTTTCAATAGGGAGTGAGGATGTTGTCCAAGCCTTCATATAGATGAGAACAGAAAAAAGGGAAAGATCTCGAATTCCTCGTTCTTCAGTCTTAGTCATCTTGAACTGGTTTCGAAAAAGCCACATCTTGATAGAATAGAGCGCTTTGGACATCCAGCGAGCTCGATGCATGGCACCTGGTGCACGAAACTTGATGCCTTTATTGGGGACACCTCCAAGAAAGATGATGGACAGATCCAAAAGTTCTTGATAGTCATCCCGTAGCATAGGTGCCTGGGATCTAGCAAACTGAATTAGTTCAGTTTTAGACTGGATAATTGCTTCTTTAGTAATCGTGTCTGTCTCACCTGTTTGGAACTGGCTTTGATCAACAGAAGTCCAATTGTCACGAAAACGCTTAAAGATCAATATCTCTGGACCAGTTGATGTAGATCCCAATGTTGCTTCAAATGCAGCTCCCAACAATAAATCTAAAACATGGTGTCTACAAGGCAAGTACAAAACATCATGTCCCAATTTTGCTTCGATGAGAGCACAGGCTCCACTATATTGACCCGTGTTTGAAGCTGTTGTATCGAAACAAATTGCTTTTACTCTCTCTGTAATTCCCCATTCATTCAGGCAGTTAAAGACGGCTTCAGCTTGTGCTTCTCCAGTTGAGTTTGGGATTTTGGGGACACCAAGCAGCTGTTCAACACCAGGTCCTGACACAAGTACTGGGAGACGATCAATGTGCTTGTGCGAGGTGAGGTCCTCCATCATCTTGCCATCCCAGTGGACTGTCATAGAACATTCTCCATGGAAATGCTCCTTAAGTTCTTTAGCATGACGAGCTCGGTTCTTATTTCGAAGGCGATGGATAGAATGTTGGTTTATGTTGTAATCTGAAGCGTCCAAACCAAAGCTTTTAGCTGCCTCTGCGAGGATAAATGTTGCCTTTCTAGAGGAAATTTGTGTACGATCCAGGGCAGCAGACATCTGAATAGTCATGATGTTTTTCATGCCTCGTTTTTTCTTAGATTTTGGTAAAGCACAAGCTCCTTTGGGCTCCTCCTCCTCATTCTCACTTTCATCAGTGTTGCTGGAAGATGTGGAAGAAGCCAGTACAACTTGACTAGTAGACGCCTCCATCAAAGATTCTGACTTTCTTTTTCTCTCTGCCTCAGCTTCCAACCGTTTGACTGCATTTTTTGTGCGGTGAAGATGTACAGTGTCCACACCACCGATTGAGCCAGGACGACCTTTTTGTCTTTGCAGTTGAAGGAACTCCCAGTCCTCACGATTCTTGATCAGCTTCTCAGCGTCTCCATGGGCGATGTCAAAGAGATCTTCCAATCGCTCTACAAAATCAGCCTCCTTGGTTTTATGGCTCTGGCTTGTTCTGGAAGCATGCTTCTTTAAGCAAGTCCATTCGTTAAAGAAATTCTCTAACTTCTTCATGGCACGAGGTTCCTGCTGAGTAGGAATATTGGCCTTATCCCAGATAACTATTGTGGCTCGAATAGATTGACGCAGAGCATCGCGGATTGTCATGTTTTTCTCTCTGTGGAGGTGCATAAAATAACCAAAAGCTTGCCTATATGGGGGCAGCTTTGAGCCTTTAATATCATCTACTGTAGATCCGAGCAAATAGAATGGTCTTCTTGTATTCATCTGCAAAATAAGAAAACAAAATATTAATGTAGTGTTATGGTTTTGTAGAGCAGGGCTAAATCACTGTTTTGACTTTTTTAAATTACAAAAAAAAAAAAAATTTGGTAGACATAACAAAGTTAATTTGGTCTATTTTATAAATCTAACGTATTTTTCTCAATTATTATTCCTATTATTTTTTAATCTAAGAAACAAGGAATAAATATTTTTGTAGTAGAAATTTATATTTTGCTATTTTATTGGAAATAGAAACAGTGGCGTCACTAGGGTTGGTGTCACCCAGTGCGGTAACTCATGGTGTCACCCCCCCCCCATGGACCTCCTCCCGTACCAGACCATACAGAATCCTTAGTAATGTTTTTTGTACTAATGTTACTCGTAAATCGTAATTCCCGTATATCACTGAATGTAATGGCAATAGTAGTGACATAAACAACTAGCAAAATTAAAATTACTCCTTTAAATTACAATATCATACGCACAGCCTAAATGTATTTACATTTACATAGTTTCATGTGGTTAAAGTGAAAATTCGGTAAGAAAACAATAGAATTCGAAGTAAAAACGTTTAAGAACTACATCAAAATTATGTTCATTTTAACGTTAAACTTTACCGTTACATGAGATACATTAATGGATTAGGTTTGCATAATCAATAACGGCCCAAATAATGTAGAAGTTGTAGACAAATGCATATGGAAATATACTCATAAATTTGAGGCTGCAACAACTGAGCGGAAGCCTTTTTTTATTTTTCTCCTTCTTTTCCTTTAATTACTACTTCATTCTCAAAAAAGTTATTGATATAGGTTCACAAATACTAATTACCACAATATTGTAGCTAAAACAACAGAAAATTTGACAAAATCAGCGACTATAAAAACACCAGCAGCAACGAAAACAACAGCGCGTGCTTGTAGAGCGTGCAGACGAAACCACGTGATTCGAAGCGTCATTGTAATTGGGTAATAATGACAGCTCTGACCGGAGCGCATTAGAAGGTTCAAAAAGTAAATTAGCATAGAGTTTTAGCCTTGTAGGTATATTGATACATGTAAGCTGGGCTTACGAAAAATGTTTTTGTTGTTATAACTAACTACAGGGATATTTTTATAAAAAATAATAAATTTCTGCTCAAACACTGCACAAAAACCCCCCGCACCCCTCTAGTGACGCCACTGATAGAAACACAGATCATGAAACACATGTCAGGTAAAATTTCCATTGAACTAAATTAAATTCTTTGTGACAAATAGCAACATTGTTTAAAACTTCATAATATGTGTATAAGAGCATAAATTCTAATTTTTTCATTAAATTCATTAAATTTTTTTCAAACACTAATAACAAAATCAGTATAAATAATTGTGAAAAATATAAATAACATAGTTTATTATCTGATAATAGCAAAAAAGAAGTATAGTGATACACAGTTACACACCTTTTACTTATGACAGCAGAACACTGAATGATGACAAATAAACAATTGCAACATAATCTGGAGCATTCTTGATGAAACATGTTTAAACATGTTTAAACAAGTTGATCTTGTCTTATCAAGCAATATTTTCAGCTACAAACTTGACAATTATCTCTAATATATTCATTTAATTGAATTCATCATAAATATGATGATTAATTAATTAAAAACATATGTTTAGTATACTTGACAACTGCTAGTAATTTCAAATATTAATTGCATAAATAATAGCTATATTTTATGAACTTTAATAAGCGGGGGCGACCTCTAAAAATTGTTCAATCCAAAACAAATTTTATATGTGATGTTTTTGCAACCAATGGAACTGGTTGAGGGGGCGCAACCTTAAAAAATCAACACTTCGAAAATAAGAATATTAGGAATATGAAACCAAGAGATACGACTCTCAACATTTATTGGCCAAACGTTTTGGTCCACTCAGGGGCCATCTTCAGTGACTAAATAGAAGCATCTGAAAAACAATTATATAACTAAAGTAAATACAAATGTCATAAATATACTATACAATAATAAAATCTAATACAAAAAGTTAAAAAAAACAACTTGCGAAAAAAACTATCTACATTATAAGACAAAATAAAAGAAAGTAAAAATAAAACAACAAACCAAAATTTCCAAATTTAAAAAATTTAAAAAGTTTAAAAATTTTTTAATTTTTTTTTAAAAAAGGACTGACTTGGATGGCAAAAGTAAGTTACAAATGACAAGTGGAGAGAAAGGAAAGAAGAAAACCCTTAAGTTAGTGCGTAAGTTGCGTAAAAAAGGTGTTGGTTGATTAGGAAGTATGTAATTTTATCGAGGAAAGGCTGTCGTTTAATTCTGGATTTAATTTCTTTATAAAAAGGGATTCTAAAATTTTAAGATCAAGCGAATTAGAAGCAGACGACAAAATCGCAAAGGAGTCCTGGGGGCACGGGTGGTCATGGGTCTCTGAATGATGCCGAATAGCAGAGGATTCAGGAGTGGAAATAGGGCGAGAAGTTCGAAAAGAAAAACCCAAATGCTTCGAAACCCTAAGTTTTAACTGTAGGGCAGTCTGCCCCACATAACGACTTTGGCAGGTCGCACATGTATATAAATAAATAACAAAGGATCTCAAAAGCACGGGGAGGTGATCTTTATGGCGAAAAAAGGATTGCAGAGAATTAGAATTAGAATTAATAATTATAAAGTCGCATTGAGGGAAGTGTCTGTCCAAAATAGAGTGGACATCTTTATTAAGTTGAAAAGTTAGTTGGTCTAAAAAAGGAAGCTTAAAATAAACCTTCTGTTTCGGAACCGTGGACTGAATTATATTGGGCGAATATACAGGGTGTCCATAAATGTTTACCCTGAAAACAGTATGCTCTCATGTTTTAATGACGAATCTTACATCCGTTTTCTTTTTACAGATGATCTCATACACGCATAGAGTTTTTGTGCTGGTGTGTTTCGTCTACCGCATTCGCTGCTAGGAGCGCTGTAGTAGCTGTTCAGTTAAGATGGCGTCTGTGACAGAGAAGGCACATAGTCCAGGCAATCTAGAGCAAAAATAGCTTCAACCTGGGCAAAATTGCTTCAGAAGCTTTCTAAACTGTTTCCAGCTCAGGAACCATTGCAGAATAACATATCCAAATTCCGACAAAATTGGACCCCGAGAACACCCCCAAAAATGAAATTCAAAATGGCGGACTGGCAGTTTCCTACGAAATACAATAAATTTTATTTTCGCTTTGTAGAGAGAGTTATGACGTTTTTCTTGATCAGTAAAATGTTTTAAATCACATTTTCGTTTCTAAATTAACCTATATGACACTAAAAATTGTATTAGGCGGCTAGTATTAAACTATGACGTCACGTAATGTAAATAAAATATACTGTATGGAGTGTATGTGAGAATGGACATTGCTACATCTTTATAAACTTATATTATATACAACTCTTTAATTCCTACTACCCACTATCAAATCTGCGTATTTGTGCTTGTCATTTTCTTTAAAACTGTTATTATGTACTCCTTTTAAATACTGCAACACAGTTTATTAATTTGTGTTTTCTGTTTCAGACTGACTCAGTGTACGGCTGACTCGGTGTGCGTCCGCCTTCAAGAATGCAGACCCCTGAAGAATTGTGCGTGAATTGTAAGGAGAAATTGGACAGCGGACAGGAAGTGGTTCACATCTCGCAAAAAGGAGCAGATGGTATAAATGCATCCAGCCGCAGCCGTGGAAGCGATGTTGTTGCAACAGCTGGAATAAGTGTTCACGTTGTATGTAGGAAAAGGTTTATGGATAAAAAGACCATTGAAATAAAGAAGCGACAGACCGCAGCCGAGGCAATACCAAGGAAAAGTGCTCGTTTTCATGAATACGCATTTTCCAGTGCTACTCACTGTTTGTTTTGTGATACCTTTGTGGACTTTTTTTCCAAACACAAACCAAAATCAGAGCATGTCAAAATAAGAACTACAGAGTTCTCCGAAACCATAAAAAGGTGCTGTGAAAGCCGCTGCGATGAATGGTCGTTTAATGTAAAAGGCCGTCTGGAGTATTATCTTCGTGATCTTCCTGCTGCAGATTGTGTCTACCATCACACCCAGAGCTGGGCAATAAATACATTGAATGTATTTAAATACTAAATACTAAATACATGGGAGAAATGTATTTAAATACTAAATACTAAATACATTTTACGAATGTATTTAGATACTAAATACAAAATACATCAATTGTATTTAAATACATTTGTAAATACATTTTAAATACATACAAATTTTAACATATCCAATATACTATTTCAGAAATGAAGCCTTATATATAATATATGTAACAGTTTTTTTGCGCACACCTACAGGTCGCTACAATTGGTGTAGAACAATGCGGTTTTCACCATTCGATGCGTCTTTTTATTGGGCAGTGCCCATGCTGAAAAAAAAATTCCCTAACATAAATCCTGCCCCCCCTTTTAGGGGTACAGTTCTTCCCATTTCTTCATTTTTAATCATAATTTTGGCACAAAATGGGGGAGGGGGGGTAATGGGGGAGGGGGTGGGGTTAATGGGGAAACTCAGAAAAATAAATGCGATATATATATGTAACCAAAAAAATTAAAGTAAATCCTTTGCAAGGTGACAGCCCCCTTCCCCCCTTGGGGGTAATGGGGGAAGGGTGGGGGTAAATGGGGGAGGGGGTAATGGGGGAGGGGGTGGGGGAGGGGGTATTGGGGGAGAGGGGTGGAGTAATGGGGGAGGGGGTGGGGTTAATGGGGAAACTAAAAAAAAAATGATAACCAACATCGATTCCGGTCAGGAAGATCATGCTTATCACAACTAATGGAACACTATAGCAATATTATTGATGCACTCGAAACAATGAAAACTATGATTTGGCGGGCCGCAGGGCCCCCAATTACTGTCGGTTCAGTTATTTGGTCAATAAAACTATAGAAATGAACGCAGTCATGAAAATCTTAGGCTTCAAATCCGAGCTCATTGTATTAAGATTTGTGAAGCTTTAGATTTTCATGGCTGCGTTCTTTTCTGTAGTTTTATTGAATGAATAATTGGTTTGCCAGTAACTGGAAGGCCGCAGGCACCCCAATTATTAGGCTTCAAATCCGAGCTCATTGTATTAAGATTTGTGAAGCTTTAGATTTTCATGGCTGCGTTCTTTTCTGTAGTTTTATTGAATGAATAATTGGTTTGCCAGTAACTGGAAGGCCGCAGGCACCGAAATTACTGAGGCCCAAGGTGAGAGGAATAGGAATGATATCCAGATAAAGGGCTACTGATGTTCAAAATAAAATACGCCGTAGGCCCACAATTCAGCCGAAGCACCGCAGATCTAGCAAAATCGGCGCGTAGCGCCGACCTTTTGCTAGTGCATTCACTAATTCACTAAGCCATGACACGCACACGATAAAGAAATCAACCGTTTTCGACTAAGAGTGGCACACAACTGATTGAACTGACACGTTGAAACATGAACCATGCTGTACTACACTGTCGACGCGTCGTACTGTGCTAGTACAGAACGTGTATTAAACCAGTAAAAGTATTTACATTTTTATATTTTGAGTATTTAAATACATTGTATTTAAATACTCATTAAAGTATTTAAATACTATATTTAAATACATGAAAAACAATGTATTTATAAATACAGTTCTAAATACACAAATGTATTTAAATACGTATTTAAATACAAATGTATTTAAATACTGCCCAGCTCTGATCACACCTGCAGCGTAAATTTTCGAAGTGGAAAAAACATTCCTCGCGCATACTCCTCCGACGATCATGATTCGAAGAAAGGGAGACCAACTAATGAAGAGCAACACCAAGCATTCCTTCAGACCTGTGCTTACCTGGAAGAGAATGATGATGAACAACTGTTGATTGGAGACCTAATTTCCAAAATGGAGGAATATCTTCAAGGAAGTCAGAGCTCTGTCTACGAACGCAGGCACATGAAGAGAAAGCTTTTAGAACGTTACGGAGACAAGATCATAATATCAGGTGAAAGTGGGAAGGCAGATGTAGTAACACTACGAGAGACAGCTAATGAAATTCTTATAGATTATCACAAAAAGTCGAAAGAATGTGATATAGATATAGAGCTACAGAAGATTTACCTAGTAGAAGCTGCTGCAAAAATAATCAGAAGTGATATCAAGTCTGTCGACTCGCCTAGAAAAGATGTGTATCCATCTCCAAATGACATCACTGCAGAAAGTGCTCTTGATTACATTCCGAACAGTCTGAAATTGCTATTATCAAAAGCATTTGCGGGACAGGATGCTTCAAGAAAAATAGGTGCAATTAGGCAGAGCATTATGCAAGCAACCCGTCCTAGAGGATTACTATGTCCACTACAGATCGGTTTGTCGGTTCAGCTACACCACAACTTTAGGTCAAGGTACCTTATTGACGTTCTCCATCAGCTGGGTTACTGTTCGTCGTATGCAGAAGTAACAAGATTCGAAAGAAACGCGGCGCTGGCAAGTGGGTCTGGCTCTTTTACTGTTGATGAAAACACTGCAGTCCTTCTACCAGCAGATAACGTCGATCATGATGTCTGCACTTTGGATGGGAAGAATACCTTTCATGGAATGGGTATGATTGCCGCAATAACTCCGAAGATCAAGATCCATCCTTCTATTCACAGGCGTAATGTTGGTGACAATGACATTAAGAAGATTGCAACCGTTGACATTAGGGAATATAGACACGCGAGAAGCATGTTGAGGGACATCTCATTCCGCGAACTTCCAGTACCCACTGCCACCATAAGTCGACTTAGTCTTCTCTGGCAGATATCTTCAGCAGAAAGATCAGGTCCAAGTTGGTCCGGAACAATGCAGGCAATTCACGGTGGATCAAGTGTCTCACATCCAGGTGTGGCGTCGATCACGTTCTTTCCCATCATAGATATGTCGCCAACTGACATGACCTGCATATTTTCGACATTACTATATTTGAGCAAGATAGCACGCGATCAAAAAGTCCCATGCATTATTACCTTTGATCAGCCTTTGTTCTGGAAAGCTTCCCAAATCATCAATGAACAGAGAGACCTGCAGGACATTGTTTTAATGCTGGGATCATTTCACACTCTGATGAATCTTTTGGGAGCAGTCGGTACTCTTATGAATGGTTCAGGATTGTCTGAAGTACTTCAAGAAATATACGGACCAAATGCCGTGCAACACATGATGTCTGGAAAAGCTGTTTCAAGAGCGATACGTGGTCATATGATAGTAGATGCAGCTCTTAGTACCTTACTAGTCGCAGACGTTTTCCCTCGTAATGAAGATGGAACTCCTCATGACCTCCATAAGGAAGCTTGTGACCTGCTCGACGATGTTATGACCGCCAAACAATCAGTTGAGGATGTGGAATCTTCGAATGCATTGTCTCAGATTGCTACCACTTTGGATGCGAAGAAAACTGACCTACAATCTAGTACTTCGCAAACAAGTCAACTCTGGTTGGAATATCAGCGAATGATCAACATTGCACGTTCCTTGATAACAGCAGACAGAACCGGCTCGTGGGATTTGCACTTGCAAGCTATGCTGGAGACCATCCCCATAATTGCAGCAGCCGGACATCACAATTACCTGAAATCGATATACCTGTACCTGCAGAAAATGTTAAGTTTGCCTTCTGAAAATCCAGCCGTTAACAAAATGTTCCAGGAAGGTAAGTTTGTGGTAAGAAGAAGCGACAGATTATGGGCCGGACTCGGCACAGACCTGGTGATAGAACAAGTACTAATGCGTTCCCTGAAAAGCAGAGGCGGACTGACACGCGGAAGTGGATTTACAGACATCCAAAGGACAACGTGGCTCTTTTCTATGCCTCTGTGTTCCACTTATAACTTAGCAATGCAGGAATACACCAGAGTTTTGTTGGAAAGTAGTGACCATCACAAGGAAATGAGGGGAAGTAGACAAATCAGGGACAGTAATGACATGAAGAAAGTACTTGAACGTCTGGAATCCTTATCCCCATTCCATTCTACCTCGGGTCTCTGCAACATTGTAACAGGGCTAACTGCTGATCCTGGAGTTAACGTTCATCAATTGAATTCAATCGGTACGAACATTGTCGTAAAAATGATTGGGAAACAAGCCTTTACATATTCTGCCAAAAGATCTGACAAAGTGAAAACACTAGGATCTGCTTCTGCCGTTGTGATCACTGATGCTTCAGATATAGAAGTAGATCCTGCACTACTGTTTCAGAGAATGATGACTGTTGCCACTGGCGGAGACATGAATCTTGAAGATGTCATGTGTTACGAACTGTGTGCATATCCTCCTGCATTGTTCGAATAACGAAGTATCTTGAGGAAACCCGATAAGTCTCAGCTAGCTCATGCAATAATCAAATACACTGACACTTTACGCATGGAAGAAGTTCAAAAAATTCAGTGCACAGACCAGTACGTATTGGATGGTGGATCTCTACTACATCGTGTTTCCTGGCGTCAAGATGAAACATATGACAGCATCGCCAACTCATATGCCGATTTCACTCTGAAAACATATGGAAAAGCAATCATTGTTTTTGATGGCTACAGCAGCTCCTACGATCAAGGACATGACCCACAGAAGACGCAGCACCAAGACAAGCAGAAATGTGAATCTCAGTCCAAGCATGAAGTTTGTTGGCCTGAAGGAACACTTCTTGGCTAATGAAAACAACAAGCAAGCATTTATTTCCCTCGTAGGTGAGATGTTGAAGAAGCACGGGTTTACTGTTCACAACGCAGATGGGGATGCTGATGTGGACATCGTTCGTGCAGCAGTTTCCTCATCAGAAAATGCAACTACAACAGTAATAGGGGAAGACACCGACTTGCTGATTCTCCTTCTGTACCATGCCAAGGACAGTGGTTTCAAGTTGTACTATCGCAGCGATATAAGACGGGGACCATCTCCTAATCCTGTGTATGATATTCTCAGCATTCAATCATTGTTAGGCAATGACATCTGCAAGTATCTCCTGTTTGTGCATGCTTTTACGGGCTGTGATAGCACATCCAGAATTTTTTCGATCGGTAAAGCCAAAGCATTCGACACACTGATGAAGGTGGCTGAACTCCGTTCAGTTGCAAATACATTCTGTTCTGATTGTTGCCAACACTCTGACATTGAAGCCGCTGGAAGAAAGGCAATGCTTCTGTTGTATGGCTGCAAAACACTTGAATCCACTAACGCACTACGTCATCGAATGTTAGTTGAAAAGGTAGCTACAGCTAAATCTTTTGTTACACCCGAACGTTTGCCACCTACCGATGCGTCCACAAAGTACCACAGCTTTCGCACATACTTTCAAATACTAATCTGGAAGTCTACAGAAGAGAAGATCGATGCAGAACAGTGGGGTTGGTATGTAAAAATAATTCCTACTACCCTACAGCCTGCGACAAGCCACCAGCTCCAAATTATCTACTCAACATGATCCGCTGCTCCTGCAAGACGAAATGTGCTACTTCAAGATGTGGATGCAAGCGTAATGGAATGCCCTGTTCAGCCGCTTGTGGCGAGTGCCAAATCAGTGGTTGCGATAACAACCAAGTACCGGTAATCTATCCGATGATAGTGATGAAGAGGATTAATTTCTGTATGTTTGTGACCAGGTATCACTTCTTCTGTAATGAACATAACTTGAAACTGGGAAAAAAATAATTGTTGTATTATTGATTATAAAAATCTGTAAAAAGCTATATAACATTATATTTGCGTAATAACTGGTTGTGTTGTATATTGTTGAATTATTTAAAACATTACAACTGAAAGAAAAAGCATCAAATGTATCTCTATAAATAAAAGCGTAAATTATATATATTTTTTTTTTCGTAGGAAACATCCAGTCCGCCATTTTGAATTTCATTTTTGGGGGTGTTCTCGGGGTCCAATTTTGTCGGATTTTGGATATGTTATTCGGCAATGGTTCCTGAGCTGGAAACAGTTTAGAAAGCTTCTGAAGCAATTTTGCCCAGGTCTAACTACAAATTGCCTGGACTAACAATGTGTTGTGTGGCTTGCAGAAACAAAATCTCCTGTCAGTGTTCAGTGAAGGTTCAGAACAAAGTATGGAAAGAATCCACCTGATGTGAAGTTAATTAAGTCGTGGATGAAAAAATTCTTGGAAACTAGAAACGTGGAAAAGGGAAAGAGCAGTGGTAGACCATCAGTTTCCGATGGGACGGTGGAAAACATTCAAACTGCTTTCACACGGTCACCAAGGAAATCGATGAGACAAGCTTCATGCCAACTAAAGATACCGAAGTCTACGGTGCACAAGGTGTCACACAAACTTTTGAAGTTACACGCCTACAAGGTACAAATTGTTCAAGAACTGAAGCCTGATGACCGTCCAAAACGTGAACAATTCGCTATTGACATTTTGAACAGTATTGCCGAGGATAATGACTTTTTGTTACGTGTCTGCTTTTCAGACAAGGCTACGTTTCATCTTAGTGGTAGAGTCAACAGACACAATGTGCGTATTTAGGGATCGGTAAACCCACGTGACGTAAGGGAGAATATTCGGGGCAGTCCGAAGATCAATGTCTGGTGTGGACTAATGCATGACCAGATAATTGATCCTTTCTTCTTCGCTGAGAACACTGTTTCCGCAACTGTGTACCTGGATATGCTCACCAATTATGCCATCCCCCAGCTGCAGGACAGGCAGCCAACTGTCATCTTCCAACAAGATGGGGCACCCCCTCATTGGGCGCACGTTGTTCGTGAAACTCTCGACGCAACATTTCCAAATCGATGGATTGGCAGGGACGGGCCAATCCCATGGCCCCCAAGATCACCAGACATTACCCCGCTGGATTTCTTTCACTGGGGTCATGTTAAAGATTTGGTTTATGCAACAGTTGTTCCAGATATCAGGACATTGCGAGAACGCATTACGGATGCAATTGCAACAGTTTACCCACAAATGTTGGAAAATGTGCGGCGTGAGTGTGAATACCGTTTAGACATTTTACGTGCCATTAGGGGTGCACATGTGGAAGCTTATTAAGTTCATTAACTATGTATCAAAACTTTGTATGTTTATCTACTTATGATTAAAACTGTTTGAATACGAGTGTTTATTTAAAAGTTATAGCATGCTTTAATCAGGGTAATCATTTATGGACACCCTATAGGTTATTTAAAAATTTAAAAATTAAAGTCTCAATTGTCAAAGTACAATAAAAATTATAGTTAAAAAATCTCTTAAGATACTGAATTTCTAAGTCAAATAAAGACCAACTTGAACAAAGGTGATAGGCTCTGAAAATACGACTCTTAAAACCAGCCAGCTTAAAACTAAGTGGAATATTGCTGAAAAAATGAGTACCGAGTTGGGTAGTAGTTGGTTTTCTGTATTCTTGTGTTGAGAAGCCTGTACTATGTTTATTTATGGTAACATCAAGAAACGAAATTTTATTGTATTGTTCTACTTCCATAGAGAATTTAATATTAGGATGCTTAGTATTAATGTAATTTAAAAATAAAGGGGCATGATTTTTATGCTTAAAAATGACAAAACAATCATCTACATAACGTTTAAATAAAATAGGTTTAAAATCAAGCGGATAATTCCTCAGCCACTTTTCCTCGTGAAAACAAAGAAAACTGTTAGCAAAGGACGGACCAAGGGATGCACCTACGTGACCACACACTGATGTTAGATACTTTTTCGTTTCATGGCCGTTCTCAAACAACCGCAACGCGTTGTGGACGATTCGGATATGACCACAACGCGTTGTAGACGATTTAAAACGACCACACACCGATGTCTTTCATTAAACTCTATTTAAACACGACGTATATTGAAATGACATAAACACGACGTATATTTATCGACGTATTCACCGATTAAAAAGCAAAGTTAATCAAATATGCTAGAAAAAAGATAAAGTCCTTTAAAAAATGATTATCAGTAATTTTCCCGTAGGTTTCGATTAATTTTAAGTAACTTTAGAATGAGACGTAAATGTAAAAATGAGCCAACTGGTTAGGTTAACTGAATGCCCGGTTAGGTCAACTGAGTGCCCGGCTAGGTCAACTGAGTGCCCGGTTAGGTTAACTGAATGTCAGGTTAGGTTAATTGTACGCCCTTGATGATTGGTTAGGTTAAGCCGTGATATTTTCGTTAGTTTTAACGAAAATATCACGATTTAACCTAACCAATCGTCAAGGGCGTACAGTTAACCTAACCGGGCATTCAATAATTTTCAAATCGTCCACAACGCATTGTGGTCATATCCGAATCGTCCACAACGCGTTGTGGTCATATCCGAATCGTCCACAACGCGTTGTGGTTATATCCGAATCGTCCACAACGCGTTGTGGTTGTTTGAGAACGGCATGAAGCGAAAAAATATCTAACATCGGTGTGTGGTCACTCGGTGCATCCACAACGCGTTGTGGCTGTTTTTCGCCCACTGAGCGATTTCGATGTTTGGGCGTAACATATATATATATATATATATATATATATATATTATATATATATATATATATATATATATATATATATATATATATATATATATATATATATATATATATATATATATATATATATTACACTTTACTTTGTGAATTTTTTTCGAGCAACTTCGATCCCTCTGCACCATCCTACCTCTTATGAAGGATTTGATGAGGGAGACGTGCATTTTACTCTCACCTTTCCCTCATATTCAACGAAGCATGGGTGTTCAGGGAATTTGCATAAGAACCTGTCCAAATGATTCTTCAATGTATTTAGGTTGGTATATACTATATATATATATATACATAGTCTATATATATATATCTATATATATATATATATATATAGATAGATAGATAGATAGATAGATACAACAGTTTAAAATATTTAAGTTCGACAACAACATCCGGTTAGGACACCAGCATATGCTTCCTGAAGGAAACCATTGATCTGAAAGCGTATTTCAAGAAACAGTGTATACATTGTGATGATTATTGTTCTTCAGTTAAAAAAAGTTGTCCGATTATAGTTAAAATATCCACTGTTTTCCGTAATACGTCTCTGAGCAACTAGTTCATCTTCAGAATGCATATGCTGGTTTCCATGTTAACTACTGTAGGCGTCGTTCGTGAACTTAAATCTTTAAAAGTGTTGCGTCCTTATTGTTTACAGAATATATGGTCCGAAATGTACGTACAGAGGATCAACCTTATGCAACCATGTTTATATATATATATATATATATATATATATATATATATATATATATATATATAGAGAGAGAGAGAGAGGAGAGAGAAGAGAGAGAGAGAGAGAGAGAGAGAGGTTATTTCTTTTCTCTTTCTTTTTGTTTCTATAGCGCTCTTTCACGAAACTGGTTTTCGTCTTTTTTTAAACTTTTGTGCACCAGCGAAGGACATTTTTCTTCCTCCGATCAGAGCTCTCTTTCCGGTTCCACTTTATTTATGATACATCGAACACAGTTTCTCAGGAGAAGCATCCTTTCATAAGAGGATTATGCAAAAATCATAAAGTGTTCGTCTCCGATCATTGAGAAACTTCGAGAGAAACACGGAAGCAAAGAGAAAAAGATAAAAAGATGCTGGAAAAAGACCAGATACGAATAACAGACTTTTGCAGACACTATAACACAAAAATGAAAACTAAAACAGACAAAATAAAGACGGAACAGACCAAAACATGCCAAATAATTTAGATAAAAAAAACCGTTCGTTTAAACTCGAAGAAAATCATGTTGATTTTTCATTTCAAAGCTTATAAAATGCTATTCTTTCTATGCAAAGGGTTTGAATCTTATTTTGTTTATTTGTGATAATATCGGTGATGGAATATAGATTATTATTTTAGAATATTTTAAGAGGATAATTTATTTAAATTTATAATATTCCCTCGTATTCCGAAATAGATTTCGGTATTAAATTCTATTAATCGAAAAATAGGGTTCACATATTGTGTACACGTGAAATTGCACATATAAGTATTTGCGCATGCGCTAAACGTAATTATATTCTATATTTTGCATAAAGATTTTCAGGTTATATATATATATATATAAAGAGAGAGAGAGAGAGATTTTACTGAAATATCAATTTAGATTTTTTTTATATCTGTTTTAATGACTTATCATATCAAATCATTTTTATATTATTTTATTTCACAATTTAGGAAGAAGTTTAACACAAAACGTGTTTAAAATTACAGCGTGGAAAAGAAAAACTAACGAACCAGCAAAATTCCTCAGTTTCTACGCATCAAGATAAACCTTGCTCAGAATGATTTGGTTCATGCTCAACCTGGTGTATATATGACGTATTTTTCATATTATATCATATATATATATATATATATATATATTATATATATATATATAATATATATATATACGAAAAATTATTTCACGAAAGTGACACGTGAAAAGTATTTATGATGAATAAAACCACGAAGGAAAAAAGAAACACAAAGGGGTGCTCAAGCCTTTCGTCTAATGACATCCTCAGGAACACTGGAGTGAAAGGACAGATCAAGGCAATATATAGGTTACAAAATAAACATACATACATACATATTCACATATATATATACATATATATATATATATATATATATAATATAATACATATATACATATATATAGTAAGCATAGAAAAAAATTGTGGAGGAGCCAACATTTATATGGTCACAGAAGAATAAAGAAATAAAAATAAATAATATATAATTGAGAAAAAATTAATTACAAAATAGTGCCTTAGTGATATATATGTCACAGCCTAATAATCATAAAGAAATAAACAGGCAAATAAAAAAAAACCCATAAATATAACATCATACATATATATATATATATATATACATATACATATATATATATATATAATATATATATATAAAGACACTTTTAGCACTTTGCCGACCTTCAATATAAATTCAAATGGCTTTTTTATGGAACAGGTCACAAAAGAATAAAGAAATAAAAATAAATATAAATATGTAAGTGGAGTCTACCAATTCAAGCTCAAGAGGGAAGTTTTACAATCGATTTAATAGATGCTGCCAAATTGATATATATGTCACAAAAAAAAAAAAAATTAATTATTAAAAAAATAAAAAATAATAATAATAAATTGAAAGATAAATTTTAAGAGAGGCACACCAATTTATAAGGGAAAATTACCACATATGCATATTATAGTCACAAACGAATAAAAAAGTACAAGTAAATATAAATTGGAAAACAAAATGATGCTAGATGATATATAAAGAACAATAAAATATATATACAACATATATACGGATATATACGAAATATAAACGCAATATATACAGAATATTATATATATATATATATGCATAAGGGAAAAAAAAATTACCAAATTTGTTTTTATAATTATTGTCTGAGAAAACGGTAGGTCGCAAAAGAATAAAAATAAAAATAAATATAAATTGAAAAAATTACAAATAATACACGTACACATGTATACCCACATAACCAAATATATATATACATATACACACATATATACAAACACACACACACACACACACATATAATATATATATATATATACAAGCTTGACCTTCACGAAATGAGAAATCATCCGCAGAACCTTTGTGAGGTTGTAAGGTAAGGTAAGGTACATACACATATACAATATATATATATATTATAGATATATATAATATATATATATATTATTTAACTGCATACATACATACATACATACATATACACACATACATACATACATATACACACATATACATACAAACACATTAACTGCAATGACCACACACATACTCATACACATACATACATACACATACACGCATACAGCAAAAAATTGAAAAATAAAATTGTAAGGAAACAACAGACAAAAAACAAATTTTTTACCAAAGATTTAACAACCTGCCCTTTTTGTTTAAATCCATTCTGAAGGAATTCAGAGCAACAGGATCAGTTGAAACAGACCTTTACTCATGTTAAGGTTATTTGTAAGTTGAATTATAGCCGACTCAAGAATATTTCTATTAACAATGTGCTAAGAGTGAACAAAACTGAAACATTATTCCAATCAATACAATGGGATAACTCTGACAATGGACAAAAAGGGCACTGGACAACTGTCCCGTTCTAACGGAATATTGATGCTGTTTTACACGCGTTTGCAAATCCTTTCCCGTCTGACCTATGTAAAAGGAATCACATTGCTTACACCCAATTTATAGATAATGCCTAAATTATTGGTAGGGCTATTTTTTACTATGATGTTTTTTCACAATATTGTTATATGAAAAAACTACACTGATATCCAAAAGTTTAAGTACATAGCAATGCCTAAGAAGCCCGGGAAAAATGGAAGTACTAAATATTCTTTGACAAGGTGCGAGTGTTTATTATTCCACACGATAGAAGGTTCGTTTAGCCTTATTAAGACAAGATTCCATGAACGCAGATGGGTAACACAACTCACTTCCAATAACGTTGATATTTCCAATTCGGCATCGATGTATCCGGACTGGCGATCCTAAGAGCGCGGAGAAAACATTGAGGAAAATATGGCCTTTTTAATAGGGGTGTCATGTCCAGAGTAAAAGTGTACGTAGGACAAATTGTTTTTTTTCCGATAGATACTAACTTAAAACCCGGGCTATCCCTATGACACGCACATCCAAAAACGGGATTGAGGTTGTCTTGTTCCACTTCTAAAGTAATTAATGGAGGGGACTTGGTCATTTAACTGAAGGAGGAAGTCATCCAGGTCACGATTCATGGGCCCAGATACACAAATATCGTCGACGTACCGCAACCAAGGATGCCAACCCCCAGGATTCTCGGAATGTAAGTAATTCAAAAAACTCCATATAAATATGGAGAGAAGGGGCGACAAAGGGTTGCCCAGGCCATCCCAAAAACTTGTGATAATTGCTCGCCATTGAAAGTGAATTTACAATCCTTTGATACAAAGCTTAATAAGCTCCAAAACAGTGTGTGCAGGTAATGGTAATCATAATTATGTAATCTCTGGCGAGAAAGTCAAGCATATCATCGATCGGGCACTTTTGTGAACAATGAACAAACGTCGAAACTGACATCTATCGTTGGTATTATGCGAACATTATTCAATTTTCAGTGAGATCCATGGAATTTTTTACGTGTGAATCAGAGACAGTTCCAAGAATGGGGACAAAAACATTAACAAGCCATTTGGAGAGTTATAGGTAATAGAGCCCACCGAGCTAAAATAGGGCGCATAGGGTTACCCGGTTTGTGGTTTAATAAGACCATAAAGATAAGGGCAGAGCAGGTGAAGTGACAAAAAAAGGGGAATTAAATCCTTATGATCTTTGAGAATGCGTTTTCAAGCCACTATTGAATGATTTGATGACATCATCCTGGGTTCTTCCTAAGTTTCACGTATGTGGCGGGTCCTGAAGCAGCTCATTCATCTTTCCAATGTAATCCACTTTGTCCATAATGACTAAGGTGTTAGCCTTGTCTGCTTTAGTAATATGGAGCTCACTATCTTTTTTTAATTGTGAAAGGCTATTGCGGAACGTTTAGGAAAGTTTCTTCGTAAGAAATATTCGCAGCACCATAGACCAGCCTTTAACTATGTTAACTAAAAAACTGAGGAAGGTTACACTGTTTTTCAAAACGAGCAAGACTATGACAAATTTGTAAAGCAGTAGGTTTTTTAACAAATAAAAGGACATACCAAATCCAAGGGCACTTTTTGCATCGTCACTAATGTTTTTCGAAGAAAGGTTCAAAACACACTTTGAGCTTGCTTTTTTACTCACTGACTATTTCGAATGAGACTTTTATTTTGCGATCCAAATGTTCGAAGTTGAAGAAGTTTCTCCGACGCAACTCGTTGTAAATTTCATCAAACAAAGGTTGGATCCACGTTGGGAATAACAGTCAAAACTTACGTTTGGCAATGCCTAAATTTTGAAGGTGGACCACTCATTTTGTCTGGTGACTTCAATATGTTTCTTTAAAATACTCTGCTAAAGTTGTTGAACGGATGGTCGTCCATTTCTCTGAGGCGAATCGGAAGGAGGGACTTTGGGAAGGACCTGCTCCTCCAGACAATTAGTAAGAAACTTCCGTCGGATCCGAATTGCATGCCCCTTCATTAATGTAGAAGCAAACACCGACACAAACGGGGACAATAGAGGGAACAGCAAGGCGAAGGAACGCGTGGTGGTTCATTATATGAAAATTATTTCACGAAAGTGACACGTGAAAAGTATTTATGATGAATAAAACCACGAAGGAAAAAGAAACACAAAGGGGTGCTCAAGCGCTTTCGTCTAATGACATCCTCAGGAAACACTGGAGTGAAAGGACAGATCAAGGCAATATATAGGTTACAAAAATAAACATACATACATACATATTCAATAATTATACATATATATATTATATATATATATATATATACATATAACATATATATAGTAAGCATAGAAAAAAATTGTGGAGGAGCCAAACATTATATGGTCACAGAAGAATAAAGAAATAAAAATAAATATAAAATATAAATTGAGAAAAAATTAATTACAAAATAGTGCTTAGTGTATATATGTCACAGCCTAAATAATCATAAAGAAATAAACAGGAAAATAAAAAAAACCATAAATATACATACATACATATATATATATATATACATATACATATATATATATATATATATATATATAAAGACACTTTTAGCACTTTGCCGACTTCAAATAAATTCAAATGGCTTTTTATGGAACAGGTCACAAAAGAATAAGAAATAAAATAAATATAAATATTGTAAGTGGAGTCTACCAATCAAGCTCAAGAGGGAAGTTTTACAATCGATTTAAAGATGCTGCTAAATTGATATATATGCACCAAAAAAAAAAAAAAATTATTATTAAAAAATAAAAAATAATAATAATAAATTGAAGATAAATTTTAAGAGAGGCACACAATTTATAAGGGAAAAATTACCACATATGCATATTATAGTCACAAACGAATAAAAAAGTACAAGTAAATATAAATTGGAAAACAAAATGATGCTAGATGATAATAAAGAACAATAAAATATATATACAACATATATACGGTATATATACGAAATATAAACGCAATATATACAGAGATATATATATATATATATATGCATAAGGAAAAAAAAATTACCAAATTTGTTTTTATAATTATTGGTCTGAGAAAACGGTAGGTCGCAAAAGAATAAAGAAATAAAAATAATATAAATTGAAAAAATTACAAATAATACACGTACACATGTATACCCACATAACCAAATATATATATACATATACACAATATATACAAACACACACACACACACACACACATATATATATATATATATATATACAAGCTTGACCTTCACGAAATGAGAAATCATCCCGCAGAACCTTTGTGGGTTGTAAGGTAAGGTAAGGTACATACACATATACATATATATATATAGATATATATATATATATAATATATATATATTAACTGCATACATACATACATACATACATATACACACATACATACATACATATACACACATATACATACAAACATTTAACTGCAATGACCACACACATACTCACATTAACATACATACATACACATACAAGCATACAGCAAAAATTGAAAAATAAAATTGTAAGGGAAACAACAGACAAAAACAAATTTTTTACCAAGATTTAACAACCTGCCCTTTTTGGTTAAATCCATTCTGAAGGAATTCAGAGCAACAGGATCAAGTTGAAACAGACCTTTACTCATGTTAAGGTTATTTGTAAGTTTGATTATAGCCGACTCAAGATATTTCTATTAACAATGTTGCTAGAGTGAAACAAAACTGAAACATATTCCAATCAATACAATGGATAACTCTGACAAATGGACAAAAAGGGCACTGAGCAACTGTCCCGTTCTAACGGAATATTGATGCTGTTTTACACGCGTTTGCAAAATCCTTTCCGTCTGACCTATGTAAAGGAATCACATTGCTTACACCCAATTTTTATAGATAATGCCTAAATTATTGGTAGGGCTATTTTTTACTATGATGTTTTTCACAATATTGTTATATGAAAAAACTACACTGATATCCAAAAGTTTAAGTACATTAGCAATGCCTAAGAAGCCCGGGAAAAATGGAAGTACTAAAATATTCTTTGACAAGTGCGAGTGTTTTATTCACACGATAGAAGGTTCGTTTAGCCTTATTAAGACAAGATTCCATGAACGCAGATGGTAACACAACTCACTTCCAATAACGTTGATATTTTCCAATTCGGCATCGATGTATTCCGGACTGGCGATCCTAAGAGCGCGGAGAAAACATTGAGGAAAATATGGCCTTTTTAATAGGGGTGTCATGTCCAGAGTAAAAGTGTACGTAGGACAAATTGTTTTTTTTTTTCCGATAGAACTAAACTTAAAACCCGGGCTATCCCTATGAACACGCACATCCAAAACGGGATTGAGTTGTCCTTGTTCCACTTCTAAAGTAAATTTAATGGAGGGGACTTGGTCATTTAACTGAAGGAGGAAGTCATCCAGGTCACGATTCATGGGCCAGATACACAAAATATCGTCGACGTACCGCAACCAAGGGATGCCAACCCCAGGATTCTCGGAATGTAAGTAATTTTCAAAAAAACTCATATAAATATTGGAGAGAAGGGCGACAAAGGTTGCCCATGGCCATCCCAAAAACTTGTTGATAATGCTCGCCATTGAAAGTGAATTACAATCCTTGATACAAAGCTTAATAAGCTCCAAAAAGTGTGTGCAGGTAATGGTAATCATAATTATGTAATTCTCTGGCGAGAAAGTCAAGCATATCATCAATCGGCACTTTTGTGAACAATGAACAAACGTCGAACTGATCAATCTATCGTTGGTATTAATGCGAACATATTCAATTTTTCAGTGAGATCCATGGAATTTTTTACGTGTGAATCAGAGACAGTTCCAAGAATGGGGACAAAACATTTACAAGCATTTGGAGAGTTTTTATAGGTAATAGAGCCCACCGAGCTAATAATAGGGCGCATAGGGTTACCCGGTTTGTGGTTTTAATAAGGACCATAAGATAAGGCAGAGGCAGGTGAAGTGGACAAAAGGGGAATTAAATCCTTATGATCTTTGAGAATGCGTTTCAAGCCACTATTGAATGATTTGATGACATCATCCTGTGGGTTCTTCCTAAGTTTCATACGTATGTGGCGGGGTCCTGAAGCAGCTCATTCATCTTTCCAATGTAATCCACTTTGTCCATAATGACTAAGGTGTTAGCCTTGTCTGCTTTAGTAATATGGAGCTCACTATCTTTTTTTAATTGTGAAAGGCTATTGCGGAAACGTTTAGGAAGTTATCTTCGTAAGAAATATTCGCAGCACCATAGACCAGGCCTTTAACTATGTTAACTAAAACTGAGGAAGGTTACACTGTTTTTCAAAACGAGCAAGACTATGACAAATTTGTAAGCAGTAGGTTTTTTAACAATATAAAAGGACATACCAAATCCAAGGGCACTTTTTGCATCGTCACTAATGTTTCGAAGAAAGGTTCAAACACACTTTGAGCTTGCTTTTTTACTCACTGACTATTTCGAATGAGACTTTTTAATTTGCGATCCAAAATGTTTCGAAGTGAAGAAGTTCTCCGACGCAACTCGTTGTAAATTTCATCAAACAAAGGTTGGATCCACGGTTTGGGGATAACAGTCAAAACTTACGTTTGGCAATGCCTAAATTTTGAAGGTGGACCACTCATTTTGTCTGGTGACTTCAATATGTTTCTTTAAAATTACTCTGCTAAAGTTGTTGAACGGATGGTCGTCCATTTCTCTGAGGCGAATCGGAAGGAGGGGACTTGGGAAGGACCTGCTCCTCCAGACAATTAGTAAGAAACTTCCGTCGGATCCGAATTGCATGCCCCTCATTAATGTAGAAGCAAAACACCGACACAAACGGGGACAATAGAGGGAACAGCATAGGCGAAGGAACGCGTGGTGTTCATTAATGAAAAATTATTTTCACGAAAGTGACACGTGAAAAGATTTATGATGAATAAAACAACGAGGAAAAAAGAAACACAAAGGGGTGCTCAAGCGCTTTCGTCTAATGACATCCTCAGGAACACTGGAGTGAAGGACAGATCAAGGCAATATATAGGGTTACAAAAAATAAACATACATACATACATATTCACATATATATATATATATATATATATATATACATATATACATATATATAGTAAGCATAGAAAAAAATTGTGGGAGGAGCCAACATTTATATGGTCACAGAAGAATAAGAAATAAAAATAAATATAAATATAAATTGAGAAAAAATTAATTACAAAATAGTGCCTTAGTGATATATATGTCACAGCCTAAATAATCATAAAGAAATAAACAGGCAAATAAAAAAAAACCCATAATATACATACATACATATATATATATATAATATACATATACATATATATATATATATATATATATATAAAGACACTTTAGCACTTGCGACCTTCAAATAAATTCAAATGGCTTTTATGGAACAGGTCACAAAAGAATAAAGAAATAAAATAAATATCAAATATGTAAGTGGAGTCTACCAATTCAAGCTCAAGAGGGAAGTTTTTACAATCGATTTAATAGATGCTGCCAAATTGATATATATGTCACAAAAAAAAAAAAAAAAAAAAAAAAAAAAAATTAATTATTAAAAAAATAAAAATAATAATAATAAATGAAAGATAAATTTAAGAGAGGCACACCAATTTATAAGGAAAAATTACCACATATGCATATTATAGTCACAAACGAATAAAAAAGTACAAGTAAATATAAATTGGAAAACAAAATGATGCCTAGATGATATCATAAAAGAACAATAAAATATATATACAACATATAACGGTATATATACGAAATATAAACGCAATATATACAGAATATATATATATATATATATATGCATAAGGGAAAAAAAAATTACCAAATTTGTTTTTATAATTATTGTCTGAGAAAACGGTAGGTCGCAAAAGAATAAAGAAATAAAAAATAAAATATAAATTGAAAAAATTACAAATAATACACGTACACATGTATAACCCACATAACCAAATATATATAACATATACACACATATATACAAACCACACACACACACACCACAAACATATATATATATATATATACAAGCTTGACCTTCACGAAATGAGAATCATCCCGCAGAACCTTTGTGAGGTTTGTAAGGTAAGTAAGGTACATACACATATACATATATATAATATATATATATAGATATATATATATATATATATAATATTTGTAACTGCATACATACATACATACATACAATACACACATAATACATACCTTACAAATATACATACAAAACACATTTAACTGCAATGACACACACATACTCACATACACATACATACATACACATACACGCATACAGCAAAAAAATTGAAAAATAAAATTGTAAGGGAAACAACAGACAAAAACAAATTTTTTACCAAAGATTTAACAACCTGCCCTTTTTGTTTAAATCCATTCTGAGGAATTCAGAGCAACAGGATCAAGTTGAAACAGACCTTTACTCATGTTAAGGTATTTGTAAGTTGAATTATAGCCGACTCAAGAATATTTCTATATAACAATGTTGCTAGAGTGAAACAAAACTGAAACATTATTCCAATCAATACAATGGGATAACTCTGACAATGGACAAAAAGGCACTGGACAACTGTCCGTTCTAACGGAATATTGATGCTGTTTACACGCGTTTGCAAATCCTTTTCCGTCTGACCTATGTAAAAGGAATCACATGCTTACACCCAATTTATAGATAATGCCTAAATTATTGGTAGGGCTATTTTTTATATGTTTTTCACAATATTTTATATGAAAAAACTACACTGATATCCAAAAGTTAAGTACATTTAGCATGCCTAAGAAGCCCGGGAAAAATGGAAGTACTAAAATATTCTTTGACAAGTGCGAGTGTTATTATTCACACGATAGAAGGTTCGTTAGCCTTATTAAGACAAGATTCCATGAACGCAGATGGGTAACACAACTCCTTCCAATAACGTTGATATTTTCCAATCGGCATCGATGTATTCCGGACTGGCGATCCTAAGAGCGCGGAGAAATCATGAGGAAAATATGGCCTTTTTAATAGGGGGTCATGTCCCAGAGAAAGTGTACGTAGGACAAATTGTTTTTTTTTTCGATAGATACTAACTTAAAAACCCGGGCTATCCTATGAACACGCACATCCAAAAACGGATGAGTTGTCTTGTTCCACTTCTAAAGTAAATTTAATGGAGGGGACTTGGTCATTTAACTGAAGGAGGAAGTCATCCAGGTCACGATTCATGGGCCAGATACACAAAATATCGTCGACGTACCGCAACCAGGGATGCCCCCAGGATTCTCGGAATGTAAGTAATTCAAAAAACTCCATATAAATATTGGAGAGAAGGGGCGACAAAGGGTTGGCCATGCCGCCATCAAAAAACTTGTTGCTAATGCTCGCCATTGAAAGTGAATTTACAATCCTTGATACAAAGCTTACTAAGCTCCAAAACAGTGTGTGCAGGTAATGGTAAATCATAATTATGTAATTCTCTGGCGAGAAAGTCAAGCAATCATCGATCGGCACTTTGTGAACATGAACAAACGTCGAAACTGATCAACTATCGTGGTATTAATGCGAACATTATTCAATTTTCAGTGAGATCCATGAATTTTTTACGTGTGAATCAGAGACAGTTTCCAAGAATGGGGGACAAAACATTAACAAGCCATTTGGAGATTTTATAGGTAATAGAGCCCACGAGCTAATAATAGGGCGCATAGGTACCCGGTTTGTGGGTTTTAATAAGACCATAAAGATAAGCAGAGCAGGTGAAGTGGGACAAAAAAAGGGAATTAAATCCTATGATCTTTGAGAATGCGTTTCAGCCACTATTGAATGATTTGATGACAATCCTGTGGGTTCTTCCTAAGTTTCACGTATGTGCGGGGTCTGAAGCAGCTCATTCATCTTTCCAATGTAATCCACTTTGTCCATAATGACTAAGGTGTTAGCCTTGTTGCTTAGTAATATGAGCTCACTATCTTTTTTAATTGTGAAAGGCGATTGCGGAAACGTTTAGGAAAGTTATCTTAGTAAGAAATATTCGCAGCACCATAGACCAGGCCTTAACTATGTTAACTAAACTGAGGAAGGTTACACTGTTTTTCAAACGAGCAAGACTATGACAAATTTGTAAAGCAGTAGGTTTTTTAACAATATAAAAGGACATACCAAATCCAAGGGCACTTTTTGCATCGTCACTAATGTTTTCGAAGAAAGAAAGTTCAAAACCACACTTTGATCTTGCTTTTTACTCCACTGACTATTTCGAATGAGACTTTTAATTTTGCGATCCCAAATGTTTCGAAGTGAAGAAGTTCTCCGACGCAACTCGTTGTAAATTTCATCAAACAAAGTTGGATCCACGGTTGGGGAATAACAGTCAAAAACATTACGTTTGGCAATGCCTAATTTTGAGGTGGACACTCATTTTGTCTGGTGGACTTCAATATGTTTCTCTTAAAATTACTCTGCTAAAGTTGTTGAACGGATGGTCGTCCATTTCTCTGAGGCGAATCGGAAGGAGGGACTTGGAAGGACCTGCCCCTCCAGACAATTAGTAAGAAACTTCCGTCGGATCCGATGCATGCCCCTTCATTAATGTAGAAGCAAACACCGACACAACGGGGACAATAGAGGGAACAGCAAGGCGAAGGACACGCGTGGTGTCTTATATGAAAAATTATTTCACGAAAGTGACACGTGAAAAGTATTTATGATGATAAAACCACGAAGGAAAAGAACACAAAGGGGTGCTCAAGCGCTTCGTCTAATGACATCCTCAGGAACACTGGAGTGAAAAGGAGATCAAGGCAATATATAGGTTACAAAAATAACATACATACATACATATTCAATATATATACATATATATATAATATATATATATATATATACATAGAATATACATATATATATATAGTAAGCATAGAAAAAAATTGTGGGAGGAACCAACATTTATATGGTCACAGAAGAATAAAGAAATAAAAATAAATATAAATAAAATTGAGAAAAAATTAATTACAAAATAGTGCCTTAGTGATATATATGTCCAGCCTAAATAATCATAAAGAAATAAACAGCAAATAAAAAAAAACCATAAATATACATACATACATATAATATATATATATACATATACATATATATATATATCCTATAATATATATAAGACACTTTTAGCACTTTGGCCGACCTTCATATAATTCAAATGGCTTTTTTATGGAACAGGTCACAAAAGAATAAAGAAATAAAAATAAAATATAAATATTGTAAGTGGAGTCTACCAATTCAAGCTCAAGAGGGAAGTTTACAATCGATTTAATAGATGCTGCCAAATTGATATATATGTCACAAAAAAATAAAAAAATTAATATTAAAAAAATAAAATAATAATAATAAATTGAAAGATAAATTTTAAGAGAGGCACACCAATTTATAAGGGAAAAAATTACCACAATATGCATGATTATAGTCACAAACGAATAAAAAAGTACAAGTAAAATATAAATGTGGAAAACAAAATGATGCCTAGATGATATATAAAGAACAATAAAATATATATACAACATATATACGGTATATATACGAAATATAAACGCAATATATACAGAATATATAATATATATATATATGCATAAGGGAAAAAAAAATTACCAAATTTGTTTTTATAATTATTGTCTGAGAAAACGGTAGGTCGCAAAAGAATAAAGAAATAAAAATAAATATAAATTGAAAAAATTACAAATATACACGTACACATGTATACCCACATAACCAAATATATATACATATACACACATATATACAAACACACACACACACACACACACATATATATATATATATATATACAAGCTTGACCTTCACGAAATGAGAAATCATCCCGCAGAACCTTGTGAGGTTGTAAGGAAGGTAAGGTACATACACATACACATATATTATATATATATATATATATATATATATATATATATATATAATTTAACTGCATAAATCATACATACATACATATACACACATACATACAATATACACACATATACATACAAACACATTTAACTGCAATGACCACACACATACTCAATACACATATAATACACATACACGCATACAGCAAAAAATTGAAAAATAAAATTGTAAGGGAAACAACAGACAAAAAAACAATTTTTTACCAAAGATTAACAAACCTGCCCTTTTTGTTGTTTAAATCCATCTGAAGGAATTCAGAGCAACAGGATCAGTTGAAACAGAGACCTTTACTCATGTTAAGGTTATTTGTAAGTTGAATTATAGCCGACTC